>OU342535.1:3750000-5000000 GCA_910589475.2 Bembecia ichneumoniformis
GTACCCATTAAACGGCTCTAAGCGCCTTAAAATATATAGCAACAATCTTTGAAAGGTTTAAAATCCTGGCAACTTACGGTGGCTAATGTGATAAATAAACCGCTTCTCGCCTCGTGCTCAGAATTGAAGCGTAGGTTAAAATTTATTTCAGTACTAGCTGTGCCCGCATTCGGTATACCGTGGTATTCGGTAGGTATAAATTTTTTGTTTGTTAACCAATTGGATTGAAATAAACACTAACTGTTACGGGAAGCTTGCTGCAATACATCACTGGAAACTGCATTCAAATCTGTAAGCCATTTATGAGATTACTGCGCATAAACGCACAGACAAACAGACAAAAGTTCTAAAAACTATTTTTTTCACCTCGGTAACATAAGTACAACGGTACATAAGGTAACAAATTGTAGGTACAAATTGTTGTTTGAAAAAAATAATTAATGTACAACAGACACGGCTCGTTTACGATTTTATTATATGTAAAGAATATAATACAGATTAACAACAAAACCACTTTTAATTTGTACAAAATAATATAAACGTAAATGCAGCGTACCTATACATTATTTAAAGCATATTGCACTTCGTTGTATACTTGTGCTCTGTGGGCAAATTATACACAAAAATGTTACAGCACCCTTCGTGTCCAATTCAACAACGCGTTTAGGGCGATGTTAGGGCTACCCCGCTTCTGTAGTGCTTCGGGCATGTTTGCAGCGATGAGCACTGATTGTTTCTATACTAACATACGTAAAAAATGTGCATCACTTGTTAGGCGGGTGCGGGACAGCTCTAACAAACTTATAGCAATGATCGCCGATAGGTTAGATTGTTTATATATCCAACATTGCTGTAATAGACATATTGGTGGTAGTTTTAGGCATTTACGTATTATTATTTTTTCTTTTCTTTCATCTTGTATTATATCTTATTACTGTTAGGATATAATAGATATATGTAAAAAATTGCTTTTATTTTATTTAATTAGGTACTGTTTAGATATAATATATTAATAACTAATGTGTAGAAATGTAAAATATGGGTCTAGTTACCTGAAAATAAATGAATTTGAATTTGAATTTGAATATGCATATTGCAGGTTTTTTTCGTAATTGTACATACTTATAACAAAATAACATTAGAAAAATCACAGAATGCAACAATAGTAAACATACTTCCAGTTCTTGTACTTACTACTTGTTACTAACATAGGTACTTATTAAAATGAAAAACAATTACATATTACTTACATTATGAGCGAGTGAGGGTTCAGGCCCTAAATATCTTTTAAAATCACTAAGAAAAATTCAGTTTCCTAAATAAACAAATAAATGAAATAACATTTATGCTGTTGTTACTCAGCGAATGAGTAATAGATGCCAGAGCCCTTCTAATTCCTTTTATCTTTGGCGTGGACAGATATAGGTATATCTGTTCAGATCTATACTAGGCAGACGGGTCAATTGCCCAGGGCCAATTTTCGGATAATTTGTTTTTATTGATGTTCCCAGAACAACGCAAAAAAAACGGGAACGACACAACAAACTTGCGTAGGCTACGCAAGAGATGGTGGATAATCTGGCTGCATAGTGGATAATCTGGCTCTAATGCAAGGTTTGAATGCTGCATGGACTCATCTGACGAAGCAGGAAGGCTCGCTTTAATTCAGTACAACTACGAGCGAGGAGTATTCCAGTGGGATACTCAGCGCATCGGATTTGTGTTGACTTGTTATTAAAATATTAGTAATAATCGTATAATCTCCCTATTATATTGAAATGACATTTTTCACACGAAAGGCATTGACATTAAAGACAATAATTGGGTAAAACAAAGTAACCCTGCAAATATCTCGACAAAATCATGGCCGCAAATACGATATCGGCCAGATAACATTTACGGCCAGGTATAACACACATTGTTATCAGTCCAACATACGTTCGCGACACGTCACGCTATAAATTTAGTAGCCAGCGCGAGATTAACCGAGGTGTTTTATTTAAAAAATTCAATATTAATGTTGGAAGTTTTAGCCAAGGTTTTGAGGTTACCTGAGCTCAGGCGATGCAATGAGTGTGCCAATCGTGAAGAGATGTTGTTACTGTGTTAGTTTGCACACCGGGACCGTCATCATAGCATATATTTATACGGTAAATATTGTTTCAGAATTTATGTTTTAACTGAATTCCAGCGCATTTATCTGCAAATTGCCATTCAAGTGTTTGATTTAGGAAGATAACTTTGAGTGATAAATTTGATAAATGACGTGTTTGCCGATGGTCATTCAGAAGTAGGAAAAATAGGAAATAAATTTTCTATAGCATGCCTGTTGCAGTATATATGCATTTACATGAATTTGGGAAACAAAGAAAACAATTACTGATTATAATGTACCTATCGATTTATCATTTCACATTCCATTTGATAGGTATAGGTGGATACATTATTAATTAATTTAGAAATATATATTTTTCTTAATAATTCATTATTTTATAAACGTATAAAAATTGTCTTTGACCTCCATAATTCCATTAAAGAATCGTCACATTTTATTGAATAGAGGACATTCTAAAATTGTTGTTAGCGAATATAAGCAATTTTATTATATCAACTTCATGCCCTTATTAATCTTCTTATTCCTTTGTCATAATAGTCTCATAATTTTATGATGGTTTTGTAATGTTATAAACATTGGGAAATTTGTGGTAAAAACTAACTTCTCAGTTGAAACTCAGTTATTATCAAACTAAAACTTTCTCTTTAACTGAGACCGGTATCGTCGTTTCAGCCGATGGACGTCCACTGTTGGACATAGGCCTCCTGCAATGACCGCCAAACACCACGATTTTATGCCGCCTGAAGCCAGCGACTCCCCGCGACTCTTTTAATATCGTCAGTCCACCTAGTGGGGGGTCTGCCGACACTGCGTTTCCCGGTGCGTGGCCGCCATTCCAGCACCTTAAGTCCCCAACATCCATCGGTCCTACGAGCTATGTGCCCCGCCCATTGCCACTTCAGTTTTGCGATACGTTGAGCTATGTCGGTCACTTTGGTTCTTTTGCGGATCTCCTCATTTCTGATTCGATCGCGCAAAGATACTCCGAGCATAGCTTTCTCCATCGCCCGCTGAGTGACTCTGAGCCTTCTTATGAGGCCCATAGTAAGCGACCATGTTTCGGAACCGTATGTTGTCACTGGCAACACGCACTGTTCGAAGACTTTAGTCTTCAGGCACTGAGAGATATTGGACGAGAAGACATCGCGTAGTTTCTCGAACGCTGCCCAACCGAGTTGGATTCGGTGGTTCACCTCTTTCTCGAAATACATATATATAGACCGGTATAAGTAATTGAAAAACTATAGAAAATACAATGAATCTCTATTAGGAAACATTAAGTTTTTATGAAACTCATGATACTTGTTGTGAAGTGCTCATGACGAGGAATAAAATTGACTATTTTTTCTAATGCTCATAAACTTAGTTTCATGTAGACTTAGAATAGAATGACTAGTTTTTGGAAAAAAAAATGTCTCGGGATCTGCTACTTTTGATTTAAATTTTAGTTTTGCGTTTTTTTATTATTTCTGTTTTTACAAGTGACACTGGCAAGATCATGGGAGAAGATCTGATGGAGCCAAAAAGATGAAAACATGAAACTAATTCTTTTAAAGAAGAATTAGTTTCATGTTTTCATATCAATATATCGGAAAATAAGTAGGGACAGCAGAAGTTGGTTAAATTAAAAGAAGTGCACTATTTATACCTGTATGCAACATAATATTGATGTAGTCAAATTTATATTTTTAATCAGACCTAATGTTTCCTAAGACATATTCTCTTTAATTTTTGTAATTTGAAATTTTCCTGTACTATCACAGTTAAATAAACACTCTGTATACATTACACTAGTTTAGACTTAGCTTCACACACCTTAAATTAGGATTCAGAAATGGATATATGAGATTATATATTCCATAATTTATCCATTTCTGTAACACAAAAATACAGTACCTATTTATTCGATGTAGGTCTAGTAATATAATCTAATAGTTAGTACGTCCTATCAAGAAGAAGACGTAGAACTAGAAGTAGAGGAAGACTACCAAGACCCTCCGGCAGACTCCCATCTTACCTAAAAATTAGATACAATTATATAGATGCATTAGGCTAACGAAAATACACTTACATTCAGTTATGAGCTGAATGGTAGATATAAGGGAGTAGGTACACAGTAAAAATAAGGTCGACATTAACACCAATTAAAGGTTTAAGACTTAAGACATAAGATAGGATAAGGCCAGCATGTTAGTTGTCTTAACTGTAGGATATATTTAACGATAATAATAGGTTCTGTGGCGGTTCTCTCCCGGCCCAGATGCAGAAGGCGATGCTGCTCCATCGTCCAGGATTGTATGTCGGTTTCTGTTTTTGTCGACTGTACGTCCTCCTTTTGGCTTTTAGAAGAGGAGATGAGTAAAGTTTAAAGGTAGTAATGCCATCGATAAAATATTACTTAACCAGGTAATATTTTATCGATGAGAACTCGTACAAGTAAGGAAACGGCCCTAGAATAGAGCCTTGTGGAACACCCACTTGGTTTTGTTGTAGATATGGGCGCTACTGGAATTATCTCTGTACAGCGTACTGGTAACGTTGCGGCCCCTGAATCGCGAGGGTGCCGTGTCTATCCACAAGTTCGCTTTGTACATCGCAGCAGCCGTGGTCAGCGGTATACATCTGCTGAGCTCTGTACTACTGATCGTCGCTGCCTACAAGGTATACCTTCATGTATCAACCTACATTATATTCATTATGTGTAGGTATTCAATGTTAACAAGATATTCAATCTTACAAAAGCCGGCCTTATCTTTATAGCGATTTCTTCCAGGCAACCTAGTAAGGAAAATTGATTGTTATATGAACAAATCGGAAACTAATCTCCCTATTTGCTGTTGCAAAATAAATCCTCTATTAAATTATTCAATAATTTATATAGATCTTGTATGTTAAGGTTGACAGACATGTTAACGGTCCACTTCATGGTAAGTGGCTATAACACAATCAACGCCGCAGGTGCTGGAAGAGCGCTGTCGACCATGATAGGAATTAAGTTTAATCCGAAGGAACAGGACAATGGGCTCTGGCATCACTCACTCATTCACCAAACATAACAGCACACCTGCTGTTATATCAGAATGGTCTTCTGTAAGGGGGTGGTTACTGCCGCCAGACGGACTCCCCAAATGACTGCGAAACGCAGTAACCCCTACTACCACTAGTTTTCAAACAATAAGAGCGCGATATTGTGACAAAATAAATACATTTCATTCAAGACATTTTTTATTAGTAAGATAGCTATAGCTCCACTATTGACTATATTAGGCCTAGTACACAAATTTGTTTTGATAAATGAATTATATTTTGTTATCTATTTTAAAAACAGAAACTGGCATCACTCACCCTGCCTTGGACAATAGTGACGGGCATCCTGACAGCTGTCATATTTGTGTTATGTCTAACTGCCATCAGCCTCGTGCTGCAAGACACTGGAGACCTGCTGGAGGTTGAAGCGGTCATGATATTCTTTCATTTTACTAGGGGCTGTGAGTATTTGTTTCTGACTCGACATATAAGACATATATGTATGTATATATTATGTCGTATACCTAAGCGATATTTTTAAACTCCCGACGCAAAAGAGTGGTGTTTAAGATCAACCTATGTAACTGTGTGTCTGTCTGTGGCATTACAGCTCCCATTCGGATGCACCGATTCTTATCCATTTTCTTTTTGTTTGAAAGCTAACGTGATCGAGATGACTCTCAGGTATAATTTATGAAAATATGTTTAGGGGTTTGAAGATAATCAGCTCTTTTCCTAGCTGACGAGGAGATCTCACTAAATTCCACAGGTTAGATTGTTTTGAAAATGATTTGAAATTTGGTAGTATTTCGATGATATGGTAACTTGACCTGATGCTGCAACAACAAGTAGTCTGCGGGATACCCAACACCTCAGCAACTTATACGTGTTTCAATTGAATGTCGGGGGTTAGTTTACAATTTTTAATTAAAGCCTGTATTAAACTGAAATACTTACTATTGGTGAACCTTTATTAAATACCAATCATATAAAGCGCCATCTCTACATAGAGTGGCGAACTAACAAGTGTTATCACGGTACGCGCCATCTATAACGTTTTAATTGAAAATATTCTTGTGCCTGCTTCTTACTTCTAATAAGTACCTACCCTAATTGTTTTTCAGGTATTTCTGTTTATTGCATAGTAGTAGTACACAGCCGACATAAACAGATAATGTATGAGAAAAATCAAAGAAGACTGCAAGAGTCCGGCAGAATTTATCGACCGGTGCCGACAGAAGTTAAAGAAGATATTTTATAAGTTACGTATTATACGGAATTAAAACTGAAATGAATGTTTACGATATATTTATTTATGTGTTTTTTTTTTTTTTTTAAGAATTTTTAAGGTTTTTATGTAATAAAATGAGTTGTTTATAAATATAATCTTCCTCAGCATTATTTTTTATTTAATAGTAAATAAAACCACATCTTATTAGTAACTACTCTACTCCGTTTTAGATCAGATACTTCACAATATTATCATACCATCAATAGTTATTAACTATCACTTGGCTGGAATTTGATAATAGATGGCATATGGCACTAACCAATGACCAATATTTTTGAAAATTTGTAAAGAAAAATTATTTATTGCATTTTCGACATTGAGACATTTTCTAGATTTTGTCATGCAGACAACCAATCAAATGAACAGGAACAAGACTATAGGGCTTGCCAACGATACTGGTTAAAAACAGTATTATAATTTATCTAATTGACTCATTGATCAGTCGTTTGTCGTTGAATTCTTGGATGATCTTTGATAATTTTGAAAAAAATATATACCGTAGATGCAGGTTATTTTGGCTACTATTTTCTTATATTTATGGAAATGGCTCCGATGTACAGACTATATATAGTAGACTTCTAAGTGTTATATTATTTTTATTTGATATAGAAGAATAGTAGCTAATACACGTAAGTAATAATCTTTAACATAGCAAAAAGTTTGTATAAATATTTTTCTTAAATTTGAGCCAAAGTTGTTCTTTGAAGAGAGTTACTTTGACTGAAAATTTAAGTATATATTATTAAGTAAGTATATATGTATATTTAAGTAAGTATTGAGCCAATGTAAGTACTTTGAAATAATAGCGAAATAAACAAACGAAGTAGGAAAATGTTTATTTTCAAAATAAACAAAAAATTTAATAGGTAATACTAAGTCGCTCTTGTGCTGAAATATAATAAAATGTTGGAAAATGTTCTTACTTAATAATTAAAGAACTAAACTTTATTATATAGTTACATAGTTAGGTACATTGAAAGATCTTAATTTGCACAGGCACAATTATTAGGTAATACTGATGTTGACGTTTTATATTTTGAGTTAATAAGTTAATGAAAAATAATCAAAGGACCAAAATTTTGTGGATATAAATATGTACTGGCAAAAATGGAGCTATTTGTTAATGAGCACTTCATCTACTTTCTGTCGCCGATACTTTACAGAGAGAGTAGGTAGGTCAGAGACTGATCAAGAGTTCTGTCCGCCCTAGGCTAATCATGAGGACGCGCCCCGCCATCAGGTGTGTTACGGTCGGCCTAAAAGGTAGTATATCAGTTTTGACTTTGTTTACTAGTGATATTTGATTAAATATTAAATATTTGATTGGCAAGGGGCTATCAAATCATTTTGCTGGCGTAAACAAAATTTAGTTGTCAGAACAGATTTTTTTTCTCAGTGCATGCCATGCGAAGACACGATTTCAGCCCCCCCCCCTGATTCTCGCACTCTAGGCTGCAGCCTAATTAGCCTAAGTGTTAATCAGGTACTATTTATTGCACAAAAAGTTGGCAACCCTAAACAAGGCTTTTATCTTGTACTTATATGTATATGTATATGTCAGTTGTCATGTCAATGTCAATGCATACATATACTTTTCTATTAAAAACAGCCAAACAGAAATTATAAAGAAAAGGCATGAGGCATAAGAATAAATAAGAACAAGCATGAGGTTTCTTATCAGTTCTTATAAATAATATTTTTATTTATTTAATTAAAATACATCAAACTGAGAGCGAATTCCGGTACCTACTCAACTCTGACCAAGGTCACTTCCACAGTTGACTTAGCCGGGAAACGAATTTTGATAGCTGATTACTACTGACTATAAATAGGTTTCAGGAGTTAAACTATAACAGTTATTTTCGCTCTAAATCAAACCATAATCAAACCATAATAATAATAGGTATAGGTACCTATATCCTCGGTATTGGATCCATGAATCATGTAGACTTCTCCTAATTGTAGTTGAAACCGATGAGACCTGCGCGAAGAAAAAGACATACGCACGAAATATGTAGTATCTGACGTAGACCGGACGTCAGAGTGACGCCTCGCTCTGTCTCGTTCTGACTACATTCGATATTTATCTTCAATCTCTCTCCAGCAATTATTCCTCCAAAATAGGAAGGTCGTTGTATTGTAGGTATATCTTGTAAATCAGTAATCAATGAGAGAGGAAGCATTGTAGGAGTTTGTCGCGTTAAACTATTTTAAATACGTAAAATTATTATAAATAATAAATTGTATTGTGAATAAAGGATAGAGAGAGATAAATCTTTTGTGCCACGTTAAAAAACAGTAAGTTTTGTATGAATTCGTAAGCGTGTATGGGCTTGGGCTGGGTATATTCGGTAGAATTATTTCACCTTGAATTGAAATTAAACTATTGTAATATTTGTAATCAGGTTTTCGCACTAAGCTGGTAAATATTGTTTTTACATCTATTTGAATATCTATACAAACAATACAGTTTAATGCTTAGTTGTTTTGATTAATTTATTATGTTGCATAGGTATCTTTTGTAGATAAGTTCGGATATTTTAGTTACTGAAATTTGGTTTGACTAGTTTTTATGGAAGAGCGAAGGCTCCTGGCCACAGGCTTCCGCTTAAAAAGAGTCTTCAATCTCAGTTCATTTTGTAAACGAGTTTCATTCAGTGAATAAAATATTTTATTTTTTATTTATTTACTTTTAATAATATAGATAGATAAAGATAAAAACAAAAAAAAAAAAAAAAAAAAACTAACTGATGGATTTCTTACCTACTTAGCTACAAAGTTGTGAAGTATTCTATTATTATTAGTAGAATTTTAATTATTTTTGTATTTTTTCATAATAATGTGGGATTGATAAGTTGAAACGATACATTTAATGGAGGAACATTATTTAATAAGTAATTTAGTAATTCTGCAAATTTTCCAAAATAAAAATATACCTACTTAAATGAAAATACATACCTACTTAGATATATGCAGTTAATTATAAATATGCACACTTACTGCTATCACATAAGGCAATCTATGATAACACCACAGTTTTACAAAAAACTGTGATAACACAGAGATAAATGGTATACTTAACCATAAACATCTAGTATTCTTGTTAGTACGAAGGATGTACCTATAGTGATGAAAATGCGGTGTTATCGATCTACTAAATAGTAAATTGCTCTTCTTTCTGACTTGTTTGTGGCAAACGCAGCGCACACACGCTATTGTGTGTGACCTTGGTTGGTACGCCGTTGCCATCCTCAGATAGCGGTACATTAATTACAGCTCATGCGGTCTAAGCGAATAGCTTACGTCTGTTCGATGGTAAAAATTACCATCTAGGAAGACGGTATAGTGATGATTATTTTTTACTTCGTTATAAGCGAAGCCGCTGTCACAGCTAAAATCAGTAAAAATCAATAACTTATCTACCTCGTTTATGTCCGTGTCGTAGCGTACGCGGCTTGGCTTTGCACTGCCCCTATTGTTTCACGGCGCGGTCGCGCTTTACGTATATCGTATTATCTCTTTAACCATACATCCAAAACATATACAGTAAAAAGCAAAAATCGCGTGTATTAAATACTTGTGACGATAAACTCGCTGATTTTGATAAGGATTCATGATTTTTAATTTATTTCATAATTTATGAATCCTTATCAAGTCAAGGATAGCATCTTTCACTATTTTGTAAGCATTACAATTTATATTACATGTATGTTCGAAAGAAACGTTTTCATTCAACCGCTTTTTCGTCGACTTACCTACTTTTCAAAATCGATTACTACAAAAAAGCCTTTTTATTTTACGGGATAATATCATAGATAAAATACTACTTAACAAGTAGTATTTTATCTATGATAATATATACCTAGCCTATGTCCATCGTGAAATTCTATTCCATCTTATAAATTGGATGAGTAGTTTCGAAGTATATCCCCTACATACATACCATCTGTATGTATGCGATCTAGTCTATCTTAATATTATACACCTCTTATAATATTAAGATAGACTAGATCGCCGCGCTCCGGATTCGCTCAGGTGGAACTATCAAAAAGCATTAAAAAGGAACTAAATAAAAAAACATCAAAAAGCAGGTGGAACTATTGATCGTGTGTATCAAACTGTGAAAGTAAATTTTTTGTTTAGATCAGATCAGATAACATTAAGTTGACCGTTAGCCTGTGCACGAGCATGAAAACGCACAGACAGCGCATTTAAGGCTTTTGTATATGCCAACAAGAGGTTTTCTCCGTGTAACTATACTGAGTGGATATAAATGTACAAAAAAAATATATGTTATTTATTGGACATTAAATTTTAATTTGAACGTTGGAAATAATTCTTATAATATTATTAATAGTTGAAAAAAAATCCCAAAGTAAAGCCTTTTTTGTTTGAATTTTTGTAACTACTTCGGCATTGAATTCAAACGGCATTAAATTTCAGCATTTTTCTTTCGCACAAATTTTTGACAATTTTTGAATTTTTGACAATGAAATTTTTGTACGATCGGCGAGTCAAAATAATGATTTATTAAGCTAAAAATAACTATTATTTGTTTTCTGTACAAATTAGCGCGGGCGTTTTCTGTACAAAATCTCGCTCCGCCCAGAACCTCAAGGCCGTTGGCAGATACAGGAGCCTTAAATTACTTCTTCATAAAACTGTGCTGTGGGAATAAACTCCCAAAGCATCATTTTATAGAAGTAGGTAGGTACCATAAATAATTACAATTAACAGCTACCAGCAGCTATTTCATTGAAAGGACCACGTAAAGAATAATATTAAAAAGGGTGGGCACTGTCCCCGCCCACCAACAGACGTGGCACTTCAATATTATTATAACGTCCCATAAGAAGGCTAATTATAGTTTTCAATCCGAATATCGAAAGAGTTCTTAAGAAAAAAATACAAAAAATCTATTTACTAATCTGTATGTTAAAAAAAACCTAAATTTAAAAAATATTTTATATACAAAAACGATAAGGCATAGATAAGCAACGTGAACACAGCGGAAGGTACTTGCCACGACTGCTGTCTGTAGTCTGTACTGAGGTGCACGCGTGCACAGACGACCGAAGGGCGGAAGATGGTCAGAGAGCGAAGACGTCTCGCATTTGCGATTTCAATAATTGAATTGATTGTACTTGTATTCTTGATTATACTACATTTATTTACAATTAATTGACTTCATTCTTCATTTCGCAATGCCAAAAAAAAGTAAAATTCAAATATCGCCACGGAGACTGTCGGCGCCATCTGTTGGTAGGCCAAGGAAATAATACAGTTATCTCTATATATAAAAATGAATCCCCATTTCCCTTGGTCACGGCATCACGCGTGAACGGGTAGACCGATTTTAATTCGGTTTTCACTAATGAAAAGAGGGATAAACGGGGAATGTTCATATATATATAACAATTGCAAGCCGGGCGAAGCCGGGGGCGGGTCGCTAGTTTACTTATATTAATCAGGCGCTAGTTTACTTATATTAATCAGGCGCTAGTTTACTTATATTCATTTCTTTTATGACTTGGACCACATGTTGTTACAAGTTAACAATTAGTGACATTCTTATTATTTTTAATTCAACTGGTTTCGAGACTAGCTGGGGCAGTCTAATATTGACAATGGTCAGGGACGATCCAGTACCGTGAGTAAAAATTATTATCCTTCTATATTATCTTCTCTTGAAGTTGCTCTCTGCGTCTGACTGTTACTCCGCAAATTTCTCTAAACCATCCAACGGGTTTTGATACGGTTTTCACTAACGAAAACAGTGATAAACGAGGAAGGTTTGTGCGAGGCCGGGGGCGGGCCGCTTGTTATATTATTTAAAAATCGATATGTGTATGTATGTTGCCCAAGTAGGAACTCCAAACCCGCTCAACCGATTCCCGTGTGGTTTAGTAGCGATCCGATAAACAGTTTTTTTATTTTTATTTTGATAATATGTCGTGTTATCCCTACAAATTATACAAAAATAAATATTTTTCTATTTAAAAATAAAATTGAAATATTCCATGCTTGACAAAAACATAGGACCAATAAAGACCATAGATAAAATACTACCAGTAAGTAGTATTTTATCTATGTAAAGACTGAATTTTTTTTAATACCTAAGAAAAAAGGGCGCCGACGAAAGCTAGTATTTCATAAAAGTTACCTATCTATTTATACTTAAAAAATAAGCATATATCTAAAAGAAATAAAATTATTGACAGTTATAAACTTAACAAGAAATAAACTTAGCATTAGAACATAATAATTGCCCAAAAAAAAAAATGACAACGGACAACGAAGTAGGTAGTCTAAGTAATCTACTTAGACTACCTACTTTACCTATGTACCTTACCTATCATATGCTATCATGTATAATTTTAGTTGGTGTGGAATAAAATAGATTTCTTTTATTTGAAAAATGAAAGAATTTTATATTTTAAAAAGAAATATTCAAATTTTATAAAAATAAATATCTCTGTATGTTATGAACGTAATAAATACAAAGTGTCATATTACGGACGGACACAGAAACCCATCTCATAGATATTCTTAATTTAGGATCTAATGACTGATTGATTTTTATTTGAAATTTCAGAGAAGTCAGTGAAGCAGGCGACAAAATGGGGATCCCCCATATAACTTCATTTTTCTGGTGCATGGGACTCAAGACAGGCTCCAAGCTCATCGGCGTTGTGCATTTGGTAAGATTTTATTTTATTTGCTTGTGCTTTATTCTATCAAGGTAGGCTGCGTACTTGAAACTTGGAATATCAGGTGGCTGCCGTCGTCTATAAACACAAGCAACGCCATAGCTCGTTGGATAAGTAGCTTGCCTTAACGCTCTGTTCTAGGGTTTAGGGTTCGATTCCCAGCAGGGTCAACTTTGGAAATGAACTTTTCAAAGTTGACTCTGGTCTGGATCTAGAAAGTAGTGGCAGGGCCGTCTGGCGGGTGAAACCACCCTCTTATAGAAGGCAACCGCGAAATAACAGCGCGTGTGATGTGTTTCGATGAATGAGTAAGGGATGCCAGAGCCCATTTCGCTGATTGCGAAACGCAGTGAGCCTGCCACTGCTAACATGATGATGGCAGTGGTAATATGATTAATTTTTAATTAGGAATTTTAACACTTAGATGGTGTCGGTGTGCCTGATGACTTTGTGTTCAATTTTCGCGGAGCACACGCGAGCCAACATCGGTACGATAGAGGATGCCGATTCGCTGTACACCACGTGGTATTGCGTGGCCGTCATCGTGGCCGTCGTGTCCGTGGTTCATGTGCTGCTTGCTGCATTGCTCCTGTACGCCATATACAAGGAGAGCACCGTGTGTCTGCGCATATGGGTGTGGGCAATGTCTGGACTGTATCTGACGGCGTTGGCCTTCGTCGTTGGCACTAGTGCCGCCCGCGGCTATACTGACTCCGGCTCCGACATCTTCCTAACCTTTCTCGAGGGAGTGCTCTTCTTCGGTATGTACCGGCATTGTATTACTCGCACGGTCCACTTGTCTCTACCGGTTGGTTGCAATAAAGAAATTTCAAGAATTTTTTTTTATGTCAAGTGGACCGTCAGCCAGACAGGCTGACGGTCCACTTGATGGTAGGTGGCTATACCTACTATCATCGCCTATAACAAGGGATTGGGAAGGGATAGTTAACATTATTTTCAGATCATGACACTCATGCACAACAGCACACGAGGTGTTCGGTTTATCACTGCAAAGGTTTGCAGTGTCTAACTAAATGTATCTAATACCTAGGTACACCTGGTCTAAGCGACTCGATGAGCCTTTACCAGTTTACAAATCCAATCAAGCTCGTCAATTATAGTTTACCTACTGGTTGAAAATCAAAACTTTTTTAATTGATAACACTAAAGCACGACAATTAGCTATGAACTTACCTATGTTTATAGATTTACCCTTTCTACCAACTTTCTACTTCAAAATTTGTTTTTATGTAGAACTGGCGTCATCTATTAACAGTTGTAAAAATTACTTGCTATATCAGAGTGAAGGACAGTCGCCACGGCGCAGTTTATAAGTAGTATCTAATTTTAAACACAGATGGCGCAATTCTAATGAAAATTTTTTTATTTTTTCAGGCGTGGTAGCTTACTGTGTCCTCTGCGTTTACAGTTACTATCTCATGTTGAAGAGCTCCCAGGACATGGAAGGACCTTACAAGTATAATTCTTAAGTATCCCTCTGAGGATACAGAGACATTTTTGTCCTATACAAAATTTTACTGTTTAGTGGTTGTACCTACTTAGTTCGACAGTTTTTCAATTGGGTGTTAAACCATGTTAAACCCATAATACGTAGCTTTGTTCATGGTGCAATCTGGTAGTTGTGTTATTGCATTTATCTTTATATTTTATATTGTACATACAAACAAATCTCTTTGAGGTATTTTTAATAATGCTTATTCATTGTTAGGTACGGGATATACAATACATGTTGATACCTAGACTGACACCAACATAAAGTATGTTATTTTTTCTAAGAATTTAGGTACATATTGACTGCTACATATATTTTTAAGTGGTGTCACCAAAAGTCTTAATTGTCTTGAGGTGTTTTCTTTTACAATCGCCCATTTGTTATGTATAAAGAAAATATATGAACTACGTATGTTACCTATGTTATCTAGGCAGCTTGGAGAGCTTTAGACATTGAGATAACTTTTTCTTGACATTTAATTCTTTTATATAAGCCATATGCAGACAATAAAAATAGAATGCAGGAAAATAACTATTTTAGAAGATTAATTTTAACATATTTAAAAAAATAAAAAAGAGAAACAGGAAAATGGTACTGAACTGTATTTTCTTTACCTATTTATGCATACATAATTACTTACATTTTTTGCGAAACTTTTGGTCGTTGATTAGGGAGGCCTTTATTACTCTTAGCAATATTAAATATTTTATTGTAGTGGCGGTAAATAATTATTACTGTATAACGTATAATTAACGGATTAGATTAAAAATGCATTTGCTTTTAAAGCAAACGGCTAGATGTCGTTACGGGCTATGGTTAGGCGTTGATTCTAGTCAAGAAGCACAAATTTGCTTTTGGAATATGAGCTTTCTGGTATGTGACTTTGGATATATTTTACGGTCAAGTAATTTAAAAGTTATACTCGATTTATTTTAAAAATTTGTATTTTAAAATTTAAACATTTAATGTGGAGTAGGTAGCTATATCTACCTACTCAGCTTTATGCTTATTTTAAAAAGTACTTACTATTAGCTTAGCATATATGAAAGTATAGTGTAGTGCCTTGTGGCCATTTTAGGACACTGTTAATAATAATTTAATTCAGATATTAAAATCTATATTAGCAGCTACTAAAACTAAACTAAACATGTATTTTAATTATATTGTATTTTTTTTATTTTATCAACTTAATTACCTAATTAGTATGGGAATTCATCCCATCCAAAATATTTGTATGGGTCCATAATTGTTTTCAGAATGCTATTATCACTGCCACGCATCCTGTGCTATAAGGATGCCACCCTCTTCCCTCTTATGGATAAAAAACATCGGTATGATTTTGGGCGAAAATTTCTGATGCACTACAATGGCGTGGCAGTCTCAACAGCATCCTGAAGGTATTATTATACTGGATGCGTAGAGCATTGTACGCTCTTTGTGTCTAAGTCACCCACAGACTGCTCGTCTAAAAGACTTGGGGCAGAATGCCTTAAAAAAAGTAATTTAAACTTGATTATTACAACAAGCAAATCGGCGGACAAGCATGTTGGAACGTAACTGACAATGCTTTGCCTCTCGGTCTAAGTCAATATCATCTTTCAAGTCTGCAGTGATAATGTGGCCCAAATATTTAAATTTGTTTACTCGTTTCAGTATATCATAGATACCTACGACAGGTGGTGCATAATCGAAGCCACATCCACTGGACTGGAATACCATAATTTCTCTCTTTTTTGGGTTATATTTTAATCCATGACAAGTTGCACACTCTTGGCACACCTTCAGCATTCTCCTCAGGCCATTGATCGAGGGGCTCAGTTGTTTTAAAACTCAAAATGTTAAAGAAATTTAAAGAACGTTAAATTTTTTTAATTGAATTCATATTTTTCAATCACATTTACAGGAATTTTAGCAATACTTTTTCAAACTATAAGTTTAAAACATTATTTTTGACAATTGCAAAATGTACAATTTATTGATGATTAAGCAGAAATAACTCTGACTGACGGACATAATTGTTCTTCTATCGTTGTAGAACGCTAAGCATAGAGGGGTTTTTTGGTGAATACTAGAAAAATTTGAAACCCTCGTGAAAAAATCGGCGATGGGATCTCGGAATCGGAAACCAAGAGGGCTATGGGGTCATCGGGGGTTACCACATCGCGACCTAAGAATAAGGGATTATATATATTTTTTTATATTCGCATCTAGGTACTTATATGCATTTTAATAGAGAAAGTAAGATTTTTTTAAATATCTGATACCAATAAATTAATTTACAGCATTTGATTACAATATATCTATACTGAGTGTCATTTTGTTTAGATGTAGCAAATTGACATCAGTGAACAAATGCCCAGCTGTCATTTTGTTTTGTCTTTTTGCTAAATTTAAATAAAAATTATAGAGCTAATATACCTACCTAAGAGGAGGTGAGCCAGCCAGAAGCGCGTATGCTTTGTGAAAAGAGAAAGAGATATCCGGAGAGTAGTCTCTTCCCTTTCTGATCACGCATAGGTTAGAACACGTGGCGCCGGTGCAGGCGCGCAGCATCATGCCGTTGCCAATTTATTCTGTGCCGTTGCGCATGCGGCAAGACAAGAACAGTGCTACTCTCCGAAGCTTTCTGTCTCTGTTTACCGTTACTACGCTCCCACTTACAGGCAATCCTATACTTAGCCTCCTCTAGATATACTACCTCTATGGACACTCTATGGTCGTTTGGCAGACTATACTCCGGCCATTATAATTATGATTGCAGTTTTGACGGATGTCAATCTCCACACATTTTCAATACTTATCGTTTAATCGAAAATGAATTTTATGTAATGGACATAAAGAAATGTTTAAAACGCATTAATAGAATGATGCAGTATTATGATTTTGAAAAAAAATAAAAAAAATAGAACTTGGTCAATGGAGAAAATAATTTTTATTTTAATGTCTTTAGTAATTTATTGCTAATATAATATAAATTATCCTTCTATTTATTTTTGGTTTTTGTAGATGTGATAAAGTCTGTCTATTGAGGTGTGCGTGTCTTTTTTTTGTGCCTCAATGTTATAAACATGTAAGTACCTAATATAGACTATTTTCAGATATGCGAATATCTACCTTCAAGGCAATTATATGGAAAAATGTATTTAACTTATTTAAATAGTCGCTATTTGAGGAAGGAGTTTTAAATATTTGCATTTCTTTTAAGTATCTTAAGTATACTTTTAAGGATATTATATTACGAATAAAGATGGTTTAAGTTACTGAACGTTGTTTAATTATTTCCATAATTAGTACCGTGCAGAAACTGGCTACTGATAATAAAATGGTAAAAAAAAAGACATTTGAAAACGGAACTCTAGTTGGACTATTGTCTATATTGACTAATTGTTTGGCAGTTGGATTTTATCTGCATTATGCTTGACTCAGTGAATTAGACGTGGTCGGATCCTTTACAACAATATCAATTCCATCCTCTTCCACTTCTTAGATGCAAAGCGGTGGTCGCAAAATGGCTTAAGAGTTTAGACTATGAATAAATGGAAAAAAATATTCCTATGTGGAGCAAAAAAATAAATGCATTATTATTATTATTACTCGCTTTTACAATCGTTCTAACGAATACAAAAGTATTTACATTTTGAGGGCTCATACTTTGAAAAACAGTATGGGATGACGGTGTATAAATAACCACCATTGTAATGCGTGTGCGGGAGCAGTTTTATGGGTATCCTGTGGTATTGGGTGGCGCTTCACACAAAATTAAGAGCGATCGAGTAACAATACCTGGTCGACGGATGCATCCAGGTCCAGGTGTCCTCCAGATAAGCAAGTTCATCTCGGCGCCAGCCACCAACACAATTATTGTCCACAATAAAAACATAAGGCGTTTTTTTTAAAATGTAAATTATTATTTTGAAGCGAAGCGAGCGGGGTCGCGTCCGCAATGAACGGCGACAGCGAACAACTGCTGCCCTCTCTCGCCCGAAACTGCGAGAAGGCCAGCACAACACATACGTCCAACCACAATAATTATATCGTAAATATTGGTCACATTACATGAACATAAGTCTTACGTCCATACTGTCAGAACTCAGTATGCAACAAGCAGACGATATATTTGATATTTAATAGCCATAAAACTCATTGTCAGTCATGAATTAAGCAGTCCGTCTGTCGACCTCAACATAAAAAAAGAACTGGGTTTTACAATCGTTTCAAAGAATAGAAAATATGTACATTTTGAAGTCTTATATTTATATCGTAAATATTGGTCATATTACGTGAACATAATTTTCTGGTCTTTAAGTCCATAATGCCACAAAGAGACGATATATTTGGCATTTAATAGTGACAGGGACAGTCATGAATTAGGCAGTCCCTCTGTCGGTAAAAACCACTCCTTTGCAGAAACAGGCCACAGTTAAATAACAGAATGTGTTGAGTTTCGGAAAGTGAGTAAGGGATATTAGAACTTGTTCGCTATTCCCTTATAATACGATTACATTATCTTTTATCCTATTAAGGTCGCAACGCACTTATAACACCTTCGTTGCTTGTCAGGCTGCTTGCCAATATTGACGTGTATCACTATGAAGAGTGTGCATCTATTCTGTACGAATTAATCCAACCGGAACCGTTCTACTTGCGGACCACTAGATAAGCGTGGGCAGGGGTTTCATCCCTTCGTGGTCGATGTACCTCGATCACACACGAAGCGTTTCAGTTCTACCTTCCTTGTTCGGACTGCTAAGGAGTGGAACTCATTGCCTGCGTCTGTGTTCCCACAGAACTACAACCTCGGGGTCTTCAAAACCAGGGTAAATGGGCATTTACCAGGTAAGCGTGGTCCACCTTCGGCCGCATCTGCACCTCACATCAGGTGAGATAGTGGTCAAGCGCTACCTTGATTTAATAAAATGAATTAGGAAGTAAGTTCACAATTATTACTTTACTAGACCTTGGCTTCGCACGGGTCATTTTCTGCAAATTATATAGGTACAGGGAACCTACCTCGTTGATTGCTCTTTCCATTAGTGAAAACCGCATCAAAATCAATTGCTTGGTTTAGTTGATGTTAGAGGATATACACACAGACAGACGCGGGCAGACACCTCAATTTTATTCTATGTAAGAATGGTAATAATTGGGTTATAAAATGGTGTGTTTCATCTGTGTGTAATATTCTCATGTGAACGTCTGCAGGCAGCCTGACCGTCCACTTGATGGTAGCACCCAGTTATTTGACGGTGATTTTCTGTGGTTTTCGGGCTGCCCAATTCTTGCACAGCCACTACTTTTTTGAAGAATATTAGAATATTATTGGGAATGAACGAACATTGCTTAAATAATACAACAGACAGATTTTTACATATTTCGTTTATTCATCGAAGTAACCTTTATTGAACGTTACGGTGATCGCTGTCGTTACTTGCTTAGGTATGTTTGGTATAATTCTTGTATAATTTAATTTAATTTACAGTACACTATATTCATCGTGTTTTAAGTACATTTACGGCTGTCGTAGTAAACCATTGAATACTTAACATTTACAATACTTAATTAAGTATAGGTACACTATTACTAAACAAGTTGCATATGCACAAAACGTCCTATCAGTTGACTGTAACAAAAAAATAACCAATTTATCTAATAATATCTGTATTTTTATAAATAATAAATTTAAAAAAAATGTAAATTAAAAGAAAAAGCCTTGTTTTTTAAATCCTATGAAATTTCTCGTATGGTTAATAAATGACCCAACCTTTTAGCAGTGAAAGTTTCACTTATTTAAATTATAAGTTTAAAAAAATGTATTTTTTCACTTTTACACAAGTAAATAAGTATGTAAGTAGTCTTTAATGGAATGTTTCGATGTTTATTTCGTTTGTCTAATCATCACAATCCCGTGTTAGTGGATGGTTGTTCGTTGTGTATTATTTACGTTAAGATATTATGTGTTATGTACAACCGAACGTAAAGATGCATTGAGACATAATTTACTAATAACGTTAGTATTGCTAGCAATGAAACCAGCGAATCCAGTAGCGACTCGAGAGTTGGTTATCAGAAAATTAGCTAGACCCAAGCTAAATATACAATTTGTAAATAATTTCTGTAAATTTCGTTAACTTTTAGTCAGGCTCCGAGAATTATGACAATCAAAATACCAAGGAAGCGATTCTTTATCGTTACAGATGCGATGAAGATATGGTCTCCATATCGTCGTCTGCACTGCAACGTCCCAAATATTTGAGAACTCATATCAGCTTCATTAGTATATTATAGCTCAACGAATAATGCGATTTATTTAGGCCGGTAACTAATAGAAAGAAAATTACTTTAAAATAAATAACAGACGTCGAAAACCACCCCTTATCAATAAATTTACAACCCTTGTTTTAATACAATAACTGTTGTACGGGTATATGTACAATGTTTCTCATTAAAATACGACACTGTTTCGTTAGTAAAAATATTATATACTTAGATCTGTTCGAAGAGCTAATGGATTACGTGAAATCTGAAGCTGAAAGATTCTAGTCCAAAATTCCTCAGCGTCTTAAAACAAAAGTTTTAGACCAATTTGTGTTGCCAATGATGACATATATGACGCTGAAACGTGCTCTCTAACTATGGGCACCGTAAGAAAGCTCAACATCACTCAAGTAGCTATGGAGAGGACTATGCTCGGGGTTACACTACGAGATCGAATCAGGAATGAAGAAGCGGATTAGTAAGTTGTAGTGGCAATGGGCAGGACACATACTAAGGAGAGCCAACGGCTGCTGGGACCGGAAGATTCTCGAGTGGAGTCCACGGACCGGCAAGCGCAGCGTAGGATGTCCACCCATAAGGTGGATCCAGGCTGCTTCTGACCGGTCCTTTTGAAAGATTAAGATTAGGGGGAGGCCTTTGTCCAGCAGTGGACGTCCTACGCCTGAGACGATGATAATGAAATGTCATAGAAGCACTTTGAGCTAGAAGGTATTACACAGGTATGCGCATAACCAAAAGGCCTTAAAAAACTTCTATATGCCTCTGAATATTTAATGAAAGACGAATGATATTGTCGAAAGAGGAGTTCGTTAGGTATATTCTTAGCTCGCCAGGACATCTAAGATTTAGCGTAATAATATTTTGCGTAACGCGTCACAGGTTCGTAACAAAAAAAATCACAATTTTCTACTAAAATTTGCAAATCTAATACATTTATTATATAATACATACATTCAGGGGAAAGTAACAACACGCGATATATTCAGTTGTACCTATTCAAATAATTTGTTTTTGCAATATGTGACGACGTGCATATTTCATTCCCCTAATAAAGTCTTTTTCATACCGTCTCAATCTCGGTGCGATATATACAAATGACACTTTTAATTTCTTTGAATATAGTAAATGACACATTTAAACTTTATGGAGTCGGTATCTTATATTATTTTTGTAAAGTCTTTAAGATATGACATTCAGTTTGTCTTAAGAACCCTTTATATTTTCCAATTTGCGGAACACTAGATGAGTAAAGGCAGTTAGACAGGCAGTGATCTAGTGCGCACTAAATGACGGTTTATTTTTGGTTTAAGCAATCAGTTTTTTCTCAGCAATAAATATTCTTTAACTCAACATTTTCTGCGTCTTTTTTTATTAATTATCATTAAATTCGACACCATTGCTAAAGAAATGCCAAATTTCTGGTGTTTTGATGGTGCCATTCGCTTAGCGGTCTATCACTACCGAAATGAAAGGTAGTTAAACTAACTAGCTTCGCTTAGTGAGCTCTTTTTACATCGCACTGCAGCAATAAATCTAACGTTCTGCAAATTGGATAATGTAATGGGTCCTTTAGTCATATGAGATTTATTAAAAATTGACAGCAATTAACTGTTTAATAAAAAATTGCAAAAAATTACATAATTGTAATATTTTAAATTCTAATGAAATTGTTGTTCAAAATTATAATAGCATGGCTACCTATAGAACCCTTATGAGCTTAATATAAAGAAAAGCAAACCTTACACGCAGTGAAATTAAAGTGTATTTTGTTTATATCCCACTTTGTAATACAATGAATAATTGAATATGTAATATTGTTAAACAATATTGTCTAAGTGCGGAAAACTTTTTACATCTAACACAACAAACTACACATATAAATACTTAACTAAATTATATTGCACGAAAAGAAATGTGTTAATGTTTAGTTAATGTAAGTGGTAGAATGTACAATAATTACAGCGTGCGCGAGCGAAGCCGAGGTCCGGCATCAGTATAGGGGTGGTGGAGGGTGCGCGTGGGCATCCAACGGAGGAGGTTCCGTGCCCACGTCGATGTCCGTGGGACCTTCTTCGTCCACCGCTGGGGTGCATACAGCTGCACGTGATAGGCTTCGAACCTGCAATGGAGATAGTTATTTCAGTAAATAGCTTGTGCCGAAACTGTTAGAGCTTGGTGGCTCCTATTTTTCTCCTAACACGGTACTTGAATTACCTTCGCCTTTGCTTTTGTTGACTCGATGGTTGCCATCCACCATCTAGTGAATTGTTTGAGTGTCTGCTTTTTATAATTAAGAAGGTTCTAAGTTCATCGATTTCAAAATATTAATGACATTCAAAATATTAAAGTAGTTAGTTATTAAAGAATGATTCCAGAAATTCCAGAAATAAATTTGACGTTGGATGAGTGATTAGGGTGCTTGCCTTAGCGCTCTGTTCTAGGGTTCCCGGGTTCGATTCCCGACAGGGTCAACTTTGAAAAAAAAAAACTTTTCAAATTTGGCTCTGGTCTGGATTTGGAAAGTAGTGGCAGGGCACACTGCGTTTTCGCAGTCATTTGGGCAGCCCGTTTAGCGGCAGTAACCACCCCCTTACAGAAGACTACCGTGAAATAACAGCACGTGTGTTGTTGTGTTGTGAGTGAGTAAGGGATTGTGTTTTGTTGTGCACTTGCAGCAGCTTTGGCGTTGCTTGTCTTATAGGCGACGGTAGCCACTTACCATCAAGTGGATCGTCAGCCTGTCTGCCGATCTTAACATTACAAAAACAAAATAGACTCAGGTTCTGAGATAAAAAAATAGTATAATTTCTGAGGTATAATGTTCAAATTTTTTGTTATTGATTAAACAATCGGTTCACAAATAGTGAAGAAAAAGAAAAAGGTTGACAACAACTGTGTTTTAGCTATCCTGTACGAGTGAAGTCAGTAATAAGTATTCGAGTGAATTAGTTGTCTTACTTGTACCTATTTAATAACCGAAGACGGAATGCGACGCAAGACATTCGCAACACTTAATCAACTCGCGAAAATAATAAAACATTGCAATATTTTAGAAAAACCTTTACAGATTATGTATTGATCAACCAATTTTAAATTTACAGTATATAGAAAGGACGTTTTCAAGCAAAAACTTTATTGGTTTTTAGTAAGTAATTACAAGATTTCAACCCGCGAAAATGTCACAATAACTGGACATTTTACATGGTAATTGTACTAAATATGAAAATAATCAGAACCTTCATATGATAAGAATGTCATGTTTTTTCTATTGCTACGACCAATAACTAAGAAGTAGGTAATAATGGAATTACTAGTATCGGTAAGCGGTAAGTGAGTATTAAAGAATATATTTACCTGAAGCAGTAAGTTGTTGGAGAGAATCCGCGCCTGGTGCTCCTGGGCCTTGGCCCGCAAACACGCGATGCTGTTGTTCCTGAAGGCTTCCGGGTCGTCGTAGACATCCCGGTTGGGATCCGGGGATGCGCGGCCCTTGGCCGAGGAGGAGGCCGTGGTGCTGCTCGCCGGGGAGCTCTGCTGGTGCTCTTGGTCGTGGTGGGTGGGCGACGCGGAGTGAGCCCTCTCTCTTGGCGCCTCGCCCTCCGCCTCAGAGCCCTCCCGCTCAGACCCGGACTCCTTCAGGTGTTGCGCCGCCTCCAAAGACTTGCGATGCATACCTTCAATTCAACCAAATCACCAATTATAATATCGTTAAAATAAAACAAGCTTTCATGTGCGGATTAGAAATAGTGATCACAAGATGAAGGGAAAAATCGAGAAACACTCTGAGCTGCAGGTCCTATTGCATTCTTCTGCATTCTTGCTTCGCACAGGCTCGGTTCAATGTGACAAAGTTTATGCAAGATACCTACAAAATGAGAGTAAATGCAGTTGAGGACCATAAATTCAAAACTAGATTTTCGGATCACATTGTTCAAAGGTATAACGCAGAATAGAGAATTCTGGGTTTTTTCTAAGACGAGATCGGTATTTAATTAGTATTTCAACAAATTAGAAGTAATGCAAAATCTTTTGTTGGGATCTTCTCGAGCATAAATAAATGGCGGAGAATGGCTATATTTTAAGCAGTGAGAATATGGGTTACTCAAATATAATTCCTATTCGGTTCCCTACTTAGCATGGGTTGTTAACACTCTTGAAGTTCTCATTATTATTATTATTATTATTATTATTATTTACAAGAGGAATCTATCATGCCTGGGGACAGACCGGTGGGTTAGGTCGGACTCCTGCCCCGAGATAATGGATTATATATTAAGCATCGTTCGTGGTCTAAAGAGTAATCATTCTGTGTTGTAGTAATATGATGTCTCTGGGTTCAGGACTAAGTCTGCAGAACGAGACCGTGTACCGCGCGCTTTGGCACGATCAACAACGCATTCGGAAGTGCTGATCAAATGGATTTTTAACAATATCTCTGTTAGCAGTTCGCGGTGTGATGGTTAATGTGTCTAATTGAAAGAATCCATATATATTAGTGAAAGAAAATGTTTTTATATGAACATTAAGCATAATTAAGGGAATCCAAGTAAGACGATTTGGCACAGTTATCTACATTATTGAGTAACTAGATAAATTATAATTGGAATTCCCTTTTCAGTCTGGTTTGCGATTTGTGTAAGAAGCAGCAATCAGAGCTTTATCATGGTTGCCTAAATTTCTTCGATTTGATATATTGTTGCTATTATGATTTTAAAGAATTTTCTAATAAAACACAATAATTATAATTAATTTATATAATATTAGTTATAACTTATATAAAAGTTATATATATATATATATATATATATATATATATATATATATATATATATATATATTTATTAACATTTTTATCGGCTGTAAATATGTAGCTGTAATAGATATCGTTGATCAGTCTTCAATAATATTGAAATACTCTCCCATACTTCAATATTATTAATTGCAGGAAGCTCAGATATGAATATTTTTATAGCCCATGCTCGAAGTGTTGTGAGTCTTGTGATAGAAGTTCTAATTTATTCAGTGCTCGTTGTTCGTCTGAGATATTAATCATTGCGCATAACTAGACTAGAGACGGTGCATCACGCGACGAATGCGACATGCATCCTCGTCCATTGCTATTTTATGGGTTTAAGGACGTGATGTCCTGCAATTCATTTACGAGTTACTGCATCCCGGGTGAGGGTCGTCACAGGTCTTTTCACATTTGAAATAAGAGGGGTTATTTTTTTGACAGTCGTATAGGAAAGTCCAGACCAATGAAGAACCGATGTCATCTCTTCAAAAATTTCTTTTGGTGTATTTTCTTTTTTTTCACAAGCAATTTAATTACAGCGCAGTGCTCCAAGTTGACATGAATCAATTTAGAAAAATATGTCGTATTTAGACTACTATTCAGTCGTGCAACTAGTGTTATTAGTACTTAATAATAAGAATAATTAAAATCTTTATTTTTCACACCTTAAGTCTCAAACTTAAGGTGTGAATTTAATAATTTGGTACACATTGACAATGACTACCGAAAATCCCCAATTCATTTGTATTTTCTATAATATCGGATCTTTTACTATATACACAGTCTTAATCTTTCAATTGTTAAATTTTTGAATTTTATAACCAATTAGATGAAATGGTCAAAATACCGGTAATATTCGGGATAAAATATAAATTCTTTTTTTATTTTTTCGATTACAAGTTCCGCAGTCTCTTTAATAACTAATTCAATGGTTCAAGAACCATTGAAGTAGATGACGTATTACTCGGTTAAAAAAAATATAAGGTCAGTATGGGATGTAAATTCATTATACCGCCATAAAAAATAGCTTATATAAAAACAGGACAGTTTTTCTCAGAATTTTATCAAATTCATCATGAAATATCAGGCTCCGTTACTGAGCGAGTGTCAACCTCTCAAATAACAAGAATAAATGTCTAATAAAAACAAGAAATTCCTGGTGTTTCTTTTTTTATTAGGACAGTTTGCTTACGCAGGCGGTTGGGCAGGAGAAGGCGGGCATATCAAGACCGTCTTCAAATGTCCTAGGGGACCTGCGCACATGGCTGACTAGCTGTGTGTGCCTGCACAAGGTTGCACAAGATTGCCCTGGTGCCTCCGGGAAATCCCCCATTGGAGTTAGTCTAGCCAGCAATGGCTAGGCTGCCCTGGGATGGATCGGAGTTGTTGCCTCGGCAGAGCCCGGTCCATCCCTCTCGAAGGGCAAGGAGACACCGGGGAGTTTTAGTGGGTAGCATCAGTGCCGCTATGACCTAGAGCATAGTTTGGAGCACTGGTGACCCCCACATACCCCTACCGCCTAACCAGCGGTAGGAAATCTGTAAATGGATTTCTCCTCAAAAAAAAAGACAGCTTGCACATTGCACAGCCTTTTCATTACATAAGAAAAGAAAACAACCTATCGTGAAATGTCTACTATATCAATCGCTGAAATCACACACACATACGTATTTCTTACAGAACCACTCGCTATGTAAAAATTTCGGTAAATTAGATAAGAAAAATAGCAGTCGGATCCGCTGCATAGTTAGTAAGTAGCAGTAAAATGCAGAATGTAGTCAGCAGGACATAACAGCGAATACGTGCTCATGAACTGGGTCCTCTTTAATATATTGGATGGCTGTATTTTTACGAGATTTTTAGTGCCGTGCCAGCGAGAGGCGTCGCGACTCGTGCTGCATGCCTAATCAACTGTCGGTTACTCGTACTTATCCCCTGGGTGGAGCCTTAACGGCTTCATCTCCTCTGCTGTTTATTCCGTCAGCTCGGTCTCCCGACACAATTTATTTTTAAAGTCGTGTACTCCTGTTTTTAAACGAACCTCATTTGAAATCGAATTTTTTTGCCATGGTCCAAGTTTCGGTTTAAAATTCGAATGCGCCACATCGAAGCCTTAGGCTGTGGTCTCCTATAAACGCTGTCGGCCGTTTGCAGCTTCACGCCGTACGCCGGGTCACAATGTTTACTATAGAAACGTACTGTTGCAGTCTCTTTCACATGCTGGCGTCAGCGTTTGGCCGTCGTAGGCGACGTTCAAACGCTGCGCATTCCGTCTCTAGTTATTTTGAATCATTGCAGGGAAGCACTGTTGTCGACTACTGTTGTGCCCGTGACGTCGTCATCCGCTGCCGACATAATCATGTATGTATTGACTGCTGACGCTGACGCTGTGCCTAGCGTTTCGACGTCAAGCAAAACCTTTGCGTTGAAGTCGGACATCGTATACATACAGCTTTTAAGGCCGTTCTCTCTAGCCACCAAAATTCAGAATTGGGCCTCACCTCCTCGCTATCACACACCCTACTAGCAGCACAGGTCGCTCCAGCTATCACTGTCACACTGAGAATGAGCGTATCGTTTTGAATCGGTATTTTAGTCTATATGAAAAAAAATCTAAAAGTATATTATTGAGATAGCTTAGGCAAAAAGCAGTCGGAAAATGTTAGTTTTAGTTCGTAAAATAACAAAATAAATTTTAAAATTAAATTCAAAGTTTTCAGAATTTTTAGTCTGTTCTTAAACACAATGAAATAGTATATAGCCGCCATGTTTACGTTATACGGTTGTGTAAACAAAAAAGTGTCAGTCAGTGTCATGATGTCAATTACCGGCGCATTTGTTTACACAGCCAACTGACGTCATGACCACAGAGCAAAATGGTTTCCAGCGTTTTCGTCAAATTACACGCGAAATTTGAAAATGTAATTTTTAAATGCATTTTTATTAAACTTATCGATTGTATAAAATTTTGGTGTTTTTTTTAGTGGTTCATTAGTACTACAGAATCTAATTGAGACACTTTTTAAAAATGGGTTTTTAAAATACCTTATTGTGACAACATTTTTCGGGTTTTGATTTAATTATAATTATATATTCATAGTAGCTAAATTCTAATTAAAAATGAAATAATCAGAAAAAATCAAACGTCCGAGACATTTTAAAAACCATTAAGCTCTTGGAGTGGAAATGGGCGGGTACCTATGTCGATTGGTGAACGAAAGATGGACCAAAATAATAACGGAATGGGTCCCTCGAGAAGAAGAAGGCCAAAAAGAAAGTGGGTTTATGTTTTCGTATCTATATGGACAGAAATGGATGAGGAAGGAACGAGACAGGAAGAAATTGAATACAAATTGAATACAAATTCAATGTCATTATGTTATGTAGAATAAATGGCTTAAATAAATAAATAAACAAATAAAAATAAATTCCAAAACTATCAAAAAAAATTGCATTCACTATCAACTATCAAAGTATATATACAACCACAACAATCATTTCTTTTGTAAGTCATGCAGAAAATAAGAGCAAAATTTGTTTGAAGTTCCGCAATTGAGGTTATTTTAATTTAATTATATCGAGTGAAGTATTATAAATCTTGTATCGTAAGCTGCCTTTTTACAGATGATATTGTAAAATACAGATGATATCACATTTTTCTTGATATCTACAAATATTAGCGTTTTTAAAAAAGCATGATCTTGTATGATGAATTTTTGGAGGGAGCCGCCTTAACAGGAGACCGTAGCCTTATACACATCTACATATGTGTGATGGTTCTCGAAGCTGAATAAAATGAAAGGATAAATTTCCGAATAGCTTCGTCCCATCCCGCTGTTCACTTATCTCGAAACAATGTGTTCTCATAATTTTTAATCTCCACTGTTCAGATGTTCATTGTTTACTGCGGAAAAATATTGTTACGGGGTATGGACATTGGAAAATCCACTTTAATACCATGGAATAAATCCTGAGGCGACAGCACTGCGAGCTTGCGCGTGAAACTCAAGAATCTTACAACAAAGTATTTCAATATTAGTCTTTCTTTTAAAGTTGACCGAGTTCGCCTTAAAAAGACTTAACAATCTTCTTTGGAAAGTAAAGCGTAAGCTGTTTGTTACTGTACATAACAAACAATCAGTCAGTGTCCAAAGTTAAATGGTCATTAAAATACCGCGTCCAATAATTACGTGATTTGTCTAAAACGGCATTAGTTTAGGGTCCGGAGGAGGTCCAACTTGGACCATTAGCACGGTCGTGGCTTCACGCCCGCAATGTGTGCCATATAAATCCATTTGATTTACGAACCCGACGCGGCTTCAGCAATGTTTGTTAATGGATTGTTTACAAATATCACCAAAGTTACAATATTGAAATATTAGGTAAGAACAATGTGTTAAAAATGCACACTGTCGCAAAACAAACGTTAAGTTTGACGAGCACGTTGGATGAGTGGTTAGGGTGCTTGCCTAAATGCTCTGTTCTAGAGTTTCTAGGTTCGATTCCCGGCAGGGTCAAATTTGGAAATGAACTTTTCATAGTTGGCTCTGGTTTGGATCTGGAAAGTAGTGGCAGAACACCCTGCGTTACGCAGTTATTTGGGCAGCTCCTTTGGCGGCAGTGACCACCCTCTTACAGAAGTCCACCGTGAAATAATAACACGTGTGCTGTGAACCCTAAAACGGGTTCGTCAAACAATAGGGTCCCATATTGAAAAACTAAGTACCTAACAGGCTTAGCGCTGCGGCTTATACCTTAAAAAAAAACAGATTAGGCGCCTAACAGTATCGATACAGTCTATTTCAGTTACTTTCACGGTATAATGTCTTATGGGATTCTTCTTTAGGATTACGTATCTTTATTTTACAAAAAGGGCCATTAGAGCCATCTACCAACTAGATCTTCAGTCTTTCCTGTCGCAGGTCAATATACCTATTTATGAAAATTTAATTTACACGATAAACATATTAGTTAATTTAATCAAAAATTTAATACTATACGTTTAAAAATGATATAGATTAAAAAAAAAAACGCGACTCCATAAGATAAGTAAGATTTCCCGAGATAATCAGAGCCTTATCTATAAATAAACTTAAAAGTGTAATCAAAACCAAACTCTTTTCGAAAACCAACTTTGGTCGTTGATTTATTTAAGCTATAATGAAGCCCGGATTTAAATTATTCTGAGTTCATACTATGTTCAGTATTATATATAACTGTGTTTTGCGTACAATAATTGCTAATTGTAATTGTTATATATTTTATTTTAAAGATGACAAAAAGAATGATATAATGGATTTATTTCGGGGTTTATAAGTTTGTTGTTGATTAAGACCCCAACGGAAGATAGAGCGAAGATTTACTTTCGTCAAATTAATTTTTTCGCACGACACACATTTTTTAAATGAACAAAAATTTATGAAAACAAATGTCAACTGAATGAAATTACACCAACTTCCTAAAGAATCCTTAATTCTATATTTTAATTTATTTTTCATTTCTTTACTTTCTGGCCAGTTCTAAAAACTTTCAGTGTGGCCTATGTAACAATAAGAGTGTTTATGTTGAACATATTTAATCAATAAATAACTGTTTCATTGTTTCTATCTCAAAATAATCAACTGGCGCCCGCGGCTTCGCCCGCTTTGAAAAGAAAAAAAAATAACGTCTGACTAAATATATGTAACGCCTAACATATTTATTGCAGTTATAGTTTTGCCAGGCGTTAGATGATCCTTCGGGAACATTACCTTTTTCTGGATGAAAGGTACACTATGTGCTTTCCTGCATCTCTGACAACGTGTATCTATGCAAAATTTCATTATAATCGCTTCAACGAGCGGTTTAGGCGTGAATAAGTAACAGACAGAAAGACAGAGTTACTTTCATATTTATAATATTAAGTATGGATAATTTTGACTTATCTAAGCTTAGTTTTTTTTTTTTTATTAAAGATGGGTTTGCTCTTGACCAGCATCTATCCATGTACATAGGAAGGAAGAGGCCGACGATGGAGCGAGCTCACCCAGAAGATGCCTAATTCACTCGAACCTTGAAAAGATTTGGGTTATATGAGCTCGGAAATACAGACGTCGGCAGGGAGTTCCAATACTTAGCAGTGCGCATTAAAAGATGTTTTAAAGCGCTTGGTCCGAATTAGAGCGATTTCGACAAGGTAACCAGCCGTACGTCTGCATGTCCGATAGAAGAAAGGGGAAGGCGGTATGATCTCATGCAGCTCTCGAGCACACTCTCCGAAGTACATCTTATAGAATACACACTGAATGCAGCAAGAACATCAAATTTATTTATCTTTTATGTAAATGTCGACAGACAGGTTGACGGTCCACTTGATGGTAGGTGACCACATCGCCTGCCGACCTTAGTAGGATTAATGACAAGGGATTGGAGGAGATAGGGAATTGAGCTCTGGCATATTTTACTCAGCATCGAAACACATACCATTTTACAAGTCTTCTGTAAGGGGGTTGGTTACTGCCGCCAAACGCTGTGTATTCTGCACTCTATTCTATTAACCATTTTGAACCGAATCGAAACCACCCTAAAAATCTCATTAACTCCTTAAACCGTAAAAGACAACGCCGCTACTGCAAATGGCATTATTCATTCCGACCTCTCTCCTTGATTAGACTTACGAGTGACGTGTGACGAGTGTAAGAGTGGCCCGTTTCATTTGCACAAGTGCACTGTTGCCGCCAATATAGCAACTATCGCTGCCGCCTCTTACATTTTAACACTCGAGACATGCCGAGCCATTAAAGCCTCTGGCTCTCTTTCGGCATTTGAATTGCTTAAAGTAACAGTTGCCACTCGTGCGGTCCATCAAGTTAATGGCATCGAGTCGCCGGCATTAATGGCATTTGTGCAGATGAAAGAGCGATGCACAAAGCGAGTGGGTAATAGGCAGATAATTCCGCAAGGTGCTCTCGTGGTGCATTAGTGTCCATTTGCCGGTCGGCTCGACGACTCACAAAAGAATCCTCCGCCGCGATCTAATTGTTGTACGTTGTAATTGAGTCGTTTGCAAATTACTTTGTTTACTATTTAAAATAATAAATTCATTTAACTGCGATATTATTAAAATGTGAAAACTTCCCTTTGACTTTTCCAGTTCGTTTATGTCATTTTAAACTATTTAAAATTAAATAAATCAAATAGAATTCTAGTTTGAAAATTAGTAGATATTTCTTTAATTAAGTGGTATAATTAAATTAGTTTAAACACTTTTAATATACATACTATTTAACCACACATTAACGACCAAATTCACAAATAAAAAAATCCTAAATTAGTACACTTAATTAATCAAGTACCTAATTATTTTCATTTAGTAGGTTTTTACTAATCATTATTAATTAATAGTTATTACAACAAATAAGTCTTCGGGTTATTAGACATTTTAATAAATAATTATCTAACTATAATAATTACGACGATTTCATATGTCATAAAAAATATTTAAAATCAGAAAAGTTAAATAAAATTTTCGTTTTAAAATTACTAAACACTTTATTTACCTACTTAGGTAGGTATTTATTTAAAAAAGTTTTAATTATATATAAGATATTTAATTATATACACCTAATGGCGAAATTCAGTTATCAATTATCTAATCTAAATAATTACAAATTAAAATGAAATTAATTTTAATTTCTATTAAATTGCATAATTATTTATAAGCAATTTCGGGCGTAAATGACTTTTTTTGCTATGCGTTAATTTGATAGCATGGATTCGATGCTCAGTAAAATGTTATATACCTACTGTACAAATTATTATTAAAAGAAACATATAATTTTTAAATAAATAATTAAATAAATAAATACATATTCACCTACTTGTAAATATGCAATAAAAAGGCCGTTTACGGCACTAGTGGCATTGTGCCTACAGTGATGGCATTATAAGCGGATAGATGAGAAATGTACATTCGGATACATAAAGGCGTCTCGAGAAAAAAAAATCCGAGCAGGTGGTGGTATAGTTAAGTACATAATTAATATGTAAGCGTGCGGTGGCAGCCCTTAAATCCGCGTTAATCAAGGTTTAGACAATGCGGACGCCATCTTGTGGGCTCCGCCCGCCCGCCCTCCGCCCCGCACCGCAACCTCCCTCCACCCACTGCACGTAGGCTTTAAGGGGAAATTTAGGCTGCACTTTGAAGCGTTTTTAAGTGTTATTTATGTACCCTTCTGTTTTTAAAATAATATTTCGCCGGAAGCAGGAGATGATGGCTCGATATTACTCGAGTAGGCGGCGCGACTAACGCCTCATTGGTTTGTTTCATTATTTATTTACTAGTCGGTGCCGGCGGCTTCGTCCGCTTTAAAAATCTATACAAATAATAAAATCGTAAACGAGCCGTGTCTGTACATTAAATATTTTTGAATAAAAAAATTTTTATTCATTGCACCTACTCATATGTTACGGTGGTCAAAAAAATAGTTTTTAGAATTTTAGTTCGTTTGTCTGTGCGTTTGTGCACGCTAATCTCAGAAACGGCTGAACCGATTTGAATGCAATTTCCAATGATGTATTGTAGCAAGCTTTCCGCAACATTTGGCATTTGTTTTATTACAATCGGTTTACAAACAAAAAAGTTACGCGCTATTCATATACCACGCGCGCCAAGTCGTAATATAATATATACATATAACAAAATCGTAAACGTAAAATCGTAAAAAAAATTACACGTTATTATGTTACCGAGGACAAAAAAATGGTTTTTAGAATTTTTGTTTGTGGGTTTGTGCACGCTAATCTCAGATACGGCTTAGCCGATTTGAATGCGATTTCCACTGAATTATCGTAGCAAGCTTTCCGTAACATTTACTGTTTATTTCATTCCAAAAGGTTTACACACAAAAAAGTTACGCGCTATACCGAATATAACGCGTACGAAGTTGCGAGCTCGGCTAGTAGAAAATATAACGCCTGATAGTTTTCACAGGCGTTGGATTTTTATTCTTATAATATGATTACTAGCTAAACTCGGCCACGCTTCGCTGCGGCCCATACGGCGGCGGCGTGCGCATGAGGCGCGCGGTACTGGACACTGCTTATATATAATACTATTTATCGTAGCGTAATGTTATATAGCCTATAGCCTTCCTCGATAAATGGACTATTCAAAACAAAAAGAATTTTTCAATTCGAGCCAGTAGTTCCTGAGATTAGCGCGTTCAAACAAACAAACTCTTCAGCTTTATAATATTAGTATAGATATAAGCGATCACTCGGGTTTCATCCAGAAAAATAGTCAGAAATGAAACCCTATGTCTTTTTCTGTGTTCCCGATAATGTGCTGAGTAAATAAGACGTAAAAAGGTAACAGACGGACAGAAAGACATAGTTACTTTCACATTTATAATATTAAGTATGAATTTTCGGAAGATTTAAGTCAGACACGAAACAAAATGCACTCATTTTTAAAGCTTTTCGACGCAGGTAAACCTCAATCATATGTCATTACCTAGGCACCGCCACCATTTTTGTTAATGCATCAAACCTACTTCGTTTCGTACGAAATTCATTAAGTAAGTGCTATCTTTTTAAGATTTTAAGAATGAACATTTTGGTGGTTACCAGTCGCAAGCTCGAATTGCTTACCGGCCTTTGCTCTTTTGTTGCCGTCGCATAGATGGTAAGATAAAGGGATTTAAAATTAATTTCAAGATAGATTTTTCGTATAGTAGTGTATGGTCGATGGCATCTACTATGTCAGGGCATACTCTACCGTGTAATCGTAATCTTGACAATACCCCTTATGATCATCTTGAAATAATCTCTTTTACTACGTCCCAACTGGCACAGGTCTACAAGAATCATACCTTAAAGGTAATGGTCTGAGTTCGGTCATATCCAAGTCATGGGTCGACTGAATTTTTCAGCCCATAAATAAGTCGGCACAGGGTAAAAAAATAAACCTCTGAACCAATAAGGACGCGTCGTTATTTTTCTTTTAATATATAAAGTTCTTTAATCTTGTTATCAAGTTTACTTCTTAGTGAATATCGTCGATAGATGGCGCTAACATTACCTTCGACAATACACAAGTTACAGAATAGATCCACAAGAAATTGTAGCCTCAATGTGGCTATATAACCTTAATCAGAAGCATTCAATTGAATTTGCGCACTTTCCGAGAACGCCGAGCAGACTAATGAAAAGCATGCACACACCCCGCCACCCCGCCATCCCGCCACCCCTCCTCTCATCGGTAATCCCATCCCAGTTACATGACATTACATTAATTAAACTTCTCTTCAAAATAGTGCCCACAGACACGCCAGAATTATTTCTAGCCGAATTCATGATACCATTATAGCTTTCGCAGTTGCACATGACAAAAATACCTACTCAGATTTTAAGTCAGTATACTACAGACCGATATTATACTTATTTTGTTTGGCTTGCGAGCAGCAATTTTAATGATTCAATACTATAGCGTCAAATTACCTAGCTGTATTGATAATACCATAAAGAGGCAGGCGGTGGTACCTGCCACCACCTGCCTCTTTAAGTTATTATATAAATAAGTTATAAGTTAAGTTACATTTATTATAAGTTAAATTCATTAACTTTAAAATGTTTGTCATTAATATTACCTATTTTATGACTGTAAATTATCTAATATTAGCGACCCGCCCCGGCTTCGCGCTGTGGATATTTTTATGCAAATTATATACACAAATCTTCCCCGTTTATCGCTCTTTCCATTAGTGAAAACCCTATCAAAATCAGTTGGGTGTTTTAGAAGAAGTAAGCGCAGAAACAGATACAGGCAGACAGTGATAAAAAGCGATTTATAACTAGCTTCGTACGCGTGATATTTGGTATAGGGCGTAACTTTTTTGTTTGCAAATCGATTGGAATAAAACCAACACTAAATGTTACGGGAAGATTGCTACATCAGTGAAAACTGCATTCAAATAGGTTAAGCCGTTTCTGAGATTAGCGTGCAAAAACGCACAAACAGTCAAACAAACCATTTTTTTGACCTCAGTAACATAAGTAGTACAACGTGTTTTTTTTTTTTTTTGAAAAATCTTTAATGTACAGACACGGCTCGTTTACGATTTTACGATAAGAATTTATAAATAAGACTATTTCAGATAAGAGTCTACATTACTCCGTACATTATCATATAAATATTTAGAGATCCCGAATAAATTTGTGTGCTAAAAATATACCATAATCATAGAAAGCTTAAAGTGCCTAAACCATCCTAAACCTTAAAAAAACGTACCCCTAACAGAAACAAAGTAAAAACAGAAATAGTATGTTTGTCTGTCGAGATTAGAAAAGCTTCTCATAAGCCGCGCTCAACAGATTCTTGTGTTTCATACGCAAACGAGCAACGCTGTCGCGTCGGCCTTTATCGCTCCGCAATAAAGACTATTTTATCGCCTCGGGCACAGACAACGCTATGTTTTCGCAGTGAAAAATGAGCATCTCCAGTGGAGATTAAAAATTATAACGTCGCTTTGTCTACGACACTGAACGGCGGGATGGGATGAGACCAAAGTTGCACGAATTGAATCTCTCAAACGAAAGACGAAAATGAAAACAGCGTAATCTATTTTAAAACCTATTTTGCGAGATAAAGAGTTCACAATGACATGCCATGTGTGTATAACTAATTAACACTTTCACGTTAGAATTTAAGTACAGTTCAATCTATATATAAATAAAAACGAATCTTCGAAATGTATGTAGGTACGCCCATAACTTTCGAACGGGTAGACCAATTTTAATTCAGTTTTGACTAATGGAAAGAGGGTAAACGGGGAATGTTCATATATATGTATAAATATGAACATTCGCCGGGGGCTGGCCGTTAGTTAATAATAATAATGCTGCAGAGTTTGCTTCATTGAAAGCTTTAAACTCTGGAATTACCAGTCGGATTAAAAAAAATATCTTTCTGCATTTGATAGCCCAATTGTTGAGCAACGTTTTACGCTTTATAAAGAACTAGAAGAACCGATACGTGCACGCCATTGTCAGTTTAAATTAAACGGCGAGTGAAACCGCGAGACACAGCTGGTTAGTAATAAAGTAATTCTATGGAGTTCATATTGTCAAAATATGAACATATCAAAAGCTACCTTTTTTATCTTAAGATCGGCAGACAGGCTGACGGTCCACTTGATAGTAGGTGGCTACCGTCGCCTATAACACAAGCAACGCCACAGGGTGCTGCAAATGCGCTGCCGACTACAACAGGATTAAGGATAAGGGACTGGATAGGAAAATAGGCTCTGGCATCCCTTACTCGCTCACCGAAACACAACAGCACACGTGCTATTATTTCACGTTGGTCTAAGTAAGGGGGTGGTTACGCTCGCCAGATGGGCCGCCCAAAATGATTGCGAAACGCATTGCGCCCTGCCACTACTTTCCAGATCCAGACCAGAGCCAAATTTAAAAGTTCATTTTCAAAATCGACCCTGTCGGGAATCGAATCCGGGAACCCTAGAAAAGCGCATTAAGGCAAGTACCCTAACCACTCATCCAACGGGCTCGTCAGTAGCTCACATAATGAATCAAGTTGCAAGAGTGTCATGGCTTTTATTGTTTACAGAGGATATGAACATGTTTATAGTGCCGACCATATAAGACTATCAAATCAAAATTGAACTTATTTTCAACTTAATTTAATTTTGTGTTTCCAATTTTGTAATTTTGTGTTGTTGTAAATGTTGTAAAAGCGTTATTGGTGCTAATACATATGATATAGTATACTCTAAAGTTCTTTAGGAAGCGTTTAAGTCAAATGTACGGGCTGCTGTTCTGAAATGAAATGTGTAAGTAAACAAATGAAAAAGCTCGCGAAAGTGTTAATCAGTTAAACAAAAAGACAAATGAGCAATATTCTTTTTGCGAAACGTTTGACTATTGTTAGAGAGCTTTGGAAGTTGCGAAGCGGTGATAAAGTTGAAATGATTTTGTTCAAGTCCGAGGCTAATTAGTGCAGTGAGATGTGTTTGTGTCGGTGTGTGGGACTCACCAGGTCGCGGTGGTCTGTGGGAGGGGGTGAGGCGTTGCTACGGTCGCCCCCCATCTGTCACTGCGCCCGACTCTTGAACAAAATCATCACGGTCAGATAAACGGACTGTTGATGGTGATAATCACCATTGGTTCATCGGGGATTATTTTGAGTGTGATACGGTAGTCTGAAATATTGCTCAGATGCAGTGTCTTTGATGGCCGCCATTGGTCAGCCAGTGAGATAGCAACTCACCGAGTAGCCACGGCGCAACCGCGTCGTTCTCCTTGGCACTCTTCAGGATTGTCTCCGGCAGCGGTAGACTGTGACGCACCATCGCACCGTACAGCCCGTATTCTGCCATTATCGTCGATCGGCCCCAACATTTCTCCGTTTTACGCCATTTCGCTCGTCGATTCTGGAACCACACCTGTTAACAATAGAAATTTACATTATTTAAAATATTTAATATAGTTTTGTGTTATGGACGGCGATACGGCTAATTGACTTTATTTAAGGAAAAAATAAATTTATAAAGGAAATCAGACTAAGTTTTGCAATCATTTGAACAACCCGTCTGGCGGCAGTAACCATCCCCTTACAGAAGACCACCGTGAAATAATGCATGTATGCTGTTGTGTTTCGGTAAGTGAGTAAGGGATTCCAGAGCCCATTTTCCTATCCAGTCCCTTTTTTTTTACAAAAAAAAAACACCGTGAAATAACAGTAAGTTTGTTGTTGTGTTTCAGTAAGTTAGATAAGAGACGCTAGAGCCCATTTCGCTATCACTAACCAATCCCTTATGCTTAATCCTACTATGGTCGGCAGCGCACTTGCAGCATCGTGTGACGTTGTGTGTTATAGGCGACGGTTACCATCTACCACCAAGTGAACTGTCAGTCTGTCGACCTTAACATTAAAAATATATAACCAGATATATTATAATCTATAATCTGTGCACTGCACATCATAATCTAATCTAATATCTATCTAATATTACAGTCTGTGCACATTCAAGGCACAAGGGCCTTGTGAACCGATACAGCATCATAGAAATAAATTTAAAGAATCAAAAAAGGTAAATAGATACTGATTTTATTTTCACAGTATATTTTGAAAAATTTGTGTACCTTCAAAAAAATATTAACAAAGGAGACTGACCATGGTGGTGATTAATTATTTTTAAGAATGATTTTATCTAGTTACTGATAGAATGTCTTAACTTCTCCGTATTTTATTTATCTTTGTATTTATCGGTAACGGGATTTAGTAGGTAATATCTAATTTCATGTGTTAAATTTCATCCAAATCGCTGTTTTTGCGTTTTTGAAAAACAAAAATCTAAACCTACAAATATTCAAATTTATTATATTAAGTTATGACTACGATTTTTGGTAAAAGAAGATTTATTTGAAAAGAGAAACTAACGGAGGTTCCTTACCAGTTTATTCCTTCGGAACCGATAATTTACTTACTAAACCCTGATAGGATAAAAGGTAAGAGATAGGCAGGATAAAGAATTCAGCTCTGCCAATCAAAATGGTTCGTGTGTGCAGCGGAAGAGTGTATAAAGGTAACAGGTATTTTTGTGGCTGTTATATTCATTTCCATTTATTGGGAAATTCAATAACATGAATCCAATTAATTTCCCGAAAATGCTTTATAATTCGATTGAGGGTGTGTTATTGTTGGCCACGCTAATTGAAATAATGTAATATAATCGGATTGATTTAACCAGTGAAATGAGTCCGCGCCGAGCCATTTCATACATTAATTCGCTTCAAATAGTAACTAAGCATAGAAAACAAACCAATTAGGGCGAACAAAACGCAACTAAATTAAATTTTCAAATTCGGAACCGAGTGCGGCGGTTGCTGTGTACCTAATGAAACATTAGGGTTGTCGCTACGATCACTTAATATTGAGAAATTCTGTGTTAAATTTAATTCAATGTTATTATCAAATTTTAGGAATGTTGAATGATTTACTTAATGATTATATATAGTCTATTTAATATTATATACCATTTATTGTGTCTGATTTGCAGATTCCGTTGCCTGCTTTGAGTCTGTAACTATTTAATTATAACTTAGATATTAGTATTAAGTACTTTTACATTTTATTCTATAAGCCTTAAGGGTCGATAATAAATTTGTAAATGCTGTGTATACTTATAATTGGAACTAATATCAGACTATGACCGAATATGAAGTTTATTATTATATGATTGTTGTGTTTTCTGTTGGTTTACCTATTATAAATAAATAGATAAATAAAACTGATTCGAATATATAATGGAACTTTATAAGCAAATAGCTGGCGCTCGCGGCTTCGTCCGCGTTGAAATATAAAATATGTATAACGCCTGACGAAATATATAAGCCTGACGAAATATATTAAATAAGTAATATTAAGTATGGCAACAGCTTGATTGTCAAAGTAACGTTGACGTTCGCATTGGTGTTGCCATGTAAGAAGATTGCAAATAATTGCAAGTGCCAACTTTCGCTAGTCAGAAACCATAACTCCTGAACATTTTTATTGTTGTTATACATTTGTGGGGCGTTGAATCTTTATTTTTAGACAGCTGGTGCTCGCGGCTTAGCCTGCGTGGAATATATCTAGTCTATGTCCAGTCCATTTCGAAATTCTATTGTAATTATTGCTGTTTTATCGATTTTTTAAAAATCGGATGAATAGTTTCGAAGATTACCTCCTACATTCAAACAAACAAACAAACATACAAATAACGTTACCTCTGTATAATATTAGTATACAGAAATTTACAAGAACTGAATACGTAATACCCATATACTAGCAAATTAATTAATTTATTTATAAACAGTTATTTTTATATTTATTATTTTTATTATTATTATTTTTTTATTTTATTTATATTTATTTATTTATAAGTTTAATTAATTAATTTATTTTTTAAATGTGGCAGTAACATTACCCCAATATCAATTAAAAGTTGTCGTGTGACAAAGAAGACTAGTGTTATTTCCCGAACTTAATGATTTGGTTATAGGTATAAATAAATGATTCTTGAATATATGATTTTGCATAGGTATATAAGATTAGTTATATACCTATGCAAAATGTCAAGAATCTAGGATCACACATTTAAACACATTTAACTGTTTTTTATCAATAGCGTATTTGAATTTTTAAATTTTTAATATTTGCGATAAAAATTCGCTAAATTATAAGTATAAAAACTGTTACGAAACATAATATTTAAATATTTCTATATGTATACTATTGGAATTCGCATTGTATGCTGAGTTTCCTTCGACTTTATAGTTTTTGCACAAACTATAAAATTCAAACTAAAAATGTATGAAAAAAAATCATTTTTAATAACTTGTGGAGAAGTACCTCTAAATAAATTTTAAAATATCATTAACTATAAATATATGAAAATGAAGGTACTATAATTTTTATATAATTGTTAATCCTATTTAATATAAATTAGCTAGTGCTCGCGACTTCGTCTGCGTTAAAAAATAACGCCTGCCATCTTTGTTGCCATCGGTGGCGCCCAATTTTTTATACATATTTATAGACGATTACACGGAATCCTAACATTTTTCGAGGATAAAAAGTATCCTGTATGTTAATCAACGTAATAATCTATCTGTGTGGCAAATTTCATTGAAATTCGTTCAATTATTTTTACGCGAAGGAGTTACAAACATCTATACTCATCCATCCATTCATCCTCACAAACTCTTAGAATGCGAATGTTTGTGTTTCATTGGATGTTTGTTCAGGCAAAAATTCCTGAACAGTTTTGGATGAAATTTGGCACATAGATAGTTTATTAACTGACACATATAGCGTACTTTTTATCATGGAAAAATGTTAGGTTCTCGTGGGATTTAAAAATAAAATAAAAAACAAACTACAGCGTATACGAAGTCAGCTAGTAAATTATAATAAAAAAGAAATACATTGAAAACAATAAAAAAATATTATATTGTAAATAATATAGGAAGAGTATGCATTCTTTTTTATGTATTTGTAAAGGTCATATTGAATTGCTATAATAACTCTTCCATTAAAGCCCGAGTCTACTAAAAATTATTGTTCTTGCATAATTTACAGAAAATAAATACGTTTTTATAGTTATTAACAAACGAATAAATGAAGTATATTTTACAATTATTTAAAGTGTTGGATTTTTGAGAAATAATTTAGTTTTCTTATTTAAAGTGGTTTAAAAAGTTATAATTTCATGTATTTACCACTGTATTTTTTTCTATTGATTTTTTTTATCGCAGTCGCTCTTAAAACTACTAAAAAAGGAACCATTTTGTAATAAATTAATAAAAAATTAACAAAAATAGTACGAAGAGCCTACGGCCACTGGGGCCGGCAGGTTCTCGAGTGGAGGTCATGGACCAGCAAGTCGCATTTCGACGCTGGACCAAGATTGGGCTATTATTGTGGACAGGCCTAAGTCTAGCAGTGGACATTCTACGGCTCATATTGTTGATGATGAAAAAAAGAAATAAAATCTAGTCACACCTTAGACGCTAACTCGATTCAACTCTGAGTCGTCTACTCAACTAAGTATTTGAAAAATGTATGGCTAACATTAAAATGAGATAGGTAATATAAAAAAAATATGTACAACCCTACTGGGTGAGTACACAGAGTCGGGGCACGGGCGCGTCTAACGCGTCTCTCTTCTACAAAACAGTTAATTTCTAATTAAATTCGTTAATTAAACTCGATCCGCGCAAATTAATACTACACGAGTATTATATTCCGTACACTACGTCAGCGAGGCGTTCATTAACGTACCCGTCTACCCACCTACCCCCAGCAGGTGCTTGAATATACCTACGGGATAATTGCATTCTTATGTAATAGCTAATCCTTACTTCCTTGGTCAAATATTTTTTCAATTTTATTTCTATAAGAAAGTATGGCAGACATTGATAAGAATTTAAAAAAAAAATTGAATTATATTTTTTAATAAGATAAAATTGCCATTTGAAAGAGATTAAAATCTTAATATTGTTTTATTTTAATTCAAAAAAGAGAAAACATTTTTAAAAAAAAAAAGGAGTTTTTTGTATACTAAAAAGAAATCAATAATTAATTGTTGAAAGTTTAGAGATATGTTCTATCTGTATCTAAAAAAAAAGAAACAATTTGTACACGTTTTACTAATGTTAGAGAGATAAAAAAAATAGTTTTTGGATTTTTTTTTCTGTTTGTGAACGCTAATTTCAGAGAGAGCTTAACCAATTTGAATGCGGTTTTCACTGATGTATTGTAGCAAGCCTCCCGTAACATTTAGTTTTGTTTCATTCCAATTGTTTTAAAAACAAAAAAGTTACGCGCTATATCGAATACCACGCGTACTAAGTTGCGGGCTCGGCTAGTTTCTTAATAAATGTTTAATTTCAACACATTGAATAACCTTCCGGTCTTGGGGGGGTTCTCTGAGGGATTTCCCTGTAGTCGGTGACTAATCAACCCTACATCTGATAATGCGATGTAATCCTTTTCGAATTGTCCTTCAATCGGATTGTTACAATTAAGGGAAAGTTCTTGGATTTGAGGTAGAGGAATCATATAGGATTTCGTGGTAGCCAATTAATTCATCTGATAGAAAAAAGGAAATCGTCGTTGTCAAACCAAAATCTGCTTATGTGCTAAAAGTATACTCTGGAGATATTGACAAAAAGTTTTCCTTTATTAAAAAAAGCATTTTATTTGAAACTTAGACTTATTAAATGTGAACTTATTGGTCTTTAAAATACAAAAAAATTAGTTTATTCATTATTTTGCACATATTAAATTTTAGTTGCTGCATTTCTTCTACTTTTTGTCGTAGTTCGACAAAAAGTGCTCATAAGCACTTAGCAGTTTTTTATACCTACGATAGATAAGGCAGTGAACTATTCCTAATAAGGTCAAAATGTTGGAGTCTCAAAAAACTGCACATACCAGATTTTAGTTTGACGACGAAATGCTTTTTGTTCTGAAGAACTTTAACTGGAGACCACTACTTTTTATAAGTAGATTAGTGTTCGCCTTTTACCAAAATAAGGTGCAATATTTCACAACAAATTTTTGCAAATTCTCGGAGATAACCGAACAGTTTTTAAATTGGAAGGTTCTTCTTAAATATTGCGTAAAATATAAAAAAAGAAATAAAAGTAGCCCATTTAAACTTTAATATAGAACTTAAGTTAATTAAAACAAATGTAGCTTTTGGGCAGAAATTTTCTATTTTTTTTTTCTCAGAAAATATATTTTATCGTATAAATCTGCCCGATACAAACTTTTTTAAATATAGACTATCAAGGTCTGTATTTTTATGTAAGTTTTAATTTTTCTCTAACAAGTCAAATTAGGCGAAGAAAATAACCTCGCCTTAAGGTAAAAAGGTAAATGGTTAGAATGATTGAAAATCCTATTTGGTTAGCAGTTTAGTATCGATTTTCAATGGTATCAGTATGATTATGGTGGTTGTTGATTAAAGTCCGACCGACAGTGACGGATCGGAAGCCGGCATTACCGCCAATCGAGTCCCACGCCTGAGGCTATATCACACCGGTTCATTTAACCGGTGTTCAAACTCCACCCTTTTCTTTCTGGAGCCATGAAGCTCCTTGAACATGTAGCAAAAGCATTGCCTAAATCTAAGCATGTAATTGGGACTCCACGTAGTCCAGTGTTATGGAAGTCCACCCCGTGTTAGTCGTGTTAATACATTGTGCATTTGTAGCTCTACTTTAAATTTCTATACCCATTAGCATTGGCGGATATAGGGGGGGGGGGGGGTCATGGGGGCCATGCCCCCCCCCCCCCAAAAGACCCAGGAATTCCATATTTTTGACTTAACTTTTCAATTCAATTCAAGTACAATTCAATTCATATATGAACTGAATATAGAATAATATAATCCATATCAATCAAAGTTATCGAAAGTTTCATAATTCATGTCAGACATTTGCAATACAACCATAATGCATCTCAACTAGTAAAAAAAATACATTACTTGTGATATTAACCCTAACTCCGAACTTTGTCAGAATGGCCCCCTCCAAAAAGAAATCCTGGATCCGCCCCTGCCCATTAGGAACCAATAGTCAGAACTTCACAAACCTAACCTCATGATTCTGCAGCAGTGGAGATGCTACACTTTGCTAAGATCTCTGTTTTCAAGCTAAATAAAATAGTGTGTGTGTCAAGCTGGAGCTTGACTGGAGTGTCACAACTGGAGTTTACTACTTTAAACGTATAAAATTAAATAAATAAAATTTTCCTCGTGTCAATAGATAACTGGATACTTAATTACTTTATATTATTTGATTACATGTTGCATACTTAGATGTCACGTGTTCCAACAAAAGTTATGTTAGTTACGTTCGGTATCCATACACAAATGTCACTACATTTTATAAGTTCAAATAGTTCATTTTTTTGACGACAGATGTCGCTGCGCTGGCAAGTTATAACTCACTATCGTTTCGTTCTTCAACGAGGACTACATTTTTCATACAAGATTTCGACGTTTGATTTTATAAGTCCAGAGAAACTCTCTGGTGTTGCTTGTTATACTACAATGGAATTAGGGAACATAATGCATGCGTCAGCTGTCGCACAAATGTCAAATGTAACGCTTATTAGTTAACGCTTATATTAATTTTACTCCTCATAAAATTTCCATACTGGGGGTATTTCTTTTTTTCCATAATTTAACACCTAATGTATAATATGTATATAATGTGTGTAAAACGAACGGATTATTGTCATAAATGAAAATATTGTCAATGGAAGAAACTAGCGTCTAAGATACAGGGCTCGGCCTAGTTTAGACGCTAGTACTCAACCCAATTAAATATTTAAAATGAGACTTACAATGCACATGTTTATAGATTTGTTAATTTATTTAGCGACGAAACAATTTAATTTACCTTAATACAGATTACTTACTTACTTACTTTCAAGTCTCTTGTAATAAAGCTTAAAATATGTATATTTGTCGACCATAAAACTATTCAATAAAGTTTTTATTATTATTATTATTATTATTATTATTATTATTATTATTATTATTATTATTATTATTATTATTATTATTATTATTATTATTATTATTATTATTATTATTATTATTATTATTATATGAAAATCGATTCTTAAGGAGTAAACTCCAATAATAATAATAATTTCTGTTAATCCGATCGCTACTAAGATCACAGGATCACTCGCTGGGCTAATCTGAAGATTGCCTGAAAATTTCATCCAAATCGGTTAAGCCGTTTAGGACTACATACGTACACATACTTACCTACATTACAAGAAACTCATCTTTTTAGCAATATCTGCACCACCATAAAAAATATCCAGCGCCGAAAAACTATAATTTAGTAAAAAAAACGGACACATTAAACAACCGCGCTTGTCGTGACGTCACAGTTTACAATCACAATTATAAAGTGTGACGTCTTGTTGTCACTGTCATTATAGACTGACATCACATTCTATCCAATAGCGTTACGTTTCAAATATTTTGCATTTTTTTTTTAATTATTCCCTTAACGAAAAAGAAATAACATTAAAAAAACATTACACAGACATAATTCTATAGCAATAATGTTCATATAAAAATATTTAACCCTTTTTTGAATTAAACGCATATTCTTTATTGTATATCTCTTTTCGTAGTATCGTAGCGTATTGGCGGTAGGTAAAGAGAACTGGGTAACGCGCATTTCTCCGAATTTTCTAATTAACATAGAGGCGCAAAGGTCCCTTGTAATTGTTAATTTGCCACATACCGACGCGTTAATGACGCGACTCGCACGCGAACCCGCCAATTTATTACTTGTATGTGACACACGCCACTGCGGCCTGACACCCGTTTGTGCGCAGCCATTGCCTCGGTGGAGGTCTACGGAGACCGGACGGGTTAGTTGGAGGGTCGCGTGTGAATGCGAAACAATTTAGCGAGGCCCGTCAGACTGATTGTGTTTGTCGGATGCCACTCTTTCAAATAATACCCACAACCCGATAACATTAATAAAATGAACGAGGTGCCTACCTGCCACACGTGTTTCTAGGGAGACAGGAAAGGCACACTGCGTTTCGCAGTCATTTGGGCAACCCATCTGGCGGCAGTAACCACCCCCTTACGAATACCACCGTGAAATAACAGCACGTGGGCTGTTGTGTTTCGGGGAGTGATAAGGGATGCCAGAGCAAATTTTTCTTATCCAATCCCTTATCCTTAATTCTACTGTAATCGGCAGCGCATACTTGCAACAACTATATGGCGTTGTTTGTATTATAGGCGACTTACATCACCGTGGATCGCTAACCTGTCTGCCGATCTTAAGATAAAAAAAGGCTTTTAGTTTTATTGAAATATAAAGATAAATATACATGTGTTGTCGAAGTATGTAATTTTCTAAAAATGATCAAATTGCCAATTATTTAGTGACATCTTGCACATTATATATTTTATTGTTATTATTTTATTTATTACAATCAATAAATTGCCTTTAAACCTAAAAAGCAGAAAATTTTTGATTAGGCAATTGATTCTAATAATATCTATTAATTCTGAAAGTAACCAAGGCTAATGAAAATACGAAAATATAGGAACCAATAGGTTCATGTTTTTTACAACTAACATTTTCGTCTCACATAACAAATTATATAACTCATGTAGGAAAAACATATTTATCATGGCAATTAAAATGTTAGTCATTTTAATTAAAGAGCTACCGATAATAATAGTTAAAATTGAGTTAAATTTGGAATATTAGATACTTATTTGTGTAAAATGTGAGCACAATTTAGTTAGTAATAAATATAAAATTATGTTTTAGACTCTACTTATATACTAATAAATTATATTATTTACTAAAATAAAATTATCTTATGTTACTCCTTGTAATCAGATATCTGTCATTGAAAGTCCCGTCAATATCGATCTAACCGTTTCTGAGTTTAATCACAACAAACAGACAAAAATGCATAGACAAACAGACAAAAATTCTAAAAACTATTTTTTTGACCTCGGTAACACACAAGTACCTACAACGTGAACAATTTTTTTTTTTTTTTTTTTTTTTTTTTTTTGAAAAAATATTTAATGTAAATACAGACACGGCTCGTTTACGATTTTATTATATGTGTGGATAAGTAGATTAGATTCTATCTGAAGCTAAAGCACTCGTTTAATGTTTAAATGATGTTAAATGTTTAAAGCCACTTGTGCGATTCAATCTATCGGTAGCTCTTTAATAAGTGACTACATTTTAATTTCCATAATATGTATATGTGTTTTTCCTACATGAGTTATAAAATTTCTTACGTGAGACGAAAATGTTAGTTCTAAAAAACATGAACGTACTGGTTCCTACATCAGCTGATATACTACGAGTATCTGAACAGCACCCTTAGCTCTCCGCAAACCGTTTAATCCAGAGCACTTTCCCTTCGCTCGACAACACGAGTTAACACAACACCCCATAATAACATGTAATCTATTGTAAACAGATAAAGGGGATAAACCGTTGTACACTCGCTCCAACGCATTCATTGTTACTATCGGACGCGACATCGCAATATCAACTAAACTCCCTTCTAATACAGTTCAAGACGACTGTATCGATTTATCCGAGAGTTTGCGGACGGCTGTGCCTTGTATCCAGCAATAAGATACAAAATGAAAGCGCTAAGTGATAAAATCTCAGAGGACAAGGGGACAGCGATCATTGTGTTTTTATGTTTAAGCCGAATCAAGTGTTTAGCTTAATTTGTTAAGTTGTTAAGTGATTGTTTTGAGAGCTTATTTTTTTACGAAGAACCGTGGCAGATGGCTCATCACATCCATGAATGCGTCGTGCGATTATCTTATATTAATGTACTATAATGTTATTAAGTGTGATTATAATAGCATTCTAACCACCATAGAAATAATTTTATTAGGTAGGTACTAGTTGAGCCCGCAACTTTTCACGCGTGATAGGTATACGATGTAGCGCGTAACATTTTTGTTTGTAAACCGAGTGGAATGAAACAAACACTATATGTTACGGGAAGCTTACTACAATACATCAGTGAAAACCGCATTCAAATCGGCTAAGCCGTTTCTGAGATTAGCGCGCACAAACGCACAAACAGACAGACAAAAATTCTAAAAAAAATTTTTTTTGACTTCTAACATGTAACTACATTGTTTTTTTTGAAAAAAATATTCAAGGTACAAACACGGCTCGTTTACGATTTTATTATAATCTATTTTTTAATTTTCAATTTAATTTAATTTTTTTTCATTTCACAGACAGGCTATGTTCCGCAGACAGGCTGATGGTCAACTTGATGGTAGGTAGCTACCATCGCCTATAACACAAGCAAAGCCACAGGTGCTACAAGAGCGCTGCCGATTACAGTAGGATAAGGATAGGTAAGGGATTGGGAAGGGATAGGTAAATGTGCTCTGGCATCCCTTACCTACTCACTCACCGAAACACAACAGCACACATGCTGTTATTTCACGGTGGTCTTCTGCAAGGTGGAATAAAAGTGGACGAGATTTTTTTTATTGTAAATGAACAGGAACGTTCAAAATAATAGAATATAATTAATCCCTTAATTGAAATATTTCTATTAAAAGAAATTTCTATTCAAAGTCTAACATTGTAAAACTGTTGTGTTTTCAGTGTTCTTTCTTTTCTTTGTGTTAAAGTCACATATATTCGTTCACCACTGTAGTACTGACATATCTAACACATGGACGAGATTCTATCACGTCGAAAAGCTCTCTAAAGTGTTGACACTGGACCTATTAGGATAAGACGGCAAGGAGGTCGAAGTTCCACAGGTCATCATCAACAATAAGTCCGAAGAGAAGTGTCGAGACTCCCGGTCCCTTTCGCTTGACGCAGCATGACGAGATTCAATAAAAATTGATGAAAATGGCGTCGTGTCGTCGCGTCCGTCCAAGAAAGGACAGTCAGCGCTTTCATTAAGCTAAAATACTCGTTCAGTAACCGGTGACAGTTTAAATAAGGCAAGTGAGAGAGCTCACAAAGGAGTTCTTATTTACGGAGTGCATAATTTCATTTCTTCGGTGGGCTCTGAATAGTCGGCGGGAGGCGGGCGGCGGGCGGCTGGCGCGGGGGGCGGGGGCGTGTCGACCAATCAGGTGCAGGCGTTCGCTAAATGGAGTTGCGATTGTGAGTCTGTTCTCAATTTGGCGGCAATTTGCGGCACAATGACGTCACTCGGTGTGTCGCCTCGCTCGCCTCGCTTCGGCTTAACAGGTTATTATTCAATTTGGGGTGCGTCGGACACGTTTTGATTAGTCAATAAGTTAATACGCGGTTAGAGGTGACGTGACGTGTCTTATGAAAACGTTTTATACTTAATCACTTACTTAATTATTGTTGCAAGCAATCTTTCTTGTCTGCAGCTTTCTCTCGTCGAGACGAAACTTGCTAAGCTATACATATAATAAAACCGTAAACGAGTAAATATAAAAAAAAAAACAACAACTGATACACGTACACGTTTTTATGTTACCGAGGTTAAAAAAATAGTTTTTAGAATTTTTGTCTGTTTGTCTGTGCGTTTGTTTGCGCTAATATCAGGAATGCGGTATTCACTGATGTATTATAGCAAGCTTCCCGTAACATATAGTGTTTGTTTCATTCCAATCGATTTACAAACAAAAAGTTACACCCCATACCGAATACCAAGCGTACAAAGTTGCGGGCTCAGCTTAGTGTCTCATAAAGTCGTTTATTCTGCGCTTTCATACCCATTAATCTTTGCAACTTCTGAACTAATTTAGAATAATGATTTTATGTCTTTTAATATTAGGATTTGGTTAAGAGTGATATATTTTATAAATAGTAAAATATATATTTTAATAATTTAAAATTTCAATGCTTTCTCGAGAACAGAATTAATTTAAAAATTATAATTAATTATCTAAAGAATCTTAATATGTTCTAATGAGTTTTTGTTTACACCAATGTTAAGTCAAATGAGACACTATTGTATTAATAAATAATAAATAAAAAAAATACCCAACAAGGTCAGCTAATATTTCAGAATACTAACTTCATTTTATTTTGTAATAAGAAAATCTGTGTACCTACCCACTAGTCTATTCTTTACAAAATAAGCAGGCGATATACTCGTAAGTGATCATTCCCATAACAAGGTATATCCACCAAATTAGTGTTAACACAGCAAGTTGTGTAGTTACACAAGTGGTCAAATTAAACTTAATTTCATGTAAACGGAAGCTAGTGAAAAAAAGCTCCAATTTGACATACGCTGTTGTGCAAGTCACGCCCTTAACGAGATAGGATAATAAAAATATTACGTTAATAAAAACACGTAGAAACGAACCTGGCGACTTCCGACAACGCTGCACTTAAATAAACACGAGCCGAGCCTTGTCCTGCACAAATTATATGTTCAGTGCTGTGTTTGGTCGCGGACGCGGTGCCAGTTGGGAGCGGAGAGCGGGTAGCGGAGCGGGCTGTTATTTGCTTAAAACATTCTATGCGGAAATTAAGCCTTATTCAAACATCGCTCTATGAGTAAAGATACATACCTATACATATTTATATATAATATCCCATCTAAAGAAGAAAAGTAAGAAATTTTCACCGAACCACTGCTGCTATGGCTACGGTAGTACAGCGTGCATTAAATACAACTACTTTTATAAAACCAATATATATATTGAAAAAATAAACAATTTGTACACGTTGTACTTATGTTACCGAGGTAAAAAAATAGTTTTGTTTGTCTGTGCGCCTGTGCACGCTAATCTCCGAAACGCTTTAACCGATTTGAATGCTGTTTTCACTGATGTATATAGCAAGCATCCCGTAATATTTAGTGTTTGTTTCATTTCAATCAGTTTACAAACAAAAAAGTTACGCGCTATACCGAATAACACGCGTACGAAGTTGCGGGCTCAGATAGTGTCTCATAAAGTCGTTTGTTCTGCGCTTTCATACCCATTCATCTTTGCAACTTCTGAACTAATTTAGAATAATGATTTTATGTCCTATAATATTTGGATTTGGTTAAGACTGATATCGGTTTATATTTCTTTATTCTCATTAAAGTTTATAGCTACTTACACGAGAAATTATTATAAATAATTTAAATAGGTAGCGATACATTGAACAGAGAAACAAAAAAATAAAATAATAAAGGAAAATTAAATCAAATTTAATCACTGCTATCGGAACATGACATTCAAACACTAAACATAACATGCTTCAACAGTTTGGATCTAAATTCTCCGATAGATTTGGCCTGTTTTATATCCAAGGGCAATTCATTAAAAAGTTGTGCTCCCTTTTAAAAATAATAAAATACGGATTTTAATAATTTAAAGAGAACGGAATTAATTTAAAAATTACAATTTTATTTCTCTCTGTGAATAGTAAGTACAGAGATAGGTTTAAATAAATAAATTTTTATTTTCACATAATGTCTATACAATCTTAATTCATATAGGTACAGTAGTTACAGTACAAAGTATGTTCTACCCAAGAAGGGGACACTAATATTTCTATTTAATAATTTTAATTTATTGCTAAATAGAACAATTACTTTGTTGGTGGAGGTAGTCGAGGAGAAAGACGAAGTCGCTGTAATGTCGTGACTTGGAGCGCACTCCGACAGCTGCACTAACTGGGTAACTAGTAACCGTGATAAGCGATTTCGTGCAACAGCTCTCATTGGGCCACAGCTCGGCCCAACAATTCGCTCCATTGCAATTATATCCTCACACGTATAATTTGAGGCGGGACGTGTTCGATTGACGTCTAATCAATGAAACGGTTTGTTTGACGACGGACGAGATGCCCCCCAATCTTAATTAATCATTTAATAGTACAACTTAGCATTTTTGCATACATGGTACGTTTAATTAAGTGTTCCATCCTTGTTAAATTAATTGACTTAAAAAAAATGCTATTAAAAATTAAAAGTGCCAAATTTGACGAGCTCATTGGATGAGTGGTTAAAGGTCTGTCTCAGATGCCCGGGTTCGATTCCAGGCAGGGCCCACTTTGTTAATGAATTTTTCAAAGTTGACTATGATCTGGATCTGTAAAGTAGTGGTAGGGCACACCACCCCCTTACAGACGACTGTTGTGAAATAACAGCATGTGTGCTGTTGTGTTTCGGTGATGACTAGGTAAAGGATGCCAGAGCATCTTGGCCCTATCCCTTCCTAATCCTTTATGTTTATCCTATTATGGACGGCAATGCTTGTGCTTGTTGTATAGGCGACGGTAGTCCTACCATTAATTGGTAGGACTATTTCACCAGGGCTATAGTGGCCACCAACCATCAAGTATACCGTCAACCATCTTGCCTTTGTAATAAAAAATACATCAAAGTCGAAGTCGCCATCATCAGTAAATTATTATCTACTAAATAGCTGAGCCCGCAACTTCGTACGCGTGGTATACGGTATAGCGCATAACTTTTTTGTTTGTAAACCGATTGGAATGAACACTAAATGTTACGGGAAGCTTGCTACAATACAGTAGTGAAAACTGCATTCAAATAGGTTGAGCCGTTTCTGAGATTAGCGTGTACAAACAGACAAAAATTCTAAAAACTACATTTTTGACCTCGATAACAAGTACAATGTGTACAAATTGTTTATTTTTGAAAAAAATATTTAATGTACAGACACGACTCTATATATGTATATATATTAATACACATATACCTAAAGGTAATACCTAAAAAGAAGTGAAATTTATTAATTTCACTTATGGTAAAATTTTATTAATAGTAAGTAAATCTTATGAAAAACACTTAAAAACTAATTATTTATTTGAAATGAATATAACGAGCAGTGAAACAAGACCGGTACCTAAACTTATAAATCGCAATTCGTCGATCGGATTACGTGGTCGATTTGTCAAAGCAAAGGGAGACTCGATGCAGTACCCAGCTTTCACCCCGTATCCACCCAGTGGCCCTAATATGTATTTTTAATTACTTGGCGAATCGACTCGCCGCTCAGTAGAATACGAGATCGATATCTCAGTTTGCCTTTCTCAATTGCTTCTTTACTAATTCCAAATTGGCAGCCCTTAAAATTGTCTCTATGTGTATATGTTCATATAATATTACTTAAGACACGTGCCTCTCCTCTGTGTGAAGATGTCCTATGTCCCTATGACCCAGCAGGTCTGTTGGATTGGCAAGACAGTTACATTTAAGGACGTATTTACATTTTTGACGCGCTCGCTTCAGCTAACTGCGCCAGCATACTACAGCAAACATTGAATCCACTTTACGTTCAATTCTATACATTAACAAAATAATCTTGATACTTGAAGATTAGATAGGTAAAGAAAAAAGGCGATACAACCGTGCTTCCATGACCGCGTCTGAGCGGGGAATGGCGAACGAAACCTACGGCGAAAGAGGTCGCAGTGCGATCCCTTAGAAAAATGTATGGAGAAAATATAGTGCGTTTAGTGTACCTATATTCTTTCTCAGAAATGAAAAAGTAATTTATTTGAGTACAAAATAATAAGCTAGACATATAGAAGACTGTATAAGCTACAATTTCTTATTATTTTCATGTTAAAATATGCAGCGGATTTAGCTATTTATGTACCTATCCACACGGTGGTCTTCTGTAAGGGGTGGTTACTGCCGCCAGACGGGCTGCCCAAATGGCTGCGAAAACGCTGTGTTTTATAATTATGTAGTCTGTTAAAATTATGTATAAACATAAGGGTTACATTTGCGTAGACACTGTTTTTTTTTTGCTAATAATTCAGTTGAATGTTATACTAATATCGATTGCAATCCGTTTCGAATATTCGTAATGTGATTACCGAATAGGTGCTGTGGGCACAGAGGGTACATCCGATTATGATATATTTGAAGGCAGATTTACGTGATTGCGATCTGGTCTCAATAGTGCTTCAATTTAATATGGAAATTAATACAAATTGCTTCAATCGGACGTTTTTAATGCTAAATTGGAATGTTCATCATTTAAGAAACAGCTATTTCATACCTACAAGCTATATATAGCTTTTTCATATATCTTCCTGCGTGTGTTTTTTAAACGCTAACTTTTTTCGATAGATATATTTTTTAGGAAAATTCGTAACGGACACGCAGACATTTTAACCTGTGATGCTTCATAGCGATCACATTGGTGTATTATACAGTGGGTTAGTGACAAGATTTGTGTAGGTAATTGGGTTTATTATTTCTAGAACATCTAATGTGTTTCAAGTATCTAGGCATAGTCAAGGATCAATAGGTAGATTAGTAGAACTATGTAATGGTAATGTTAAAGTAACGCCACTGCACTTAAACTGTGTTTGAGTAAAATACCGTAAAATAATTTCAAGTTAGTACATTCATAAAAACTTTCTCAACATGGTTACTAGACCATTTGTTTATCATGACTTTGATGAATTTTGTAATTTAATTATGATACACATTTTATTACAACCAAGACATTTAATTATTAGGACTGGAGATAATTTTACAATACAACAAATAAATTCATTAAATAGCATACTTACTTACCTATTATATTTGCACGCTGTATTATGCTGAAACGAAGTCTCTGACTATGAGCCTCGAAAGGAAGCTCAACGTCGCCCAACGAGCTATGGAAGGGGCTATGCTCGTAAGAAAGCGAATTAGGAGATTGGTAGATGAACGAAAGTTACTCGCATAACCCGGCGGATTAGTAAGTTGAAGTGGCAGTGGGAAGAACACATAGTACGGAGAGCCGACGGCCGCTGGGGTGGAAGGTTCTCTAATGGATGCTAAGAACCAGCAAGTGCAGCGTAGGACGTCCATTCACCAGGTGGACAGATGACCTGATAAGGGCCAGGCTGCTTCTGGTCAGTCCCTTTGGAAAATTAGGGAGGAGGATGGCTGAGATGACGATTATGACTTTTGAGAGTCATTTAGTACGCTTAATGTTTTTTTTTTTTATGTTAAGGTTCACTCGATGGTAGGTGGCTACCGTGCCTATAACACAAGCAACGCCAAAGCTGCTGCAAGTGCGCTGCCGATAAGGGATTAGGAGGGGATAGGGAAATGGGCTCTGGCATCCCTTACTCACTCACCGAAACACAACAGCACACGTGCTGTTATTTCACGGTGGTCTTCTGTAAGGGGGTGGTTACTGCCGCCAGACGGGCTGCCCAAATGATGCGAAAACGCAGTGTGCCCTGCCACTACTTTCCAAATCCAGACCAGAGCCAAATTTGAAAAGTTGATTTTTCATAGTTGACCCTGCCGGGAGAGCGTTAAGGCAAGCACACTAACCACTCATCCAACGGGCTCGTCAATGTTGATTAAAGTTGAGTTAATGTGGAAGTATTCGATAAAATGAATAAGCTAAAATGACGAAAAATAAAAGCGGACAATATAAGGTTACGTGTGAACGCAGTAACGATGAGCAAACACGGTAGCAGTCATCCCGACGAACTCGCAAACAGACGCAGGAATGCGAGGCACTGACAAACTGATTCAGGAACACTTGTGCCAACATAATCAGTCTCATCATTGTTAACTGTGTCCCATTGCAATCGCCTTCGAAACGACGAGGGTTTTTGTGTATGTTGAAACATCATCAATTAACCGGTCATATCATCTATAATCATATCATTATAATCTATTTTGAATAGTTAATATGTCTTAGGTACCTAACATTTATGACCATTTCATGTGACTGTTTGGTTTCGAAAATAAAGAGTTAAATATTTCAGCGGTAGACTTTAAAGAATACTTCTCGTTTGTTATCACAATACAGCGTATGCCCGTTTTTCTGTTCTTCTGTGTGTATGCGTTATCTCTGAAAGTTGTGATCGGGTTTTGTTCCCGTTTGCATCGATAGACGGGAGATTTTTGAAGAATAGTTCAAGGAATATATTACTAAACTAGCTGAGCCCGCCACTCCGTACGCGTGGTATTCGATATAGCGCGTAACTTCTTTTTTTGTAAACCGATTTGAATGGAACAAACACTAAATGTTACGGGAAGCTTGCTACAATACATCAGTGAAAATCGCATTCAAATCGGTTTATCTGTTTATGAGATTAGCGCACAAACGCACAGACAAAAATTCTAAAAACTATTTTTTTTTTCCACTTCGGTAACATAAGTATAAAACGGTTCTTATACGATTTTATCATATGTATAGATTTTGGCGAGTTATTACGGTTTCTATTAAAGAAGTCCGTAAAAATATCGGCTTGAAATGGCCGTTTTTCGCGTGCCTTACCTAAAAAGTTTGATAGTATTATACGTTATGATTCTTAATTATGATTTTATCCAAATTGCTTTTAATATTAACATGTACTTTTTAATTGGTAATTGTATGTAATGGTTGATAATTGTGTAATTTTTAAACTTTTAACATTAGATTAGATAATATGCAACATATATACAGCTATAGATACCTGTATTTGGCAAGTAAATGTAAATGTGTCTATATGTATATTTGTGTGTATGACTTGATCAATTTTGCTTGATCAAATAAAAATAAAAATAAAATTTCGGTGTTAAAGTGACAATAATTGGCCAGCCCGTCTGGCGGCAGTAACCACCCCCGCACAGAAGACCTCCGTAAAATAACAGCACGTGTGCTGCTGTGTTCCGGTGAGTGCATAAGTCATACCAGACCCTATTTCCCTATTCCTTCACAATCTTTATTTTTAAAACCTACCTTGGCCAGCAGCGCATTTGCATCACCTATGGCGTTGCTTGTGTTATAGGCGACGGTAGCCACCTACCATCAAGTGGACCGTCTTGAAGATCTGTAGACCTTAATATAAAAAAAAAGCTATACTACTCCGTGACACTATGTTTACCTTTTAACACAGTTGCTAGAATGTTAAACATAGAATCGAACAAAGCTGCAATCAATAAATAGGCATTCACTTCCATAATAAAGCCCCAACGCATATTCAAGCCCTATTTTTAAACAAATTTAAAAGCCTAATAAAACAGAAATCACGTATATGACTCGTACAATGATTACTTGACTGATGGAGCTGCTTGGGACTGATGGCTGATTATTTCTTTATTGTGCACCTGTCCTAACAAATTGATGTTGAAAAAAGCAACTATGAGTTGTCATACCATTTGTTCCTCATACAATATGCATTTCAAACTCGTCGTAAATGCAAAGGAATTGACTATTTTTAGAGATTGAAATTTAATTTTTTAACGAAGAAGGTGTCCAAATTTCAAAGCGGGCGAAGCTGCGGAGCATAGCTAGTAAGTGACAAAAATGCCATGTGACAAGAATGACATATGACAAAAATGACAAGAAACAAAAGTTATCTGATAATATTTATCTATCAAAACATATCTATTCTATATCTTCTATACTTTACACCTACATATAATAAAATCATTAAAAAAAACCATTTGTACACGTTGTACCTACTTATGTTACGGAGGTCAAAAAATAGTTTTTAGATTTTTGTCTGTTTATCTGTTTGTCTGTGTGTTTGTGCACGCTAATCTCAGAAGCGGCTTAACCGATTTGAATGCAATTTTCCCTGATGTATTATAGCAATGTAACTATAGGTTTACAAATAAAAAAGTTACGCGCTATACCGAATACCACGCGTACGAAGTTGCGGGCTCAGCTAGTTATGAAATAAAGTCTCTGTCCGCCTCCCTCTGTTTCTCCGCTGACTTCTTCTAAACCAGCCAACAGATTTTGATACGGTTTTCACTAATGGAAAGAGCGATAAACGGCAAGTTTGCATATATACTTGCAGAAAAAATTACATCCGTGCGAAGCCGTGACGGGTCGCTAGTTAAGTTTATGTGAGACTTGTATTTACCTAAGTCGTGTCAGTGAATGCAATAAGTGCACCGGGAAACAAGTGATTATGCATTTCGCGGCTGCATTCACAAAACGAGGCCTCAACCGAATGTCAACAGAGTGGTGACAGTTGTTAAGCGAGTTACAAACGCGTTAACTAACACAACGACTGCTATCGTTACAATGTTATTCGTTAAATAAATATGGCGGCGGAGACCGTGACAGTTTAATTGTCAGCGCTACATCGCATAACGCACTTATTATAATTGACGTATAGTTCATTTGATGGACACACTGTTTAATATTTCAACAGCATAATTGCGAAGAAAGGAGAGGAATCAATAGGTAGGTGGGAAGGTACCTAACCTAATAAAAAGATAAATTTTTGCTCTTCTAAAAATATTTTTAAAAATTAAAATTATTAATTTTCTGTTCAATTAATACAATAAATTACTATAATATAATAAATGATTACTTTGAGCATAATAAATAGTGAAATAAATATAAAATAAATAAAATGTTTATTTGTTCACAAACGACAAATTACAAAAATAGATTCTAAAATTATATTTAATAATATCGTCGTTGTCAAAACAAAATCTGCTATGTACAGTTTTTTGAGATTCCAACACTTTGACCTTAGTGAATAGTCACCGTCTTATCTATCGTATAAAAAACTGCTGAGTGCTTATGAACACTATTTTTCGAACTATGATGTATTTTCATAAATGACTAGCTAGTAATACTAAGTAATGCCTACTCACAAATAGTAGCTGGTGCACGCGGCTCCGCCCGCGTTGAAAAATAAAAAATTAACGCCTCACTAAATATATAAGCAATGTATCACCTAACATCTTTATTGCAGTTTTAGATTTGCCAGGCGTTAGATGATCCCTCGGGAACAGTACTATTTTTCTGGATGAAAGGTACCCTATGTTCTTTCCTGCATCTCTGACAACGTGTATGCAAAATTTCATGATGATCGCTTTAGCGGTTTAGGTGTGAAAAGGTAACAGACAGACAGACAGAGTTACTTTCACATTTATAATATTAGTATGGATATTAACACAAGTTAATTAATTAATATTGTTTTTATTCTATTTCTATCTATCTATATATATATAAATGAATCCCCATTTCTCTTGGTCACGGCATCACGCGTGAACGGGTAGACCGATTTTAATTCGGTTTTCACCAATGAAAAGAGGGATAAACGAGGAATGTTCATGTATATAAAAATTGCACCCCGGGCGATGCCGGGGGCGGGTCGTATTTTCATAGGTATATACACAGAATAGATAGTACAAGGCATTAATAATATAAGCTAATGTCATTTGTTCAGACATGGCAAAGGAAAGTACCTATATTGCGTAATTATTTTCCGAGTAGGGTTTTTTATTTTATTATACTCGATACAGAATAAAATGTTTGTATACATACATCAATCATTAACAACATTGCTTATAAAGTACTGGCCTGTGATAATTAATGCCAATGATAGATGTAAACATAGGTATAATGAAAAGTAGTATACTTTGGGTACAACTGTTCAGTTACAACGTCAAAGTTTTATACTGCTATAGGTACATTATATGCTAATGTATAAAGTGTCTATAAAGGGTTACACCATCTAATAATTTTGTTTTCACATCGAACGCCGCCCATTGTATTGCGAGAGTCTATCCGATTGTGAAAAGAACTTGCATGGCTCATCAAATATAAATCGACGCCTAATAAAATAACCCTAGTAGGCGTTTAAGGGGTACCGGCCACACACATCTTCGCCGAAACACTCCATGAGATTCCACTAATCATTACACATTTATTTCCTCTCAAAACACAACTTGACAGTTCGAGATGCATCCCGTGTCAAAGTATTGTTGAATCACCAGCGTAACAATAACGCTAAACCACGTCGAGTGGGTCCATCGACTGCCTTATATCTACGCGTTAAGGGCTAAAAGCCGGTCGCGCCTAAAATCGAGCAGGCCAATGTTATTTTGGTATTATTTAAATATGGCAACACGCTCATTAGTGTCTTGTGAGTAAATAATAAGAGGCGTCTGCCATTGTTGCATCGTTGCAACAATATTAAAATAATAAAGCGATAATAGGACGCTTTGTGTGAATAAGTGAGGGAATATTAACGGCCCTTGTGATTTGTTTAGGCGACTGTACCATTTAAAATACTTCATATCTACTAAATCATTATCTTGTCGGAAATAGGTCTTTATAATTGATCGTCATCTAATCATCCTCTGTCAGCGCCGATGTCTTGACTTCATTTGTTCAGCTCCACTCATATACATCAAAGCCCATTGTATAACCTTCTTAGCGACCATCACAACCATCTTTACCTTGGAACCTGCTACACGAAAGAGGGAGCGAGTGCTCAAACCAAACCACTCTCTCAAATTCTTCAACCAGGATGTCTTTCTCCTGCCTCTGCTACGCTTTCCTTGTATTTTGCCCTGCATCACTAGCTGAAGAATACGGTATCTTTCGCCCCTCAAATCGTGCCCGAAATATTGCAGCTTCCTCTCCTTTATCGTCCCCAACACTTCCATTCCCTTTTTCATTCAACGCAGAGAAGCATTTGTTATTTTCTGCATTCTTATATCTGCTAGTTTTCTGCACAATCTGCCTAAAAGCGTACGATACTAAAAGCGTTTAGAACCCAACCTGATTCTGTTGGCTGTGACTCGTCAAATTTCTGATTCTGAGACTCTGATTTCAGAATTTCAATTAAAAAAAAATCGTCAATGAAATCGATGAGTTAGGATCTCAGAATGACTAAATTAATGTTTAGGTATTTGAGATCTTCAATGGGTCACAGCTCCGATCTTTACTGAACGCAATAAGTTAAAAGAAAACTTAGAGTAAAAAGTAGAGTTCGAGGAATGTAGGAAAGATGAGTACGACGACGAGCGAGCTCACCCAGAAGATGCCTATTCATTCGAACTTTGAAAAGATTTGGGTTGTTTGAGCTCGGAAATATAGACGCCGCGCCGGCATTTAGCAGTGCGCATTATAAAATATTTCGACTAGGTGAGGATGGTAACCATGAAAGTGGAAGGCGGTATGATCTCATGCAGCTCCCGAGCACACTCTCCGAAATATACATTATATAAAATGATGCTTCTTTTGATGATTATTAAAATATTTTTCTTTTGCATTGATAAAAATTTTAAGAACTCTTGTTCAAATATGCAAACATCCATAGCTTTTTGAGCGACTTGTGATTTGTGGACGAGACATTTCATTGGTGTCCACCTGCACCGCTTGTCATACATGGAAATACGCATTGGTAATAGATATGTGGAATTTTAACGAATGCTGTCCAACCCAACTGTATTCTTTTGTTCAGCTCTTTATTGACGTTGTATGATTTGACCAAGATAAAGCATATTGATAAACAATAAACAACTTAAATGTGGACATTTACATTAGGTTAACAAATAAATTGTGCTTTACCTTGTTTTGTTAAAATATATTTTCCAAATTCAAGCGTCTAGGAGATTTGCTTAGGCTAACGTCGTCAGCTCTTGAATGTCCGACATAATTACTATGTCGTCGCTAATCCGGAGATAAAATGTTTTTTTCATTTATGTGAATGCTTTCTGTAAGTCAGTCCCATCGACGTAATATCCAACTCGACTTCTAGCATAGGGCGAAGGCATTCAGACAACACATTAGAGAAATAGATATTATAATAATTCCACGCCTGGTAATGTTCGGGCAGTAACGACCAGTAGAATTTCGTAGTGACCTTGATCGGACCAATTGGCGTTCAGTACCCCACGCCCGTGCACCTCAGTTAGTTGCCAGAAAAGTTTGCAGTGTGAATAAATAGGTATTAGCCGTCTACTTGGATATTACGTCGATGGTCAGTCCATAGTTTTGAAGAGTTGCCTCATTGCCTACGTCTGTGTTCCCACAGAACTACAACCTCGGGGTCTTCAAAACCAGGGTAAATGGGCATTTACTGGGTAAGCGTGGTCCACCTTCGGCCACATCTACACCTCACATCAGGTGAGATAGTGGTCAAGCGCTACCCTGATCTAATAAAAAAAAAGAGAACCTCAAAAATATTTATGTATAATTTTGGAGATATGACGTCTTATTGTCATATTTTAGGCTGCTACAGAATAGGTTATCGGATTTCTTAGAGTTAAATGCTTTTCGGAGCGCACAAAAGCTAGATGCAGAGGGTAATTTAATTATATCTGCTAGTTTTCTGCACAATCTGCCTAAAAGCGTACGATACTAAAAGCGTTTAGAACCCAACCTGATTCTGTTGGCTGTGACTCGTCAAATTTCTGATTCTGAGACTCTGATTTCAGAATTTCAATTAAAAAAAAATCGTCAATGAAATCGATGAGTTAGGATCTCAGAATGACTAAATTAATGTTTGATCACCTTCCTAGGTATTTGAGATCTTCAATGGGTCACAGCTCCGATCTTTACTGAACGCAATAAGTTAAAAGAAAGCTTAGAGTAAAAAGTAGAGTTCGAGGAATGTAAAGAGTCAGTTAAGTAGAGTAATCGGTTGAGCCCACATTTCGGCCGGCCTAAGCAAACATATCAATTCGAAATCTACGAAGCACACTTGGCCAATTAAGCATGAGCATGTTATTCCAATGTATAGGTCGCACGAGTGTTTGTGCAGCCGTACGTGGCTTGTATCGCGACGGTTATCGCGCCCAAATCAGTTGCGTCTTATTAAGTGAACATAGGTACCTATTGAAATAGATTGCGTTACGTCATAGATCCGAGAGAGCAACGTCCGCCATTTAAGGCCATAGGTTTATAAATTCCAACCATATGCATATATATATAAGCATACCATATACATATGGTTTATAAATTCCAACCATACCATATACATATGAGCATTATATAAAGCAAACTTTATATAATGCTCATATGTACTTTTATAATGACTTTATAATCATATTGATTACAAAATGCTTATAACACCCTATGTCTCTTCAAATAAATCCTACTAATATTACAAATTTGTGGTTTAGGATTTAGGATTTACGAAAGTTTGTTAGGATGTATGGAAGATTCATCAACTAGCTGAGCCCGCAATTTCGTACGCGTGGTATTCGGTATAGCGCGTAACTTTTTTTGTTTGTAAACCTATTGGTATCAAACAAACAATAAATATTACTACAATACATCATTGAAAACTGCATTAAAATCGGTTAAGCCGTTTCAGAGATTAGTGTGCACAAACGCACAGATAACCAAACAAACCGGAAAACAAACATAAATTCTAAAAACATTTTTTTTTTTACCTCGGTAACATAACTACAACGTTTACAAATTGTTTTTTTTTTTTTTAAATTTTAATGCACTTGCAGACACGACTCGTTTACAATTCATATGTATAGATAACGCAAAAACTGCTGAACATATTTGTATGAAATTTGCGAAACCAATAGTTTATACCTATAACTTATAGGATACTTTTTTTATCCTGGAAAAATGTTAAATTCCCGAGGGATCGTCTAAAAATATAAAAAATGGCGCCCAATTTTTTATATTATAAATGTTAACCTTATATTAGTTAGTTAGATGTTACTTTAAATGTTAATCCAGGTTATATACTATCTTTGTGTCAAATTTCATCCAAATCTGTTGAGCCATTTTTGCGTGCAAGAGTAACAAACATCCATACATCCTCACAAATTTACATATTTATAATATTAGTGAGAAGGTTTAGTAGGAAGTAGAAAAGATAGTAGGATTTTTCAATGCAGACGAAGTCGCGATCAATATTTATATAAACTCAATTTGTGAGTTGATTTCGTAACTTTTGAGACTATAGTGAAAATATGTGATGTGACGTAAATAGGTACGCCCAACAAAATTGTTATGAAGGCTCACTCGCCGTGAAGGAGAGATTGTTTGTGAAAAGGCTTACAGACGGAAAAAAGCGAAAAGAGGTGATCTCCCGGGCGGAGGGGTCCAATTGTAAGAACAGTTGTGGTCCGACAGAGCCCTTTCCACGTGTGCCAACAAATTGGAGGACCTCCTCTTGGGATATTACAAACGCACTTCAAGCCAACAATGTTGTCGCAAAACAGAAAAAACTTTGCACTGCTATTCGAAACGTAAGCAAGTAGGTCGTCGACTTAGTTACCGCAGTTTAGAAATAATTAGAATAACTGTAATTCAACAGTCGAGGACTTTACTTTAAGTTCCTCTGCTTTGGAATTATTGAAAACTGGTTTACACTCGCGACTTCGTTTGTCGAATTCAGTAAGTCATTTAAGGTTTTTTTATCTATTTTTTACAATTTATACATTTATATACTAATATTATAAAGAAATAAAGTTTGTACGTTTGTATGTAGGGGTAATCTTCGAAAATATTCATCGGATTTAAAAAAAAATTGACCAATAGTTAGAATAGAATTTCAGGGTGGACATAGGAGATATTATCCCGTAAAACGAAAAAGCTTTTTCGTGGTAATCGAATTTGCAAAGTAAGTCGACGAAAAAACTGTCAAACGAAAACGTTTATTTCGAATATGATTGACTTCTATAGAAAAGTTGTAAAGCTTGATGATGTCTACAAAAAAGTCAGCGACAGCATGTCTAACTTTTATATTTAAGCCATAAAAACTATTTTCCGTATTTAAAAAAAAAACGTTAAGTGAAGTTTATTTGTAATATGTATTATCAAAAAAAAAAATATGAATCCTTATCAAAATCACAAGTATTTAATACACGTGATTTTTGCTTTTTACTGCATATGTTTTGGAAGTATGGTTAAAGAGAAAATACGATATATGTAAAGCGCGACCGCGCCGTGAAACTACAGAGCCAGTGCACAAGTCGCGTACACTACGACTTACTCTCAATATACTTATAATAATATAGTCTTAGCTGCGAGATAGGTACTCGATACCGAGAAACTATCTGAATTCCACGCGGGCGAAGCCGGGGCACAGCTAGTAATAAAATAAAAATATTTTTCTAACAGAGGCTCTAGTATGAGTTTACGATACTACACCAATACTACACTCGCTAGCGAGAACGTAAAACTTTTGTATGGAAAATCGTGAAATGTCAATGTCAAATTGTTAATTTTCCATATAAATGTTTTACGCTCTCGCTAGCGAGTGTAGTATCGTAAACTCATGCTAGAGCCACAGGCTCTTTGTAGTAGGCACGTTATATAAATATGTTTTTAATGTATCTTTTGAATTACCAACAGTTTGGTCATAGTTATAATTGAGGTTAAAAAGAGGTAAGAGGCTGATTAGCAACTAGGTAGGACATAATAAATATACAAAGAAATTTTAACTCTTCATCCAATGGGGTAAAAAACTGACTTTTGCTCACTTCAGATGGCAGCACTGTTGGTTGTTCCCTAAATCTGACAAGTAGCTGTCATTTTCCATAGTAATTTTGTAAACAAACAAAAAGAACTGAATTTATTTAATTAACATGACGCTTATGTTCAGCTTTTGATTCTAAAAAGTCGGGAATCCATATATTCCCTAAAGATTTCAAAAGAAAAAAACAATGGATAAAAGCTTTACGAAGAAAAAAATTGGAAGCAGAATAAATATTCGAAGTTATGTGCAGTAGATGCTTTTCTTTTCCTCAACTGTTGTTTTAACCTCTTAACACTGTATGTCGAATACATTTTTGTAGAAATAAAGGCAAATTCGCTGATAAATACAGGGAAACAAAAACGCAATATAGCGGCGATTAGGATCACTCAACAGTGGCGCCACCTACGATTAGCTTTCAGTTTTTAACCCCATTAGTAAGTCATCCTATTAAGAATTTACTGAAATCGTGTTGGAGCAATAAGTAAGTGAGGGTGGTACATGCAAGTTTTTTAGAATATTCTGCATTACTCCTTGACCTACATTTTAATTAACTGTGTAATTATTTTTTTTATTTCTAGTTTCAATTACCACAACCAGTTCGTCTGCGTTTGCGGATAGATTGAAATTTATAGGTGACGATGAATTTGCAGTTATAAGTTGATGCATAATTAAGATTTTCGAGCTGTAAACCTAACTAAGTATAATTTAATTAAAATAATAATGTTACACTTCGATTTAAAAATATATAATACTAGCGGCCCGCCCCCGGCTTCGCCCTTGGTGCAATTTTTATATATATGAACATTCCCAGTTTATCCCTCTTTCTACTAGTCAAAACCGAATTAAAATCGGTCTACCCGTTCGAAAGTTATGGGCGTACATACATTTCGAAGATCCATTTTTATTTATATAGATATTTGAAGAGATTGCTTCCTGCGAGCAGACTGGTCGTCTGGCGGCAGTAACCACGGCATGTTGTGGTGATTCCCTCAGGGTTGCTGGCATAACAGAATGACACAGAGCACCTCTGTGGCTTTGAATATTACGATAATTCATTTATTTTCATTTGACGTCAATATAAATAAATCATTTAGTAGATTTATTTTTACAGTTTTTATTTTTGCTTTAACGTTTCTTGTACAAGATCTATGTCATACATGGGATTCTATGAGCTTCAGATTAATGTAGAATATTAGTTTCCCCGTCCCGGGTCAGGCAAGGGAAGTAGGATGAGTTAGATCTTTCCCTGCGCAACGCTTGAAAAGTGTAGGTACCGTTAGTAATTGTTAACGGTTACAATGTTACACCATCAGTTACACGTCGATTCCGATGTATGCGGCCGCTGCTCGCATGAGTTGAAGGACGTCATTAAGACGCACAGGTGTCGGGTGATGCTGGCTTTGATCCGCGAGCACTCAACACCTGTCATTTGCACACTAAATCTCAATTCGTGGCTAATATTACTCAAGTTGCAGACTATATAACACACTCATGCACACTGAGAGTGTGCTGTAACTAGCAAAACGTTACAAAGTGCAGTGCCCTGCTGTGTAAGTATTAGGTTGTACTCAAATCTATTTGATCCAGTCTTTTTCAAATAAAGAAAGAGTAAAGGGTAATGTTTTACCATAGATATAATTATTTAGTAATTATTACTTATTTATTAAAAACTTTATGTACATTCTGGTACAAAAGGCGGATTTAATGCTAAGAGCATTCTCTACCAGTCAACCTTTGGGATAAACACAACAGTTTAACAGAAGGGATAAGAATTAAGTGCACAAAGTGACTAAGCACGACCACAAAATGAGTAAGTATACACAAAATAATAAAAAAATACTAAAAATAAACAAAACATATAAAAAATATTATTATTAAGACTCTTTATTTGTACTATAAACGTAAAAGAGAATTAAAAAAAAGAAAGGAACAACAAGCAATAGTACAAAAAAATAACTATATACACATACACACATTTGTATTTTGAAATCAGATTCGGCTGTGTGTTGATTTATTTATTTAGGTTTAAGTATAATACGTCTTGCCAATCTCGCTTCTTGCGAACTGATTGCAAAACATCCCAATTGGGGTGTCATTCACGATATGCGAAAGGATAGGTAAACATTACTACTGGGATTACTAATATTCACCTACATTTCGTTTGTCAAATATAGGTTTTCACACTATTATGAGTAAAATTTAAAGCTAAGTGGAGTTTAGAGAGGTGGCTAGAGGCGAGACTCAGCGTTTAACCCAAGTCAATATTGCGACTTTTGCGACACTAACCCTTTTGGGATCATTCTATTTGAAGAACGGAGTCGGGTTGGAAACGAGAGTATTTACTTTAACCCCTATTGCCTGTAAATAGTTATTTTATCTGTCTTTTATATATCTATACTAGCTGTTGCACGCGACTTCGTCCGCGTCTCTTTACCAAAACATTACTCGCTGATAATGTAGCTTTCTATAGGCGAAAGAATTTTTAAAATCGGTCCAGTGGTCTTTGAGTTTATTCATTACAAACATACATTTGTATGGGGGGCGGGTAAAGGGTGGGAGAAGGGGGAGAGTGAGTAGCCTATGTTATTCGCTGAAATTTAGCTTTCTATAGGTGAAAGAATTTTTAAAATCGGACCAGTAGTCTTTGAGTTTATTCATTACAAACATACAAAAATACATACATACAAATCTTTTCTCTTTATAATATTAGTATAGATAAGAAAAACTAACAATTAAAAACATTGTCAGGGTTCGCGTGGAAAACAAACCGCTTATGCCTTGGTACTCTGTGCAGGGGACTCCATTATACTTAATCGTTACATTAAATTTTCGTACGAAATTGTCTTTATGACAGTAGAGTCGTAAATCGAGCAGTCCTTCAGACGGCAATAACGACCCCTTTCTTAAAGAAGTCAGTGAATAACCGTAGGCTGTTGTGTTTCCGTGTGTATGAGTAAGGGTAGCTAGAACTCATTTTCCTATCCCATCCTTATCTGTTATCCTTTAACCATATTAAGGCTGCCAGCGCAGGTGAACTAGCAATCCCTATGACGCCAATTGGCGATTGTTCACAACAGCCTGCCTGCTGACCTTTATATTTGCATGCACGCAAAAAAGACGATTAGGCTTAAATTTTTTTATACCTAAGTGAACAGAGGTAACTACTAAACTTTTTGAGTTGCCTACTTATGATAAAATAAAACTAAAACAATTCTACACGTAATCTACACATATAATAAAATCATAAACGAGCCGTGTCTCAGACATTAAATATTTTTTTCAAAAAAACAACTTGTACACGTTGTACTTATGTTACCGAAGTCAAAAAAATAGTTTTTAGAATTTTTGTTTGTTTGTGCGCGCTAATCTCAAAAACGGCTTAACCGATATGAATGCGATTTCCACTGATGTATTGTAGCAAGCTTCCTGTAACATTTAGTGTTTGTTGCATTCCAATCGGTTTACAAACAAAAAAAATTACGCGCTATACCGTATACCACGCGTACGAAGTTGCAGGCTCAACTAGTTTGAAAATAAAACTCGCCACTAGGAACACTTTTAAATTTGCGTTACGGTCATTTTATTTTAATTGTGGAATTGTTTTGAAAATAACATACATTACAACAGAATTAAATTTAAAAAAATCGATCTACGGTTTTTTACAATTTTCCTTATTGTGGCTCAAGTCAACTCCGATGATAGCTTTTTTTTTGTTTAAGGAATTCAGAAGTAGAATTAGGCTAATCAGAATACATTGTCCGATAGTATAAAATTGTAAAGAGTATTTTAAATTGTACAGAGTATACATACAAATGTAATAATTATTTATCAGAATCCAGAAGACTTCGACAACTGTTTATATCTCTGTCGTACAGTAGAAGTAAGAGCCGCCCTAACGTCTGCAGCAACTACAAATCTCCCAGCAGGAGACGGAATATATCCTAACTTCGTTGCGCTCGCATAATAAGAGTAACGCATCGTGCAGTAAAATATACGACTCTATTGAATTCGACATTGTTATTTTTCATAATTCACACTTATTTATTTATTTACCTATAAAAACTTTTACAAGCATTTTATAGATTGTCAAACACAAATAAATTAAATTAATTTAGAAACCAGCCAGAAACCTCCTTTTCAAATAAATTTTCAAATTCCAAAAAATCCTGCTAATATTTTTAATGTGAAAGTTTGTGAAGATGGATGGATGTATGTTACTCTTTTAAGTAAAATCTACTGAACGGATTTGGATGAAATTCGTCACACAGATAGTTTATTACTTTGATTAACATACAGGATACTCTTTATTAAGCTGAGTTTGTTATACTTTTTTGGTTAAATAAATTATTATTATTATTATTATTATTATTTTATCTTGGAAATATGATAGGTTCCCGAGGGATCGTTAAAAATATAAAGAAATCGGCCGCCACCGTCGTCACAGCGATATGTGTCGGGCGTAATTTTTTTCAACGCAGATGAAATTGCGGGCACCAGCTAGTATTAAAAAACTCTATTAGGCGTTAAACCTGCCTATATTTATTTAAGTTAAACGCGTTGAAGGTCTTATTCAAGCATTATTTCACGGTTGTCTTCTTAAGGGGGTGGTGGTTACTGCCGCCAGACGGGCTGCCCAAATGACTGCGAAACGCAGTGTGCCCTACCACTACTTTCCAGATCCAGACCGAGCCAAATTTGAAAAGTTTATTTTTCTAAGTTGACCCAGCCGGGAATCGAACCTTAACGCTCTGTTCTAGAACAGAAGGTTAAGGCAAGCAGCCTAACCATCTCATCCAACCGACTCGTATCTTATTTCATAAATATATTTATTAAATTTATTATTTTTTAAATATTTTTTTAAAGTTCCTTCATCAAATTTTCATAAATATACAAGTACCTACTTTGAAAGCGACCCCTGGGATCCATTTTAAAGCTCAATTTTGGTTCACTAAAAAATGAATTTACAAGTATGTCGGCTATAACACCCCACAATAAACGACATAATACCGTGGAAATGACTAAAATAAACTGCCTAGGCTAGCAGTGTTAACCACTTAAATAATATAATTATATAAACATACAATATGTGAGGTGTTGTCTGTACAAATATTTTAGAAAGAGACGGGTGCAACTAAGTGCTGGCTGGCAAAAGGCTTCGCCGACCGTCGACCGTCTGGATTATTTACCGGTCGGGTTTACACGGTCTGTTTACGCGACATTATCCGCCAGATTTATCCGTGTCAGACGGGATAGTGGAAAAGTACCGGGTTATTTACAGACTACACAGTTTGCGATGTCCAATCAATATTGAAGAGCTATGCCTGCGGGTGACATCAAAATTTAGCTTGCACTTTGCGGCGACAATTTATAAATGAAAACGCAATCTCGTACAGAAATCCGTAGTGTAATAACAGCACCTGTGCTGCCTGAGTAAAGAATCCATCCCACTTTCCCAATGTAACAAGCGCTTATGACTCTGGCAGTCTGTCTGCTGCAACTTATCATACAAAACATACAACATAAATATACTTGTAAGTATAACTTTTACATCAAATACAAGCATTCGAGTACAGTTAATGTTCAGAATAAATTGTATTTGAACAGTTGGAGGCGTGTACCTACATAATCAATTTGACAATCCTACGGAGTATTATAAGTAATTGGTTGTATTCTTATAAGAGTTCATATTTAAGTAAATATAAGTTATACCTATTCATATACTCGTATATTTATATTTCTTCTGTTTGTCTGTTTGTGACTGAACTTCTAAACGGTTGGACCGATTTTGATGGAATTTTTTGTGTCTTTGAGTGGACCCCCGAATTATTTAGATGTACAATTGGGCCCGATAGGTAGTGCTGCAACCGGGTTTCAATTTTTTTTTTGGTTCGGACAAGACATAGTCAGCTGGGACCGGTAGTACTTAGTGTAATATTAAATACATTAAGATAAGATTCAGTCCAGTATCAATTTAATATTTTAGGATTACTAATAAAAGATATGATGCAAAAAAGATTACTTTCAATGTTGAATCAGACAGTGGTTGTTGTCATGTGGAGGTCATCCACTTGATGGTAGGTGGCTACCGTCGCCTACAGCAAGGATGCGAGTGCGCTTCTGTCTTTAATAAGTATTATGAAAAAGGGCTCTGGCATCCCTTACTCTCTCACCAAAATATAAGATGTTGTTAGGTTTCAATGCATTTCTTGAAAATCAAGTCAGCGTTGGGTAAGCGTTTAAATTTATGTACCTAATATACCTATGTCATGCAGTGTGTCTAAAACCAAGACTAAATCCGCATTTTACATGTAAATAAAAAAAAAAAAACAATTCTTAAGAGAAAATAGATGTGAATTTACATGGACATGAAATCTTCTATATATAAAATTCCCGTTTCACAGTGTTTGTAACAAAACTCCTCCGAACAGCTGGATCGATTTTTAGGATTTTTTTTTGTATATTTGATAGCTATGAGAATAGGACGTAAAGTATTTTTCACCCTCCTACCCCCACCCCCTTTTTTAATCGAAATTTTAGTATTTAGTATTTTTAATCAAATTAAAACAAGACTAATACAACATCTTTGAATTAAAATAATTAAACCGTCGTTGATTGACGTGAAGTGTCGCGTCACTTTGACATATGGTTTGAAAATAAGATTGGACCCGATATGTGGCGCCACAATCGAGTTACAGAATTATTTTCTGGTTCGGGCAGGACAACGTCTGCTGGGACAGCTAGTATAATATAATATCATTCCAATTTACAGGTTGTAATGGGCACATTGTCTACAAAGTGACTACTCGCTACTAAGAAAAATATTTTCAATAAATAAAAATGAATGAACCAATTACTTTGTTTGTTAAGATGGTTTACACAGAGCAAATTAAAAAAAAAAGCTTCAGACAAATTGAAACATTAGTGAATGCAATGAATCGCGTGACATTACGAGCGTCGGCTTCTATTGTTAACTCGTCCCAGTCGGTACCCTACACGCTCGCAACAAGTCCCTTCGTTACGGTATAATCGATCTTACGCTTACCCGTTGAACAACTAAAGCTGGTCACTGACGGTCAGTTAAATACATCAGTTTAACTGATCAGTTAAAACGGATGTAATCAAAAACGATTTCCCTGCTCACTGCCCGACCTTCAGTTCTCTATCGCAGACTACATAAGTTAACAAAGTGCTAAAGATACTCTAGTTCCTACTAACAGTAAACGAATGTAAGCATGCACACTCATGGTCAGTTTGGCGTGATGCAATCGAACAATCAAACCAGCGGATTCTTTTTAACTTTAGATTACACACTCAATTCAGCTTTTGAATGAACGTCAGTTCAATTGATAATTTTAAATGACCGTGTGTGTCAAGCTTAACACTAATTCCGTAAAGAGCAAGCAGATAACTTTCTTTAAACAAATTTAATAGGCGTCTCTCACAGATCTCTCCATTCGGTATTAAGTACTTCGAAATAAAGTGGCTTGTCAATAATTTTAAAGATCCATAACCACATTAAAACTACCCTCAACCTTTTAGAACCTTCTTTATGCAATTTCCGGAGCTTCGGGTTCGGTTTGTACTATCATTTGTTTAATAAAGTGACGTCGACCTCAACCAAATCAGTGACAGTAGTAGTGATCAACAGTAGTCAATTGTTTGCGATAGCTACTGACGAAATGCTATATTTGCACAATTTTAAAGAGATAATTAATGTATCCCGAAATAATTCAGAAGTTTATAATTGTTAATATTTCAGGAGTGTTAATAATTCAAAAGTGTCATTCGAACCCGCTTTTTTTTAATATAGGTAATATTAGCTTAGATGAAACAGATGCAGATTAAAAAGATTAAAGATTACACTGAAAACTATAAAAAATTTTGTACTTTTCAATTGAAGACTTTTTATTTGATTCTTTTCACAACCATGTTTACTGACTTAATCAATTACTGTGTGCGTCCTCTTTGGTACAGACGGTTCAAGAGGGTGTCGTAAGACAGTCTAGGGGAGTGGGTATGGGGTGTTGCGGGGGGGAGGGTAATGTTATCAAGTTACTGACACGCCATTTGTCGGCTGCTTAACATAAATGATTCAATAACGCACCAAGTCAACGGACGCCATAATACAAACAACAAAGATCCTCTATGATCTCTATCCTCTGTTATCTATATAGCAGAGTAGGAGCAGGCAAGATAATCACGATAATAGGGGACTGAGTTCTAAACCCCACACGCCACAGTCTGAACGTAACAGCACACCTGCTGATTTCACGACTGTCATGTATAAAGGGTTGGCGTCATGGGAGGACGTGCTGTTGTGTAAGAAAATGTCGCGATCGACTAACCTTCACAGTAAAATTATTTCCTGACCTTCACACTATTCAAATATCAGCCTGAAGGTTAGGAAACTGATTTCCTAACGTTCATACCAGTGTGGGTGATGGTAAATCACTTTCTCAACCTTAACACCGTTGCTTTGCGTTTACTTACTAGGTAGGTACTTGTTAAATACTAATTAATACTAATTAATAAAATTAACACGTTTTTACTAAAGTATTTTACTAATAATTTTACTAGACAATGCCCGTGACTTCTTTTGCGTAGAACGGCAGGTAGTATAATGTTCCATGGACGTTGTAGGTGCTACAGAACACACAAGAATCGTCTTAGGTGCTGCTAACCTTAATATACCTTAGTAGCATTCCACCGAAAAGCATGTGCACACGTGCCATTATTCCACGTCGGTCTTCTATGAGAGAGTGGTTTTGTCGTAGCATTGTGCCTTGCTTACTATTAAATCCCTGCAGCTTTTAGGAATTTTAACGACTCAAACATGCATATCCCATTGGGATGAAGTTTCGGATACACGGTGGACGTTGCTTCACTATAAGTTCTGTAATAGTTGAGCAAATAATCGTGTGATCTACTCAGAGGAGAGGACCGAGACCAGCAGCTACATACGTGTTAGTACAGACTAATGCAAATCGAAGTGTGGCCAGAAAAAAAATAATTACCTACTTATTAAAGGAATATACATCTCACCCACTTAGTGCATATTGTATAATGTCAACGGGAGCTTTCAAGAAGCTTGAATGCAGTGCAGAGAGAGTGGCTCCGGTAAAGAAGTTGGTAAACAGTTGATGAACGCCAAACGCGCCCGTTAAAACTTCAGCTCGGGTTGGCGTCTGGTACAACCACTGAAGCTACTGACTTGACGTAATATCATATTTCAATTAAATTCTTTATTTAAGTTAGAAATTGCGTTAAAGGTTATTTGATATCACGTTTTGCTCCTGCTAACGACATGACTAAAAAAAAAACATTTATCAACAAACAAACTACAAAGTTATTTTTAGTCTATTTAATCTGTAAAATCCTGGCTATTATGTCCGTGTGCGCCAAAATTTGTTATACCCTAGGTAAATTTACCTGAAAATAAAAAAAAGAAAATTCTACATCTGAATTTATCACTCTAAAGTGCCCAAATTAGACAACCGAAATCGTGCTTCTTCACTTTTTGCCGAATGTCTTGAAAACTATTGAAAATATAGCAAAATTCAATAGTTTTTTAATTAGTTTTTTTTGATTAAAAAGTTTTTTTTTATTATTATCGAGATATATCTGAATAAAGTTCCGGATCACATATCCTGATGAATATGCACGCCAATACGATAAGCACATATTTTATAAAACATAAGTTCGTCTAATGTCATTTTTCTATTCAATAAACGCTTAATGACATTCAAAGATAAATAATAAATGAATAATCAAATTAAGTACAGTCAGCCTGCATTACTTTGAATACTTTTTAAATATTTTTATGCTTACAGACATAACATATTATGTACATAGGTACTCCTGTTTGTGGAATTATACTCGTATTTGTGCTACTGAAGTCGTTTATGGATTATTAAGCTGAGATTATTATAATTAAGCTTAAAACTTCATTAAAGTGATGATTAAATTAACATTCAAATTAGCACAGAATTTGGGTAACTTGGAACGAGCATATTTTTTGGAGAAACCTAAATAACTGGATCAATTGCGGAGTTAGGGTAACAACGTAGTTATTACATCAAAAACAAAATTTTCTCTATGTTATATAAACCTAGTTGTTCTTAAATTTAGTTACAATAATAGTTGTCAGGAATAAAAGAATTATTTAAACAGGTGTCCTGGATTCAGAGTTGCAGTAGTGTAACCTCTACAAGCACCATAATATTATAAAATCGAGTATCGGAGAGCGTCCCCAGTTTGCCCTTACAACTTTATAATTGAACTTCCTACGACTACGTCTAGTTCTAGACTTCTTACAATCAACTGGATTCTCCGCACTATGCTAATAATGAATACCTAGTTCATTGTCCATCGTTATGCTCCTAACTTAAACAGCAGGTTTCATCGTTATCACCTCTACATCCTATTCGTAACTAACTGAACGCGGCCACGCTTCGGCGGCGGGCGTGCGCATGGAGCGCGCGGTACTGGACACTGCTTATATATAATACTATTTATCGTAGCGTGATGTTATATAGCCTATGGCCTTCCTCGATAAATGGACTATTCAAAACAAAAATAATTTTTCAATTCGAACTCGATAAATAGACTATTCAAAACAAAATTAAATTTTCAATCGAGTAGTTCCTGAGGTTAGCGCGTTCAAACCAACCCACAAACTCTTCAGCTTTAATAATATTAGTATAGATGATCACTGAATTTTATTTTATGTACATATATTATATACAATATATTATATTAACTAAGAATATACATTAGAATATACATATATTATATACAAACTTGAAATTTCTTTACAAGATAAATGTTGAACAATGAGGCACGCCTTCGCTGCCCCATTTTTACACGAAAACTAATAAATTAAGCGTAGATTCGAATAGAATAACACACAAATGGAAACGAATGGTCTAACCTATTACATTAGCGGACAATTCGGGACATTTAACTCCACTTCTACCCACTGAACAATAGCAAGTGGTCCAAGGGAACGGCTTTAGTGATTTTAACATATCATACAAACAACTGTTTGTAACTCTTCACTATATAGAAAATATAAATTTCAAGTAATGTCTACACATTTTGTTATAACTTTTTTTATATAAATTTTATTTTAATTAGATTTACATTATTATTTTTAATAATCGAATTTAATACTTAATATAATCTAATTAAATCTACACGTATAATAAAATCATAAGCGAGCCGTGTATAACTTTGCACATTAAATATTTATTGACAAAGAAAAAGAAAAAAAAAACAATTTCTACACTTATGTTACCGAGGTCAAAAAAAATAGTTTTTAGAATTTTTGTCTGTTAGTCTGTTTGTTTGTGCGTTTGTGCACTCTCAGAAACGGCTTAACTGATTTGAATGCGTTTTCACTGATGTATTGCAGCAAGCTTCCCGTAACATTAAGTGTTTGTATAATTACAATCGGTTGTACAAGAACGATAGAACTTTATATAGTCTATGCTTGGATAATTGTCTCCTTTTCTGTGCTGTCACTTTTGTACATCAATCAACTAAAAACGTCAAGTGTCACTATCTATAAGAAAATACATTGTACTTGTCTAATAAAATGATAACAAGAAAAAGGAAAAATCTCTTTTAATCAACAAAAAATAATTACAATACATAAACTTTTTGTGGTCCTTCGAGCCGGATACCACGCGTACGAAGTTTAATAACTGTGCAGTATTAGCTCAGTTAGTATTTAATAAGTATCTTAAATAAAAATTCAGGTTTATTACATTTTTACAAAAACCTATCGAAAGCAAAATAACTGTTGAAAAAAGTTTTTGTTTCGCTTATGCGTTGGCACACCCTACAACTATCGTCGTGGTCGTATATTGTGACCACAAGGTTGGCGAGTGGCGGATACGTCTCCATTACGAGATTTATTCAATTTCATTTAATGAATTGAGGCTGGAGGGTAAACATCATTGAGTGCTGTAGTGGATTCCGTTAAATGATCACATTAAATGCCATAAATCTTTTGTAACGACGTTTCGATATCAATACTTATCTCTAATAAAATATACTTAATGAAGTTTTATTTGTTGCTTTTGGGAACATTACTTTTTTTGGAATTACAATATAAATACTGATTTATACTGCTGCAGCATTTTCAGAAAGCTGAAGTATTGTTACATCCCACTAAATAATATTTTTTTCATATTAAATTTGCTCTAGCTATAGGTATATACCACAAAATCAACTAATAGATTCCTTTGTAAGGTATGTAAATGGCCGTTTTTAGATCTTGCATTGGTAACTTAACCTCTGAAGAAGATGTTAAGTTGACATACAGTAACATAAAATTACATTATAATTATTATAAACTAGATGAAAACCCGGCTTCGCTCGGGTGTAATATGTACACATGTAGATACAAAATGCAGGTAGATATTTCTGTAGTTATCGGTTCTCAAGGCAAAGCTTAAAGGCAAAGCGGCATAGATTTCGCTCAATGTTTGCGGCAAGACGTTTCGTTTTACACAGTCACATGAGTCACAGTTCTTGGTAATGGAAACTTTGTTTTTAAAATTAATGGTGCGACGACGTATTGAGTGGCGAGGCGTATGTGCGCTAGTATGAATGAAACGGAACATTTATTAACCACTCAAGATGTCACAGGTGTCAGTGAGTGACGTTTGGCTAGAGTGGCCAATATGACGACTGCGATTTGTCTGTCATTAGGATTTAACAAATTACTTGACAATCCGAATTTTGCGGATATGTTGTCGACTCGAAATCTTTATTTTTTATGTTTTATTATTCAGGTAAGGTTTCAATCGAATCTACCGTACCCCTTGACGAAATTATTAATATAGATACTTGCATTAGTTAAAGCAATGGAAAATACATTTAAGTTTATTATTTTTTTAAATATCTCTGATAAATATGAGATATTTTTATAATTTTATTTTTAAACTAACTGTGCGCGCGACTTCGTACGCGTGGTATTCGGTATAGTGCGTACATTTTTTGTTTGTAAACCGACTGGAATGAAACATACACTAAATGTTACCGGAAGCTTGCTACAATACATCACTGAAAACCGCATTCAAATCGGTTAAACCGTTGCAGAGATTAGCGTGCACAAACGCACAGACAAACAGACAAAAATTCTAAAAACTATTTTTTTAACCTCGGTAACATAAGTACAACGTGTATAGATTGTTTTACGATTTTACTTTATGTATAGATGTGCCCAAGGTGTAACTATTTTTAGCTGAAAAATATAATGTGAGCATAACGTGGTTTTTGCACCCCAACTTGTAATAGCTCATTTTTTCAGGCCAGTTAATCTACTAAGGTCTTTTTAATATCTGTAACATATAGCATGATAATCAAAGTTCAATCTAACAAATGAGAATTATAATGAGCGGTGTTAGCGCACGCGGCGCCCAGCGGGGGCCGGGAAACGGGTTCGTTAGGAAATGGTGCCAACTCCCGGAGTCCCCGGTCCCCCAGTCCCCACGAAACAATGCCACGTGGCTGACAGACAAACGCGCATAATCGGTAATTATCGGAAATGAGCCCTTAAACACAAGTTAGATTTTGTCACGTCTGCACTGCCCGTTGCCCGCGGCTACGACAACCAATTTTACAACTTTTCAAATAAATATTTCGATTCTCTATCCGCCCTTCTGGCGGCGGTAGCCGGAGCAAGTGTTCTTTTATAAGTGATGCCAGAGCAGAACCCTTTATGTCAACAACTCTCCGTATCCTGATGTTGCATTAAGAAAGCTTTCAGCTGACTTGCCACCTTTACTCATAAAACAAAAAATGTTCTAATTAAGATTAAAGTCTGTTTTGTATTTTTGTAGACAGGCTGCCGATTTTACTTGATGGTCAGCTGCTCACTCGCTCACCGACACACAACAGAGCACGTGCTGTTATTTCACAGTAGTCTTCTGCAAGAGGTGGTTCATAATCATCCTCTCAGACGAAGGACATCCTCTGCTAGACAAAGGCCTTCCCCCTAATTCTCCAAAAGGATCGATCAGAAGCAGCCTGGATCCACCGTCGACTCGTGGCCTTTATCATGTCGTCTGTCCACCTTGTGGGTGGACATCCTACGCTGCGCTTGCCGGTCCGTGGCCTCCACTCAGAAACCTTCCGGCCCCAGCGGCTGTCGGCTCTCCGCACTATGTGTCCTGTCCACTGCCTCTTAAACTTACTAATCCGCTGGGTCATGTCAGTAACTTTCGTACGTGTACGGATCTCCTCATTATTGATTCGATCTCGCAGTGTAACCCCGAGCATAGCCCTCCCCATTGCTCGTTGGTTACTGCCGTCAATCGGGCACAATACCGTCATTTCCAAAGTTGCATCAGAGCACTAATAAAGGTAAGCACAACCACTCGACCAAGGCTTGTCGAAATAATTTTTTTTAAATATTATTTTAAGATTGTCTACACACTAATTTAAACTATATTGATGACAAAAATACAGATTTACATTTAACATTTTTTGTTATCGGAACATTTTATTTAAAAAAATTAAGGTGGTTTTCTGCCTGTTCCCTCCCCGGACAAAAATATTCATTTATTTTTAATGTGTTTGGCGATCTATAAACAGTTATTTAAATCAGAATATCATATGAGTGTATATTTTGTAAATAATGAGCCATTAAAGTGTTAATAGTTGTGTGAACACATTATCCCCCATAATGATAAAGGCAAACCGCGCTGTGGGATTAAGGCCATGCGCACGCGACTCTGCGCAAATTGGGTCCTAAATGAGGACGCTTCACTTTGTAACGAGGGTACCAGGTAAGCTAATCATATATTATAAATGCTATAGTTTTTGAGTATTGGTGTTTGTTAAAAACTACTGGACGGATTTGAATGAAATTTATCACACAAATAGTTTATTAATTGGATAAACTAGGATACTTTTTATCCTGAAAAAAAAAACGGGACAAGTGCGAGTTGAACTCGCGTGAAGAGGGTTCCGTACGATGTTACCTATCCGCACAATATTGAGTGGTTTACCATGTTATTTTAATATCATGGACTTCTTATAGGTTTTCCTATAATCTATAAGTAGAAAACTAATTTCTGTATTATTATTTTTTCAAAATTTTATGTTCAGTAGTTTCGGAGATAAGGATGAAGGGGTGGGGAACAGACGGACACACGAGTGATCCTATAAGGGTTCCGTGTATTTATTAGGACGTACGGAACCCTAAAAATGTTAGATTCCCGAGGGATCGACTAAAAATGTAAAAAATTCGGCGCCACAGAAATAAAAATTTCGGTCGTTTTTTTTATTTTTCAAAGCAGACGAAGTCGCGGGCGCCAGCCAGTTTATAAATTCTTTAATGAACGTTTCGTTTCCAACTTCCTAATGTACAGCGATTTATTATAAATTGTTTATAATTAATTTAAATTTTAAATCTTTACTTTGGTACCTATAGTTCAAGAAAAAGTAATACACGGTCTATGACATTAAGGAATTTATGGACTGTAAAATTTGAAAATGGTAGTATATAGCGACCATTATTATTAACAACTAGCGGCCCGCCCCCGGCTTCGCCCATGGTGCAATTATCCCTCTTTCTACATATTAGTCAAAACCGAATTAAAATCGGTCTACCCGTTCGAAAGTTATGGGCGTATATATATATAACGAAGATCCATTTCTATTTATATAGATTACAAATGAAAATACAGATAAGGGTGAGAAGCAAAGCATGACTTAAAATTTAAGAAATTATGAAAGTCAAATTAGTAATAATGCAATAATAATGTACATTCGATTTATCAATAAAGGAGTAGTATTAAAAGAAAACTAATCAGTAAAAATTCAATATTCGACATTTGGAGTTTCAAGATCTCAAGAAAACTAAATGTCATCTCCGGTATCAATTACCCATGGTCATCGCAAATAAATTGTTTTTATTATTATTAATTATTCCCTAATAATTAACACGAGCACGGGACCGTGTGCGGTGGCGAGCCTTTGGAAAGTGGAGAACAGTGGGAAAGAGAAACTCGAACACTGGAGAAAGGCAGGCTTGATGGCTGAGATTAAATTTATTAATTTATTATTATTTTTATATTGGTCCACTGATCGAAATTCGACCAAAATTCCACTTTGACAATTGATAATTCCCATAAAAAAGTAATTTTTAGGGTTCGGTACGTCCGAATAAAAAAGCGGAACCCTTATAGGATCACTCGTGTGTACGTCTGTCCGACCATTCCCCCCCCCCCCTTATCTCCGAAATTACTGAACCTAAAATTTTGAAAAAAAATACAGAAATTAGTTTTCTACTTACAGATTATAGGAAAACTTATAAGATGTCCATGATATTAAAATAACATGGTAAATCACTCAATATTGTGCGGATAGGTAACACGTACGGAACCCTCTTCACGCGAGTTCAACTCGCACTTGGCCCGTTTTTTTTTACTTAAACGCAGTCATGATATTCTAAAACATTTAAATCGTTAAGAAAGATAAATCGTTGCATGTATAATTAGATTTGAAGTTAAAACGTGCTCGTTAGGGATGTCTAATAAATAGGGTTGCGTCTAATAAATATTAATAGTACATTTTATAGTGACTATTGTATCACCATTGTAGAGGGACAGGGCTTTAGAAATTTTAATATATTTACTCTTTCAGAATCACTAAGAGATTGCACTGCAATTTGTGGTCACGAAGTTGCCATTTTATGAGATTTTTTTTTACAAATTAAAGAAAATAACAATAGCTGTTTTCATTAATTAAAATGTCAATTTAATATAGTGTGTATAATCGTGTGAAAAGTGCCTACAATAGGTATTTACTGCTCCCTTGGGACTTGATATCAATTGTACGTAATTTGGCCTCAGACATCCCGAGGGACGTTACACGGTTTAACATGTTGCCCTGTCGATGTTTATGTTCATGATACATAAAATATACTTAAAGATGAAACTTATTTTTAATAAGTTGATGCCAATTGTCAATTTAAATTAATTAATAGTGGTTCGCTGTGGTATTTGCTGTCTCACTCCCACCTATACCTATCCATATGTCTGTCACTACCGCAAGCCGCGCGAGCAGTCATTTTATAAAACCGCAGTCAATCTAAGAAAAACATCGCAACAATAACACGCGTAATAGAGTCGTCCCGTCGAACTCGACTTGCGAAATTTGAATTTATTTCATCCGCTAATGTTATCAGGAAATGTGCTTGTAGTTTTTCTATTTGGTCACGCTTCCCGCTCCGCGAGTGTAATCACTGAAGTGTTTAAGTGCTGATGCTTCTGGATTCTGTGTGTGACGGGCCCAACTTAACTTATAAGATAATTATACATTAGCTTCGAAGGCACTTAATGTCTTGTAATAATTGTGTACATAGTGATTTCTACAATTTAAACTTAAGAAATGGAGATAAACTCTTTGTTCCGAGTTCCAAGCTCCATAAAATAGAATTCATAAATGTACTGTATTTTAACTTTTATTAAATATTAGCTGGTGCCCGCGACTTCGTCCGCGACACTTTTTCTTAGGTGTTGAGACATTTTACTCTTATCTAAAAAAAACATTAAAATTTAATCTAAAATAAAATTGTTAGAGAATTTTATTTAACTTTTTATTACATTTTGTTTATCCATTGCTAGGCAACACTTTCTTCAGCGTATGACTGCCGCCGCGCCCGCCGCCACAGTTTTTTTTTTTGGATGATCTCTCGGGAATACTACTTTTTTCTGGATGAATTGTGTTTGATGAGCTTTAAGTACTTGTAATAAATGTTTATATGGATAAATAATTGAATAAGTATCTCCGAGATTTGTTTTTACGACATAATTCAAAAATAGAAACAACAGCATCACATTATCATATTCATTGTCATGTAGGTACATGTACAAACAAACACACAAGTGATTTTAACAGTTCATTATTAGATATTAGGGAACGTTTCGTCCCCCGAACACATCTCTCCACTGCGGAGAGGGCGTGCATTTGCGCAAGAAAAGTGGCGCCGACGAGCCAATTTCACTCTTATTGCGACGACATAGAGGCCGTTCGAGGCGCAGGCGCGTGTTGCGTTAGTATAATTTATAGTTTATCGTATAAATTGATTATTACACATGGAGTGCGGAGATAAATCACCATAATCGGATTAGAGCTCTTGTGCGTCGATCACGGACCGTTTGCGGCCCTTATTAAATTGTTTTTGTACAAATTTTATGCGTCTCTTTCACTTTGACATTAATATCGCCTAATTCAATTGTCGTGGTTGCCTTTATAGCGGACGGAAGACAATGTCACCACATGCTGTCTATTGTGGATTTTATTTTTAAATAAAATAGACCAAGATTTTATTATCTTTAGCTTGTTCAAAATTGTCCTAAGCATCCAACCTTCAGTCAATGTAATGTCAACACTATTAACACTTAGACTTGTTAATAGTGATTGTGTATATCTACCTATTATAACGCTATTATATAGTTTTCTAGAGTTAGCCTTAGCCAACACGTCGAATTATGACCATAATAATTTCCAAATTTTTTATTGATATTAAGACTAGGACTAACATCAGACCGAATACAATTTTTACCAAAATGAGCCCAACCTATGAAATAAGGTGCAATATTGCACAACAAATTTTTGTAGCTCATCCCAGAAAAGCGAACAGATTTAAAATTGGAAGGTTTTTCTTAAGGTTCTCAGAAATGTTTCTCAGAAAATATAATTTATTGTATAAATCTGCCCGATTCAAACTTTTTTAAATAAGTCTATTATGCTGTGTATTTTTGTCTAAGTCTTTATTTTACTCTAACAAGTCAAACTAGGCGACGAAAATAAAGCTTTTCTGCTAAGTCCTCGCCTTAAAGCTTGTATTCTTCTTCTCTCAGTGCCATATCCTATCGGAGGTCAGCTATCATCATGGCTACCCTAACATGCCCTAACCCCCGAGGCGGCAGCTCGAAACAGCGATCTGCTACTTCGGCCATACCACTTGCGGAGATTCTTGAACCAGGAAGTACGGTCGTCTACCCTGTATTTTTCCCTGCATGGTCAGTTGCAGCAGATTATACTTCTTGCCGCGCATGATATGCCCAAAGTATATTCTGACTTTTATGGTTTTCAATAGATACTAAAGCTTGTCAATAGATATTAACTATTTTTCTCTTTGTCTACCTACTTATGTATTTGTACCAATATTTAGTGGTACAAATACATTATTATTTGTGTAATTCAGATTGTTTCTCGGTATCGTGTACCCCCGCAATCGTAGCGTATGCGTCTTTACGTGAAGCCGTTCGTCTCTATGGCTTCACGGCGCGGTCACGCTTTACATATGTCGTATTATCTCTTTAACCATACGTCCAAAACATTATGCAGTAAAAAGCAAAAATCGCATGAATTAAATGCTTATGACGATAAACTTGCTGACTTCGATAAGGATTCATAATTGTTGATAATGTGGTAATCAATAAACATGATCTAACGATTTTAATAATTTCTTTAATACAAAGAAGTAGTCTTGTGGCTAAAAAAAAGTTATACATATATCATCGCTGACTTTTTTGTAGGCATCATCAAGCTATACAAGTTTTCTATAGAAAAAAAAATCTCTCACCATTAAAGCAGCATTCGAAAGAAACGTTTTCTTCGAAGGTTATTGTTCATCAAATTACTTTAATTCGATTACCACGAAAAGGCTTTTTCATTTTACGGGATAATATATAGCCCATGTCCATCCTTAAATTCCAACTTTTTTTTAAATCGGATGATTACCTAGTTTCGAAGATTACCTACATACAAATATACAAACAAACAAGCATACAAATTTTACCTCTTTTTAATATTTTTAGTATCCAATAGTAACAGATTAATTATCCTATGTAAGATTAATTGTGCCTTCGTTCGTGCTGTAGTTCGTTTTTTGAAAATCCCATAAGAAACTAACATTTATACATGATAAAATTATCCTATATGTTAATCCATAGGTAATAAATTATCTGTGTGCTAAATTTCATTCGAATCCGTTCAGCCGTTTTCGCTTTATTGAGAAACAAACATATACAAACTTTCGCTTTTATAATATGTATATTATTAGGATTAGGATTATTAAAAGCTTGTCAGTAAACTTCTTTAAAAAAAAAGATTTACAAAGTTGACCATGATTATACAAAGTGCACAGATTGTGCACAAGTGCTTAAGAATAAGCTTAAGTCGATACATGTTAGTACAGTCAGCGACATAAGGCATTTTAATAGAGTTTACCGTTCGCCGACTCGAATCAATGGAGGATTATTTGTGGGGGCATTCGGACACTTGGCAAGGATTAGGCAAATATTAACAAATCACTTTGTATTTTCAACCACTATTGCATGACGTATTTGTGGCCCACTGTTGGACACAGACTTCTCTGTACCAGAAGACCTATTGGCCTGTCACACTGGGCCACTGCGGATTAGCAGAACAGTGTATAATTTTTAAAATTTCCTTGTCTTTCAGGATACTATACCCTGCTTCATGTTATCCTATAACAATTGAGTACACAACTCTATTGGATTTAGACAACGGTGTGTAATTAATCGTAATGTGGTTAAAAAAAATCGCTTTTAATTAATGAGCTTTTAACCGATTCAACTTTTATTAAAGTTACATTCCTTATCACTCAGATAATTAGTATTACATAAACAGTAGGCTCTCTACATATTTTTTGTTTTAAAATAACCTTAAATTGAAATTTTACTTACTAATATTCTACTTAAATGCGATAGTTTGCCAGGATGGATGGATTTTTAGTGTCCTAATAAATTTTTCCCTCAAACAATAAGTATAGCTTAATTTAACTATCAATTCTACAGTACAAATAAGTTTGTAAATCCCTTTAGACACGATACTATGGGGTAACTAAAATAACTATGCATCAGATGTTTTTGATAGGGATGCTACTCAACTCATATTATTAAAACAAGGCTAAAACAGTGCTACCAAAAACTTGAACGTTACCTATTTACTGAGCCTATTACCTATTCCTATCCTAAAGGGTCAGCAGCGCACTTGCCATCCCACTGGAATGTTGCTTGTGTTAAGAGGCGACGGTTGCCTCCTACGAGTACCTACCATCAAAAGCATCTGCAGCCTGTTTGAAGACCTTTATGTTAAAAAAACATTGATCCATTGTAAGATATTTGACGCTTTTCATTTCTTGCACAGTTAAAAATCATATGTTTAAGGGTTTCACTGAAATAAATACTTCATAAAAATACTGAAAAACATAGGAATGGTTCAAGAATTGAATGAACCCTGATGAACATCAATGAGTGTCCTTTTATAAAAAGTTAATTTAAGTAAAATTTAGAATAAATTTGTAAAACTTTAAGTGACTGTTTTTGTTCTAGTTAGGTATCAAATATATCATTCTTTAACCAGTTCATTAAAATTCAATTAAAATTCATTTAAATATAATTTAAAAAAACATGCTTGCGCGTGTACTGAGTATGAGTGTGTCATAAGTTAAACTTCTTTGGCGATCAAATATACTTTTTTTTTGTTAAGTGGCTACCGTCGCCTATAGCACAAGTGGAGTGGAATTAGGAAGGGTTAGGGAAATGGGCTCTGGTATCCCTTACTCACTCACCGAAACATAACAGCACACGTGTATACTATTATTTCACGGTGATCTTCTGTAAGGGGATGGTTACTGACGCCAAACGGGCTGCCCAAATGACTGCGAAACCCAGTGTGCCCTGCCACTACTTTTCACATCCAGACCTGAGCCAAATTTTAAAAGTTCATTTTTCAAAGTTGACCCTGCCGGGAATCGAACTCGGGAACCCTAGAACAGAGCGTTAAGGCAAGCACCCTAACCACTCATCCAACGGGCTCGTCGAGAACCTAGTAGGCGGTAGATGTCATGCAGAAACTTTACAAGAAGCAAATGATCATTACACTGAAGCGTCACACAATATTGAACCTAGGTAGGTACTTGAAATTTTAGGTAGGTACTTCAAAAATAATGAAATAATTTGTTTATCGCCATCTACCGCCATTGAACTTAGAGATTACAAAGTAGATATATGTCTTATAAACAGCGGCATCTTTTCCCCTTAATAACACTCAAATGCTAAGTATTTTAGGTCAACGTAGGCAAATGTATAACAGAGTATAGACAGAGGTTCCCCGTAGTCCCGTTTAGGTGGCTATTAGAGTACACCGCCACCGGCCGGAATCCGCGCACGCACGTTAATTGCTAAATTCGCTCCGAACACAGACCCTCCCCCGACCGACCTGAGGGGGGACCCACAACCCCCTCGCACCCAAACCCCCCTTAACGAACCCCCTCCCCCCACAGTCGACCCTACTTTGTGAGAGCTTATTTTCGCCTTCAGTAAGCGAATTTTCGTGAACGTCTGATATCTCAATCCTGTCTGTTGAGTATTTTAAATGGGCAATTTGTTTGATCGCCTCTCTTACAGAGTCTCTATTAAGGCGAACGCCCTAACGAGATTGTCGTTACAATGCCCTCTCGCTTCTGTTAATTATGTATCTTACAAATTACAATTACGGTTGAAGTTATAACAAGTTACAACTGTTTTACTGCAGCTATCATTTGAAGTTCCTATGAACGCTCCCTTATTCTTATATTTAGTGTTAGGTATATCTAAACTATGCTAATAGAGGAGAGGCCTTAGTCCGGCAGTGGACTTCCTACGGCTGATACAATGATGATGATGATCAAATATGACTCACAGCAAGAACAGTAAAGAAACTACATACTCTCATACTTAGCTTGTTATCTTTTCATGTCTCTTAAATAGAATTATTAAATACTAGCTGGTACCTATCGTAACGCCCGACATCTTGATCGTTGTGACGACAGTGGCGCCCAATTTTTTTTATTCTTATACGATCCCTCGGGAACGAAACAATTTTCCAGGATAAAAAGTATTCTATTAGTTGTTCCAGGTAACAAACTACCTGTGTGCCAAATTACATCTAAAACTGTTGAGCAGTTTATGCGTGAAAGAGTAACAAACATCCATCCATTCGTGCGTCCTCATTAAACTTTCGCATTTCTAATGTTAGTAGGATTTAAAAGTAAGTTTTAAACGAAATCAATCTCAATTGATAAATGAACTATTTCAATTATCTACTATTTTATAACCGCTCTTTTAGTACCTAATAAGATAAATCGTGATTATGATAGTGAATATAAAAAATAAAAATAAAATTACATCTATAGTATCTATAGGTACATCTATAGTATTCAGTGCTACATTGTATGTGGGAGACTGGCGCCTGAATTAGCTACCTAATATCTGACCCTGTGTCTCAGGACACCAGGCCTCCACCTTCGATGACCGAATCTATATTTATATTCTATAGATATTTATTCTACAGTTTTTTTATTGTTTATTTTATTATTAACATAAAAACCTACGTCGCTATTAATTTGAAAAAATCATATAACCAATGCAACTTAATGCTAATTACAGTTAATTACAGTATTACTGTACTGTAAATTAATTACAGTTGCTTGACATACAACCAAATAATCTTAGCACAACATATTAAATAGTAAATAAAATAATAAAAAAAATAGTAAAATTTACAAAATTTCGTGTGTAATGTACGTACCTACCTGTGTGTGTTTTGATTAAATGTACGTTCTTATTGAGCCGGATTTTAAGCAACATAAAATCAAAGAATTCAAGATTTTAATGTAATTGTTTGTACTATTCCCAAATAAGTTTTCAACCAAAATTTGTATTTGAACGAGGAATGAATTAATTAGGCAAGATATAAATGTCAATTGTCTACCAAACGGAATATTGATGTTTCAGGGTTGCAGGCGAAGAGCAAGAGGGTTGCAAGGATAAGGGATGGGGGATGAGGAGGGGTGGGGTGTGAGCCAATACATGTCAATAATTAACTCGCGTTCGCACCGACTAGGATGGCCACGAGCTTAACTTGACAATGGGATAAGTTAGGTATAAGTATTTGTGCATTCTGTGAGTTTCGGTAGCTAGTTAATTAATAAGTAATATATCTTCTCTATCTTATATATATAAAAATGAATCCCTATTTCTCCTGGTCACGGCATCACGCGTGAACGGGTAGACCGATTTTAATTCGGTTTTCGCTAATGGAAAGAGGGATAAACGGGGAATGTTTTAGGGTATATAAAAATTGCACGCCGGGAGAAGCCGGGGGCGGGCCGCTAGTTCTTTATATTTTTCACAAGCTCGTTTGCTGTGCAATTGCTTGTTAGGTTTCAGGTTCCATTATTTATAGAAAACAACTCTTCACGTACCTATTTGATTTTTATTTGTTTCATATTAACTTTGACGAGTATTAACAGATCGCCAAACACAGTCAAATAGCTATAACTAAAATTATAGGTGAGTAAATCTGTTTAAAAACGGAAAGAAATCTACCTACCTAGTTGCTCTTTATACATTTTCATTTTGGGATAGGTAAGCAAACGTTGCTACCAACCTACGCTGAACAAGTGCTGTGCATGTTGATAAAAGCAAGTATTGAGGATAAAGCAGGCTTGATAAGAGAAGCGGTGCACTCCGGGTATCGGTTCAGGGCGTAATTGGCGAGAAATTGGATCACCGTCTGCGCCCGTGGCCCGTACGGGTGCATCCGGCACCCCGCTATTTCCACCTACCATAGACCTACCTCGATCCTAAATAATAATATACATTCTACCCTATACGATATAATTACCTCAGTAGAGATCACATTTAGTTAAATTATTGAGTAATTCTTAATTCTTTAAGTAGGTCCTACCTACCTAATAAAATCGTAAACGAGCGGTGTCTGCACATTAATTATTTAAAAAAAAATGTACCTACACGTTGTACTTATGTTACCGCGGTTCAAAAAAATATTCGTTTTTAAAATTTTTTACTGTCTATGCGTTTGTGCACGCTAATCTTAGGAACCGCTTAACCGATTTGAATGCGGTTTTCACTGTTGTATTTTAGCAAGCTTCCTGTAACATATAGTAAGTGTTTGCTTCATTCCAATCGGTTTACAAACGAAAAAGTTACGCGCTGTAGCGTATTTACCACGCGTACGAAGTTGCGGGCTCAGCTAGTAGAAATGAAGGTACGTTTAAAATTAATTAGAATAATTCCTACCAATTCATTTTCTTGTTTGAGAAATCGCCAAGAAATGAATTAGCTCTTCACGATAATACAGAATTCTTAACAAAGACTTATAGAACTTCAACATATATTTTGGATAACCGTCGTACTTAGGTATATTAACTTACATTACTTTAGATATAGTTTAATAGGAAAGCAGGCGACGGTTTTGTCTATGCAAATATATTCATTACCTACTTGCTACATGAGGTAAGACACTCTAACAATATGTTCCCTCTTAAACGTGCTTGAATATCTAATGGGGTAAGCAGGTTTGCTTATTGCCGGATATTTGTTAGTTCGATAATGTGTAAAAGACACGTGTGGGTGCATAGCTAGATTAAATTGTTTTATTACCTACCTAAACATAGAAACAAGAAAGACTTTGCTAAAGTGGAGATATTTTTTTAAATAAATCTTAATCAGTAAAATACTTATTGCTTAAATTTTTTATATCAAATTGTATATAGGTACCGCGTAATTGCATCCATGGTTTTTGAGACATGTCGCAATAGGTACCTATCTACATAGTTCAGTACCTACAAAGAGGACTTCTTAATGAATGGAGCAGTCTCTTAGAATTGGCAACACTTTGAGACGCTACGTTCTTTAAATACTAGTGATACTAGGAAGCCGGTCGTAATTACTAAGCGAGTATCCGAGTGTGACTTACTCGCGCAACGCAAAACAGACTTGAAAAGACAAACCGAGCGAACACAAAACCAGTCCGCCATGCCACTAAGAAGGGCGGAGCTAATAAACTCACCCGCGCAAAGCAAACTCCACATCCACGCACAAAACACGAACGGAAATAAACGCTAAATGTAGAAAGCTAAGATTTACATTCTGGCTTTTCGTTTCGGCGGTTCCGACGTTTAGCTCCTCATAAGAGATGCAGAAGTGGCCAATCAGCGCGCGGTTACCATAGCTACGTGTGTTCACGCGCGAATTCAATAGATGGCGCCACTTAAACGTTGCATTACCGATGCGAGGGAAACGTCAATACATTAAACCAGCGATCTTTTTTTATTATTTTGTCACACAAGCTACACTGCTGTTTTTAGGCACAAATAAAAACTAAAATAAATGTCTCATCGCCCTAAACGTTTCAATTCATCGAATAAAATAGATTATGAAAACCAAATTTTATATCATATAGGTACCAACCTATCCACTGAGTGGAACATTAGAACAGCACAATTTTATTGCTAGGTTTCTAAAAAATTAAAATAATTTTAATGAAGTAATAGTCGCCCAGGTGCCTAAATGTTAATAATTTGAATACTTACCTACTGAATAAGCATAATTATATTTGGTTGAGAAAAAATGTGCAATAGAGTTTCTTTTAAGTTAAGATCGGCAGACAGGCTGACGTTACACTTGATGGTTTGTCATCGCCTGTAACACAAACAACGCCACAGCTATTGCAAGTGCGCTGCCGACTATACAGTAGAATTAAGGATAAGGACTGGATAGGAAAATGAGCTCTGGCATCACTTACTCACTCACCGAAATAAAACAGCACACGTGCTGTTATTTCACGGTAGTCTTCTGTAAGGGGGTGGTTACTGCCGCCAGACGGGCCGCCCAAATGTCTGCGAATGCCAAATGTCACTACTTTCCAGATGCACACCAGAGGCAAATTTAAAAAGTTCATTTTCAAAGTTGACCATGCCGGGAATCGAACCCAGGAACCCTAGAACAGAGCATTAAGGCAAGTACCCTAACCACTAACGAGTACTATTTTAAAAAAAGCAATTTTAACTAGGTAGGTAGGTACTTACTCCTTTTTTATTGATAAGGAAACTTCCAGTCTCCCCAATCCATAATAATAATAGATAACTACCTAATCGGAAATTTATTTTCATATTAGGTACTTATTCATTGGGTAAATAATCATAACTAAATTTGTTGATTTTTATCAAAAGGTAATATATTAAAACGATATTAAAACTCGATTTTAATTCTTTAGATATTTACTCATAGATTTAATAATTTTCTGTTGCAAACATGTCGATAATTTGTGATCGATGTAAAAAAAACTGACGTTAACATTTTGGTGTTACCTTATTGTAGTAGGTTTACATCGGCACATGTTAAAGTTGCCATTTATAAATTTAGCTTTATTAGAGGCGTGGCTGCAGCTTTTCTAATTTGCGTCTAGATAATTAGTGTTACAGAGCGATATTATGACGGTTTGCTCCCGCGTGTTACCAACTAGTCGAGAGGCATTCGCCCTTCTCGGAAACTGCGGAGAAAACACAAATACGCGCCCCCCTCCACTACCCCCCTCCGCGCATTTATCAAATTTTCATTTCCAAACTCGCCAAGCTGCACACAAACCAAAATAAACCTTAATGTAACCCAGTAGGTATAGTTAATGCTGCTTGATTTCCTTCGCATGGAAACTCAATCGGCCACCAGCCCAATTTGAAACTTGCACAGTCGCTTTAAAGTCCGTTTCCCGCTGCACCCGTTGCGGTTATGAATGATGCTCGTTGAGTTTTCGGTATAATGGCTGACTAGGGATTAGGTTTCCCCGATTCCGGGACTCCCGTTTAGGTACGAGACGTCGCCATAACTCGATTGGATTGTTGTACAATCAAATGCCTCGCGAATCTACCTACTCGCGTCCTGCCTCGCATTCGTCCGGATCGATACTGTATCTTTACCAGAACTGAACGTCCGCCCGCTGGATACCAGATATCAATCATGAGACAATTCGCAGTGCGGATAGCATCAATATGTAAGTATAATGTAAAATATAACATCTACAGTTACATTTTACTTACTTCGTAATAAAGGTTCTAGGAATTTTTAAGAGATGCCATTTAAGAAATTTTTCCTTTGATATTTTACAAACTTATTAGGTAAAACTACTAACAATTATTACTGTTTCTTTTAATATCCTGTCACTAACATACCTATATCTTAAATCTAAATAGACTTTGGATACTGTCGATTCTAATCATAGCATCAGTTCATACAAAATTCATACAATTATTTAAATTTATTATCTATAAATTACAACAAAAAGATTCATGAAGATGGATGGGGGATTCTAAAGCTATTTATAAGAGAAAGAAATTAGTTCCAAAGAATGAACGTCGCTTTTGGAGTTGAGAGAAAATTAAAATCTATCTGAAAAAAAGAATCAAGAATCAATTTATAATTTATAATAACATTACGTTCAAAAATATGTTCAACTAGCTGTAGGTACCCGCGATTTCGTACGCGTGGTATTCGGAATAGCGCGCGTAACATTGTTTGTAAACCGATAGGAATGAAACAAACGGCGATTAGAAGTTACGGGAATCTTGATACAATACATCAGTGAAAACCACATGAAAATCAGTTAAGCCATTTCTGAGATTAGTGTGCACAAACGCACAGACAAAGAGCAATTTTATTATATACCTCTAAATAAATAAATGTGTCCAATTATAGCTGTTTTTGCAAAATGACGAGGTTCCATTAACTTAGTCCTGTGAATATTTTTAAAATGAATGTAATTCTTCTGAATTTAAAACTATTTAATTTTATTTATTCAATAATTCATTATTCGGGTTACTCAGACCCAACGTGTTAGTAAAATCTTACAAGACCTCTATTGTTAGTGTACATACATAATATAATCATACAGACATTATACTCATATATGAACTTTTTTTTATCATTTAAGACCTACTTTTCATGTAGAGAGTCAAGCCTACCTACTGTCATAGTCAAGATGCGATTGGGGCTGACCCTCACTCTGCAGAGCAGAGACGAGCACCGCTTGCGTATGATGGTAAAAAAGAAAACAGTCTACTCTTGCCTCCGCGAACATTCCCGGTGCACTGCAGAATCGAGGCAGCCTCAACAACCCCCGGGACGACACTATGACACGTTGACACGACTCCTAATCATAATCATACCCAAGCGGTGTACGTCTCTACTTTGCAGAGTGAGAGCCAGCCCTAATTGCGTCTTGGCTATGATAGCAGGTAGGCTTGACTCTCTTTACATGAACCATTGCTTGATATGCATATATGGAGAGAGGCAAGTCTTAAACGATAAAGAAAGTTTTATAAAATGTTTGTATGTTTATGCTACATGTATGTTACACTAACAATAGATTCAGTAAGATTTTTATTAACATATTTAAGTTCCTAAAATGAGAACTAAAGGCCCTAATATACACTTCCCTGTGGTATGCCATTCCTATTTATTTGGTCTTAGTGCCTTTGTAATAGGTATCTGGTTAATTCAAATTTCACTGTTTCATGTTCTCAAAAATAGATTTTTGGACTGGAAGTATTTTTTTAATCTTGTTTCAAATTTCTTTATTTACATATGGTAAAAAACTATAAAATTTAGAACTGTTAGGTATCTAGGACTGTATCATTGTTTGGACTTTTATTAAATTTTAAATGAGACGAAGCCTTCGTTGACAAAAATTGATTTGACTTCGACTGATAAATATATTTTTGACTGTGCAATGGACAGACTGGTGCAACTTATTTCAATGGGGTAGGACAGTTCACACCCACCTAGATAGTTTCACCTACTTATCCTCTTTTAATGAAGCCTTCCACTATTCTGCTGATTATTAAAAGAGCGGCGGGATAAATTTTATTTCTTTAAACGTGTAAATATTCCATAGTTAACAGAGTGATGAATAGAGTAAGAAAAGTGGGCATTGTAAATTGCTCCCGGATTAATTAAGACTTTTCCTGTTATCTCTCTCAGAAAAACGCAGAGATTTAAATTAATGTAATGTTAATCTCACTTTGGGCATAAACTGTCGTGTTCATAATTACAACCTGCCAATATAGGTATAATATGTACTTGTAGTTATTTTGATGTAGGCATCAGCTGGTGATATCTCATAATCGTGTTACAGAGGCACGGTTCCTTAAAGAAGACATACCAAAAATGCAAATTAAGCTACAAATAGTTCGTTGAGCTAGCGAGTTGACGATGCATGGCCTCGTCTAATGGTGATTCTCTGTTATTGTCCATGGGTCGTTGATTATAGTGACAACATTGGTCGGTTACTATGAAACGTAGATAGATTTTGCATTGAGATCTAGTTGATATTAGACCTAAATATTATATGTTAAAAATAATTATATTTTTGAGATCTATGCTCTTAGACTAGACTGCTGATATTTGACAAGACTTAAGCTGTATTCATGTAACACACCGTGTTCATATGTTATATCTACTTAATATTTTATACTATTCTATAAGTTTTGGTTATTTTGTTAAACAGACGTATTTAAAAACTGTTGTAGAATTTAGGCATTTGTTTTCATGCAAAGACAGTTTACGTAACGACTGTAGTCATTAATATTGAATTACCTACGTATTGCATTTATTGTAAACAGCAATTTGATGGATGGACACAAAACGTAAGAACCCAATTGTTGAATTCGGTACAAAAACGCTTCCTTCCGCGAATCTATTAGTTTAAGTAGTAGTTTGTGCAAAGTATCATGTTGCTCGGTCCCGAGACCCAGTCCCCAGTCTCGAGCCCGAGTGTCGGGTCGGGTCGGGTGTCGAATTCACTACAACACGGATGTGATTCGAAGTGACGCTCCTCATCGCATCATTTAGTACGAGGACAAACATCGCAGACCCAACTTCGCAGTTCATGGGCCGTACGTTTACATCCCACCGAAGTCTAGTGTCGGGTTACGAATGCTTTGTGCCAACAATCGATGCCAATTGACGTGCTAATACTCGAATAATGGCGTTTTTTGTACCACTTTTTACGTTAATCCCATTATTGAACCGAAGAATGAAAGATCGTTGAACGCTTGAGTTGACGGTTAGAGAAAAAAATTTGAGATAATATTTTAAACGATTAAGCTCATACATTCGTTTAAAACGCCTTGCCAATTGATATTTGACATAATTATAGTTAGGTATTGTAAAACTGTGGTTATGATGCCTACTTAGAGTTTAAGAACTTATTTATCTTTGCCTGCAAGGTATCAAAAAAATTAATATCAATCTTACAAGACCGTACATTTATAAAGAGGATTGCGATTTTGAATCGACTTACCTGAATCCTATCCTCGGGCAGATCAGTTTTGAGGGATAGCATCTCGCGCGCGTACACGTCGGGATAGTGTGCGTCCTTGAAAGCTTTCTCAAGCTCATCCAACTGATATGAGGTGAAGATCGTCCGGCTGCAAGAAGCAACATTTTTAAATTAATTCTACTTAAACCAAAACAAAATATTTTTTTTACACAAGTATTAAACTTATAGATAGGCTGAAGGCACCTTCCAAAAGTATCAATCAGGATGTGAAATTGATTGTTTACCTATGTCTGCGTTTTTTCTTCTTCTTCTTGCCGTTGTAACCCGTGAGACCGTCTACTGTGAAATCTTTAGCTGCTTCTAATGAGGATACACCTGTAAACAAGAAGAACATCAACTTTTGCACATTGTCTATCCTGTAAGGTAGGTTGATGGTCCACTTGAACACAAGCCTATAGGTGCTGCAAGAGGGCTGCCGACCATAGTAGGAATAAGGGGTTCAGTAAGGAGGTGATTACTGCCGCCAGAAGGGCTGCTTAAAATGACTGCGAAACGCAATGTGCTTTGGCTCTACTACCCTTTTTCATTTTAAGTTAATTTTAATTCAATTCAATGACGTTTCTTGTTTCTGTATTGCCTTAGCCATAGAGTTGTTGCGTCAGGAACAATGATCACAAAATAATTCTGTAGATACACTTATTATACTTAATTAATCAAGTATGTTTTTACATATTAGGTGTTATTTCCTTTTTAAAAATGTTTAAAGTTTTTAAAGTAGGTACCTACTGCTATTTTACTTGCAAAAAAGCCGAAAGATACCAATTGAATTAAAAGGAAAGTTATGAAACAAATGATACAGGCTTTTTTATTTATGAAACAAAAGCCTAGTTTGTGTTGTCATAGTTAAAAGACGTGTGTCTTTTCTGTCCAATAGATATTTATACATTTTAAATTTTCATGCAACAAAATCCGAAGGAAGCTAATAACTATTAGCTTCCTTCGGATTTAAAATTTTAAGGTGACGCTCTTTTTTCTTTTTATGTTAAGATCGGCTAACGGTCCACTTGTTGGTAGGTCACCTATAACAGCTATAACAAGTGCGCTGCCGACTACAGTAGGATTAAGGATAAGGGATTGAAAAGGGTTAGGGAAATGGGCTCTGGCATCACTTACTCACTCACCGAAACACAACAGCACAAGTGCTGTTATTTCACGGTGGTCTGTAAGGGCGTGGTTACTGCCGCCAGACGGACTGCCCAAATGACTGCGAAACGCTGTGCCCCTGCCATTACTTTCCAGATCCAGACCAGAGCCAACTTCGAAAAGTTCATTTTCAAAGTTGTCCCTGCCGCGAATCGAACCTGGGAACCCTAGAAGAGAGCGTTAAGACAAGCACCCTAATCACTTATCCAACGGGTTCGTCAGGTAATAAGAAGCTATATGGGCTTCTTATTACCATACTTAAGACATCTTTGGGAAGTTAACCTTAAACTTAATGTTGGAATTTCCAAACCTGTTTGTTACTTTACAGCCATGTTTAAAGGATTTATTAAACTTTTTAGTTTTTTAAAACGAAAAAGTATACATGTTCATTATGGTCCGATTCAAACATTTTTGGCATTTTTTTTTAAAAAGTTGGTCAATTGAATTAAAGTTGGTCAACACATACCATGGGATCGTTTACAAGGTCCTTAAGTCAATAAGAGCAAATTTTGTTCTCCGGAACGACGCGTGTTTTTAGTAGGGTTCCTTGGTCGGGAATTTGTCACATAATTACCGAATGTGATTGCCAAATGAATTAGTAAACAGGCGAGCGGTGGCGGGTTAATGGAATAGATCGACCGACTCCCGAGGGAGTGCGCCGGTCGGTCCGTAGGGATCTTTGAGGCGAGGGAGGCAGAGTCACATCATTATGTCACACGCGTAACTCGCGGCAAACATTTGGTCAAATTTTCAATTGCCTACACACGATACCTCATATCAGTTCTAACATTAATAAATTCTGTGCTAAATTCCATTTTTTAAATCCGCCATTATAATAAAATAACTTACAAACATAAACCTTTACAATAATAGGTAATTGTACCAAATTTTATTATCTAATTTTCCTGAAATGAGTGAACGCCTCACTAAAATGAGAACGTCTCGACTCTTTCGAGGTGATTCGATAAGCACCTCGGCTGCAAACGGGAGGGTGGAAGGAGAGGCGGAGGAGGGCGGCCCTCCGGGACAGCGGGTAATTGAATTTGGCGGCAATGAATACTACAATGAATTATTAAATTTAGAACGGTCCCGTGGAGTTCACTCTCGGCTCGTCCGACGCAACACTATACATGTCGTGGTTTTGAGGGAGTGAATAAGGAGAGATCCTTGCCGACTGACCGATGGACAGCGTGCTAGCGAGAAACGTGGTCCCGTGACGAATCGCAAATGAAATTGTTTGTAAAGGGTGGTAAAGGGGTGCGAGTGTTTGTTCGGACCTGTTACAATTTTAGTAGACGTGTTAACAACGTGTTTACATGACACGCACCAACATCATTACTATTGCCGGAGAGCTTAGGTGTTGCTACCGACTTCGCTCATTATCTTATATTTCTATGATGAATGATGAATGGGCAGTTGCAGGGATCGGTGGGGTCACGGCCTTTGCTTGGCTGATCAGGTTGTTGCTGCGGAACAAGGAAGGCACACGAGCGTGTGCTCTGAGCGGGCTCCGATCATCGAAGCTCATGGTTTGCTCATGGTTTCAGTTTGGAGGCTCCAACTGTACGTTGAAGCTTCACCGGTCACCGCTCGCTGGGCTCGGTCCACGCGGGTGTTGGCCGGTGAGAGTCGGCACTCGTGGTCTTTGTACGTCGGACCGAGGTATAGGGCTCGGTTCTGCGCATCGCGCTTCGGATCGCCACGGGCCGCAGCTAGAGGATTCTCTCGGATGGCTCTGTCTGGGTAGGTAGTTGGGCAATGCACGCGAAGACGGAGTTCAACGGCAGGAAAAGACCGCCTGGCAGAGTACCGCAATTGTGGCTTTGTAGAGGGTGGTGAAGATCTGGTTATAGGGGACCGGCCTAGTAATACCACCCTCCGCCGTTGTCCGGAAGAGTGATTGGCGTCCTCGCCAATCGACTTAGTAACTCTTCCGCGACGACAACATGAGGTGGAGCCCGCCTGCCGGGCTACCTCGATTGCTGTGGAAATGCCCAGAAATGAGCGGCCACAGGAGCAGGGGTTATGTGAGAGTTTCAGGTGGAAGCGGTCTTCATTTAACGGTAGGTTGTGCCGCAGAGAAGAAGTTTAGAAATGAAGCCCTTCACTGGCTGCCTGCTGCAAGAGGTGAGTATGATTGGCTTATGCCGCTTCCCCCGAGGGTGGAGGACATGGGGTCGTCCGCCGTCATCATAAGATCGGGCAACGAAGGGAGACGTGCAGTGTGTTTCCGGTACGTCTCTCCACGGCGCGAAGGTCACGCTCCGCGTCTAATCGAGTTGCCTTACCCACCAAATAGACGGCTGTTTTTAGTTTTTAGTGGGTAAAAGTCTCATATATATACCCCATCGATCTCCTCGTGGTTGTGGGATTTTGGTTCGCAGATTTTCCCAGGCAAATAAAAGGGCACATAACGTTGCTCAGTCATTTGGGCAGCCCGTCTGACGGCAGTAACCACACCCTTACAGAAGACCACCGTCAAATAACAGCACGTGTGTTGTTGTGTTCCCTTCCTAATCCTTCATCCTTACCTAGCAAAGCTATTTTGCAGACCGGGGTAATAGCAACCTCTTCGCTTGTGATGTCCACCAAGAGCTTTGCCTTTCGACATCATATGAGCCTATATAGCCGAGATATTTCTCAGTCTATTTTCTGTCTAAGTACACTCATCCTGATTAGTTAAAGGCTATGAGATATCCTTTATACCATCAGGTCGTCCTACATCTTTTCATATAAGGACTCTTATTAAATAACAATTTCAAATAAACTGTAATTTCTTATTAACATGCTTCATCATTAATTACTGAAAGGGATTGATTCTGAGCGTATGCGGAAACACGTGCGTTCAGCGCGAGCTGATCTCGCCCTTAACTCTTAGTCATAAAGTCGGTTATGTAACATGTGCGAGATATGTATAATTGAAACGACCGAGCCCTCCTAGCGAGAGCCGGGGAAGCGAGGGAGGGGGAATGCCTCTTGGAGAAGGAAAGCTACTTGATGTTGAGGATAGAACGGCCGCTTTAGCCTGCGACCCGCGACATTATGTGATCTCGGATACTAAGTAAATCATTCATTATACTAAACGGGGAGAGACACCTTAATAACTATAGAATGGCTCCGAGGCAGACAGCAAGAAGAAGATAAAATCCAAACTATCCCAATGTTATATGATTCTTATGTAAAGGTCTGCAGACAGGCTGGCGGTCTACTTGAAAGAAGCATAGTGTAATATTGACACTAGCAACGTCATTAAAGTAGTTTTGCGCTTCTGTCCTACACAGGATAAAGGTTAATGGGATAAAGGAACAGGATTTGACATCCCTTACTTATACAACAATACACGTGTTATGTATAATATATACTGTACATGTACATGTATAAATTTATATATCTATACATATAATAAAATCGTAAACGAGCCGTGTCTGTATATTAAATAATTTTTCAAAATAAAAACAAAAAACAAAAACTATTTGTACGCGTTGTACGTTACTGAAGTCAAAAAATAGTTTTTAGAATTTTTGTCTGTGCGTTTGTGCACGCTAATCTCAGAAACGACTTAACCGATTTGAATGTGGTTTTCACTAATGTATTGTAGCAAGCTTCCTGTAACATTTAGTGTTTGTTTCATTCCAATCGGTTTACAAACAAAAAAGTTACGCACCGCGGGTTCAGTTCCTGTGTCTGTAAAATTAAAGTGTCTGTATGTGATTTCGATATTAAATCTATTCATATTTTCATGTAACTTTAGAATTTTGGTCTGTCTGCCGGTTTGTTTGTGCGGGTCAATATCCGAAACGGCTGAACCGATTTTTTGAAAGACGCGACCGATCGGTAGTAGGTAAATAAATAAAATATATAACATTGTATTATAAAATGCAAAGGAATATGCCAAATAGAGTTGTCGGGGTATATTGGGCCAATTTGGAAATCGGCGTCGCGAGACGGGCGTATACGCAAATTGGCAATTCGCGAACAGCCAATTTGGCTGAGATCAGCTCGCGATTAGATTTATTTCCAGATTTGCAGACGTCGCGCGTCGCCCCGGGACACTTACGACAACATCCTTCAATTATTTCGGTTTAGCGTTTTCTAAATGAATAAATGGTGTCTCATTTTTTAAGATACAGATCGACAGGCAGGCTGCCTGAACACATGATGATGCCAAAACCCCGATTAATAATAAAACATTTAAAAAAATAACCTAAAAAAATAATAACTTTGATATTTCTTCTTAAAAATATAATTCTTCTAATGTAGGTACGTGTGTATACCTATGTCACCTGAACGCAATCGATTTTAATGAGTTTTTGTGCCTGTTTGGGTGGGTCCCTGGATGGTTAAGATTCATAATTGGACCCGGTAGGTGGCGCTGCAAAGGGATAATAAACGTTTGATAAACCCGCTGATATGATTATATGTATATGTATATGTATATGTATATGTATATGTATATGTATATGTATATGTATATATGAATGATGAAGGTTCACCAGCCTAAGCTGAACCCTATTTAAAATGACTGATCATATAGATCTGAGGTCAAATTAACATTTTCAATTTTATATAAACTTTTAATCATCTTCGTTTTACAGATGATAATTTATAGTTAACTAAAGTTTCAGCCAATTCAACCGAAGAATTATTTTATTGCATTTTTATCGAAAAAATGTTGAACGTGATTCTTTAAATTTACATTTCGGTAGGGAGTGCGGTTATAGCACAGGTTATAGTAAACTCATGGTTTAAAATAGGCACGCTTGTGGCAAAACCGCATAAACCGATTACGCAGGTAGGGTCGTAATTTTTAAAAGCTCGAAGCCCAACCGGGATTCGCACCTGAATCTGCCATGTCAGAAACCTAACACACTACCCGATGGGCTAGCCTTACTTGTTTGACAGTGATGCGTGAAGGTTTTAATGAAGCACTTGTTTAATTAAATGCGTTGGGTTTATTAAGTGTAGGTACTTATTGGCAGCACGGAGATCTAATTGACAATTTTCATTTATAATTAGGTGTCCTTTAAGGGCGCGAATTTCGAAATTACCCACAGGAGTGAAAAGGGTTTTTAAATTCGTTCTTTTTTTTAAAACGCAAATCATACTTTGATGTAACGTTACAATAATTGATGCAGACGATTTAAAAGTAAGCGATAATTAATTTTAAATATAATTTTTTTAGATAATAGATATAATAGATATGTGAACACGCTAACAAATTTAAATTTCTCAGTTGAATGAGTGGTTAGAATGCTTGCCTTAACGCTCTGTCTCAGGGGTCCCGGGTTCAATTCCAGGCTTGGAATTCCAATGAGGTTTGGAAATTCCAACATTAAGTTTAAGGTTAACCTTCCAAAATGTCTTAAGTATGGTAATAAGAAGCTCATATAGCTCGTTGGATATCTGATTAGGGTGCTTGTCTTAACGCTCTCTTCTAAGGTTCCCAGGTTCGATTCGCGGCAGGGTCAACTTTGAAAATGATCTTATCAAAGTTGGCTCTGTTCTGGATCTGGAAAGTAGTGGCAGGGCGCTCTGCGCTTCGCAATCATTTGGGCAACATGTCTGGCGGCAGTAACCACTCCAATACAGAGGACCACTGTGAAATAATGCATGTTGTAGCGTTGCTTGTGTACTTGTGTTATAGGCGACTACCATAAAGTGACTGTCTGTCGACACCTACATTAAAAAAAAGTAAAAACTCGAATTGACTAAATTATTATACAAGGCGTCTGGTCTACTAAGATGGTAGAGAATAGAATAAGGAAAGAGACGGCTAATAAACAGATTTCACAATCTTCACAATAAGACTTCTCTACGTCAATGTAGGTACTCTTATTTCTAGTCGGTCACATTATACTAATATTATACCTAAATGCGAAAGTGTGTGAGGATGGATTGTTTCTCTTTTACGTGAAAGCTACTGAAAGGATTTGGATGAAATTTGGCACACAGATAGTTTATTACCTGGATCCCGAGGTTCCCGAGGGATCGCCTAAAAATAGAAAAGAAATCGGCGCCACAGTATTCACAGTGATAAAGAGGTCAGGCTTATTTTTCAACGCTGGGATATAATATGGGGTTGCAAAACTTCGAGCGGTTGTTGTCACTAGCGACAATAGGTAGGTATAGTTACTACTTATCAAACCAAAAAAATATTTGTCATAATTATTCTCTATTGCAAGGAGATCAATCAGTTTTGTATGGAGATCGGGCCATCAGTGTATGGTGTTTTCGTTTAAACGGTTGAAAATTGTATATGGTTAAGAATTATTACTACCTATAGATTTTACTGTGAAAATTTCTTGCAATTTGGTAATGGGGTTTCATAGATATTTAAGTTTGAGAGTATCAAAAAATTGTTCCAGTTAATCATTATGTCATTATCCTGAAATTGAAACTAACTATTGGTGAAAGATTTTGCAAACAAACAAACATACAAACTTTACCTCTTCATAATATTAGTATAACTAGTAAATTATTGTCATATTAATACTTACATATTAATTTAAAGAGATAAAATGAGTGTAATTGTTAATTGTATAATTAATTACACTCATTTTATTTTTTTGTTTTTTAATTTTTTTTAGTGCTGCAAAAGAACACTTTTTTAGAATGTGTGTGTGTGTGTGTGTGTGAATGGAAGAAAAAAGGCATAGATCTATGTTTCATTTAAAAAAAGTTTAAAATAATCCGAAAGATGGCGTTAGATTGTAATTCGCACGTAAGCATACATAGTATACATAGCCTAATTAATTAATTTTCATATATATTTATATTTACTTAAGGTTTCCATTTCCACCAGTTCACAATCATCCACACAAACATTGTATATAAACATTGTAATAATTCAGTTTGTTTATGTAGGCACTTCACTTGTGATGAAATTTTAAAGTCAAAAATTCATTTGTATTGGCCTTGATCAGCCAAATAGAGACAAGTGGCTACATTTCCACTTGTCCTACATTTTAAATTCTTAAAACAGAAACATTATATCTTGCAAAATAAATATATATAAAATTTAAACAATATAGGAACACAAGAAATATAATAATTAGCAAAAAAAAAGATACAAAGCAATCACACAATAATAATTGGAAATATGTGTAATGCATTGAATTACCTGAATAAAATTGTCGAACCGCTACGCATTACATGAAACAAAATAAACAAAATTAATATACAGAAACAATCACAAAATATCAAAAATAGTAGGTATTTCAGTCTACAATGTCTATCATTAGATAATTAATTATCTAACCGAATAATTATTTATTTAATTAGATTGTACCAATTTAATTAAATTTGGCATGTCTAATGGTTTTCCTATTATAACCTTGCCAGGGGTAATAAATAACCTTGATTCGGAGGGCAGAGGGAGCAGTGGCAATGGCGAGTGGTGAGTCGGATATCACATTACAATGTTCGTGTTCCCACAGTTCGCAGGTGTTAACAAAAATGGTAGAAAACGAAGACAAAGCCGAGCCGAGGCGACTCGCGACTCACAATCGCACTTCTGCTTTTGTGCTGCGATATTATGATCTCGTTCGACGCGTTTTTTGCGGACCTTGTCTGTCTGCAGACTACTACGAACGCGCGACTTCATTACTAAATTAATTAAACACTCACTGGCAAAGTTATATTATGTATTTCCTTATTGTATACATAGCCTGGCTATGTAAATGTACATTTTAAATACTTTTTCAATTGGCGTTAATCCGAAATATAAATGAAACATCATAAACTTTTATTTTTTTCTAGTAGTTTTACAGTTAATGTCAGGAAATATTTCCGCATTTTTTTTTGTTAAGGTAGACAGACAGGCTGACGGTCCACTTGACTGCAGGTGGCTATACTGTCGCCTATAGGTAGAACACAAGCAACGCCACTGGTGTTGCAAAAGCGCTGCCAACCATAATAGGATTAAATGAAATTAAATCGTTTGTCAAACTGCTAAGGAGTGGAACTCATTGCCTGCGTCTGTGTTCCCACAGGACTACAACCTCGGGGTCTTCAAAACCAGGATAAATGGGCATTTACTAGGTAAGCGTGGTCCACCTTCGACCGCATCTGCACCTCACATCAGGTGAGATAGCGGTCAAGCGCTACCTTGATTTAAGAAAAAAATACGATAACAAGATCACTTTTTTGAAGTCGATGATATATATTTTACAAAGGTTTCAGAAAAAATTTGCCAAGATGATAACGATCCTGAGAAGAAACCCCGAAAGAAATTCAGGATGCCATTCTTTTTGTCGTGTTTAAAATAATATATAAGGATTAAGGATAAGGGATCAAGAAGGGATATGGAAATGGGCTCTGGCATCCCTTGCTCATTGAATGACATTTGAATGAACATTTTAACTAAATGAAACATTTATTACCACCAAATATTTAAAAGCAATTAATTTTTAGTTAAGTAAATATGAACTAGCATAAAATTTCCAGCTCATCATTTGGAATCCTAAAAATTAAACAGATAATTAATTAATTGTTACAGTATAACCCAAGATAAAAAAATATCAATGATATAAGTTGGTTATTTACAAGCTTAAGTGGTAAAGTAATATCTGTCAAGCAGTAAATTTTTAAGGACACTTAGTACTTGTCTCCCTACTTAATAGTAGGATTAATTTTAGGGATACTTCTAAGTAGATACTTATAAATGTCTCAATTGTAAACCTTATATTCAATTAAAGTCATTTCAAGTAGGGGAAACATGTAAGAACTTGAATCCATATAATACTATATGTTGCTTAAGCGATTGTTTTTCAATATAGGTTTATACAATTACGCTTATTGTGTTACTTACAATTAAAATATTGTCAATAGAAATGAGAAAATGAATGTAATATTAATTAGTGAATATTGTGTTTAATTTCATTATTACAAGAACAACACAAGACGTTATTATAACAATATCGCTCAATTAGTGAGTTTAACTAAATTACACAATTCTGTGTTCGTTATTATCTTACGTCAGTCTTACGGTTTCGGTATAAGCATATAATCGGGCCAAATTATTTAACCACTTATAATAAAGTTATCAATAAAGAAATCAATTGAATAATTAAAGTTTATTTATCACCATTTACGTGGTATTATTGCGTTTTTTGTTTGGTCTTCTGAGGTTACTTGTGTGTCTCAATTAAACTTCACTTATAAATGTAGGTAAGTAAGTAGTTAGGTACGAAATAATATCTTCCATTGGGTACCTACTTTTTTTTTCTTTTTTTTTTGACGAGGAGTAATCCGCTTACAGATCGCCCAGCATGTGGGGTTCGCCCAGCGCCTGATCATAGCGGCATTGGGAATACCCACTAAAACTCCCCGGTGTCTCTTTGCCCTTTGAACGAAAGATGATTTATATTACACCGTGCCGCCACCGGGCCGTGCGCTGCCGTGTTTTTCTCAACGGCCGGGACATGGCCGTGTGCCACGGACACGGCCCCGTAAAGTATGCATTGGTTCATACAAAAATATACTATGAATATTTTGACAGGCCAGGCAACGGCCCGGTGTAATTTATAATAATCGCCGCAAATCTTCTTGGGCCCTGACCTTGAGCAGGCGTCTTTCGTTTGTGCATGTAGGTACAATTGCAAAATCCGAATAAGCAATACGGCACAACTGCTTCCTCTCTTGCATAAATGTTATCATTGCGTCTCGCTCATTCCGTGGCTTCTCTGCGACGCAATACCTCACGAACAGTCCCAAAATCGGTTACTGCGCATATTTGACACTGCGATAGCTGAACTCGGCCACGCTTCGCTGCGGCCCATACACTGCTTATATATAATGCTATTGATCGTAGCGTAATGTTATATAGCCTATAGCCTTCCTCGATAAATGGACTATTCAAAACAAAAAGAATTTTTCAATTCGAACTAGTAGTTCCTGAGATTAGCGCGTTCAAACAAACAAAAAAACTCTTCAGCTTTATAATATTAGTAGAGATATCATGTGTCCAACCAGAGCCCAAGAAGATTTGCGCCGATTATAGTAAATTTGGACTTATATTAATTTTAATTATTTATTTTTTTAATAATTCGTAAATCTCACACATACTTGCTAACTTTTTTTTCCATTTATTAGTATCGGGATACACAATTTATTATTACAAATTTACAGTAGGTATTTCGCAGGCCACGAGGGGCTCGTGAAAACACAAAACATTAAAAAAAATTTTTTATCAATAATAAATGTAAGTAGATAAGAATTAATATTTAATATGTAAAGAGGGTATGTTTTTGCCTACCTACCTATCAAACTATCGCATTAGTGGGCACTTAACTAGTAAGCGAAACAGCATGTCGCGATAAGTTCGTCAAGAAACCTCCGTGGAAACGCGGCCACCCCTCAGAAAATTCATTTTTCGGGGGATGAAAACCCTCGGGCCTCGTTACACCGGGGGAGGTGGTACTTTCGCAATTTTTTTTTTTGAAAACGATATTGTTGTCCAACCCCTGGGGGGTGTAATGATGTAAGAATATACGGGCTTCAATATCCAATTTGTTGAGTGTTGTGTAATGATTTTGTAATTACTTTGAATCTCCAATTTTTTTTTTCAGTCTTTGTTAGATTGATCTGCTAGGACAACTTTTATTATACCTATAGGTAAATCTCTGGTGTGAGGAGCAAGCTCTCTGACAATTCAGCAGTCTTAAGATAAACTTTATTTTTAACAGTGCTTGTTGATGTGGTTTTAAATGTGCTCAATTGGGACGTTCAGTATAATTTAATTTACAATTATATAAGTATTGAATAATTATTTATAATACAGAGTAACCCCATATTTAATTTAAATTCGATAATTTAATTATAGATCATTTTTATATTAATCATTCCTTTAAATAGAGTGCCCACTAGTGGCTTGATAAGGTTTTGTAAAAGGTTGAATATTCTGATTCCTGATATCAAATGTAGGTGGTTTTCCCATATATACAACAATATTTATCCTTGTGTATGTCACATTTGTATTGTGACCGCAAGTTTAATTAAATTGACTTTTTTCACAAATAATTCATTATGATCTTTTGCCAAATAAACAGATTCCCAGAACATATTAGACAAGCCCAGTAGGGAAAATTGATTTGAAGCTGCTTCTACGTGACGAAAGCCAAGCATAGTACCCAATGCGTTATCTTGAGAAGTAGGTACATACCACGTATCGTCTCAAAGCACAGACGCCTCGCAAATGAACTGGGACCATCGAAGGATGATAATTTAAAAAGACAAACATTTCCAAGCGAATAGAATTGATCACTCGTTATATTTTGCGATATAATTTGCTTTATTCACGTGGCCCCTTTGCACTCGCTGTATACACATTTTCTACCTCTAACTAACATTTATACATCTCGTAACTTATTAAATGGATGCACTTAATTAAATGAATCTGAGACATTTAAAGGCTTAATTATCACTAAGTCTTTAAATTAAATTTCTTAGGCAAAATACCTATGTAGGTGTCAAGGAAGCAACGCTACACGAGAAATCTATATCGATATCTATTATTTATATATATCTATATAAATTATAGTCTATAAGTGAAGCTCTTAGTAAATTAGGCAAGAAAAAAGAAATCATCTATTAAATTAAATTTTAACAAAAAAGAATACATATCGATACATTTTGACGAGCTCGTTGGATGAGTGGTTAGGGTGCTTGCCTTAACGCTCTGTTCTAGGATTCCCGGGTTCGATTCCCGGCAGGGTCAACTTTGAAAAATTAACTTTTCAAATTTGGCTCTGGTCTGGATTTGGAAAGTGGTGGCAGGGCACACTGCGTTTCGCAGTCATTTGGGCAGCCCGTCTGGCGGCAGTACCACCGTGAAATAACAGCACATGTGCTGTTGTGTTTCGGTGAGTTAGTAAGGGATGCCAGAGCCCATTTTCCCTATCCACTCCTAATCCCTTATCCTTAATCCTACTGCAGTCGACAGCGCACTTGCAGCAGCTTAGGCGTTGCTTGCGTTATAGGCGACGGTAGCCACCTACCATCAAGTGGACTGTCAGCCTGTCTGCCGACCTTAACATAAAAAAATACATAGTCTCTCTGTGTACCTAATGTGTGTGTACATTTGTGTCTATTTAATGTGTTTGATACAGTGTGTGTATTTCCAAATTTTATCAGAGACTATCGATTTGAAGATCTATTTATAATATATTTATTTATTTTAGGTATTTTATTTTATTTCAGGGTAATTTACAGGCACAAATATTACATAGTAAATAATTCAAATAGAAACACATATCAAATAAAAAAATTCCACTTACAGCATGAAAGGTTATACAAGATTAATAATTACAACCAGCATTCGCGGTAGGCAATTTCCACTACAATATAAGGAAATTATGGTTTTTGAAAGTTATTGAAAGAATTTTTCGGTTATAATATTTCTAGTTTTAACTATAGAGCTATATATAGGATCTACCTATATATGTATAGGTAAGATCTAACAACACCATGCCCGTACATTACCAAACCGAACACGGGGGAAGAAGGGTGGGTTTGTGTCTATTTTAAAATGTCGAAAGAAACGAACCGAGTACGCGCAACGACGCGTGAAAATATAATGGCTTTGTGTTATTGCAGCTTTCTTCGGGTTGTCTTGAGATCGGCGGGAGAGGTGGATAGGGTGCAGGGCGGGGGGTGGAGGCGATGGGCGGGGCCTGCGCCACTGGACAGTGTAAACTAGCTCTTTATGATAAATTCATTGGCCTCTTTGAGGCGCGTTCTGTGTTACGAGTGCGAAAGCCAATTAGAAACATTATCACTTCTTATAACGGTCCTTACAACACACAAACCCTTACACACTATGAATATCTAAGTTAGAATTAAGTTATTTAAAAATATCTACATAATAAATCTTACTTAACAAGCGAATGGACGCGGTTATAAAAATTATTAAACGACGATTTATAGATTTCTATTTATTTCGTGTATGTTTTTATTCATTATGGTACTTGTTCTGTATGGTTTGATTAGGTTCTATTAGTATAAGGCATACATGTGAATGACAGTACCGAGCAGTAAGTACCGTACCTACCTAAATATAGGCAGTATGATTATCAACAATTTAACATGCTTTTTTGGTTTCTGGTACAGATTGTCCTGTTATACCTATGCACAAACCATATTCAAAGGTTTTATACCAAAAACTAACAAAACATTATTTTGAGAAAATATAATAATTTAAAATACTATAAATAAGACTAGACAATTACTAAATTTTGCGGCAATTTATGACTTATTAATAAAGTTAGTCTAAGTTAAAAAAATCACTTTTTTTGTCAAAAGCAAAAAGGTAAGTACCTAGGTAGTATTCTATATTTGCTTATTTTTCTCCATTTTACTGTTATATGTTATTATCTCTATTATATCTAAGTATGTACCTACTACATACGCAATAATCACAGGTATTTGTTCAAAGTATTGTACCTACTTGCTTTGCCAAAAAACTTTAAAGCGATTAAAATTAATTATTTAATATTTGGCAACTGTACCGTAATTAGATACCTTTGTGTTGGTATTATTTTTGCGAATGACTTTAAAATAAACAGCACAAGACAATGACTAAGTTAAGCACAAATGTATGACTTATTAGGTTAAAATTAGAGCCCATTTCTCTATCCCCTCATAAATCCCTTATTCTGAATCCTACTGTAGTCGGCAGCGCACTTGCAGTAGCTTTGGCGTTGCTTGTGTTATAGGCGACGGTAGCCACCTACCATCAAGTGGACCGTCAGCCTGTCTAACAGCCTTGACATAAAAAAAGTTAAATAAGATCAAATTTTTTTATTTATATTTTTTCTGTTAAAGGCAAAACATTTGCTTACTTTCCGGTTTCCGCTATTGTTTACAAGACGACGCTATTTATAAGCGAAAGAACAAACTGATAAAAGGCAATTGCAAAACTGATCTAATTGGATTACAAGAGCGAAAAGAATTAATTAGCTTCAAAACTGAACCGATGTGAAAGTAGCACATGTTAAGTAATCAGTAACCCAAAACCGGGTGTATGGACTTGTTTACTGAACACTCTCGATGTGATATCAATTTGTCCAGCTTTGTAATTGTGTACAAACACTTTGAGCCATTTCTGGCCCTTTTGTGTACAAACTACAAACATTCATTACCGCGAAACTTCTTTTAACTCTTCATACATGCTTTTCCTTACTATTTCACAAGCTTTTTACACCGTATTTTCAGATATGTGTAAAAAAAATTTTTGTTTATATTAAGATCGGCAGACAGGCTGACGGTCCACTTGATGGTAGTACCATCGCCTATAACACAAGCAACGCCAAAGCTGCTGTAAGTGCGCTGCCGACTACAGTAGGATTAAGGATAAGGGACTAGGAGGAGGATAGGGAAATGGGCTCTGGCATCCCTTGCTCACTCACCGAAACACAACAGCACACGTGCTGTTATTTTACGGTGGTCTTCTGTAAGGGGGTGGTTACTGCCGCCAGACGGGCTGCCCAAATAACTGCGAAACGCAGTGTGCCCTGCCACTACTTTCCAGTTCCAGACCAGAGCCAAATTTGAAAAGTTAATTTTCAAAGTTGACCTTGCCGGTAATCGAACCCGGGAACCTCATAACAGAGCAGACCAGAACAGAGAAATTAATTTAGGGTTCAATTTTCATTGGTTATTATTTTTTTATATTGCAATGAAACCGGAAAGCAGGAGCTCTCTCTAAAAGAGACGCGATTTTTAATTCTATTGTTAGAATATTTGTGCACCATCTTCCGTCTTCACAGAAACGATTATGTTCTGTCTTTTATCAGCGGTTTAAGAGTTAAACATTAGACTTCAATTTGGACTTTATTCAGAGGCAGTCATGAAATGTTACAGATGAAACAAATGCTAGTAAAATCTTGTGTAAACACACATAGATGCAGGTTCGAAATCCAGTTCGGCTTGAACTCTGAAAACGTGAGAAGACCAATCCTGGAAATCCATGCCCAGCGTGAATGAGAATAATATTGCCAGATACAGATGATTGAAACGTGAAACAAATATTAGACAAAAAGCACATTCGGAAATAGCGCTTGTTATTCCAAGTTGTCGCCACTTAATGTAGCGACATTCGCGGCTTCTGTGACACCCAATACCATCTCGCATCCGCAACGCAAGAGACGCAAGCGTTTAGCAAAATTTATCTTTATTGCGTTGCATTAAGAGTGGCTATATCGTTACACTCGAGCTGGTCCTCAGTGTCGAGTAACTCGACAGGCGCTACTTGTCTCGTTTAGTGGTGACAGCGAAAAAAAAACCGCTTTCTTAATGTTTCGTGTAATCGAGAACGTTGTTCAAGTCGGTTTATAGTTAATAATGTGTTAATGAAGTGCTGACATATTTGATTTATTTATTTTTTAGACATTATTGGTATTACTCTGGGATAGGCAAATATTTATTTATTTATTTATTTATATATAAACCACACTAGCAGCTATTGAGCTGATGCGTGTGTATCAAATAGTTTGAAGATTATATTTTCATCCATTTTGTCCAGTCTGTTCTTAAAACAATTCACTGATTGCGCCATGACAACACTTTCAGGAAGTCTGTTCCAGACCGTCTCGGTTAGGCAAAAAGTGCTTTCTAGGTATTTTCTTACTTAGATTTTGGCATAGTTTTAAATCGTAGACAGACTGACACGGTTCACTCGATGATGAGTAGCTATGGTAACAATATTAGCTGGGATATAAGTTTGCAGCCAGCTCTGAGATGAGGGGAACGTGACGTACTGTCTTATTCATTATATGTATATATAGGTGTGTAGATATATGTCCACAATTGGTTAAAAGGCTTCTAAATGAAATTTTCATTCAATGTTATAGAAATTTGTTTAGCCTTTGAAAAAACTCAGACGTGAAAAATCTTTTCTGTCCATGCTACAGTAATTCTTATTGTTTTTAATTTATCTAAAATTTAATAACATGGTCGTTGAAATCCTTACAATTAGTTTTCTCCGTAATTTCTACGGACGTCGTCGCCTCATTCTACGTAGAATTGTTAGAAAAATACGGTCGGACCAATGAGATCCGGTTATGGTCGGGTGCCATTACCTTTTTGACTTTCACCATTGTTTGTACATAGCGCAAGTGGTGAGCCCCTAATTTTCAAATTAAAAATGGCGCCTGAGCCGCTAAACAATAGGTGCCGAAGCGGCCATCGCACACGACGCGCTCCATTGTTTTAAAAAACAATAAAACCTCTGCGGCCATGATGTTAAAATGTCAAATGTGCACCCCGTGGCGTTCCAAATATGAATTTCCCGCGTAGAAATGGCGGCGAAGGCAATTTTTACAAATGGCTGCCGAGAGTCGGGCGGGGAGCCGCCAGCTTGTTTGTTTTCAGAGTCGCTAGGGTTGACTCCAGGACGTTAACGCTCTGGCCGTCCACTAGGCGCGCTGGTCGTGTCAAACGCATCCACGAGCGCCCCTACTTATATCTCTACTTCGACCTCTCTAATTTGCATTTAACAAGATATTTTCTAAACCTCACGTCCTGAGCAAATTCTCTTGCTCACGATGGCCTCTGGAAGAGCATATATCGTGCGATCGAGTAGCCAACAGTCGACCCTGTGTTTATATGCTTAGGGTTCTATTTCCGATTCGCCTATGCATCGGTGAACGATCTATTGGCGCGTTTGACTCGACGGCTGCGCTGTGACGTTTACTGTTTGGCGGATTCATTACTGAGACAAAGGCGGGTGGCTACGGGTCGGAGGGGGGGACGCGAGGGGGAGCCACGAGGGTTGCTGGTCTCCCCTCCCCCACCTGTTCCCCCCGAATTCACCTTCAGCCACTTTCCTAAATCAGTGGCAAATGTATTGTTTGTTATTAGTTCGAAGCCGATTCGCGCACAGCTGTCAATCTTCAATAAAGTTTATATACAACTTCTTAAGATCTCTAATTCTTCTTAAGATATTACTATCTTAATACTTATCTAATTTGTTCCTAAATTGAGAATTTGACAGTGATGAGTTAGGCATGACAGGCCGGGTACCGCTACACAACCTCCCTGTATTAAGTATATCTTTAAACTAAAAGTATTTAAAATATGGCACCTACTAATTTACGAGTTAAATGCGGCGTCTTATAGAAAACCTGCGTTATCCCGTTTATCCTCTGCCTTTTGCGGGATTAGGAATTCTGAGTCCCGTTAATAAGTACTAGATTTGTTATCTCTTGGGCTTTTCTTCTTTTAACCAATTTCAACCGTCCTTGTTAGGGGTGTTGGGAATTTTAACATGAAAATGTATTACTAAATCTAGAGGCGTAATCTGTTTAGCAATAACTTATCAAAACCAGGCAAATAAAGTAAATAAAGTATCACAGCATTATCGTCAAAACCGCAAACAAAGGAGAAATCTCTTTTCTATTCTTGCAGCACTTAAAGTGAAGCTTGTGTTAATAAGTGCGTCACTTATTAACACAAGCTAATTAACACTGTTATAATAAGTGACGATAATCACCTACCATAAAGTGGACTGTCAGCCTACCTGCCCTAAATAAAAAATATCGTCGAATAGATTCTGTGAAGTTCAATGTTACCTGCAGGCTTGTTAATTGTTAAAGTTCGTTAATTTACCTACACGTAAAAACTATTTTGTGTCGGTCGGTTGACAAATATCAAGTAGATATTATGAGTTACCTAGTTCTAGGTCCCACTGCTGCAATGCTACATCTAGATGCAGGAATCTCCTGCCTACTGCATCAATATGAAGGCTTTACACATCTTCATACATAACAGTAATATATCAAAATTATGATCATATGTTACGTCGTAAAGTTAGTACGTATAGGTATGTCGTAGTATGGTATGTCATAGTATAACTAGGTAGTATAATAGGTGCGAGTACCTACTTATATAGGTAGGTACCTATTGTTAGTTGATAAATTATTTAATGTCAAATTATTTTATTGATAGGACCAAATATATCATCCATGGTGTAGTGAACTTTTTTCTACCAACATTGTCTTTAGGTTCATTCTGAAATCACTCTATACATATCATTGTCTTTTATTTTTACGTGTAAATGATTGTATATTTTCGGAACAGAGTTTGCTTTCAGATACGACATGTATACGTTCAAAGCGCATACTTCTGCCATACACTTTTCAGACTATCAGGTATGTAACTTCATGACGTTATCCTAAATCGTTAAGGTCCTTTAGCCAGGATTCGAAACTTTCCTTCTCGAGGCAAACTTGTTGTATACTTAAAAGCCACTGACAAACAAAAGAAGCCATAAGTTCTAATAATAAAAGAGTTAATAACTGACCTGTGAGATGCGGCTGCGAGGAGGGACTGTAAGGCGACTTGATTTGCGGGAATCCTGCGGAGAAAGAATTACATTAATTAAGACACCAACAATTAAGTAGAGGAATTCCAATTTAAAAGTGCCTCCCGCTCCTTGCGCTGATTTACCTGCGGGAATGTCATTAGGTCGTTTCAGCACTTTTAGTGGAGCGACTAATTGTTCGCGTTTCGCCTTTCGTATTAATCAAATATTTCACTTCGAGAACGACAGCTGATTTAGGACCCCACAGGTTTTAGCTAATCCTTTGTTAATGCTGTCAAATTGCGAAGCGTTAAGAGAATAGAGAAAAAAAAAAACTCGACCGGCATCAAAAAGCGAACGTTTTCAAATGAAATTTCGCAAGGCATAGACAATGAGCGAAAACAATCGATCGTGGATGAAATTTGAAGACGGCCTGCCTATTCATCCATCGTCTATTTCGAATTTGTTCGCCCTCTCGTAATTTTTTCAAAAGGCCGCGGTTAAGCGGATTGCCGTACGCGACGATTTAAGAAAAAAAAAAGGCACAAGAGACCAACTTAAACACTTCCTCAATTACGCGACCAAAGATAAATAAATAAAGGAACTGGCGCGTGAATTAATCTAAGTATCGCATTGTATCGCCTCTACGCTCGATGGGAACGGACGCGTAACACCTTCATTGTTCGCGATGGTGCTTCCTTAATTTCTTTTCACCGTTTAACTGACATGACGTGATACGAGTTTGAGTTGCCCCCATTAAATATACCATTATATTAATGCCATTATATTAATTATTATATTATATTATATTATGTTATTTATATAACATAATATAATATAATATAATATAATATAATATAATATAATATAATATAATATAATATAATATAATATAATATAATATAATATAATATAATATAATATAATATAATATAATATAATATAATATAATATAATATAATATAATATAATATAATATAATATAATATAATATAATATAATATAATATATTGTCGCTGTCCGCATGTGTCTGTGTGTATATTTTCTAATTCCTCCTAAACCACGCAAAGCATTTTGATGCAGTTTTTACTAATGGAAAGAGCGTTAAACGAACAAGGTTTTTATGTATAGACTAGCGAAACGCGTGGTATTCGGTATAGCACGTAACTTTTTTTTATTTTTAAACCGATTGCAATGAAACAAACACTAAATATTACGGGAAGCTTGCTACAATACGTCGGTGAAACCCGCATTGAAATCGGTTAATCCGTTTCTGAGATTAGCGTGCACAAACGCACAAACAAAAAGACAAAAATTCTAAAAAACTATTTTTTCGACCTCGGTAACATAAGAAGGTACAACGTGTATGTAGGTACAAAATGTTTTTTTTTAGTATTTAATGTACAGATACGGCGGGGTGCAATTTTTATATATATGAACATTCCCCGTTTATCCCTCTTTCCATTAGTGAAAACCGAATTAAAATCGGTCTACCCGTTCACGCATGATGCCGTGATTTTTATATATTAAAAATATGTATAAATTGATAAAAATTGCACCCGCGCGAAGCCGGGATCGGGTTGCTAGTTAAATAATAAATATTCAAAAAAGATCAATCCGCATTTCTGTATTTTGTGTTTATTTTTGTATATAGCAGAGCAACAGAGTATGCTACACTATAGTAGACTTTAGTAAACAATTTTCTTTTGATAAATAATTTAAATTTAGTTAAAAATAATTACTATGCATCTTTTAGTTTAGTTTAGTTTACTTATATTATCAAGCCTGAAACTAGGAACAAAGAGTTTATCACTTTTTCGAAGGACGTATGTTACCTACTGTCCTTTCAACAAAGAATAATTTTCTAACTTATAAAACAAGCTAGTTTTACTCAATATCTTTCTTACATTCCTCTGTACATTGCAGTGAAAAAGAAATATTCAAATAGTATAAGATAAAAAGGATCTATAAAAAATAAATTAAACCATCTTATGTTAAAATAGCTGTCAAAAAGAATGCCCACATGAATATATTTAAAGGGTTCTAGACACTAAACCACAGTGCCTTGTTGACGTATCAAGTGACGTCAACAAGCCTCCGACATGTCTATTAGCATGCTCTTGCGCACATGCTAAGACAATCGACGCGCCGACGAAGTTCGTTAGAGAAGAAAACTTGTCAATTATTATTTTATGAATAGAGGCCATTAATTGGGGGTTATTTAATTGAGGTTCGACCCCACTCCATCGATTCGAGCTCATCAAATGGGCATTCATTATTATCACTCATTTAAATTGATGTTTTAATATTTGTTTGGGAAAGTTGATTCGAATAAAGGATTACTCACATCACTAAAGCTTGTCAATAGCTATCAAACAAAAAAAAGAAAAGAATATCTTTTAACAACGATATAGAGGTAGGTTCTGAGTATATTTTTATCTATACTAATACATATATAAAGCTGAAGAGTTATTTTGTTTGTTTGAACGCGCTAATCTCAGGAACTACTGGCTCGAATTGAAAAATTCTTTTTGTATTGAATAGTCCATTTATCGAGGAAGGCTATAGGCTATATAACATTACGCTACGATCAATAGTATTATATATAAGCAGTGTCCAGTACCGGGCGCCCCACGTGCACTCCACCGCCGTATGGGCCGCAGCGAAGCGTGGCCGAGTTCAGTATAAATATATAGGTACGTAAGTATTAGTGACCATTAGCGTCGCGCGGATGCAATTATATACACAAAAAATCCTCGTATCGCTCCTTCCATTAGTGAAAACCGTATCAACAGAAGTTAGCGGAGAAACAGGCGGGCAGCGACTTTATTTCATAACTAGCTGAGCCCGCAACTTCGTATGCGTGGCATTCGGTATAGCGCGTAATTAATTTGTTTGTAAACCAATTGGGAATGAAACAAACAAAATGTTACGGGAAGCTTGTTACAAATATGTACGAACTCTATAAAGGTGGTATAAGAACTTCTTGTACATCTTTTAGCTGCTACAATAGCCTTTTAAGCACCTTTGTATCGCTCTACAAACTCTTTAGTACCGCTTATATATCGCTACTGTAACACTGAAGCCTGTATAAAGTGGGACCTTTTCGGCGGTAAAGAAGCGATAGAGAAGCTCTCTATCGCTACTGTAGCTCTTACTTAGGCAGGCTAAGCCGTTAAAAATACCCCTTAAACAGCTGTTATAACTCTTCTTATAACTCTTGTGTGCTACTTAGGAATGCATCGGTGAAAAACGCATTTAAATCGCTTGACCCGTTTCTGAGATTAACGTGCATAAACGCACCGACAAAAATTCTATTTTTTGACCATGCTAACATAAGTACAATGTCTACAAATCGTTTTTTTTTGAAAAATTATTTAATGTACAGACACGGCACTTTTACGATTTTATTATTAGTAATATGATTCTTCCATACATTTTAAGTCACTGAACTCCTTCTACATGGTCGGACCGATTTTGGTGATTTTTTGTGTATATTTGAGGGGGTCCTCTGAACAGTTTAGATTCAAAATTAGACCCAAGAGATGGCGCTGCGATCGTGTAGAAAAAAGGTTGTTGCCCCCTCTAATGGCAGATGGGTCCACTATTTTAAATAGGTAATATGTATATAATATATACACATGTACCTATAAGTATTACACGCGGATTTGAATCTATGCTCTAATCTGTTTTCAGTATAAGTATGAGTTTGTGATAAACGCGACATTATTATTCACAACACGTTCGCTCGACGGCCGCGGCTTCAGTGCGCTTCAACAAAATTGTTATTTGCTTATTTTTATGTACGTACATAAATCGTCATCGCGGGAGCCTTTTTACGCCCTTACTTCAACCTGCCCATAGAGTCAGATTGTGCTATCCACTAATCAAGTTAAGAAAAAAAAAATACTTAAACCAATCTTAATTATCGGCTATTGTTTAAAGATAAAGTTCAATACTTAGTTTTTAAGAACCACGTCGCTCGTATTGATAATAAGTAGGTAGGTACGTAAACAAACACGAATAGATCTTGGTCTGGATCTAGGTTGAAGTGCTTTATCTAGCGACTAGGGTGTTCATCTCACCCTCAGCCCTTACTCGTATAGAATAATATCAACCAGAAGACATTTCATTCACGAGCCCCACTCTCACCTGAATTACTCTTACATATTAAAGCCACTCCGTGACACATGTCACGTCATTATTAGATACTGAATCACGCGCAATATTTGCCTATTGCAAGATAAAAAAGAAATTTAAATAAATAGAACCTTTACAAAAGGATTATATCAGGCTAAAATTAGAAGTAACAATATTAGCTTTAACCTTGGTGAGGGACTAATAATGGCTGCTGTGGGTTAGAATGAAAATTCTGTGTTTCAGTTAACCAGTCTTGAGTTAACAGTCATTGAGTGGTACCCAACATGTATAGTGATCTAAATATATAAAGGTATATATAAATAAATATAGGGTACATCAATTCGTAAACTATAGCCGTGCCTGTACATTAAATATTATTTTAAAAACAATTTGTACACATTGTTTTTTACCTGTTTTTTTTTATTTTTTATTTATTTTTTATGTTTAGGTCGACAGACAGGCTGACGGTCCACTTGATGGTAGGTGGCTACCGTCGCCTATAACACAAGCAACGCCACAGCTGCTGCAAGTGCGCTGCCGACTACAGTAGGATTGGATAAGGGATTAGGAGGGGATAAGGAAATGGGCTCTGGCATCTCACTCGCCGAAACACAACAGCACGTATATGCTGTTATTTCACGGCGGTATTCTGTAAGGAGGTGGTTGCTGCCGCCAGGTGCGCCACTGCGAAACGCAGTGGTACCCTACCACTCTTTTCAAATCCAGACCAGAGTCAATTTTGAAAATAACATTAAAATATCCAAAGTTGACCCCGCCGGGAATCGAACCCGGGGCCCCTGAGACGTTAGGCAAGCACTCTTGCCACTCATCCAACGGGCCGTCTGTGCGTTTATGCATGTTAATCTCAGAAACAGCTAGACCGATATGAATGCGGTTTTCACTAATATATTGTAGCAAGCTTCCCGTAACTTAAGTAGTGTTTGTTTCATTCCAATCGGTTTACAAACAAAAAAGTTACGCGCTATACACGAACAATGATATATGACTAACTTAGGGGAAATAAAAGAATTTTTTTTAATGAATAAAGAGAATTAATAGCCCACTTTAAATTTTTAATGTGAAATGAAATGAGAATGCAAAAAAATAAAATCAACATTGAAGACTGTTAAGCGATTATTTGTTAGGGAAGGAAAGACTAAGGGAACCAGACAGCGTGTGCTTAGTATCTGCACAATTAAGGATTTAAAATATTTTTCTCTCGTCAAGTTTACAGTTAAGTTTGGTTAAAAAAATACTTCTTAAAATGAGCTCAACTTACAAATAGTGTTAGATTTGTTACGTGTAGAACAGATGAGGTTTGTGGCGAGGCAAACGCAAGTGATATGAAGGCAATAAATTAATAACCAATCGAGTTCCGCCTGGGGTTGGTTGGTTAATTGGGAGTTGTGAGCCAGTTGTAATCCTGCAAGAATGCGCCGCGTACCACCGCACCGAGCGGCCTCCACTATATCCAGAGCCCGCGGATTGTTCCCAATCAATCCCCGCGGTCCAAGTCACAGGCGCGAGGCGGGGGACTGGAAGGGTCTCGCGCGAATGGCGCTTATAATGCCGTCTAACGCGCACAGCTATTTCAATTACCGTGGGTGTAGAGGCGAGGTGCCCTCCGCATTTTGTCGGCTAATCCCCGAACAAAAGGGCACTTATAATTTGAGCTGCTAAGCCACCTCGCAGTCGACGGTAATTGAAATTTTATTGCAAGTATTTCGACAGCCATATTTTATTAAATTGTACCCTCCCTTACCCTGTACGCTTGTCACTAATTATGCGCAATGTCTTAAGTCACTTCAGTTCCAATATTCATATGCCGAACACACGTTTTCTTAGGGCAATCCTCGCCTCGTTTTGCCATGTAATCGTCTCTAACACGAAATAACAGCTCGAGTGCTGCATCTACTGTTCCTATGCAAAAATAAGCGATACCAGAGCTCATTCTCGTAGCTTTGCACCTACCCCCTTGGTGTTGACTGGGTTCTTAGGCAACCGTCAATCCGCCCGCTGCTCTTTATCATAAAAAAAAGTATTAAAATTAACCCTTTGTGTTGCATTGTGCATGCACCCATTCACCCATTGTAAATATTTTGACAACGGCCACACCTCGATCCAATTTAGGTACATTATTATCAACGAATTCACAATGGCCCCCTTAAGAGGTGACAAATCCCTCTTCACACACTATGACGTACGTACCTACTTTTTGAAAATGTCACAGGTAATAATAAGTCTATTTTTACATTCAACACGCCCTAACTTAATCAATACTTATCAAATTGTTTGTCCTGACTGACTATCAACGCACAGCTGAAACTACTAAATCTAGAAAATTGAAGTTTGAAACACTGCTTCATGTTATCACGTAAGTTATCGGTTAAATCGTTTCTGAGATTAGCGTGCACAAACGCACAGACAAAGAAACAAACAGAGAAATATTCTAAAAACTATTTTTTTGACCACGGTAACATATTGAAAAAATATTTCATATTCTGTATTCGGCTATTATATTAATCGGCTCGTTTACAATTTTATTATACGTATAGAGAGATACTGCCTGACATTTTAATCGCTGTGACGACAGTGGCCCCGCATTTTTTATATTTATAGACACTTTTTCAAAATAAAAAGCATCCTATATGTCAACCCAGGTAAACTTTCGCATTTATAACATTACTAGCTGAACTCGGCCACGCTTCACTCCGGCCCATACGGCGGCGACGTGCGCATGGGGCGCGCGGTACTGGACACTGCTTATATATAATACTATTGATCGTAGCGTAATGTTATAGCCTATAGCCTTCCTCGATAAATGAACTATTCAAAACAAAAATAATTTTTCAATTCCAACCAGTAGTTTTTGAGATTAGTGCGTTCAAACAAACAAACTCTTCAGCTTTATAATATTAGTATAGGAGATATATTTTCTGTCTTCTAAGTAATATTGTAGAAAGAATGCTGGCTGGACTACCTAGCTAATTCAAACCAAACATTGACGGCCCGTTGGATGAGTGGCAAGAATGCTTGCCTAACGTCTCAGGAGCCCCGGGTTCGATTCCCGGCGGGGTCAAGTTTGGAAATTTTAATGTAATTTTCAAAATTGACTCTGGTCTGGATTTGAAAAGTAGTGGTAGGGCACACTGCGTTTCGCAGTCATTTGGGCAGCCCGCCTGGCGGCAGTGACCACCCCCTTACAGAAGACCACCGTGAAATAACAGCATATACGTGCTGTTGTGTTTCGGTGAGTGAGTAAGGGATGCCAGAGCCCATTTCCTTATCCCCTCCTAATCCCTTATCCTTAATCCTACTGTAGTCGGCAGCGCACTTGCAGCACCTGTAGCGTTGCTTGTGTTATAGGCGACGGTAGCCACCTACCATCAAGTGGACCGTCAGCCTGTCTGTCGACATAACATAAAAAAAAAGAGAAATCCATTTACTTTTTTATAATTTCGAACGTGGAACAAAAGAGGTCGAATTGGATAGAATGAAACAGGTTTTCCCAAGAAGCAAATATACGGTTGGGAATGATTGCATAAGCATCCCCCGCTGCTTCACCTGCGAGTAGGCACTTTCCATATATTGTGTTGAATGTGACGCACTTGATGGGCTGGGGTTTACGACTTTCAATGCTTTCTCCGGCGTAACTACGCTTTACGAGACACACACATGCTCTCTAGACGCGCCAACGCGTTGGAGGGTAGTGGCTATCATTATCTTGACATTATTCGCGGCTATTGTTTACATGTCTGACACTTTTTATCTTCATATTTTATTTATTAAAAACTTAAGTCGTCGTAGGGATTAACTTTAAATCTGTTGTGGACGATACTACAATTTCTTACCAGTCTAATTTAGCCATAGTCTAATAGAGGCTAATAATAGGTGTCTAAAAGAAGGTATATGTGTATTTGCATACCCTTGGCGGGTAGAACATACTTTGTACTGTAACTGCTGTATACAAATTAAAATCCTGTAAACATGTGTTCGCGCAAATAAAGATTTATTTTTTATAAAGAATGCTATCTATATATCATCAATATACAATAATAATCGTCGCCTAATTTAATTAAAATATTATATTAATTAAAATATTAACACTATGGTCTATATCTGAATTTTAATGTAATTAATGTACTTAGGTACATAAGTATATCTATATGTGTCGAATAAAACTCATGGATGAACCAAAGTTGGATATTTTAAATTAACCTATAATTGAATTATTAAGATAATCTACAATATTGGTTCGAAAGGATAGTGAATCCTATGAAGATACTATTTTATGTCAGGCCAGATACTGGTTGCATAGTAGTAGTGTAAGATCCGTTATTTGATCGAAATTTGATTCAAGTAAAAGGTTACACGTGGGGTCATACAACGCCATAAGGTTGCCTAGCAAAATCTTGGCAAAAGCCTAGCCTAGCAAAACCCGTAGGGTTGACCGACCTCACGTGTAACTTTTAATGTAAACACATTTCGATCAAATAATAGACAAATAATGAAGAAATTCACGGTGGAAGACTATAGGTACTTATTAAAAAATCATCTTTGTAGGAATTTTAGAATTTTAACATAAAATACCTTATGACATAAGTATATGTAGGTACCTGTTAAGATTTTTTCTAAAACTATGTCACGTTAATTCGAAAAACCTACTTTAGTTTCCGGAGTTGGTTTATATTTACATAGGTTTTCAATTTATATATAGTGCTTTGAGTATAATATCGTTAACATTACATATTTTTTTTAAATTAACAAATTTAACATTAGAACAAAAATAAAGCTGCCTATGAACCCACATATTCTGCGCGACTAGATGAAAAGTGGCCAATGTACCTAATGTCTACCTATTAGGTAAAAATAAACCAACAATTGATTGTCAAATTGGGAATGTACATATTATTAAATTAATTACAGAATATAAAAAAGACTAGATGGTGCCGTGACTTCGTCTGCGTTGGAAAATAAAAGATATAACGTCTGACGAAATTTGTAAAGCAATACCTATAATGCCTAACATTATACTTTTGTCAAGCAAATATTAGCCTATGTTCATCCTGAAATTCTATTCTAATTTTGGTGAAAGATTTTTTTATATCGGATGAGTAGTTTCAAAGATTACCTCCTACATACAAACAAACATACAAATTTTACCTGTTTATATAACTTATTAATAAGAAATACTTTATTTTACAACCGCTTGACTAAAGGGTTTTGGTGAACATGAGTTATCCGGGAAAATTCATGTTTAGAGAATTTAAATTGTTTTTAAATTAATTTTTATTAAGTATTAAATATAATTAATTTAATGAAATTATTATTCTCTTTTTATGTTAAGGTCGGCAGACAGGCATACGGTCCACTTGATGGTAGGTGGCTACCGTCGCCTATAACACAAGCAACGCCAAAGCTGCTGCAAGTGCGCTGGCGACTGCAGTAGGATTAAGGATAAGGGATTAGGAATGGATAGGGAAATGGGCTCTGGCATCCCTTACTCACTCATCGAAACACAACAGAACACGTGCTGTTATTTCTAGGTGGTATTCTGTAAGGGGGTGGTTACTGCCGCCAGACGGGCTGCCCAAATGGCTGCGAAAACGCAGTGTGCCCTGCCACTACTTTCCAAATCCAGACCAGAGCCAAATTTGAAAAGTAAACTTACAGTAAGTGTAAATTTAATTTACACTTAAAGAGGATTTAGGAATTTTATATCAATTATATTGTTACAAAAGAAAGTAAAAGAAATCACATTTATTGACGCTGGTAACAGATTGGGCAATTGGCCTTCGCCATCTCTTATTTCATGGTAGTCTTTTGTAAGGCGGTGGTTACTGCCACCAGACCGGCTGCCCAGTTTATGATACGAGATCGTTCTGCCCCAAAACTACTATTAAGTTCATATTATTTGATAAGTATTACTCGTTTATGGAAGCAGTCTCGATGAATTAGTATAAAAAACTTAGTTTGATAGTGGATAAGAAGAAACTCGATACATTGACGCGTGTAAAGTGAGATCATTTCTAAGTTGAACAAACATAACCGCATTACCTAATACTGGAAAAAAGTGTGATGCTTGCAAAGAATTCTTACTTGCATGTCTGATAAGTTTTTATTAAATTATTTTAATGAACCAAACGTTTTTAATTAATATTTGTTTTTAATAACATCTAGATACATCTATACCTATACATATAATAAAATCATAAACGAGCCGGTCTGTAAATTAAATACTTTTTTCAAAAAAAACAATTTGTACACTTTGTACTATGTTACCGAGGTCAAAAAAATAGTTTTTAGAATTTTTGTGTGTTTGTATGTGCGTTTATGCAATCTCAAAAACGGGTTAACCGATTTGAATGTGGTTTTCACTGATGTATTGTAACAAGCTTCCCGTAACATTTACCTAGCGTTTGTTACATTCTAATCGGTTTGCAAACAAAAAATTTACGCGCTATACCAAATACTACGCGTACGAAGTTGCGGGCTCAGCTAGTCTTTAATAAAGTGTAGGTAACCGCCAAATTCTTTTAAAAAACTTAGTTAAAAGGATATCGTAGAATATCTGCGGATATTCGTCAGATAATAAGTATGTACTCATATCCTTTAATTGTTAAAGGACAATTAAAGGATAGCTACTCATATCCTTTAATTGTTTTAAATGGATTCTGAAAGGAATAATCGTTTCGTGTATTAATAAATTTCATAACATGTATATTCAATTAAACTTTTTATTATTTTTAATTTCTCTAGTTTTCAAAATTGGACATTTGGCTCAAATAAATAGTATACATATTGAAACAATTAATATCTATACATATTGTAAATATACAAATTTTACAGATCTATCCTCTTCTGTCTGTTTCTCCGCTAATTTCTTCGTATCAAAATTCGAAACCTTATCAAAATCGGATTTTGCGGTCTAATATCGATGTTGTAACCGTGCGATTTGCTTAATAGGTAATCAATATTTTAAATAGCTAATTCTTAAGATCAATTTTAATATCCATTATCTGAAGGCCCATCAAAAGAAAAATTTGAATCATACTTTATTTAATTTTTAAATAGATATTTCCGAGATTTGCAAGTAGCTACTCCCCCTCAGCAGTCCCGTCAATTCAGTACAAGACGAGTTTTGCGGCTGGCCTTAAAGTGCACATAGATAAGTGCGAATTATATTATACCTACATAACATCTCTAGGTATTGTTAACAGCTGGTTAACATACCATTACCAACTAATTATCCTGAATATTAGGACACGTTCTACTTGTTGTAGCTAATATTAATAATAATGAAGCCCTTTAATGAGTTATCAACAACTCAGCAAGGATCATTTATCGGCTTCCTCAATGAAGGGGCGACGTCACAGTCGAATTGTCTCGTGTCCTTGTCTTCTATCTGAAAACGTTACCACAAACAAATATATACTCTTAGCTTTTACACATAAGATTTCAAGTCTAAAAGTCAACGCTCATAAACAAATAGGCCAAATAATTTCAAACCTTATTTAGGTAGAAATTAGATGTATTTTGGTTCGTGGGAATTAGAGAAGTGATGCTGCGAGCGATGTACGCTTTAGTGACGGGACACAGTGCCCGCGTCCTGTAAGTTTTGTTTTACCGTATTTATTGGCTGTGTGACAATAAAAAAATAAAAAATAAAATTTATATCAAAAAACTTAAAGAGAAAGCGTTCTTTAAGTTACTTGTCGTTAGCACCATATATTGATGTTGATTCGGCAAACTGTGATACCGCACTACTCTGTGTAAAAAGTATATAGAATAGTCCAACAAATGAAACTAGAGAATATTAAAACTTTAAAATATGGCAACATTATTACTAATTTCATATCACTGAAAGTGACGCGGTATCTAAAAGGTATTTCTTTTGTAGATGTGTGGTATTATCGATATTCTGTGCATGTTATTACTATTTTATAATAGATAAAACAATTAAAAATATGTGTGAAAACGAATTAATAATATAATATGTACATAAGGATATGATGAGGATTCTACAGGTGTATAATTCATTAAGGTTTCTTAGGTACCGAAAGGTAAATTGGAGCATGCCTACTATGCACAGGTGTATCACCAAGCAGGTCTACGTAAATCTGATAGATGTCGCCGCTTCACCTAATTCTAATGTAGTATAATAGATGGCGCCAACAATAGTGTTATATTGTTTATTTTTCAACGCGGACGAAGTAGCGGGCACCAGCTAATGATATATATAAATTTAAGAGAAAGAAAAGGAAAACTTAGAAAGAAAAACAAAAAAGTTAAGTATGATGTGGGATATCATGAATTAGTAAGTACATTTTAATTTTCATTCTGCTTTCAGATAATCTTGATTGTACCTACCAAGCTTCACTATGGTGTTTGCAAAATGCTGTCTAGTTCTTTCTTGTTTGGTTTGAGTTAAAAACCCAAAATTATAAAAACTATTTTTTTAACCTAGGTAACATAAGTACAAGGTGTACATTTTTTTTAAATATTTTATATACCTAGATACTCGTTTACGATTTTATTTTGTGTATAGAATATATGAGCAGTGTCAAGTACCTACCGCGATGCAGCGAAGCGTGGCCGGGTTCAGTTAGTAATAAAAAATAACAAAAGAAGGTCAACGAAAGAAGGTTACTTAGTTGGTGGAGTATTGTTATCTCTTGATCCACAGCAATAATATGTACCTACATCATTTTTTTTTTATTTAAGGTGCTTGTTATCGTATCGACATAGCGAAAGGCGGCGTGTCCCAACACTAGGCCTTACACCTAGTGTGCCACGGGGCTCGGAGAGGGTACGAGCGGTGTTAATAGCAGGCAGTTAGGGAGCTTTATAGTACGTGAGATGTGAACACTAATACACAGTGTTCCATAGCAGCGACGGTCTCCGCCACCGTGGCGAGACCCATCTCGGTTCAGCTCCGAGGACTGCGCAGAGGTCACGCTTCGTTGGTCGACTAGTAGAATAATCTTGTATTTTCGTTTTGTTCACGTCTTCTTATTATCCAATAATCACTCAATTTCAAATTTCATTTTTAAACATAATGGCCATTACAATATTCTATTACTGAGTAAAAATGCTATTTTTATTCTACACTAGCTGAGCCCGCAACTTCGTACCCGTGGTATTCGGCATAGCGTGTAACTTTTTTTGTTTGTAAATTGGAAGGAAAAAACACTAAATGTTACGGAAAGCTTCTTAAAATACATATTTTATGAAAAGCTTGCTACAATACATCAATGAAAACCGCATTCAAATCGGTTAACTCGTTTCTGAGATTAGCATGCACAAACATACAGACGAACGGGCAAAAAATTTAAAAACTATTTTTTGACCTCGATATACTGTGTACAAATTGTTTTTTGAAAAGATATTTAATGACAGACAGACACGTTTACAATTTTATTGTATGTAGGTATAGATTAAAACTCCAAAAGCAAGAGCCATAATATGTAAGAAGCGATTGACGTTAGCCAACAAATCTAAATCTTGTTGATCTAGGTCGTACAGTCGGTACAGTCATATGCTCGTCGGAGTAGAGCTGGTTGTAGGCCAAAAAATCTAGACGGAACTAACAAGCCTGCCCTCTTTGGCCCCGGCCCGTATCAGGTCTCTCCCAATGGATAACTAGGTTAATTTTAGGCGTTACGCCTTTTTGGTTAGGTGTTTGGCTAAGCTCGTCCGTATGGGATAGGTGTCTGTCGAACCTCTAAGCTGTGTGAATTTATTTCACATATAAAATAGTATATTTATTTAGCCCAATAGTCTACCTTTTAGGCCATAAGGACTTAGACCATCATGCTAACCTTTTTTTATATAAAAGGTTGACAGTCAATTATTTGGTAGATCATCGTTGCCTAAACACAAGTGACACTTATCGATGCTGCAAACACGCTGCAGATCTTAGCAGGATAAAGGATAGGATAGGGAATCCTGCATCCCTTATTCACTCTTGGAAACACAACAGCACACGTGCTATTATTTTTTATATAGTCACATAGTAATAGTCAAATCGAAAAGACTCAAGAGATGTAAGCCCGATGTAGGTACCTAATCACGGATATAACCTGCCTAAGTTATTGAAATATTGACTGGTGAACAGCATAGCCCCAACTGCGTCATAAAGATGTTATTGTAGAAATTAAAGTGGAAATTTCGGTTGAAAATGAGAGCGAGGGGGATGACAGGGCGGTGGAGAAGGGGGTGTTGTTGTCACGCTTCTCGAGAAAACGATAAAAAAACCAATTGGCATTCGCGTTGCCGACGAGGCTTTGATGTTCCAGTAAACACACAAACACACACACATACAAGCAGCGCATTTTCATCCCCGGGTGTATTTCAAGAAAATCACTGAGCTAAGATGCACCTCGCCTTAACATTAAGGCATCATTTAAAATTCCGTTTCATCTATATTATATGTTACTCGGGCAAAGATAACTTACTTTATAATTTCTGTTCTATGATCCAATTACCAAATTAACTGAGAAATGAAAAAAAAAAGACGAGCTCGTTGATGAGTGGTTAGGGCGCTTGCCTTAACGCTCTGTTCTAGGGTTCCCGCGTTCGATTCCCGGCGGCGTCTACTTTGAAAAGTGAACTTTTCAAATTACAGAATACCACTTTGAAATATCAGCGCGTTATTTCAAAAATAACTGTGTGTTTCGGTGAGTGAGTAAGGGATACCAGAGCCCATTTTCCTATCCAATCCCTTTTCTTTAATCCTACTGTAGTCGGCAGCGCACTTGCAGCAGCTGTGGCGTTTCTTGTGTTATTTGAGACGGTAGCCACCTATACCATCAAATGGACCGCCAGCCTGTCTGCCTATCTTAACATTAAAAAAAAATCTATTTTAAACATTTACGAATATGTAGTGTAGAATTTTCTCGTCGTACAATCTTAATTAAAATCTATTTATATAAGCAGCATTAATGTATTTTTATGTGTATGTTAAAATTGCAGCAGACATGATGAAGGTTCACTCGATAGTAGCTACTATCAAGATTTTCAAAACCTACCCCTATTGTAGGATAAAATGCAAGTAACTTATTCGAGGAAAAAATGAATAACTTCACGCCTCCTGTACTGCAAATGATAAAAATAAAGACATTTTCGAGTTCCATTCCTCTTACCCCTGTGGATTGGCTTTGGATTGCAAATGACGAGTACGGATAGCAACGACGGCACACAAATGATTTTTTATGAAAACCTGTTCATCCCAATAAACAATAAGTAGGCACCTTCTAAATACTAGAAGTTCTTTAACACAAATTGTACAGATTTTATATATTTTAGAAATAAAAACAGTGTTTTGTGATGGCAGTGAAGCATTTAGAGGTGAGACGAGCTTCGCGTGCTTACGGTACAAGCAAGATGAGCTCGCATCCAATCGGCCGTCCCGGAGAGCTTAATTAAGAAATAGTCAGAATTAATTAACAGATAATTGAGGGGCCAACAACTTAACACTCGCGTTTCGCTTCATTAATTTACTTAATTGCTACAAATGTACATTATCACTTTCCCGCACTGTTTTAGCGGCTTCTACGCTCAATTCAGGGTGTATATTTACATTTTTTTCTGTCGATTCAGGTGTACTATACGAGTATTGCCACACATGCTTGGCTCCTAAACGTCCTACCTAGCGTGTAACCTTGCCCAATAATTGAGCTATCAAATGCAAGGTAGTTTCAGGGAATGCAACCTATTAGGTATATTTAGTACAGATATAAGACTTATTATAGGTACTAGTAAATAAGATAAAGATAGATCAGTATCTATGCGAAGTGTAATTGTTCTATTCATGAACAGTTGATAACAATGATTAAATTTATTTTAGATAGCAAATTCATATTTTTTTTATTTTTTTTTTTTTATGTTATGTCGACAGACAGGCTGACGGTCCACTTGATGGTAGGTGGCTACCGTCGCCTATAACACAAGCAACGCTACAGGTGCTGCAAGTGCGCTGCCGACTACAGTAGGATTAAGGATAAGGGATTAGGAGGGGATAAGGAAATGGGCTCTGGCATCCCTTACTCACTCACCGAAACACAACAGCACGTATATGCTGTTATTTCACGGTGGTCTTCTGTAAGGGGGTGGTCACTGCCGCCAGGCGGGCTGCCCAAATGACTGCGAAACGCAGTGTGCCCTACCACTACTAAAATAATACTTAAACCAATTAATTACAGAAAATGTTCATTATATTATATGTATAAAATATTTTTTATTTTATTTTTATGTTTAGATCGGCAGACAGGCTGACGGTCCACTTGATGGTAGGTGGCTACCGTCGCTTATAACACAAGCAACGCCAAAGCTGCTGCAAGTGCGCTACCGACTACAGTAAGGATAAGAGATTAGTAAGGGATAGGGAAATGGGCTCTCGCATCCCTTACTCACTCACCGAAACACAACAGCACGCGTGCTGTTATTTCACGGTGGTCTTTTGTAAGGGGGTTGTTACTGCCGCCAGACGGGCTGCCCAAATGAACGCAGTGTGCCCTGCCACTACTTTCCAGATCCAGACCAGAGCCACCTTTGAAAAGTTCATTTTTAAAGTTGACTCTGTCGGGAATCGAACTCGGTAACCCTAGAACAGAGCGTTTTAGCAAGCACCCTAACCACTCATCGGATGAACATTTTCTGTTCGTGTAAAATTTAGTTTGCAATTTATTGTAGGTATTTATTTGTCGCTTTTTACAAAGGTCACAATTTCAATATGAATTCTATTAGAAACTGTAGCATAGTTTTCAAAAGTACCAAAGTGTGACACCGTAAAACACCGTTGAAGTGCCCACTATGGGCGCGGGGGACGATGGGCAGGGCGGGGCACGCCCGACACTGCACCGGCACCGGTCCGGGCTCCTGGCACCGGGATTCTTTGTATGCTCCGCCGTTGAACGGCACCTCATTAGGTGGCGTTGGATTGCCTCACTTTACACTTAATAAGAAAATACTGATTTCCCACGGGCTAAAGGTCGAGGCACACAACGGTCGAGCACTTTAAAGGGTCTGCATTTTGCGATCTAAGGGACAGCGTTACCCTTGTGTTCCTTTAAAAATTACTGGTGTTCCTAGACGGTAGCCATCTACCATCGAATGCACAGTCAGCCTATATAAAGAGTCTCTAACTGTCCTGTATTTATCGCACCATACCTGCAACTTACACGGATACGAGTAGATGATTCGAAATGAGGAGTTAGGGAATAACTTAATTTATTCAGATCAGTTCAGCTTATGTCCAAAGAAATCATCAGTTTTGTAAGGTGATTACGCGTCCGTTCAGCTTTCCGAAGGACGAAATACGAATTGAGCTGTATAAATAAAGTTACTACGTAAGTTAAGTACTTAGATAGGGATCGAGCGCGTTCAGCTCGGTGCCCGGTGCACCGCCGGCGCGTTGAAACCCAACGGCTGTAGGGTTTGGAAAGTTAATTAAGAAAGCGGGCTGCCGCCCTCGGGCGCATCCGCCTCTGCCACCCGTTCCGCCCCCCCGACGTCATCCGCCTAAATTGGAACAGCCTTTTGCCAACTTACAAACAGATCTCGCGATGTTGAAAAACCTCGCAGCTCTGACAATCGCGACCGGGGACGCATTTTAACTGATTCACTGGAACCTTTTGCACTTTTACGCGTTTGCCGACCAATTAAATTGTGGCGTCGACTTTTTTCTTCTGCGGTTCTTACCAACGTTTCCCCGTAATTAGCGATTGATGCATATATGAGATATGCCCAAAATTAAAATTTATTTTCTACAATTATTTCGAAATTTAATTTAATTTTTTATTGAAGATGGGTTTGCTCTATCCATATAGGAAGGATGAGGCCGACGATGGAGCGAGCTCACCCAGAAGATGTCTATTCACTCGAACATGCAAAGATTTGGGTTGTATGAGCTCGGAAATACAGACGCCGGCAGGGAGTTCCAATCCTTAGCAGTGCACATCACAAAAGATATTTTAAAGCGCTTGGTCCGAATTAGAAGGATTTCGACAAGGTGAGGATGGCAACCAGTCGTACGTCTGTATGTCCGATAGAAGAAAGGGGAAGGCGGTTCATGTGGTTTCAACTAAAAATTCGGTCATGAAATCCAACTCAGAATTTTTAAAGACCGACTGTTAGTTTCAGAGATTAGTGCGTTCAAACAAACTAAATTAGGTATTGATAACAATTTTACTGAAACATGCCTTGACGAAACGTGTTAATAGAAAGATTAATTAATGATTAATTAGTAATAAATAGGTGATTAAAGCCGAGCTTTAAGTTGTGCAGTTGAATCTGATGGTTTATAGTTCAAAAGATTCAGGGGAAAGGGGTTGCAGTGGCGCCATCTTTCACCATAGGTACAAATTTATCAGCCGGAAAACGTCCACAGCCGGATATAGGCCTTCCCCCATAATCTTTCCAACAGATCGTTATGTCCTCGATAGATTCATTTGTTAGACAGACTAGCAGTTTGCGCTCGCGCATCTATATCTGAATTTGAGATCCTAAGTAGATATTTAGATAGATATCTAAGTTTTTGAACTTTTTTGAAGTTTTCAAATTGGTCGTTCCACGACTTGACCACTCTGTTAGGGAGTAAGTGGAAATATGCTCTCCTTCTTTCAAGAGCCAAGTCATGTCTGCGTAATTCATGTCCCTATTTGTCAGCTGCAATATAGAATCCAGTCCAGGGACATTATAGCAAGGTTTTATGATTTTATGTTTCAATTAGGTCACCACTTGAAGGATTTATGATGTCCGGGTTAACTTCGGCGTAATGTGGGCCAGGAGAATCATCAAATTGAAGTGGCAATGGGCCAGTCACAGAGGGGATAACCGATGGGGTAGAAAGTTCTCGAATGGAGGCCACGAATTGGGAAGCGAATTGGACACCCTGCGGCCAGGTGGACAGACGACGTGAAAGGCCCCGCAGGAAGCGGCTGGATGCGAAATACAGAAGACCGTGGGTGGTGGTGAGACCTACATCAAGCAGTGGAGAGACACAGGCTGATGATGGTGATGAATGTTGGGTCTGCTTGGCTCTTTTAATAGACTTTGTGACCGAATTATACAACCAAAAGCAAATTTCGCTAGCTGGCTTTTCCCATTAGATCTATCTCTTGCGGATACTTTGAAGTCTTTATTCTGGGCGAACGTATTTTTAACACAGTTAGTAATCAGCTGCATCTACCACAATTTAAGACTAATACAAAACGAAACAACGATTTATAACCTATAGCTGTGAACCTTACCGAAACTATTATAGGGCGCCACTTATATCATATTTGATACTTAAAATAAAACTGCTCTAGGTCGATACTTAAATATAGGCACTCAATTTATGATAAAAATTACGGTACTTAATAGACTCTGCAATTAAAAACAATATTTGGTTGAGCGGTTAAAATGATCGTTTTCTGACTAAAATGCTTACATTAACAAATATTGCAAAGCAGCACGAACAGACGCATCAAATTGGCACTTTACAGTGTAATAAAAGCACTTGTGCTATAGTATTACAACATGTACGTGAGTATGTGTAGCGATTCCATCCATTACTTCTTTTCGTATTATTTATTTAAATCACAAACACCCAGAATCTTCTTAATGATTACCTCAGTATTTCTCAATATTATAGAGGTTCTGTTTAAAGGTTGGTCGAAGCAAATGAAGATTGAGAGGCCGAGTTGAGGCAGTGGCTGTCAGTAATGTCTTAATAAGCGAATGAAAACATGTTTTTAAGGCGCGAATTAATTACGGCGATGTTTGAAGCGAGAGCAATCTAAAAGCGACCTCTAATTTGTACTGAAATTATAATGGCAACGAATATAATGGGGCGCGAAATGTATAAAAAATGTTGTCACTTGTCGAGGAGGTGGTGAGTTACTGGGCAAGTGTTGGCAGCTCCACTTGGAGGACGAGCGACGGTAGGAGAGACGGTTGTACAACAATTTGAATGCAAGTTAAGCAATTAAAAGCTCTCAAGCGAAACCCTCAAAAACAAAGGCTTCTTGATAGCAAAGCTCGTTCGCGCCAACCGCTCTCGAGACCCAAAAAACCGGCCCTACACCTATTCTCCGCGAAAATGTGCTAAATGCTAATCCCTAAACGTTTGCCCCACACGCGCCACTGCACCTTCAAACTGCAGTAGGGAATCTGCTCATTTATTTCTGCATTCTATGTGTCAAATAGGGTTCTCAATCGAAGTTTCAAGAACTTTCATATTAAAATTGAGAACTTTGCAACACAAAAATTTTAATAATAGGTAACAACCAACATTACAATTGAAAAATACTATGATTGAACACCAGCAAATTATTAATCTGAGTCGATACCAATGCAGATAATTAATATCTAATAAAATAGCAGATTTTATGGCACAAGAATGTAAAATTTAATTCTTTCGATTAGTGAGAGCAAATAACTTCGTGAGCGACTTGTTTACCGATTGATCGTGTGCTCAGTTCAGTAACTGTCACAGGTGTTCTTTCTTGAGGGCGCATCGTAGAGTCGTACAATGTAAACAAGTTCCTTCATTCGTTCAATAAATAATCTATCTTTGTTGATGAAAGTGATAGTTCAAGTATTATAATTTGTTTAATTCTCAACAAATTCCAAGTTATATAAAAATGAATTAAGGATTAGGTACTTAACTTACACACAGAGAGATTTTGTTTATTTACCAATATCAATACACTGGAAGTGACTAATACCTACACCTGGTTTATCAATATTAAAGCCTCCAGAAATTGATACGAAATACGCTTCAAAAGTGGTTGTTTTATTTCAAGGATAAGATTCCAAATATCTGCAGCAAGTTATCGCGGGGTCGCTGTCTATGTCTCACGAGCTATTAGTTAAAAGGCGTATATCGGGAATAATTTGTGCCATGAAGATCGATAATAAAGCTAACTGTACGTTGGCAACATTCAGAAACCATTACTAAGGGAATCAACTGGTCGGCGCGTTAGTAGAGATCATATTATGCGATAATGATCGAAAGTGGTCCGAAAATTTTTAAAATGCGACACATTCGGCTCAAGCTGGTAAGTCTTAATTGGTTGGCACATTGGACTGTACTCGTATGCTTCAAAGATGAGTGTAAGTTAAGTTTTTTAACGAGAAGGCGAACGTTGTTCGAAATACATCGTTTTGAAGATTTTATAGGCAAAACAATCTGGTAGGTATTCTGGACTATAAAGAGAAAAGATTTGTATGTATGTATGTATTTTTGTATGTTTGTAATGAATAAACTTAAAAAAATATTGGACCAATTTTAAAAATTATTTCACCTTTAGAAAGCTACACTATCAGCAAGTAACATAGGCAGGCTACACACTCTCCCCCATCTCCGCTCTTTACCCCCCTCCATACAAAATTGTCGTTTTCCAGGAATAAAGTCAAAAACTACTGGACCGATTTTAAACTTATTTCACCCATAGAAAGCTACAATATCAGCGATTAACATAGGCTACTCACCTTCCCTCCATCTCCGCCCTTTACCCCCACCTCCTCCATACAAAATTGCCGTTTTCCACGAATAATATTTTATAAAGAGACGCGGATGAAGTTGCGTGCAAAAGCTAGTATTAATTAAAGCCTATAGGTATATTGTTTTGAACATTCAAGTGGTTTGAATGCAAGTTCGAACATTGTCACAGATACTAAACGAAAAGTCTTCATTTTTTCTGCCGACAAAACATGACTTGGCTTTTGGTAGAAGATTATTTAGGTTTACCAATAACAGAGTACTGTGCCTTTCTCACCCCTTGAAATTATTAAGACAGGCATTTCAAGTAGGTACCTATACTATAATTGTATCTTCGTTTTGTTGCAAGTTTTTTTACGATAATTATAGTTCCATTGTGGAACTTTTGAGAACATAGCAGATAATATAGGATCGTCACAGTAGCGTGTGTGCTTATTTTGCACATATGCCTAAACGGCTTGAGTGCAGATTAATTACTCTTTAATCATCAGTATTGACACTGTTGGTATTGTATACTGTGGGTTACCCGCAAGCACAAACGCGCCCCCTCCTCTCGCACATTGCATTCATCGGCCGATCCCGAATCTAATGGGGATTTTTTAAGAAACGTGCAATAACGGACGAAGGAAATTAAGCCATCTTGGGTTAAAAAGTCCAAAATTGTAGTGTGAGCCGGGGAAGAGGCGAGAGGGTGCGCAGCGGGGTAACGGCTGCTATGGGGGTGGTTGGGGTGGAAAGGGGTGAGCTATAGATTTTTTTGGAATACGATTTATGCGCGACGCAAAACAAATGTCGAATGAGTTTCGTCTTATATACTTTGTTGGTATTATTTACCTACTGCATTACTTTAAGCGTAATATACGTATCCTACTATATCTTTAGTTTCTTTTTCTATTTTTTCTATATACTAGGTATTCAGATTACCGTTACGGATAATACCTAGTATTTTTTACTAGGTAGTCGAAAGGCACAGTATTTATTCTCTTATTGGTAATACCTAGCTAGTATGAATATAACAAATGTTTTTCATTATATAATTAAAAAATGTCTCATCAAAATAATTAAAAATTATTTTAATACTAGCTGAACGAATACTAGCTTCGTACGCATGGTATTCGATATAGCACGTAACTTTATTATTTTTAAACCAATTGGAATGAAACAAACACTAAATATTAGGTACAGGAAGCTTGCTACAACACATCAGTGTAAACTGCATTCAAATAGCTTAACTGCTTTCTGAGATTAACGTGCACAAACGCACAAACAGACAAAAATTCTAAAAAACTATTTCTTTGACCTCGGTGACATAAGTGCAACGTGTAGGTACAAATTATTATTTTTTTAATATTTTATGTACAGGCACGGCTCGTTTACGATTTCATTATATATGTATATAGAATAGATGAAACAAATACTTTTTGAGTCTATTTTTGTGCATATTTTATAGTACCTACCTATCTACTTGAGATAAGTAGGTAGATGTTTCTTGACACCTTCCCACTCACACAATATATATTGGCGTATAAGTGTGTATATAATTTCCGTATAATGAGCGAAACGATAAAATGAGGTGATAAATAATTGATGAACGAATTCCCAATAGGCCGTAAGCGTTAATAAAATCTACATAATAGGTTGATTCGCCTCGCATTAAATAACTCAGCGCAAATAAGGGCCCAATTCGTATTCAGGCCGGAGGCGAATTATCATAATCGGCTATTACGATTTCATTAGACAAAGACGGCTGCATAACGCGCACTCGCGTGGGAGAGGGATAGCAGAAGCTCTCCCGAAATTTACCGTTTATGACATACACTTTACCTACTTTTAATGCAAGTTTTGCTTCTTTCAACTCGATATCACTCGGTTTATGAAATGTCGATCTACAGACAGCATTTAATTCTGTTTTGATAAAAGATAAACCTATTTGTAGGTTATAAAATCGTATAAACTTATATAAATTCCTTATCAGGAGACGATAAACATAAATATCCCGATAACAAAAATGGCCGCGGTAGTGGAATTTGAGGGTAAAAACTAAAAACAAATAAAATGTAATTTTCAGTACACAAACATCTCTTTAAGGCGAAATCCGCGGGAAAACTCGCGCTCGCAGAGGTCGAGTGTGCTAGAGTATTGTTGTCTCCGCTGCGATCTATAATCAACCTTAATTTAGATATGAATAAAGTTAAGATTCATTTGATAAAGAAACAGTTTCGTTTTGAGGCTAATTAGTGATGAAGGGGTAACGGTGAGCGGGACCTGAATGCGACCACAATACCAAGAGTCGAAGGTCGAAATTGCGCTGAAGTGTTTCGGTCGCTTTTTTGTGTAATGACTAAAGTTAATGTCAGGAAGGTAGTGTGTCTGTTCGTCGACTCGGTTTGAATTTTTTGTTTCATATAAGCTAGCTTTGGCCTCCGACTTAGCTCCCCTTTTAATATTAAACCAAAAAACCCTTTCCCAAGAACTATATTTACCTATATGTTACGTGCCAAATATGTGCAAAAAACGTGAGGTTTTTTTTATTTAATCATAGGTATTAATTTTAGTATAGCTTGAAGGGTCCAATTCTAAAATAAAAATACCTACTTTAGGCGATTAATATATTTATTTAGAAATAAATGAACATGATGTCAATTAGAATAACTTTAAAATTTTAATTCTAGTTAGCCCAATAAGTGTTTTTTATAAGGCCATTATTTTTTTCAAACTTTGTTTTAATTTAATTTACCTAATATCACACGATATTTTTCCGATTAATCGATACTTTTATGTAAACTAGTAGCCGGTTCCCGCAGCTTCACCCGCGTTGAAATATAAAAAAATAACGCCTGACTAAATATACCTACCTAAACATCTTTATTGCAGTTATAGCTTTTCCAGGCGTTAGATGATCCCTCGGGAGGAGTTTCTGGATGAAAGGTACCCTATGTCCATTCCTGTATCCCTGACAACGTGTACGCAAAATTTCGTGATGATCGGTTAAGTAGTTAAGACGTGAAAAGGTAACAGACAGACAGATTGACACATACTTTCACATTTATAATATTAGTATGTGGATTATAATTGGGCAATTAATAAATAAAATATTCATGAATTGTACCCATAAACCACCCCCAAAAATCTTTTTTTCTCACATAAAAAAGGGGATGACTTTATAACTATGTTTATAATGGTGTGTGATGATCAGGCAGCAGAACGTAATGTGTCTTGTCCTGCTTTGCTGAAATTCATTTTATGCCAGAAACTTTGACGAATTGAACGGCATTGCTGTTATGATTGTATGTCATTTGAAGTCCTGCCTATCAGCGAAGTTAAGTACAAGTCTGGACTTTAGTCCACACTTCTTCGAATAGAGACATAGAGAAGAGTGGAGGATGTTTGTGCCCAGCAGTGGGTCAAAATGTAGGTGCGTCCAACAGATAAGTGAATTAATATCTAATGTTTCTAGCATAATTTTTTTTAAATGTTTTTTTAATGTAGCTGACGGTCCACTCGATGGTATAGGTGGTTGTCGCCCATAAAACAAGCAACGCCACAGCTGCTGCAAGTGCGCGGCCGACTATAGTAGCAATAAGGATAAGGGATTAGGAGGGGGTAAAGAAATGGGCTCTGGCATCCCTTGTTCACTCACCGAAACACAACAGCACATGTAGATATTACTGTTATTTCATGGTGGTCTCCTGTAAGGGTGTGGTTACTGCCGTCAGACGGGCTGCCCAAATGACTGCGAAACGCAGTGTTCCCTGCCACTATACTTTCCAGAGCCAAATTTGAAAAGTTCATTTTTCAAAGTGGACTGCCGGGAATTGAACCAGGGAACCCTAGAACAGAGCGTTAAGGCAAGCACCCTAACCACTCATACAAAAGGCTTGTTTGTTGTTTGAAATCTATGAAATTTTAAAAATTGGCATCGGCATCGCCGCGTGTAGTGCCTAGTCGGGCGAAACTAGCTATTAATGGTGCGAAGGTGCTTTGTGCGGAGGTGTCGGGGTGCGCTCACTTCACTCACATCACACCCCGCTTGCACCCCGCCGCACCCCTCTGCACCCCTCGGCACCCCGACACACACACTGCTCCCGTTCGTGTGTGATATGCAAAAACAAACATATTTCAGTAGCAGCTGCAAATTAATACGAAACTCCTACAACTAAACGTATTTGGTTTTTTGTTGACGAATTTCAACCTCACTACTTTTTTTTTACGTCGGCAGACAGATTGACTTATTTATGGCTACCGTGGCCAATTAATAACACAAACAACGCTATAGGTAGGTAAGGGATAGAGAAATCTCTTATTCACTATTTGAGACACAACAGCACACAAGCTGTATGGGGGTAATTTCCTATTATTTTCTTTTTAAATTCTCTACACATTCCTATTTTTACTGCACCTATTTGACAAATTAGAAAAATAATATCTAGAGGTACCTAGATAGCTCACACCTCCTTAAAGTGAGTCCAGATTATATATCAAAATACGTTTTAAAACATAGTTATATAGCATGTTTTATATGTATTATAACAAAGTTATATAATATTTGCGCGGGAGTTACCTACGATATCACGTGGATACCTACTTAAAATGCGACCGAGACAATTGTAGACATGTTACATAACATTGGACGTTATTTAATTTGGACGCACCAGAGTCACATTATTATACCATATCCTATCAGTATCAGCTGTGCCCAATCGTTGATAAGTCTTGAGTGTCTTCGGCACCAGTCTTCTGTGCTTGATTTGGGACTAAGACGATGAGCTGACGAAATGAGCAAATGAAAAGGGTATCGCTTTCTTTGGTAAACGAACCAAAGACCCAATCTGCGGCGCTCGGAAATACTCGACACAGTAGTGTCTACAAGTGATTGCTTGCGACTTCCTTCGCCTTCCTCGTCTATTACCATACCGCGCTGTAGGCTCTGCAGTCTCTACTGTAGTCGAAGCCTTATCGACAACAAGATAAGGTTCACATTAGCGCGTTTAATTTGTACAACTCGAAAATGTATGTCTGAGTGTACAGTCACACCTCCACACAAACACTTCTCGCAGCCGCAACGTCACGACAAATTGTACGTCGCTGAACGTTCAAGGCACGAGCGGCAGCGGAAGTTTCATGTACGTATAAGAAATGATCACTCTAGATGACAGGAGAGAAAGCATAGACCTAATCACTTTAAACGAGCAATTTTTGTAAATACATTTATTAAGTAGGTATATAAATTTATTTAGCGTATCTCGGAAACGGCTCCAACGATTGGGATTTTTTTTGTATGTAGATAAGATAGATAGATAGACTACTTATATATTTTTATAAAAATGCAGTTTTACACAAGAAAAATAATATAACTATTTATTAAAACGCCATCTCGTTTGCGGTACATGCTTTAATATTGATAATCAACTATTACTTTAAAATTTTGTGAAATTGCGCTATATGATTACGAATATGTCCGGCTTACACCCAATAGTAACAATACAATTATTATATTAACCGGCGTCGGTTGCAATGCTATTGTGACGATCTTAAGTCCACCGAGGGCAGCTCAGTCGCCCAAGTAGGTTTCTATTATATATCCATTAGGTATATAGCTAATGGCTCATAGAGTAGAAGACTATGCCACCAAGGACAAAAACTAAAACATTAAATGCCATATTAAGTAATGAGATACCTGGTGTTGTGTGCCTAAAGTTACGAAAGTCACCTTCACTTACCATCAATTTCTTTAAATATGAATATAGAATATAAGGTGTCTGCCGCTTCAAGAAGAATTATGCTGCCTCAGTTTTCAGCTTAGATTTACTAAAGGCAGAAGGAGTCGGTTACATTGTGAATTGAAGTCTGTCTCTTGTGAATTGCGGCATACAACATCAAACTGGTACCAGGAAGGGTTAACTGCACCACCTTGCATATTATGAAGCAGTGCGCGTGTGTGAATGTGTACACGGCAAAATGCGTGTGTTTGCGTGCGTCGCGGTGACGAATGCTGGGTGTCCACTACAAGCTTTATGCGCTTTTCTCTCATTAAGTTTTATAGGCTGGCAACCGAACATAATATACGTATATCCGATCGGAACAATTAAGAATTCTTATGAGTCAATATTAAAATGTAAACAAATCAAATATAGGTAGGTATACCTATTATAAATGAGAGATTTTTTAAATACGTTTTTGTCGTTAATTGAAACACGTAAAATACATAATAATATTGTAACGGTCTAAGCCACAGCGCACATTTACAGTTAGAACAGACGAGAACAAGATACGAAATAGGTAGTCTTATAAGAATTAAGAATCATTAATAGTTTTCTTGAAGACTTTGATCATAGCACTTTTGACTCTAATTTTTAAAGAATACCTTAGGCATGCATCAATAAACACTCACTACAGTTAATTTTTTAATCAATCTACTGTATATCTAGGAACACCGCATACCTATATGCAGACATTTTCCAACGCGAGCGGCTTACCAATTAAATTAACTATACTACGTAATTCTATGATTGACTCATTAGTTATAAAAACGGTTATAATTATTGTTACTATAACTATTATAATTATAATTAATATTATAACTAAGTTATTAGTCGTAGCAATACATAAAAAAACATGAAATATCATGTAAAGGCTTCGATGGAAACAAAAAACTGAAATTAATTTCATATTTAGTACAATAACTTTCTAAAAATTGCAAAATTTGTAACGTTTTTGCAGGTTAAATTCTTGTAATTACTGATTAAAAGCGAATAATGTTTTTCAATAAAAACATCTCAGCCATAATGTACATTTAAAATTAGATTGTCAATAGCTGCCATCTATAAGATTCTAAAATATTGAAATTGCTGACGCATGTTTTGATAAGCGATGCGAACGTCTTGCAGTCATTGAAGTCAAGTAAGTTGGGACAACAAATTCTCCCAAATTATTACTGACTTAACTCGCTCGTACAGACTGCCCTTAAGCTTTCTGGTCGAAATAAAGAGCAGCCAGTTACTATTCTTAGTACTAACTCGGAAAAATAATCACAGTTGGCCCTCATTGGCCCCGCATCCCCGCGACAGACAAACAAATCATCATGCAAATTTATACTTTATTCACACAGCGACTAACGAATGCCCGCACACAGCTCGGGCAAATCTGCCGATACCTCCGCCTAGTTAGGCAAATGTGCATTCATTACCTTTGTGCATCGCATTATGCACACGGCTTTGTCTCAAAACATCCATCCACTTCTCTTCACGTCTCGGGGTGATTTACTGTCAAGCTGTAAGTCAGCGGTGACTTCAAAGATTGCTAATCTTTTTGGAAAAAAGTAAGGCGCTTCATGGGTTATCAGTGTAGCTATTCCTACCACGATTTTAGACAATTATCATAAATCTAAAACGGAGTGGTGAAACAAAATGAATAAATCGGGAATTTCTGCGGCGTTTAAGTTCATTTAAGAGTAAGTATAAGAAAAAAAGCAAGTTGTGACTGTTAATTCGGCAGCAATGAATTCCCGGCGAAGCAGCAAACATAAAAAGAGGAAATGGCCCTTTGAAAGACAAGTGACCACTAATTTGTTGAATGGAGGTGTATTGCTCCACTAACCCTCGATGGAGTTCACAACAAAACACAAATGATGCGTGTTTCTTTATCCTCCGAGCACTTTGTTCGCGCACAAAGAGGCTCTCTGTAAGGTGTGAGCTGAAGGGCCCTGTCTTGTCAGCCCCCGCGACTGGCATTTAGCACAAAGGCGGTTCGGTGAATGGCGCTTTGTGTCGAGGTGTCGTCGACTATGTTTGTCGTGTGCTGCTTGCTGCTGCTGTCCTTCACCAAAATTCATTTCGTTTAAATAACGATTACATAACAATTCCAAGGCGGACATCCTAAGGAATCCTCCAGACTCGCGATAGCTGGTTAAAGTGCCGGCAAAATACGGACTGTTTGAGGCAAAACCTTCCACGTGTGAATCTTCATTCGGGCTTATTTAGATTTGAAGATAAGAATAAGTCGAACGCCATTGGGATAAGATTACTTGCTCTAATTTTGAAGAAAACCTTGACAAGGAAACCTCGTGTCCCTGGACAACTAACAAAGTCATGTCAATTTCTTGATATCTTGACATTGAGGGAAGGAAAGTGCCCTGATGTAAATGTAAACGAATACATTTATTTCGTTGTTCTTTGTTATCGGCCCATTTACTTTTGGAATTGGAATAATTGCTCAACAATTTAAGTTTAATTTGGATCAAAAGAAGTAAAAATTAAATAGTTATATGAAAACATTTGAAAAAAGAGTTTTATAAAAGTTAAACCAGTTCTAAAATATTTTATCTTCTATAACTACATATTATATCTATATCTATACATAGGTATAATAAAATTGTAAACAAGCCGTGTCTGTAGGTATATATATAAAAAAATTAGACGTTTTGCTTATGTTACCGACGTCAAAAAAAAAGTTTTTAAATTTTTTGTCTGTTTATGCACGCTAATCTCAGCAACCGATTTGAATGCGGTTTTCACTAATGCATTGTATCAATAATCTTCCCGTAACATTTTATTCCAATCGGTTTAGTTTGTTGTTAGTTTGTTTGTTTTATTCAAATCGGTTCAGAAACAAAAACGTTAAGTGCTATTCCGAATTCATACCAGGCATACGAAGTCGCGGCCACAGCTAGTATTTATATAAATGTTTCTAGAAGAATAGGCTTTTTATTGTTTTTATCTAACAAAAGAAAGCTATTTATTTGTTTGTACACACGTGCTAATCTCTGGAAGTAGACAGCGGATTTGAAAAAAATCTTTATATGCATTTAATTTTGATAAATTAAGGATTTAAGGTTATAGGTCATTTATCATCACGGTACGACCATTACGAGCCGAGTAGGTAGGTAAATAGAGAAAAGTGACATATAACGATAAAGATTAGCCCAACAAAAAAAAGCATTACCGAACTAGAGAAGAAATAAAGAATCCGATTTGTTTTTAATTAAACTATAGGTGAAACTATGGTACACAGCTAGTCAATAATGTTTTACAAGTTTTTAAGTCAATTCTAAGTATCTTGAATCAATTTTGATATTAGGTATTTTACATTGTACCAACGTTAAACTATGATCCCATATCAGGTACGAGGGCTGATCAAAAAATAATGACAATATTTTAAATTTGAATTTATAAAGTTGTCCATACAAGACACCTACACGTGTTTATAAAAACATAAAGATTATTTTTAATTATTTTGTGAAACATGTTTATAATGTACCTACCTACTAGCGACACACTCCCGGCTTTTTTCTGCAAATTTTGCCATTTTTCTGAAAACCTTACTTGTTTAACACACTTTCCATTAGTGAAAACCTCATCAAATCTGTTGCGTGGTTTAAGAGTTAAAGAAACATACAGACAGACAGACAGACGCGGACAGACTTCAATTTATACATTGTAAGGATATAAAAATCAGACGGCACTGATATCAGTCACATTATTAGCCTAAATATTCCCGTACGTCGTTACTGTTCTTAAGTATAAATTAATATACCTATTTCGCTACCTAATTAACGTCTGTTCCAAAAATCGCTTGAAAATTGGGAAAAATGTTGGCAGAGGTGCATTATGTCCGTCGGTGATTATTTCGTGAAAAATAATACAAATATCGATAAATAAATACATTTTAATATATTTAAAATAACACATTTCTCTTATTTTATAAAACTAAATTACTTAGTTTGCTAAATTACTTAAAAGTACAAAAGCTATTACTGTTTGTTTAAAAAAAATTGCTTTATTTAGATTTAGAACAGACAGAAAATGACTGTCTGTCTGTGTGTCTCCTACACTTTTTCTGTTAATCTTCACAATCTAGCAAACAAATTGCAAAAGCTGGGCACTTGAAAAAAAATGTCCGTCGGTCGCGACGCACTCGGTCCCGACAAAAACTTTTTTATTATCCGTGACTTCTTTAATAATATTTGTAAATTAATAATTTGACAATTTTATATAATTATCTACATTTTTTTATTTATTCGTCTATAACTATAAAGTTTTACAAGTATTTATACTTAGATCGATGAACAAAAAAAATTTAAAATAAACAAATTTTACACCGGTTTGAAAAGGTTTTTCTTCTAAAAATAAACCGTCAATAAACCTACGTTACATTAATAAACAAAACAGTCCGCATTTTGTCACCCATTTTTCAGTATTACTCAAAATTGTCGGCAGTTTGTTACATGGCGGCAGTTGACCAGGGTGCGAATTAACAGAATAAAAGATTTTTAGTTGTATCTTCAAAACACCTAAACATTATGACAATGGTTTTTATTTTAGGTAAATTGTATCTAAACTATTTAATATTCATATCTTCGGTTTTAATTTGATAAAAAATTAGTAGTTTTTTTCAGAAAGTCGGTTTTACCCAAAAAAAAAATCAGAACACTTACCCCGCGATCACAGTTAGAATTCGGTTCCGAAGTAAGTCTTAAAGATATGGGCAGCAATTAACATTCTTGATATTTCCTTTTTTAATTAAAGAAAACGCAAAATAGCATTGCTATTAAGCCTTAAAATTAACATTATAGGCTTAAACAGTTGTAGTATCTACCTACTTATACAATATTCTTTTGAGAAAATATTTAAATTTAGTAAGGGATAGTTTCTGTGATCTTTTAGTAAGTTAACTATAGTTTAACTTATTATAGAACACGTTTATTTCTCAAGTTAAAACGCCAATATACGTTACCAATTATGAATCATATTAAGTGTTAAAATAACCCGTTATAAGCTGACTATTGAATCTGAGTTGGATGAAATTGAAAAGGACATTCCCTATTATGTGAAGAGTGCGTCTTCGGTAAGTCGGCCCGGGAGAGGCTGACGATCAAAAGAGCGAACAAAAGGAGCCGATTGTCTGCTCCGCTAAGGACGCTAATTACAAATAAAAAACGCTAATTAAATTGAGAGGCGAAACAATGGCCATCGGAGCCACTTGCACCGTTTTGTCTCAATTCATCGTGAGTTTTTTTGAATTACTCACCGGGAGGTGGATGTAGCAGTGGAGGTGCCGGCAGGAAAGCTGCTGCGACCGCGGCTTGTGCGTTGAAAGCGGCAGCGTAGGCGACCCGACTGGCCACCGACGCCGGCAGAGGGAATTGGGGCGTGTATGCACTGCGCGCCTCTCTGCCCTCCGACAGGTTGAGCACTCTGTCCCCGTCCCGGGAATCCAGGTACCGATCCCGCGACTCCCGGCCGTCGGACAAACCGAGCAGCTCTTGAATAGCGAACGGCGACCGCTGAGGCGCTCGCGGTGGGCCAGCATTTGCGCTCATCGCTTGCATCTTTATCGAAAGACCGATTCTCAGTCTATGTTGCGGGCATCTTCTGCAATTCACTATTTCCAGTCTTTTTCAAAATTATTCACTCTCAATAAAGTTCTAGGTGTAACACTGCGATAAAAATTGTATATTAATTGAGAAAGCTATCTAATTCTTTTTTCCAAGACGGTGGAAAATTCGCGGAAAATCGTGAAAGTGAAGGTCGCTATAGCGATGCGATGAGCGCTCGCCGCGGCGTCTCGAGCGCTTCTGTCGTTCCCCGTTCGGTGCGGATTTGGTTTCGGCCGTGGCCGCCTCCCGCCCGCACCCTCCCTGTAAAAACGTCAAAACCCCCCTCGCATCCAGTACCGAACCGTCTCGATCTGTTGCCCCTCGCGCTGCCACATACGCCGTTCTCAAAACGAGGCACCATCGCAGCGCTCGCTTCGCAAACGCCATTCGAGTCTTCCAACTTCTACCGCGATAGGCCCTTTCGTTTCTGGCGTGTCACCCCTCCCACCCCGCTCGGGCGGGGCTTGCTAATAGCCAATACGGATATTTTGTTACCGCACTCTATTGGCCAGATTTCTTCGCGATAGACACGCCTTCTAGATGCGCCGCTTTTCCAATTGAGGCCGTATGCGAACGCCTTAAGTTCGAAAGTCATTCGAGTGGCGAAAGTTTGATTTAATTTTGATTAATTGTAAGAAATGAATAGGTCCGCGGTCGAGGGAGTCTGTTCGTGAGGCGCGTGGGGTGCGTGGGGCGCGTGGGGGAGGGGATCCCACAGTCCACCGCGCGGCCGGCCGGTGGAGCAGTCGGAGACGGCGGCAGGTGGATTGGCGCGTAATTTCTCACTGAGTGTATTTAATTTTTTTTATTGTACGGAGTACCGGGCGCAGTTTCAATGGCTCCTCGAGGGGGTATTAATTTACACGTCCGTCGCTCCTCGTCACTATTAAAAAGTATCCCCTTTCAGGAGTACATATAATGCGTCTCCACCTACAATCGCATCATTGAAAGCCTACCCTAGCTGTCAGCTCCGCTCGCCTTCGCCTCGCGTCTTTGAAGAAATGTGCTATTTTGCCATTACGACATTGATATCTCATTATGACGAACAAATCCTCTCACAAAAGCATCTTCTAACTCGCTTTTTTACTTACCCTCTAAAGATATTCAAGATCATATAAATTTCTGACACCTTTTTTTAAAAGAATATTTTGATGCACGATTTAAACTTAAAACACCTACTCCAACAGTTCAAGATTCTACACTTTAAGATAGTACCTAGTAGCGAAACAGCAAGCAGCCTGTCTAGTGGTAGTCTTGAAATAACAGCATGTGTGCTATTGTGATTTGGTAAATTAGTAAGGGATGAAAGAGCTTTTTTCTCTATTCCATCTTAATCCTTTATCCATATAAGGTAGGCAGCGCACTTTCAGCTCCTATAGCGTTGATTTTGGACCGTCACTCCCATAATCAAGTGGACTGTCAGCCTGTCTGCAGGTTATTTTACTAAAAAGTAGATATTTACTAATTATTATTTAGCGTTCAAGAGTAATCGCTTTACCTATTTTATATCCAGATACTATGAAAGAGTTCCATAAGACATTTATACCTGATGCAGCAGATAGAAGCTTTCCAGTGAAAGCATGAACTTCATTTGTAGCACATTAAAAGCTCCAGTGCTTTAGAAACATCAATCTTAAAACAATATTGTCGGCCATTGTTATTATATTGATAGCTCTCCGTCCCACTTAACTTGCTAGAGCTGAGCACTTTTCTCTCTTCTTGTTATTGTTATTTTAAAAAAAACACTAAACACCGGATCGGATTATCGCATACTACGAACTTTCAACTTTTCATCATTAAATATGATGGGATTAAAAAAAAAAAAACTTCACAGTCTTAATCTAGGTTCCATTTTTAATGTTGATACCTAACACATTCGAAATAACGTTATGCCACAATCATTATAACAGATTTAAACGAAACACACCGATTAGATATAGGTAATTAAAATTGGAAAGGACATCAATCAAAATTAGGCCATAATTTTTTTTTAACTCACGCTTTGGAGTAAAAGTCTTTCTTAATTTCAGTAATTTCCTGTGAATATTTCAGATTTTTTAAATGGGGATAACATTCGAAAATTAACACATTGAGCGCGAAGCACGTACTCGATACGTTGTTTGAGTCAGTGTGCAGTATTGATATTTTTATTAATTAATTAATTTATTTATTACATGGCCTACAACGAGGCAGGCATCAGACAAACACAAAAAGGGACAAAGAGACGCAGATGCCGCCGCAATTACAGGAGACACAGAGCCTGCACCAATAAAAAGTCCAAAGCAAGATCCCAATTATAATAATAATAAATTGGAATACAATATCATCACTAATTAAGTGAACTGTCTGAACTACGGACAACTTTCAAACTACTTAAATAAACTTAAACTTTATACTTTCAAACTTAAATGAAATTCTATTACCATATTTACACGATATTTTCCCAGTAAAATCTATAATTTCTCCTTACCTAACGGTATAATCAACCGTTAAAACGAAAATAAAAATAAACTGATGTTCTGATCTCCATAAAAAAATTGAACGATCTCCTTTAATTGAATGTGAGAAAAATATACCTACATGAGGTCATTAAATATTATACCTACTTATAATTTCGGAGAACATAAACATATTTATACTCCAGTCATACCTACATCTTTATAACTTTTTAGTAATGCTTCAATAAGACCCCAAACATCTAAAGACCTTTTATGACGCTGCCAGTAAAGTCCACTTCTACGGACATTTATTTATGAGCAGATGTGTTGAAAACTAAATGATAATATTCCAATAATGGCAGGTGGCAGCGGGAGTACGAAGAACCGACGGCCACTGGGGCCTGAAGGTTCTCGAGTAGAGGCCACAGACCGGAAAGCGCAGCGTACGACGTCCATTCACAAGGTGGACAAAAGGACGTCCCCTACTGGAAAAAGGCCTTCCCCCTAATTTTTCAAAAGTACCTATCAGAAGCACCTTGGCTCAGGTTGTTGGAATAGGTTGAAATTACCCCCCACATAAAAGAATTAACTCAAACAAAGTCAGTTCTCTATTTTCTCAAGTAACAGGTTATGAAAAATTTATAGATAAAAGAATTGACTCAAATAGAGTCAGTTCTCTATCTTCTCATGATAAATCAAAGAGACCCGTAGTGATTAAGCCGTAGGGAACCTTGAGCATAGATCCCCATAGCACTGTGAGCAACCTTGGGTTGCCGTGACGTATCGTCAGATACCTAAAAAGAAAAAGAATTCTTGGAGGACCACGACTATTCCTAATAGAAAACACCGGGTTAGAGGCACCAGGCAAGGCAGCAGAATTGGCCTTCAAACATCTAACAACTATTTTTAGAAAGATTTTTGACTTATTTCAGTAACATAGTAGATATACCTGGACATCCAAATAACTTGCGTTGCGCTTGTAAATAAAGAAAAAAAAATTAGAACATAATAATTGTGTTTCAGTGAGTGAGTGAACACAACCACAACTTCTCTTTTTTCTTTTATTCTATCATTCTATCAAGATCGGCAGGGCACGTAAACTTTAAGGCGTCGCTAATGATAAAAGTCGACGGTAACCACTTACCATCACATACACTATAGTCAGTCTTTCCTATAATGTATTTGAAATACTAAAGGCATCATGAAAAATCTTTATGTTTACCTATGGTTTTCATAACAATTATACCTATGATGTTCAAGTCATAGATATATCCTATAAATGGTGGTAACTATAGGTATACCTACTATAAAGTTATACAATAAAGCTGAAAAGTTTGCTTGTTTGTTTGGTCGAATGCGTTAAACTCTGAAACTACCAGTCGAATTTTAAAAAATATTTTTGCCTAATTCATAGCTACGAGTAAGTATTTATCATCAGCTTAAGGCCCTTAGAAGCCGAGGCGGGTGAAACCGAGTGATGCAGCTAATGATTTATAAATAGTAACTATATATTTTTTACTTTAATTAAAATTTATGTTTTTTACAGTTGTTTACAATACCTTATACTCACAATAACAATTGTGTAGTATCTATAAGAAAGTAAGTCTTTACTTAAAATTGATTGATAAAAGTTAAATACATATTCGTAACTAATAAACCTGCGCTCGCGACTTCACAAGCATGGTATTTTTTTTCATTAGGTATGTACATTTTTAACCACAGTATAAAATACCAGCCACCCACCATAAAATACCCACCAGAAAAGGCAAAAGTAATTACGACAACAACATTTTTGATGCGCTATATGTTTACAAATTAATAATTCTCTCTGTGAACCGATCGGATTGAAACAAACACGAAATGCTTGGAGTGCATCAGTGAAAACCGCATTCAAATCAATTAAGTCATTTCTGATAATAGCGTGCACAAACGCACAGACAAAATTTCTAAAAAATATATTTTCACCTCGGTAATATAAGTACAACGTGTACAAATGTTTTTTTTTTTTTAATATTTAATATTCTGTACATCATAAGTATATTTTTTTAATATTTATTATGTATGATCGATTCGTTTATGATTTTATCATGTATTGATTGGTCATTATTACTAGAATCAAATTGAATGTTCAATTGAATTGAACATCTGTTTGAAATGCCAAAAAATGCTACTGCTTTGTAATGCCGTGTACCGTGGTTTCATATATTATATAAATTTTGACGAGCCCGTTGGATGAGTGGTTAGAGTGTTTGCCTTAACGGTTCCCGGGTTCGATTACCGGCAGGGTCAACTTTGGAAATGAACTTTTCAAATTTGGCTCTGGTCTGGATCTGAAAAGTAATGAACCAATCATTTGGACATACCATCTGGCGGCTGTAACATTTCTTTTACAGAAGACCTCCGAGAAATAACATAGTGCTGTTGTGTTTCGGTGGGTGAGTAAGGGATGCAAGAGCCCATTTCCCTAAACCTTTCCAATCCCTTGTCCTTAATCCTACTGATGTAGTCGGCAGCGCACTTCCAGCATTGTGACGTTGCTTGTGTTATAGGCGACAGTAGCCACCTACCATCAAGTGGTCCGTTAGCCTGTGTCTTCCGAAAAAAAAAAAAAAAAACTTCTTCATTCACAAGAGAGTTCAACACTAGATGTCATTCCGACAATACGCTCTCAAAGCTTATGAAAACTGCTTGAAATTTTCATTCTTTTCTTTTGAAACAAACGATTTAAGTAAACAACAGTGAGTTAATTAACCAATTAAACATAGGTTAGGTAGGTATAATCCAAAAGGGAAAGTAAAAGATAGAAGATTTGTTGCAATTATTAGACTTATTTTAAAAGTTAACAAAAAAGTGTATATTTTGTTAACTTTAAAAAAAAAATTCACTGTTTTATAAAAGAAAATCATGTAAAAATGTATCTTTGTAGGGTACTTACACAAGTAATTATTAACTTAGATTTATCTAAGGTCTAAGATCTATAGATCTAAGATCTATATAATCTAATATATAGAAATATATATCTATTATATAACGTGCCTAGACACCTTCGCTCAGTCCCACATCAAAGCGACCAGCAAACAAGCTGGCGCTGCTGCTGACCAAACCCAAATTCTTAAGCGCCGCAAATATTCATCCTTACTCAAGGACTACGAGCTTGCGGCGCTCGCAGTAGAGACACTGGGCCCCTGGTCAACTGACATGAAGGCTTTTGTAAGGGCACTGTTGGCACGGCTGGTCGACTCTACAGGGGACCCCAAGGCTGGCACAAACTTCTCTGAACGTATCCCCCTAGCGCTATAAAGAAGTAACGTTGCCAGAATAATAGGGTCCATGCAGCAGGCGGACCTGTTAGACGGGGTTTTCCTTTTATAATTTGTATAAAATATTTTTTTTTATTTAATAGTTTTATTTAAATTTAAAATTCAATTGTTTATTTTATTATTTCAAATGGCTGTATATGATGCTAATTATTATAAAATAGTTATTGTTAAATAGAAAATAAAAAATCTAAGATCTATATATCTTATATCTATTACTTAACCCTTTTCCCTATCCCCTCCTAATCTCTAATCCTTAATCCTACTGTAATCGGCACTAGCGCACTTGCAAGCAGCTTTTGGCGTTGCTTGTGTTATAGGCGACGCGACGATAGCCACCTATGTACCATCAAGTGGACCGTCAGCCTGTCTGCCGATCTTAATACAAAAAAAAATTGTTGTTACTGTAATCGTTAATGAACTAACCTTTATAACAAACTTGTGCTTAGCAACAAACTTGCCCCCGGCTTAGCAAAGATGGAATTTTTTCTGCAACTTATATCTTACACGCACAAATTTCCTCGTTTAGGTAGGTACCACTCTCTATTAGTAAAAACCTTTTCAAAAGCCTTTGGGTGGTTTAGAAGAATTAGCGGAGGAGTCAACAGAAGCAACTTTATTTAAAAAAATGTATGGAATAGATGTCTCTCTAAGGGTTGCGGTCGCACTTCAATCGATACATGTCGATATCGCGATTTTTACATGGATGGCGGTGAGAATATGACGGGTCAGTCGCACCTGTATGCTCGCGTCAGTGCTGTACAATATACCTTCAGACTTTACCTTCAGAAAAATATGTTGTCTAATAACGATAGTGATAATGACGATGAATTTACATATGTAAACCCACGCAAAATTGTGGCTACTTTTCACAGAAACGCAAAATGGAAAGAAAGAAAGAAAGACTTTTATTCACTGCACGAAAGACACTGATATTATATAAAAAAAAAACAAGACAGAAATTAAGAAAAATGTGTGTGTCCTCGCGGCAGCGAATCGCATACTGGCTCAGCATTGTGCTGAGGTGCTAGACAAACACCTACAGCCATTTTCAGCCAGCACCGTAAAATGGCATATCATTGTGGCGGTTTTTGTCCCGCTTATCTCACAGAGCAGGAACTTAAAAAAATATTCCTTCAAATAACTCCCTTTCCATAAGATAATATTTCAAAAAAACGAGCGAACGAGCAAACGAGTTGAAGCTAGTGACATTCGTGATTATTAAGTCGACTGAGAGGCAAATCACTAGTTATATCGATGCTTATTATCGATCCTAACTGTTTTCACGTAAGCATGGTGATACCTCCATGTAGACCGCGAGGTATCGCAGTGAGGTATCTTTCGGCATGTGCGTACGTGTCTGTTTGCCTGCATTTGTTTTACATGGAGGTAACATCTAGGCAGCGAGCTAAACCGCAATCGGGAGATATCGAAGTGAACCATCTTCGACATGTTCTTACTTTAAATATTCACTTAGATACCTGAATAAAATAATTCTTTTAATTTTATAAACATCCCACTCTTGCGAAAAAAAAATATTTTCCAAAGACAAGTTTGCGTTAAATTTCTAGCTAAATTCTGGACAGTTTTAACCAGAATTTTTATCACAGCGGATTCCCAAGGCGTCGCCCGTTTTACTTTTCTATTCCTGCTTCTTTTTACCTTTAAAAGTAAACTACCGTAGTAAAATACTATGGTATACTTAAGATGGTATTTCTCACCGAGTCGCTCTATGTTACACACACAACCAAACTTCAAGATTCTAGCTATAATACCTTTAATATTTATTTAGTGTCCAATAAATTAGTCCAGTGAGTGAGTGAGTGAGTGGTAGTTCACTTAATGTTACATACACATTAAAAATCCAAAAAATAATAGTTATGCTAAAAAAACTATAAATTAACAAGTTAAGTTTTTATTAAAAATATAATCTTTTACAATGAAAATTTTTTAAAAGAACAGGAGATAGCGTAGGCGAACAGAAGTTTATCTAACTTATAAAGTAAAATTCTTTGACGGCAATCTATTAGACCCTAGTATGCATTTTTTTTTAAATATTGGTAGGACAGTTTTAACTTCAATTTGAATTTCGCTTACTGTAATATGTTATATAAGTATATTAATGTGTATATTTTATCGTGTTCATCTTATTGACGTCTCTTTTTTTGTTGCGAATTAATTACCCTTCTATAGGGTCCAGCCAGGGCCTATTTTGTATTTTCAAAAGCTAATAAATGTTTCAATCTATATAATATAATAAAAGCCTCGACTATATTCTCAAACATTTGTTACTTTTGCACATTTCTTTTGGCATTTCATTTGATTATGACGATGTGTCGAAAGATAATGTTAAAAACAAAAGTTTCAAGTATCTAATAAATTATTTAAAATAACCTTCAACCTTCGGGGGTTCAGTTATTAAATTTTATTGGAGACTCAATAATTATTGTAATGTTCTCTGTACAAATTAGGAACTGTATACGGTTCAATTATAAATTTTTATTTTTAATTGTTAATTTTTGTGTAAGTACATGACTGTTTGTTTACTACATAAAAACGAAGTTCTCTGAACCCACCAGGAGTTCAAATTAACTGGATGGTGTTAGGAACATCAAGTTTTAGGAGTGATCTGTGCGTGAATACATCGAGGATGCTATGGCTTTATCCCGAATGCTATTCGGACGATTCCTAACCGACTGACTACGACCAAGTTGCTACTTATAATAATTTCAATTACTCTCACGGATGAAGTGCATCCTGAATACTTGGCCAATGCATATATGGTGAAAATATTGTTATTATAAATTACTAGCTGACCCAGCAGACGTTGTCCTGCCCGAACGCGAAAATAATTCTGTAACCCGATTGTGGCGCCACCTATCGGGTCCAATTTTATTTTCAAACCATATGTCAAAGTGATGCAACACTTCATGTCAATCAACGACGGTTAAATTATTTGGATAGGTATTGTTCATACAAAAATACCTACTAAAATTGTGATTAAAAAGTGGGGGGTGGGGGTAGGAGGGTGAAAAATACTTTACGACCTATTCTCATACCTACCAAATATACAAAAAAAAATTCATGAAAATCGGTCCAGCCGTTTCGGAGGAGTTTTGTTACAAACAATGTGACATGAGAATTTTATATATACCTATTTAGAAAGATGTAGACATTAACGCCTATTGTCACAGATTTTTCTATCTTTCATATTAATAGATATATTTCAAACTAGTAACCCGCCCCCGGTTTCGCCCGTGGTGCAATTTTTATATATATGAACATTCCCCGTTTATCCCTCTTTCCATTAGTGAAAACCGAATTAAAATCGGTCTACCCGTTCACGCGTGATGCCGTGACCAAGGGAAATAGAGATTCATTTTTATATATAGAGACTAGCGACCCGTCCCCGGCTTCGCCCGGGATGCAATTTTTTATATAAGATTCCCCGTTTATCCCTCTTTCCATTAGTGAAAACCGAATTAAAATCGGTCTACCCGTTCACGCGTGATGCCGTGACCAAGGGAAATAGGGATTCATTTTTATATATAGAGAGACTAGCGACCCGTCCCCGGCTTCGCCCGGGATGCAATTTTTTATATAAAAACATTCCCCGTTTATCCCTCTTTCCATTAGTGAAAACCGAATTAAAATCGGTTTACCCGTTCACGCGTGATGCCGTGACCAAGGGAAATAGGGATTCATTTTTATATATAGAGACTAGCGACCCGCCCCCGGCTTCGCCCGGGATGCAATTTTTATATATAAGAACATTCCCCGTTTATCCTTCTTTCCATTAGTGAAAACTCAATTAAAATCGGTCTACCCGTTCACGCGTGATGCCGTGACCAAGGTAAATAGGGATTCTTTTTTATAAAAGAAAAAAGAAGATAGAGAGAAGATTGTGTATACATAACAATATATTTATTATTATAGAATTCTTATTGCATAAAAATTTTAAATTTATGTACCTACCTACCTACATAGCAGAATGTTGTAATAAAATGAAATATTAACGAGGAAGGGATACAAGAGATCATTCCCCTATACACTCGCTATTCTATGAGGTTCGGAAGTACATATATACCTACTCTCGCAATGTTGCTTGTGTTTATAGGCAACGGCTGCCACTTACCATCAAGTGGAACATCGGCCTGCTTACCTTCTTATAGCTTTCTCAAAACCTTTGAAATCCCAGCGCAAATAGTTATATTTGAATTATAGTTATAGTTAAATATTTATATTGAATTATGATCACTTACAAAATGAGATACTTATCGATTCCAAATTGCTTTGTCAAACAAAATTTATAGAATTTTGACAAGCCTAATTCGGATTAGAATGCAATTTATACCTAATTGTATTGGCCTACAATCGTAACAGTCATTCTACTTCGACCAACTGAACAGATTAACTAAATCAATACCTCTAAAATAGCACTTTCTGGAAACATTTTCCCGTTAAACTCAATCAAATATACAGAAAAGGTTAGGTACTGAACACACCTGGACCACCACACAAGTCTTCGCTGTAGGTACCTTAGCTGAATAAGAATACCAGAAAAAGGGGCCTATATTGCAAAATCATTGACAAATATTTAAATTTTTCTCTACAAAAACCATAGATAATGAGTACTTAAAAGTAAATAACTGACAAAAGGTCAGTATGAGATAATCACCGAAGAGTTCGTTTTAAGTATTGTATAGGTATAGCTTACTATTTTTTTACATTAATGTAGGTAGTGTTTAGGCACACAAATTTTGAAGATAAATTACAAATACAAAAACAGAAAACAAAACAGACACTGTGAAATAACAGCATGTTTGCTGTTATGTTTCGGTGAGTAAGGCATGCTAGCACCTATTTCCCTGTCCCTTCCTAATCCCTTATCCTTAATCGTACCATGATCGGCAGCACACTTACAGCACCGTTAGCGTAGCTTGTATTATAGGCATTTATTGCATTTTTTATAATAAAAAAAGTATGAAATTACATGAATTTAAAATCGTTGCATGTGTCGGATGGATGCCGTGGGCGCGGTCGTACCGTCAAGTGTAAAATATGCACCTACTATACCATTACAATAACATGTAGGTATGTACATAAAAAAATCATGAAATATATAATATTTTTGTTAATATGTCTTCGCAAATGTTCGAAAATTTTATTTTCAAACTAACTGAGCCCGCAACTTCGTACGTGTGATTATTTGTAAACCGATTGGAATGTAACAAACACTAAATGTTACGATAAATCAGTAAAAACTACTAACAGTAACTATCAGTAACACTACTTGCTAATACATCAGTAAAAACCGCATTCAAATCAGTTAAGCCGTTTCAGACAAACCGACAAAGAGACAGAAATTCTAAAAAACTATTTTTTTGACCTCGGTAACATAAGTACAACGTGTACAAATTGTTTTATTTTTTTGAATATTCAGTATATCAGTATACAGTATACAGACACGGCTCGTTTACGATTTTATTATACATAATTATGTATTGATATAAAATGTAGTTATAGATAACACGTGTAATAATACGTCCCAAAAAAAAATTATGTTAAGATTGGCAGACAGGCTAACGGTCCACTTGATGGTAAGTGGTTACCATCGTCTATAAAACAAGAAACGCCAAAGCTGCTGCGATTGTACTGCCGACTAAAGTAGGATTAAGGATAATCTACTTTAGTCGGCAGTACAATTGTTTCTTTCTTTTTTTTTTATTCTTTTTTATTTTTATAGTACAAATAAATAGTTTTAATAATATTAATAAACTTCTAAAATTGGACTTTTATGGTTTTTTGGAATATTTGGAATATTTTTGTTTTTAAATCACATTTGGTAACCAAGCTAACGCACGTCTGTGGCTTTCCAAGTTGAATGCACTGAAAAAAGCACGCACGTTCTCGGGAGAGCTCAATTTGCAGTGATGGAAATTCGACAACCCTACGTAAGGGGCGCGCACACTAAGCAAGGGCCACCACAAATTCGCGCAGCACCACTTTTTATTGAGTGTCATGGCCGCTGGGGGGGAGACTCCCACAGGACGCGAGCGTGGAGGCCGAAGGGGGGCAGGGCGTAGGCATGCATAATTACGCTCTCAGTGAACCTGCTGAATGCAACCTGCTACCAACTCCTGACCATATAGCTTGGCATTTCGTTAATATGTTTTCAATGTTAGATCATTTCAATTGAGCTTTTTTGAGCCACATTTCTCATAGAAAATAGAATCTTTCAAATTTATCTGGGTGCATTTAAATGTTTTCTACATATTTAACAAAAATAGCGTGGCATACCTAAACAGCGTGGCATACCTAATTATACGGGCTGACAGCAATTCGGCGAAAGAAAGATAAATAATTTAAAGAGTATAAGTATTATTGATGGCAAGTATACTTGGTGCACAGTAAAAATATTATGCGTTTATTATGCGAAACACTCGACTTTGTCCGCGTCTCTTTCTAAAATATTACTCGTTGATTCTATAGGTGAAACTTTTTAAAATCGGTCCAGTAGTTTTTGAGTTTAATCATTACAAAAATACATACATATAAACAAACCTTTTCTTTTTATAATATTAGTACAGATATAGATTTAAAATTAATTTAAATTGATTTGTTTTTAAGTAGGCCACCCCTTACAGAAGACCATCGTAAATAACACCAGAACCATACTAGAATAACATGTGCTGTTGTCTTTTGGAGAGTGAGTCAGGGATGCCAGAGCCCATTTCGTATACCTTAATGATCCCTTACCCTTATCCCACTAAAGTCATCACCAGGTCATGTGTTATTTACAGGCAATGGTATCCACCTACCATTAAATGAATCGTCAGCCTGTCTGACGATTTATACTTTAAAAAATTAAGTAGGTAATAAATAGTTAACTGTTTTAATTTTTACAATGTATAATAAGCACATGTGCTAACATGTTAACGAAAATATAAGTTTCAAGAGTAGATAGGTCAATTTATTTTTGTTGTGCATTTATTGTAACAGTTCAGTTAAATTAATTTAGCTATAATTTAAAATGAAAGGTTGGTTTCAAATTTATATGATAATTATAATTTGTACACTTTTCTATTTTTTTTGTCTTAAAAATTACAACAATGAGAAAGACATGTTATATATTTTAAGAATTAAGATAATATGTTTAGACGGTTGTAAGTATTGAATTAATTATTTTTCTATTATAACCCCATAAGAACTTTTTTTCAGTTCAGTTTTTTTTTCAGTTTTTTAACTTTTTTTCAATTATGGGACTATAAAACAATTTATAAAATATATGTTATCTATATTGGAAGCATTTTGTATAGGTATAGATATGAGCATATTTAATTATTATTATTATTATTATTATTATTTATTTGTTGATCATATACCTACATATAAATGATAATATTTGTATAAACATTTGATCCCTACATAATCTACCATTACTGGGATACAAAATATTTACAATTTATTGTCAACTTATTTTATATCTCATCTAGGATATTAAATTACATTAAATATTTAAAAAAAAAATTGTACACGTACTTATGTTACCGAGGTTAAAAAAATAGTTTTTAGAATTTTTATTGTTTATCTGTGCGTTTGTGCACGCTAATCTCAGAAACGGCTTAACCGATTTGAAATCGATTTTCACTGATTGTATTGTAATAAGCTTCCTGGAACATTTAGTGTTTGTTTTATTCCAATCGGTTTAAAAACAAAAAGTTACGCGCTATAATGAATACCACGCGCACGAAGTTGCGGGCTCGGCTAGTTCAAATTTTTTTTTGTTTCCCCTGACATTTGTGCTCCCTCAAAATATATGTTTTTATTTTCTTATTGATCTCTTATTATTATTGGTAGTAATGTGTTGAGTGAGCGGATAAGCTTCTTCAGCTCTCCTGCAGGACAGCAGGAAGTAGCAGGAGGCTGTAAGGCCACGACTACACTGGCGCGGTGCGCAGATTAGTAAATGCATTAAGAGTCGGCGATGGCGGAGTTCTCCATAATGGCACATACTAATGACAGAGGGCGGTTGATTAAAAAAGCAAGTCGGGGCGTGGCGGAGGGTGTGGTTGGATCAGGGGTTCACTATTTCACTATTTTACCTTACTTTACTATACTTACATTCATTCCTCTAATGTGCTCTAATGGTTTTGTTCCTCTAATGGTTTTGTTACATTATAAAACCATTGTTGTAATCACCTATATTCAGCAAATAAATAAATTATTATTATTATTATTATTATTCATTTATTTATTTATTTTCTTAATTTTAAATTTTTTACAATATATATGTATATAAAAACAATAAATATTATAAAAAACTTAAAATTAGGTGTCCTCTAATAGCGGGGCAAGGCCCAAGCTACCGGTGGTTAGGGCTGCAGAGTGAGGAACCTCCTGACAATTATTATTATTATTATTATTATTATAAATAAATGGATTTGTTTTACCAAAAATTATTTAAAGTCATGATAGTCTAATATAATAAGGCAAAGAAATACTATTAATTTAATTATAATAATAACATGTAGTTTCATTTTTTTTAATAAACAATAATTATATTGACTTATTTATTTTTGAATAGGATGATTCATTTCTTACAAAAATTAGAACAATTGTATCTGTCAGCAAAAATTAATAATACTATTTCTAATAATACTATTTCTTCTAATAAATTAATACTATTTCTTTGCCTTATTATATTATACTAGCGACCCGGCCCCGGCTTCGCCCGGCATGCAATTTTTATATATATATGAACATTCCCCGTTTATCCCTCTTTCCATTAGTGAAAACCGAATTAAAATCGGTCTACCCGTTCACGCGTGATGCCGTGACCAAGGGAAATGGGGATTCATTTTTATATATAGAGATTATGAGTTTAAAGAATTTTAAGTAAAACAAATCCATTTATTTATAACAATAAAAATATTTAGATTAAAAAATATGAAAGCTTTCAACACATTATTAACTTCGATTTCAATGGATTAACTATAAGTAGGTAAGTACTACAATTGCATGCCTTTGCCCCTGTCGTTTAGATCATCGCCTCATCGCAGTTCTTATTAATTGCATAATAATGGAAATAAATCTCGGAAAACCCACTTCAAAATTATAAGAGTCAATTACAGTTTTAGGGTAGTTCTTCAGAGACAAAATTTTCGATTTCTATGGGTATATTTCTTGTAACCAACCAACAAAACGCCATTTTAATTTTTTTTTGTACAGTTTAGCTTTATCCCTAACTGGCACAAATGATATTTTTTAAATAATTGCTGTCTAGGTACAAAATAAAAATATTTGAAGTTTGTTCTTCTGATTCATATGGTGCGTCCGTTTGCCATTTTCCGGAACAAAATGGTCGATGTCACATTTTCCCTTTGATACATCAATATTAATTACAATATAATCGAAAGGAAATGAATTGTCCTCTTACAAAAAAAATGTATATTAGTTATAACTACATTCGTGTGTTCATAAATAAGTAAATAAGAAGTGTCCGGCGTATAATACTGATTCATGTGGCGAAAGCTGCGCTTGACCGTACTTGGTCGGGTAATAATAATGAGAGTCTGGCTTTCCGTGCGGGGGAAGTTAGTCATGCAACAGACAAGCTAGAAGGTGAACGTGCGGCTGGTTGGCTTAGATCCCGATGTTACGAAGGTAAATGTCTGATTCATCTGTGCTTGGTTCAGGTGGCATACTGATTACACTGCCTACTATATAAAATTTATTTTATTGTTTTAAAACTTTAATCTGAGTTTCGTGTGATGCTTTTGGGTTACAGATTCGTGTAGAAAAATGACAATACTGAAGTCTGTATGTATGATGAGTTATGCATGATTGTAGGCAAAATCCTGATTCATCTGTGCCTGATTTATATGGTCAGAACCCCATATGAATCATAAAATAAATTTGTTTTCACCTCTCCAGCACGAAAGGAGCGCTTTTGTTGCATAATTCTCCTTGTCCAATTTTTTACCGTGTACAAGTCAGTAGTTCAAAGTCTTATTTATTACATTTACTTAGCTATAACTTTTTGAATAATTCAAAAATCAAAGGAGTATAAATTTATCTCACACATTAATTTTTCTTATTAACAATAATAAAAAGATTCGGATACAGCCCAACATGACATCGACCTTCCCAATGACGACAGCTTTTGGATGGAGACTTCGACAATCGATGAAAACTTATAACTCCAAACTTCACCAGAGATATCCTATCGACCCTACATCAGAAAAGCGTGGATGATCGCTTAGATTCTGACGATGAGGACATTGTTATCTATAAAAAGCCTCAATATGATAAACAGACAAAAGAGTCTTACGCCATTGGTGAAGATATGATTATTCCATCTTCCTCCAAAAATTCAAATCTCGCAAAATAGAAAAAGGCTTTAAGGATGATATTGTCCCTAGCAAAAAGTTAAGGAAATATTTCTTTTAGTACCTTCTTAACTTTGACTTCTTAACCTGACCTTCTTAACTTATTAGTTAACCATACCACTAATAAATAAGTATATCTTTGAAAGTTAAGACAGTGATGTCAAAAATGCCATTAATTTAAAGTTGATCTTATTGTTGTTACTTTATTGTTAGTAATAAATACAGTAATGTGATTATTTATTCTAAATAATAATTAAGACTGCTTAACTAAGACTGATGTCAAAAGTGCCATTATTAGAATAAGTTTGTACTTCTGTGATTATTTTGAATTATGAAAAGTTATAGCAAAGTCAATTAAGTATAATAATTTAGATTATTGTTGTTGTTAAACATAATTATTTTTTTAATAGAGCCCATCTACATAAACTTTTTAATTTTTATTTGTGTTTCTGATTCATCTGTAACAAATTCTGATTCATACGGGCACAAAATATTTGAAGCTCGATATCTTCAAAACTACTTTATAAAAACGAGTCCCTCATTCAAATATAATACCTTTGGTATACCTATTTTCATATGAACTTGTGTTACAGAGCTAAAAGTGAAATTAAATTTTGGCCATATGAATCAGACGAAGAATGAAATTTCGAAGAAATACCCTTTAACGTTTTACAAATTAATTGCCTACATACCTGAATGATTTAGTCGTCTTCCATCACGCTCCATAGGAAGAAAACACATAATAAACATTTTCTATCCATGAAATGACTTTACACTTAGAGAGGTAAAAGTTTTCTAAAAATATCAAGAAACGTTTCCAAAGCAGTCACAATTAAGGAGTATGGCGGCCATTGTTCTCACGCGGCGACTGGCGCAGCCAATCAGGGCCGCGCGCGATTAGCTCGCTCCGGCCATTGGCTCGGACCGCGTTCCAAATTCAAAATTAAACCCTAATTAAATTGATTGAGCATTCATCGGCCCTCGAGCGGCGAGCCTCGGCTGCCGACGGCCATTCACGATGCACCTCCATTTTATATTGGCACCTTTTCAAAAAGATAAATTTATCAGTTATTTTACATTCAAATCAAATCAAATCAAATACTTTATTTGCATTAAACATTACCAGGCAGATGTGAATGTAATAAATAATTAATGGTAAGTTTACATGTTTAACCGTTGTCCGTATGCAAAATAATGTAAAATAAAAAAATGTCAATTAAATATGTATGTCACAAAGTTAAAAGCATTAATTACTAATTTTCGTTTTATGTACTAACTTAATTTGATTAATATATTACATTGATTACAAAACATACGAATTACTTAATGTCAAAAAATTGATTCAAACTATAGATACATTGTGCACAAAATACCTACATATAAGTAATAATTTAGTAAAATAAAGTAAAATACGTACGTCTGTACGCTCTAGAAATTCTACTAATTCGTTGAAGTGTAACTTTATAAATTAATAATAATTTTTTAAATTTTAAAATTATACGTTCAAATGCATTTTTTTACCAATAGGCTAATACCAATATAAATTATATATAATTACTACATTTTTTAAAAAATATTTGATATATTAAAGGGGAAAATATGTACTATACACCACCATATCTCGTATCACCATCAAGACGATGGGGATTTATGTTTATAAATATGGGGATTTATAAATACTTATTTATAAATAATTACTTACATTTTAATGTTCATATTTATGTATCTATAATCAGTATAATCCATAATAAGTATATAAACGTTTTTAGAAATTTGACTATAAAAGCAAGCAGTCCCACGCTTAATACTTAATATTTAAATAATAAAATTATTGATAAATTTCACACTTTTTGATAATGTCTAGTGTTCTAATAATGTGGCTGACTATTTAAATTCTTTAATGCATTTGACTTATTACTTTATCAAATATCATTTAAAATCATTTTAAATTTGACGAGTCCGTTCAGTGAATGGTTAGGGAGCTTGCCTTAACGCTCTGTTCTCAATTTGGCTCTGGTGTGGATCTGGTGTGGATCACAATTCACACTGCGTCATTTGGGTAGCCCGTCTGGCGGCAGTAGGTAGCCCGTCTTCTGTGAGTGAGTATGGGATGCCAGAGACTATTTCCCCATCCAATACCTTATACTTAATCCTACTGTAGTCGGCAGTGCCCTTGCAGCAGCTGTGGCGTTGCTTGTGTTATAGGCGACAGCCACCTACCATCAAGTGGACCGTCAGCCTGTCTGTCGGTCTTAACATAAAATTAAATTAATAAGATTTTACGAAAAACTTTAAAAATCAAATGACTAAATGCTACATAATCTCTATAATTATATAGAAATGAATCCCCATTTCCCTTGGTCACGGCATCACGCGTAAACGGGTAGACCGATTTTAATTCGGTTTTCACTAATGGAAAGAGGGATAAACGGGGAATGTTCTTATATATAAAAATTGCACGCCGGGCGAAGCCGGGGGCGGGTCGCTAGTTATATTATAATTAAATCATGTGTATTTTGGAAGAAGAAATGACATTTAGAATAGGTAATAAAACATTCATAATAATTTCGTCTAAGGAAATAAAGAGATCTTGCTGATAGAAATTGACATTGTATGTAGATATATTCAACTGAATGACCCTGTGAATTCCTGACGAGTGTCATAAGCGATTATCAATCCTGAATCTTCCATCTCCAATTCATTGAGGTCGGTACGTCGTCGTCGTGTATCCGCGTCGTGTAGGTACAGTTTGATTGTCATTTGATTACAAAATGAAACGTGTTTGTAATTCAAATGTCTTTTACTTTTGTAGTAAAAGACATTAAAGTTTGTTTATTTTTTGATGTTTGTTAATCAATCACGCAAAAACAGCTAAACGGATTTGAATGAGATTTGGCATAAAGATAGTTTATTACCTGGATTAACATATATAGAAAGAAAAGAAAGAAAGAAAGCATCTTTTATTCCTCTAATAAACACAATATACATATATGAACAAATAATAATTACAAACAAACAAATATATGAACAAGTAAGAAGAGGAAAAGGAACCCTGACTGCTAATTGGACGGAGTTCCTTTACAGAACTTGGGCAAGGTTTTTTAGGAATCGGTTTTATCAACGCAGTTTTCCACAACAAGGGAAATGAGGAAGTGGATATAGATTTATTAACAATATTGGTAATTGTCTTTAGAGTGTGGGGAAGGGTTAAAATAATCATGTCTCTCGATATTCCATCCGCACCGCTAGCGTTAGATTTTATTTTTAGAATAGCCTTCGCCACCGTGGCCTCGTTTAGGTACAGGTGTTAGCTCAAAAGTTGAATTAAAACTATTATTAAGATATGTGCTAAGTTGAACATCTGAGACGTCATTACTTCCAGGTACATCAAGAAAGCATTCATTAATTACTTCAGGGTCATTGAATTGTTCAGGCATACTTTTTCTCCTGAAAAATGTTGGGTTTCTGTGGGATTTTTCAAAAACGAAGTCGCGGGCACAGGTATATATACATAAACATTGATTGCCGTGCATTGTCTCGCAAAAACAAACTCCCTTGAAAAATTTACAATTTCTCGAGTCCTCGAGTCTCGCTGAAACTCATTTCAATAAATTTGTGGTTATGTCTATAAGCATGCAAAATCAATTCACCATAATAGAAAGAAAGCTTGATCAAAGGAAAAGTTTACAAAATGTAATTTAATTTGCTTCAACCTAAACTATTCTCAAAACCCACCACTTTTTTTTAAGAAATTACATAGGTATAATAAAATCGTAAACGAGCCGTGTCTGTACCTATATAAAATATTAAAAAAAAAAAAACATTTTTTTGTCTGTTTATATGATTGTTGGTTGTTTGTGCGTTTGTGCACGCTAATCTCAGAAACGCTATAACCGATTGAAACCGATTTGAATTGTAACAAGCTTCGCGTAACATTTAGTGTTTGTTTTATTCCAATCGGTTTGCTGCGCATACGAAGTTGCGGGCTCAGTTAGTTATAAAATATAATTTCACCTGTGCCTGTGCTTCCAATACACTGCTCGATGCTAAACTACCAGTCACAGTCGGGAACTAATTACCTGTCAACCTGTTACTACTAAATAAGTATACCTTGGTGCAGCCTATTAATATTTATATTGTAATGCGTTCTACGTTTTTAATTTTAAATTTATATATAGGCACTATGTTTTATATGTACATGTTCCCTTATTATACTAAAGTGTGTTACTCTGTATTTATTATTAATTATTCTATAAAATTTTGTTTTGTATTTCTAATTGTATATTAGGTATTGTAGATTAATTGTATGCAGTATTTACGTATTTGCAGTGGACTCCCACGATACAAGCACAGCTTAGTGTGTGGGTTAACGATAACTTAAGGCCATTGTATTTTAATTGTTTCGAAATATATTATACTATTATAATAAACTATTAAATAACATTTCAATTACCTTTCCGTTGTGGACTTTGTTACCACTGCTCGTCATTTGACCACAGTGGGGAAAGAAACTAAATTTTTCCAAAATAATATTTAAGTATTGACAACACGAAAGCTTGTCATTAGCTCCTAAACAAAAAAAAAACGGTTCACAAAAATCGGTTAAGTGTCAATGTTATTTGTACCTGAAAATGGTTTTCCTAACGAAAATGAGTCCAATTAGGGCGCGCGTGACATTGCACGCTCATTACACTTCGCTGCCGAAACTGGTCACACCCTGAGAAAGTATACAGGCTGATGAACTCCTGACACTTGAAACCACAATAAATGTGCTGTCGATCTTGATAATATGAAGGATAAAAGCACAATGTACTTATACAATCAAGTGTAACAAACCCATATACTAAGTCACGGTCGTTCTAAATATGCCTTCCGCTTTGTTTCTCACATTCATTGAAAATTTTTATACCACCGAGACTTTTTATACACAATTTTTTTATACACAAAAAGACATCGGTTTGTAAATTCATAAATAATTAATAACAAATAGATTTAATTATATCGCAAAGATGCAATTTATTTCTCTAAATTATAAATCTAAACCTTCCCCTTTTATCGCTCTTTCCATTAGTGAAAACCTTATCAAAATCCGTTGTATGATTTAGAAGAAATTAGCGAAGGAAGAAACAGAAGCGGAGATCGACATAATTTTATATATCTATCTATGTATAGATATAGAAAACGTGATTTGATATTAAGAGGGCACTTTCCAACTCGAACAGCTTACTTATTCCATACTACGTAATTCCATGATTACCCATTAATTATAGGTCATAGCAATACATAAAAGAACAAGACAGTTCTGGGACATAATATGAAGGTTTGCATCGCAACAAAAAACTGAAATTAATTTTATATCTAGCATAATTAATTTCTCAAATGTGCAGAAATTGTGACATTTTCGCAGGTTGAATTCTTGTAATTACTGACTAAACACCCATAACTGTAATGTTTACGATTTTATTATTTGTATAGATTTATAAATCAATAACTCATATTTTCTAAGGATAAAATTATAATCAAATTGCTTTGTTTATACTTTTCAATGGTATAAACATGAAAAAGGTGACATTTCAATTAATATTTAAAAAACAACGAAAATAAGCCTATTATCCTCCATTTTCCATTTGTTTTTATCATACAATGAATGAAGGTTATCAAGAAATTCCCTGATTCTGAATTTTTTTTTATGTTATGTCGACAGACAGGCTGACGGTCCACTTGATGGTAGGTGGCTACCGTCGCCTATAATACAAGCAACGCTACAGGTGCTGCAAGTGCGCTGCCGACTACAGTAGGATTAAGGATAAGGGATTAGGAGGGGATAAGGAAATGGGCTCTGACATCCCTTACTCACTCACCGAAAAACAACAGCACGTATATGCTGTTATTTCACGGTGGTCTTCTGAAAGGGGGTGGTCACTGCCGCCAGGTGGGCTGCCCAAATGACTGCGAACCGCAGTGTGCCCTACCACTACTTTAAAAAAAAAAGGAAAATGCAACACAATGAAAAAGTATTGTGCCGTTTATCGACCTAATTTTAATATTAGATTAGAACGCGATTCAGTTTGACTTTCTTTTAAATAAAAGATGATATCATTTGTAAAAAAAGGAATATCGACGTAATAGTTGCAACTAGAGCCTTAGTTCTGGGAATTGACCACGAAACAGTTTTGACTCATTTTATAACATGTGGGATTACGGCTCTATTAAAATGTAATGAAGACGAATCCTTTTTTAAAAGATTACAAGTTACAACAACTGGAACATAGTCAAAATACGGATACGCTTCAAAATACGAATAAGCTTAACAAGCTGTAGTGAAATCCGTATTAATTCTAAATAAGGTGCTAAGTATTGTTTCTACGGTGGGATAAGAAGGTCAGAACTTCATTGAAGACTTTTACCGTCAGTCAAAAACATCGTTTCAGATGGCTTCAGCCAATAACTGACGAGACAGAAGCGAGAAATTCAGACAAAACGACCGAAGAGACTTTTTCATAATAATTGATAGGACACTTCAGCATGTGGTCGTGAAATTGTTAGATTTCTACTGTCAGAACTCCTTAAATAGATGATGTCCTAATGTCGACATAAAGAGAGATTATTAACCTTTTCTTAATCAAAAATAGCTTTTTTGATCGCGTTTTCGCTTCCGTGGACGTCATCTTAACTTATAAAAATTAAATTTTACTTAGAAATTTAACTAAAAAAATTTGGAGAAATTTTCAAAAATTACCAAGGAACTCAACGTTCTACGCAGGCAGAGTAGCGAGCTAAATATCCCTATTCCTAGCAAAATCAAACAATAATTGCCGAAAACCATTCAGCAATTAAAGAAGAAATTCCTAGTAGTGCTTACAGACGATTTGTATAGGTTAAGTAGTACCTAAGGTTCTAAGAGATTAATAACGCCATCTAGTGATCTCACAGGTCAAATAATCTCTATGACTTCTCTGAGGTGATGAACTTCCAAAATATTTCTGAATATCTGTTGGTTAATTCCACCAAATTAATCCAACATAGTTTCTTTAATTACATTATGTAATTTATGTTTGTACACAAATAATCCTGAAGATTTCAAAGCTTGCAATAGAAGTCCGTCGCTTGACAGTTTGCTATGTAGCTTTTCCTCTAGGCTAAACTAGGTTCAGTAGTTTTGGAGATTAGCATGAACAAACACACAAACAGACTAACAGACAAAAATGCTGAAAAATTATTTTTTATTAAAAGTTCCCATTACTTTTCTTTTATTATGCCTTTTCAATTTCTGGAACTATTCTATCAATTTCTATGTAACTGTTCTAGCGTTCTATTTTATTATTATGTAGAAAAATTTAACAGTCTTAAATTTGCATATGAAATTAGACTCTGGACAGTTGATAACAGTGGAAAGAAGGCTCCTCGAAAAAGAAGAAAGTGTTCTGAACACCCCGTAGATTCAGCCTTCGATGGATAAATTTTATGATCGTCAATACATTATGATATAAAATAATTTGGGAGTGTTTGATGAGGCGAGGGTGGTGGGGTGAGAGGCACGATCTCGCGCGGTCGAATGTCACGATCTCACGCAGAGTTCGCCCCGGGGCGACACAGAGCTTCGAGCGAGGTGCGACTAGCTTCAGGGATGGCACAAGCTATTATAAAATCATTAATTGTGATAAAGAAACGAAGGTAAGCACCAACATCGAATCGTAATAGTTCAGCTCTAGCTTTTGCCTGCGGATCAGAATATATAGTCAAACAGAATTAAGTGATTTCTTTCTCATATAAATCAGAACTTTCAATGACAATCATCAATGACTTATATTATTTAAATCTTCTCATTTCAGCCGGAAGACGTCCACTGTTGCACATAGACTTAAGCCATTATTTTCGAACAGTACCGGCCAGAAGCAGCTTGGATCTAGCATCGAAATGAGGCTCTTTTTAGGTCGTCTGTTCATCTTGTAGGTAGGTGACTGTCTGAGATAAACAGAACATGTATATTTATATTCATAAACAAGATGAGTTTTGAGGACCTGTCCCCTTTGGAGACCCTTTGGAGGCCATAGAGCGTGGTGTTGAGATCTTTTATCTTAAATAACAACAATAAAGAAGCTGGTTACATCAAAAAGGATGGCACGGATGACGTCAATTGTCGAGCCTCTTGTCAATCTGGAAAGTCTCTCTAATATTTTACTTATGGTTGCTTCGTGTTTGCCACGCGACTGTGTACCTATTTCCACAGGCACAACCCAGCAGCAGGATTCCCTTGAGGACATGATTAAAGACTTTTCCTTGATTTCCGTGAGTAGGCCTTATTGCCTACTCACGGTCTGTTTCTGAGAATAGACGTGTCATGCTCTACTCACAGAACTATTCTAGTGAACAATCCTGCTATTGTCGAAGGTATTTCTGGTGGGCGACTCTTAAATTTTAAATTTAAATCACACTGAGACCTAATATAGGAGGTTTTTTTTTATATATTTCTATACGGGATAGCGGTTGACCCCAATCTCCTTATGGTAAGTAAAGATTAAGTACCCTTGCCCGTTAATAGCCTGCTCACTTTGTTCTTGAAGAGTTCCATGTTGTAGGTTTCAGGGGACATAGTTACATAGCAAAAACATAGGAACATAGCAAAAACATAGTTAAAAAAGTGTCTGTGTCAGCTCCGACGCACGACTGGACTCTTTTAAACGTATAAAATTAAATGTATAAAATTTTCCCCACGTCAATAGATAATGGGATACCTAATTACTTTATATTATTTGGTTACATCCTGCCTACTCAGATGTCACGTGTTCCAACAAAAGTTATGTTAGTTATGTTCGGTATATACAGATGTCACACGTTTTATAAGTTCAAATAGTACATTTTTTCGACGTCAGATATCACTGCGCCGGCAGGTTATAACGCGCTATCGTTTCATTCCTCATCGCGGACTACACTTTTCACACAAGATTTCGACGTTTGTTTTTATAACCCCAGAGAAACAGTCTTGTGATGCTTCTTATAATACAACAGAATTAGGGAACATAACATGAGTCAGCTGTCACATAGATGTCAAGGTGACAGATAAAGTCACAGTCCATTATTGAAGTGTATACACACATATTGTGCATATTGCATTATACACACTACACGTACGTCTCTTCTTAATACATATTTTATTTAATGTTTTTAATTATCATGTTCATATCTATTTTTAAGATAAAAAGGAAGTCCGTTATTGGCATTAAGAATTAAATCATACATATGTATTTACTTGTATTTTATTAGTCGATAATAAGTGCTGTGTGACTTTGTATTCATTAAAATAAAAAAAATAAAAAAATATTGAAGTGTAATAAATTCGTAACGAATGAAATGGTTCGCCAGTGACAACCCTAGAGTTGGCGGTGTAACTCGGAATTAGTTTTTACTGTGAGATAACTGTAACGAGCGAGTCAATCGGGGCTGGGCTCCAATATCAACTTATAACGAGTTTGGACAAGTTGCTAATGAGTGGAATGCGAGTGTCACGTTCGCCACCGCTGCCGAGTTTCGCTTTGTCACATCGGCCTCCCGACTGGACTTGTCACACACCATTTCTGGATTGTTGAGGAGATAGTTCGTAATTAGCGATCACAGCGATCGTGCGTATCACAGTTGTAATTAACAACATAACACTATCACTATCTTGAGTCATTGCTGTTCTTATCACGTAAAGTAGATAAATAAATTTTACATTTTTACGCAAGTATTTCTATAGGTTTATTGCCATTTTGTAGAAAGAGCTATTTGATAATACGTCAAAATTAACTTTTCCTTTATTTTGTTATCTCTATTATTTGCTATACACATAATAAAATCGTAAACGAGCCGTTTCTGTACATTATATATTTAAAAAAAAAAACAATATGTACCTACACGTTGTACTTATGTTACCGAGGTCAAAAAATAGTTTTTACAATATTTGTCTGTTTGTCTGTGCGTTTGCGCACGCTAATCTCGAAAACGGCTTACTTTTTCCATTGCTTTCTGGCAGGTTACTATTTTAGATTTTAATTTCTTATTATACGTATTATATGTCTGGCATCCGTATGTGAGGGTGGGTAGGACGCAGGTATCCAAGACTTTTTTTTTAGGTGAAGTGGAAATTTCCCTTTGAAGACTTTCTTTAGGGACCAAAACTTCTTCCATCTCATATGAGATGTTAATTTTATAATACGAGACGTAATTTTGGTAAGTTAGGATGAGGAGGTGTTTAATTAAAACATGCTAAATTTGGTAAAAATTTTGAGGTTAGTCCTTGTCTTAGGTAATATTGAAGATTTTTTTTGTTAAGATCGGCATACAGGCTGACGGTCTACTCGATGGGAGGTGGCTACCGTCGTCTATAACATGAGCATAAAGCAACTACACACAGGTGCTGCAAGTGCGTTGCCAACTACATTAGGATTAAGGATAAGGGATAGGGAAATGGGGTCTGGCATCCATTACTCACTCACCGAAACACAACAGCACACGTGCTGTTATTTGACGGTGGTCTTCTGTAAGAGGGTGGTTACTGCCGCCAGACGGGTGCCCTGCTACTACTTTCCAAATCCAGACCAGATTCAACTTTTCAACGTTAACCCTGCCGGGAATCGAACCCGGGAACCCTAGAACACAGCGATAAAGGCAAGTACCTACCCTAACAACTCACCCAACGGGCTCGTATTACTGCAAGATATATACTCGTATACACAACTTAAATTTTTAATATTCATCAATATGTTAACAGTGAAGTGTTGAACTTAAGTACTATTCTCCTAATAATACATCTTAACGCATTTATTTATTTATTTCGTAGCGGAAATAAGCAATCATTACATGTTTTATTAATTCATTACTACTTTTCTTGTCCTAATAAATACTGAGCAATAATTTTAAAATATTCTTATTCTTAATATACACACAAATGCACTAAATAACATGATAATGAGGGTGATTTTTAATGGGACTCTCCCCCCATTCTCTCAACTCAACTACACTCGTAGTAATAGTGCTTCGACCCCCACCTCATCCCATCCCCATCCCCATACCCCGATCTTTTTATCCACTTTTTAAGTGTACCTACTATCGTGCCCACATACATTTACATATAATAAAAGACAAACACAGGTCCTTACTTTTTCTAGATTATAAGAGAATATTTAAAACCCTTTGAAACTTAAAAGATAAATGCATTTATGCATTTTCTTACAAAAATTACTATCAGCACTAATGCTATATTTGCTTATACCATATCAATACTAGATTGAACTAGGACTGGCTGAAAAGTTTGGCAAAAAATGGCCGTCGTCTCGGCGAACGGTCTTATAGCGAAGAGCCTCGACCAACATCTCAAGAGGCTCTCACTAGATGGCTGGATCAAGGGGCAGATACAGAAGGCGGTACTTCTTGACACGGCACGAATTGTCAGGAGGTTCCTCACTCTGCAGCCCTAACCACCGGTAGCTTGGGCCTTGCCCCGCTACTAGTGGACACCTAATTTTAAGTTTTTTATAATATTTATTGTTTTTATATACATATATATTGTAAAAAATTTAAAATTAAGAAAGAAAATAAATAAATGAATAATAATAATAATAATAATAACTTTATTTCAGACTTCATTGTGTCCATAGCTTTTTAAATTATATTACATTGTAGAAAATTAAAATTAAAATTAAAATTAAAATTAAAATTAAAATTAAAACTAACAATATACATAATGTGCAAGTATCATAGAAAATGATAGAACCTATCATTTTCTATTAAGGGTGATGTGTGACATCACCCAATGTTTTATTATTGGGCAGTCCATCTTCCCAGCAATTACCTATTTAGTGAGTTCCAGATAGACAGAACCGTCACCAACATTTGTTAATTCGTATCAAGGTGGGACCATCGTGGCATGGGTCGCAATTCGCATAGGTGCGCGAACGGATCTCATTTGGATAGAGACATGACATTCTGGAAAAACAGTAATGAGGAAGTGGGTCATACCGCAGATCCGGCATAAAATGTACCTCGTGATGAAAATCATGTCAGAGTGATGAAGAGGCCTCTTCAGTCCCTCGAAATGAATCCCATAGAACATGCAAGAGACATTTTACTTACAAAGAAAAGCAATGTACTAATTTATTCCGTAAGTATAGGTAACCATAGATAGGTAGTTGTGTTAAGAAATTTTTACAGACTCACCAAATGAGGTTATATTCAATGTCTTTGTACAGTCGGAGTAAGAAAACCTTAATCAGTTTTCAAATTAATTCCTTTATCAAGTCGTAGGACTCTTAGTACCTTTTGAAACTAAAGCATTAAGCAGACAAATGATAGACGTTTGAAATGAAATTTTGGCATGACTGATAATTATCCTGGTGCAAGCAAATGTCGACTTTCAGGTGACACACCTTTTCTTACCCTGCTTTTATTCACCGAGATGTTTTGCTACAATATAGTATCTTACTACACAATTTTCTTTTGATAATATATTTGAACTCAGTATTTATTAATAGGTAATGTTCAGAACGTATCAATACATTTTGTACATTATGTTTTCAAAATGTACTGATATGAAAATACATTTACGAGTAGTAGGTAAATACTTAAATAGGTATATTGATTGCTTTAAAACTTCCGAGCGAATCCCAGGAATCCATTTAGTACATCCCAGCTCGCTTATGAAGCACAAACATGACTAAAAAGCCGTGGAAATGACCAAAATAGACGCAAATGAAATGAAAGTTAACTCCTTTATTATGTTGACAAGGGATGTTTGGAGAAATGAACTTGCTTGCACGTGAATGTATTGGAGGCTGCTGTTGAAGTCATTTCCCCGGAGACGGCATAGAGAGCCGAACGAAACATCACAATATTATCCCTTCTTTCGCTACTACTTAATATCTACGGTTATCACATAGGTAGTAACTCGTTACTTCAAAGGCTGTATGTGGTCTAATTTTAGTTATTTATTAAATATCATAGAATATAGATCCCATATACTAGGCAACCATTTATGTTCATGTTTCTATACCTACTAGCTGAGCCTGTAACTTCGTACGCGTGGTAGGTATTCCGTATAGCAAAAAACTTTTTTGTTTGTAAGCCGATTGGAATGAACCAAAACTAAACATTACGGAAGCTTGCTACAATACATCAGTGAAAACCGCATTCACATCGGTTAAGCCGTTTCGGAGAATAGCGAGCCCAAACATATAGGTAGACAAACATACAAAAATTGTAAAAACTATTTTTTTTTACTATTTTTTTTTTCAGTGGGTACAACGTGTACAAATTTTTTTTTTAAGATTTTAATGTACGGACACGACACGTTTACGATTTTATTATATGCAGGGCCTCGTTAATACAATTTACACTATAAAAATATTTATAAGACATACAATGGTTAAGAATTAAACTAGGGAAGACAATTTTGTGAACTGAATGAATTATGAATGAATTATTAAACTCGTGTATTTTCATACGGAAACTGTAATTCAATTCGGCAATTGCAATTATCTAACCTGGGAATTTGAAAAATATTACCTTCAGCTCAATAGGATATACGGGAAGTGTTCCATATGGCCAAATATGTTACAATCAATCACGCATACCTATGTGTCTCTGGCTTCAGACCGATTGAATTGAATGGAGGATCGTTAAGGATTCGCCAGCAACTAGTAAATAATCCCGCATAACGTAGAAATTGAAAAGATTAGCGGGTTTCCTGAAGGAGTGATTTGTAATAAAGTTGTCGACGCGAGGTTCGAGTGGTTACACGTCGAAGGGTTCGAGGGGTCCCGCACTTGCGAACCCATCGACGGATCCAGTGGCTCTTAGTTAACCAAATCTCTCAGCCCGCACCGCAAATCTGCTGACGGTACTTTATCACAAAATGGCGTTCCATATTTACCGACATCTCGCCCTTCGCCATCGCCCTACCAACCCCTCTATATAAACATTACGAATATAAAATGCGCCATTACTATTTGCATTCATATCTAAAGAAAACATACATGCTTCAATATTGCGAACCAAACCACCCTATGGTAACACGCGATCTAATAGCGACCGTATGTCTACGTGTGAAGGTGGAAATTTAAAATCATGTTTGCCATTCGTGTATTTGAATGCTCTTCCCAGTCGAATGCGTATTCGCCCTCTCACTCAATCCCGGGAATGTTGTGTTGTTATCCCGCTCTGGCAATAAGTAAAAGGTGGGATGATTGAGACGGTAACTGCCAACTGCCACTGGTCCCATTATACGACTCGAGAATAGTAAACATGCGTAGTGATGTGGCGGGACCCATTCATGCGTACGATAAACTAATCCAATTTAACTTTAATTACACAATTATGAACCTTTTTCAACGCAGAGAAAATCTTGGTGAAAAATCGGCAGTTACAGGGTACACACCTTCCTAAGTCATAAATTGAATAGCCCCTCTGTGCCCCCCTTAAAAGAGACCACCGTGAAATAATAGCACATTGTATTTCCGTAGCAGTAAGTAGGGGATTCGAGAGCTAATCACCTTCTATTCCCTTATCTTTTAGCCCAAAAAGGTAGGCAGCGCAATTTCTTATGATTGTGGAGTGTCAGTCCTATTGTCAAGTAGACCGTCATCCTGCTTATGGGCCTTTAAATAAAAAAGTAGTTGTATAGCAATTATTGGCTAGCGTTTAAGTGTAACAACATTTGAAGCAATGCAAATGAAATCGTTTATTTCTCAAAAATAAAATGAGAAAGATCACTTTTTTTGAAGTCGATTATATATTTTACCAGGGTTTCGGAAAAAAATAGCCAAGATAATGACGATCCTGAGAAGAAATCCCGAAAGAAACTCAGGATACCATTCTTTTTGTCATCTTTAAAATAATATGTATAACAATTAAAATTATTACAATTATTATCCACAAATCACAATAATAAACATAGTATGAGCTCAGAATCGCTTAAATCCAGGCTTCATTATCGCCTAAATAATCGGCCTTTCGAACAGAGTTTGGTTTTGATTACACTTTTGAATTTATTTATAGGTAAGGCTCTGATCATCTCAAGTTAAATTCTCAAGTTTCAAAAAGTTTGTTATAAATACGTATACATTGACCCATAATAGAATTACTTATCTTTTGGAGTCGTGTTTTATGTTTATCAATATCATTTTTAAACCTAGTATTGATATTGTGAATATTACATTTTGTATTCTTATGCTTATAAATTAAATTTTCATAAAGATACCAGTTAAAATCTTTATTTTTTTGAATTTGTCTTCGGGGTAAGACTGCGGTTCTAGTTGGTAGATGGCTCTAATGGCCCTTTTTTGAAGAATTAATACAGTCTTTATGTCTGCAGCGTCACCCCAAAGAAGAATCCCATAACACATTATACTGTGAAAGTAATTGAAAAACTCAATTCTAGCTGTATCGACATCAGTTAGGCGTCTAATCTGTTTAACGTACAGCATTTACAGGATTTAAAAAGTAACACTTTTATACCTAGATATCTATTTGTTTACATCTAGATATGTTTCTTCAAAAGGTTAAAATAAACAAAAATTTCCTTAAGCAATTTTACATAAAATACATATTATGTCGACATCGAGTTGGACGCATATCACATCACTACCGCCTGCGGCGTCCGCTCATCCAACCATAACTAATAGTAGTGAATAAACGCTGGAGTCGGCACAAAGCACTGGTTTTTTCCTCGCCCTCGGCTCCACCAATCAGCACGCGGCGTCGCACGACGGCTCCGCCAATCACAGGACAAGTTTTCAGTAAAAAAAACGTAAATTATACTCAGTTCAATTCACCACTCCTGTTTTCAGTGAAGCCTCGGGCTGTGGGTCGTGATTGTAGAAACGCACTCGCGAACCAAGAGTTAACGACGGATTTTATGCTCTCAACGGATGTAATAAGATTTGCGGTGAGAGCAGAGCAGAGACTCGCGACTCGCGACGAGGGACGAGGGAGAGTATAATTGTAATTCCAGATTGCAGATGGCGGCGACAGAGAACGCGTACGGTTAATCAAATCATGAAATGGAGCGGAACTCATTCTATATCTTTATTGAGGTGCCAATCACGTCAATCTTGATGTTAGAAAATAAAGCTTCGATCTATATATGCCTTCACAATCATCTACATTTAGTTTAAAGTAGCTGGTGACCGCGGCTTCGCCCGAAAATAACGCCTAACTAAATATATGATCAATGAAACGTCTAACATCTTTATTGCAGTTATAGCCTTGCCATGCGTTAGATGATCCCTCGGGAAAAGTACTTTTTTCTGGATGAAAGGTACCCTATGTCCTTTCCTACATCCTTGACAACGTGTATGCAAAATTTCATGATGATCAACTCAGCGGTTTAGGCGTGAAAAGGTAACAGACAGACAGAGTTACTTTCACGTTTATAATATTAAAGTATGGATTTAAATAAAAAATTGGGATTCTTTTATATCAATCTATGAGGGGCTTATTTACAGAAAATATTTTCATATATTTTTATAAATAAAAATCCACAGTCATCATTAAGCATTTGAGGACAACAGGACCGATTTTGCTAATTTTTTTTTTGTTGTGTTCGTGAACTATGAGGACAAGGTTAGTGTGAAAGAATTTTTTTAGAAAATCTGCGGGGAAAAGTCGGAAATTTCGATGGTACTTTTATATGAAGGTGACAAGGCAACGACTCAACTATCGTTAGTTAGGATCTATAATTATAAAAAAATAATAAATCATCCATAAAACTAATAACTAAATGGCGTAACTTCTTTTGCCTATATTGTATTTATATTTTATATTATTTTTATACCTGACAAAAATTTTATGGAAGCAGATACTATTTTCGAAAATATTTACTTAGTTAATTTGTTTCTATGGAGGGAAATTAAATAATAAGACAATGTTTTTAATTTCAACCACTTATAATTTTATATTTCTTTAAATTTCCCATCGTCAGTTTGTAAGTCAGATTTTATGAAGGAAAAACCAGATCAGATTTTACAAATGTGGTTCAATCATAAAATTTACAGTCATCAATTAATAATCATTACATAACTAATACTAATGTTTTAATGTAGGTATATATATTGGGTTTACGATAAAATAAAGGCGTCAACTTAAACACTTGGGGGTGTTTATGCAAATGCGTAGCATTAAGGAGCCACATATTATCCGAAGACTTTAAGGTATTACCTACAAATTAAATATGAGAGGACACTGGTCATGGTCTCTAGTTCCAGTGTCTCTATATGTCAAAGTGATTTGTTCTTTAAATTTCATTACGATTGTCATAGGTTTCTTGTTTTCAGTGGCTTGAATCGGGTTAATCCAACGACATAGTTCTATTTTATTTGTTCTACGATAGAACAAATTCGACAAAAAAATCTAAGTACTTAGTACCTATGACAGATTGGACTCGAATAATTTTAATGGAGCATGTCCAAATTATTCTACTGCTATGTTTACAATAAAACAAAATAAACAAAAATTAAACAATAATCTAAGAAACAAAACTAGCAGGCAAAAATTTGAGTAGTTAAAACTGAAGGTGGCCATACAGTGCCAGCTGAGTAAATAATTTATTTATAAAGATCACATCAATTAAATTAATTTTTGTTAAAAATAATAAAAAGATATTTGCCATCAAACATCACACAAAATTTTCTACCTGAATTCATAGGTTTGGGACAGCATAAATTTAGCGGAATTAATTAATTAATCACTAAAACAGCACAAAAAAAAAACGAAGATTAATTTTTAGGAATAAAATTATTATACCTACTCAGGAAATGTTTTAATCGAATTTGTTTGTTTTATATAGTTAGTTGGATAAAAATTCTTTAAAAAATGGGGAATTTTCTATCACTCGTTCAAATTACAGAGAAACCATTGTCATTGTAAATCGTGTCATCTATGGTGAAAAATCCAGGGCTCGTATGGGCCCTGGATTTCTCAGTGTAGTAGCAGGGCACACTGCGTTTCACAGTCATTCGTGTGCTGTTGTGTTTCGGTGAGTGAGTAAGGGATGCCAGAGCCCATTTCCCTATTTACTCCTAATCCCTTATCCTTAATCCTACTGCAGTCGGCAGCGCAGTTGCAGCAGCTTAGGCGACAGTAGCCACCTACTATCAAGTGGACCGTCAGCCTGTCTGTCGACCTTAACATAAAATAAAAAAAATTCGACCAATGTGTTAGTGATGACATATGGAGCTGAAACGTGATCTCTAACTATAGGCCTCGTAAGAAAGCTCAAAGTCTCTCAACGAAATGAGGAGAGGGCTATGCTCGAGATCGAATCAGGAATGAGGAGATCCGTAGACGAATGAAAGTTACCGACATAACCCGACGGATTAGTAAGTTGAAGTAGAAGTGGGCAGAGCACATAGTAAGGAGAACCGATGGCCGTTGGCGCCGGAAGGGGACATGGTGGACCGAGGACCTGATAGTGGCCGCGGATCAACGGTGGATCCAGGGCTGCTTCTGACCTGCCTTTTGGAAAATTAGGGGGGAGGGCTTTGTCAAGTAGTGGAGGCTATGCCTTATATGGAAGATCTCATTGTAAAGGGAGAGAAATATTATCTACAATAATTTTACCCGAAGCTGCTAAATGACTAGATCGGCCCTGATAAGTCTTTTTCACTTGTTTTCAAAAATTTGTACTTAGTCTATTGGTGTTTTCTTCATCGTTCACATGGACCAAACTGAGTTCTGCTATGCTGTGGACAAACCTACCGTCCCCAGGATGAGTTTGGCCCTGTCTTGCAGGTGTTGAAGAGCTATGTCCGTTTGTGTCAAATCTCGTATATCAACATCAACATCTCTACACGAGTGACATGTGACAACAACATCAATAAACGTTTAATTCTCTTATTACAAAGCTACCTCAAGGCGAGATGAGTCGGCACAAAAGGGCTTACCTGGCGCGAATGCAGCTGCACAATGCACAATGCACAACGTACAAAGGGACAGCCGACCGATTGACCGACGCGTCTTTAATTGTTATATTATGAGTGGGCGAGTGGGTGCGGCCATTGTGGTCATTGAACGCGACGCGTCAGTTGTGACAGCTCACTAATTGACAGGTGTCACGCGATACTTCCTTCGATCGATGCCTTGTTTTGATCGAACCATTCTCCCGATGAAAGGGTGAATGCAATCGATAACGCGTTTCTTGCTTTTTTGCGCTTTCGGATTCTCATTCATTCATTACTCCAACTTGACAATTGGTAATCTTATACTACCTTAGATCAATAATATACTACGATATTTTCGTTTTTTGAGATCTATAGAATTTGTACACTGGTATACTCGCATTAAATAATTGGAGCGAATAAGATTTTTTTTTAATGTTAAGGTCGGCAAACAGGCTGACGGTCCACTTGATGGCAGATGGCTACCGTCGCCTATAACACAAGCAACGCCATAGGTACTGCAAGTGCGCTGCCGACTACAGTAGGATTAAGGATATGGGATTGGGAAGGTTTAGGGAAATGAACTCTGGGAATTTTTTAATTCTAATTTTAATTTATTAACAAATATATCTAACCATTTTCTTCAACCACAATAATTATTACTATCATACGTATGCTATTTATAAACGGTAACTGAGTTTTAGCAAGACGAAGAATCATCTACATACAACATGTAGATCAAAAATAGTTAGTAGGTATAAATCTTTTGTGTGTTCCATAAAAATTGAAAGAGTTTCAATAAAAGTAAGTTGCAAGTAACACAAATAGTGTCTCCCTGCACAAGCAACAACTCCTTAGGATTAGGCCGATATAGAAAAGAAATAAGGAAAACATAGGCAAATTTAAAAGTTTAGGAGAATTATTATTAGACCTCAAAAATGGACCACTTCGGAATTTTGAGATTAATTGTCAAACCACGTCATTATCGAACCAAAATTTGCTATGTGCACTTTTTTGAGAATCGAACATTTTGACCTAGTGTATAATTCAATGCCTTATCCAGCCCACTATTTGTCGAACTACGCTTTCTTAATAAAATATGCTACGTGCAGCAGGTAGAATCTGATATGTGCACAATTTACTCTGTTATCAAAATAATGAATAAACTATTAAATTTTCTTATTTAAAGACCAATAAGTCTAAGTCTGACATCGCTAAGTTTCAAATACATTCCTTTTTTTTAATATTTTTTGCTCATATCAGATTTTGATTTTACAACGATGAAATAATATTTAAATATTGGAAAACGAATTATTGAAATCTTTTGTGGGTTTCTTTCTGATATCTGAATCAATACCCCGAACCGGAAATCATTGGTCAACTAGGTTCACACAATAAAGAACTTCTCTCATCAGAATTTTAATGATCCTTTTTCCCTTTTTCTTCCATTTTTATAAGTTGATCTATGAAATCTTTTTTGTTTAAACCGCTCAGAAGATTTAAATTGCAAGTAGATATACATTTAAAATTTATTAGAGGTGGTTAAGGTACTAAAATAATATTGCCAACAAATAAACTTAACATCTAAGTGCCAATTTTAAGGATCGTAGACTTTCACGTTCGTAGCACTTCGCGTAGCGGACTCGGGATGGTTGTGTAGACGTTTGACAAATTCCAAGTCTTCATACCTATATCCTGTTTTCAGGCGTTCTCAGGATTCGTTCTACTCCTAACAATAATAAAAAAAAAAACACTTTTTCTCCGTTTTTTGTATTGAAATAGGAATTAAATCAACAATAAACAGAAATGTGGCACACATACCTATTTCCTTTACAATAATGTGAGATACATACTTATATATATTTAGATATATAGTTATATATGTGCATATTAAAATACTGGCCTGAAATACAGAGTGATATGAGTCATTGACTTGTCAATTACATTTTTTTATATTTTCCTATCTGGAAATGATCATATCAAAGATGTTGTATTAGTCTGTAATACAATTATCTTTGGATCATATTATGCGATAGGGCTGTCAATAATTCATTTTCTAATGTTAAGTTTTTATTGTAAGTTACTTATTTTAAATTAAATATTGTTAATAATGTGGCATCAGAAATATTTAGCACAATTAAGTTTATAAATAGGCACTTTTTCTATGTTTTTATATATGTTCTCTTATTATACTAAAATATGTTACTCTCTATTTATTATTAAGTATTCTATAAATATTTGTTTTATATTATTTGTATATTAGGTATTTTATATTAAGTAAGCATATGCAGAGTTCATGTAGTCCTATTTGTAGTAGACTCCCACGATACAAGCACAGCTTAGTGTGGGGGTCAACGATAACTTATGGTATTGTAATTTAACTGTTTGGAAATTAATTTAAATAAATAAAATAAATAAAAAAAAAAAAATTACTTCTCAAATAGGCATTGGAAAAAGAAGTGCAAGTTTTCTATAAAGAGGTCCATAAGAAGGAGGTTCTAATCTGAAGAGAAAGAATTGTTATTCAGATCAGATACTTTGCGAAACTTTTAATTAAATATATACCTACCCACTATGGCAATAATTGTACACATACCTACATATTTTGGGAGCCCCTCATCTCTCCTCATTTTACATATAAACAAACAATAATAATATGTGTCCTTTGTGAAACATGAGTGTGAACTCCCCTAAAAACGCCACATTGGCACGTCACCACCTATCAAAGAAACCCCTCTTTTATGTTAATCACTAAATATAATAATTTTTGTGACACGTCAAAGGACGAATGCATAATAGGGAATGTTTTTGTGCGAGCTTGCGTGTTTCGGCGCACGCCCCCTAGCCACCATCAGCCACCATCAGTCACCAACGACGGAAACAGTACACCCCCATTCATTAGAGCTACGTCAAGATTCACAGATAAACAACAACACACGAATAACAAACTGTTTGCACAACACAATAGCAACAATGGCTATTAGCACAATGGGGAACAGCATTTCAGATTTTATATACAGATTATTTTATTAGATTCTCATTACTAACAGTCAAGATTATTTATCAAAATGATTTTATTAGTTTTAGGTAGTTTTTGTTGGTTCTACCTAATTGGACTAATTACCTACCTAATTGGGCTCCGAGATGCCTTCTCGTCCAAATTCCTCGGTGTCTTAAAACAAAAGTTTTCGACCAATGTTTGGTGCCAGTGATGACATATGGCACTGAAACGTGCTATGGGTTCCATGCCATATGCCATATGTCATTCTTACGAAAACTATGGATTTCGTAAGAAAGCTCAACGTCGCTCAACGAGCTATGAAGAGGGCTATGCTCGGGGTTACACTGTGAAATCGAATCAGGAATCAGTTCTCGAGTGGAGGCCACAGACCGGCAAGCGTAGGACGTTCCGTCCACCCACAAGATGGACAGAAGATCTGATAAGCGCCGCGGGTCGACGGTGGATCCAGACTGCTTCTGACCAGTCCTTTTGAAAGATTAGAGGTCTTCCTTTTGTCCAACAGTGGACATCATGATGACGACTTTTTGTTAGTCCCGAAACAATCTCTATATGAGTACAAAACAAAAATATTTTCATGAATTATTCGTAATATCTAATATATTTTTCCTAAGTAGTAAATCTTGAATATGACATATCTGATCTGGTTTTGTTTCATATCTGATCTTTATTATCTATTTCAATATTTTTACGTTAAGGTTGTTAGGCAGGTTGACGGGCGTCTAAATGCTAGGTGCCTACAAACAACACAAGCACGACACAGCTGTAAGTGCTCTGCCGATCATAGTAGGATTAAGACCTATATAAACTTTTATAAGTATCTGGCTAGGCACCTATTTATAATTTGAAGAATTGAAGAACACAATAAAGTTACATTAATCTAGCAACTGTTTGTCAATTATGGGTAATTAACCGGCACGAAACATGCGTAGTTGCTTTTTTTTTTTTTTCAAATAAATCTTCAGTTATTCAAAATTATTAGTGAAAATAATAAACGTAGTGAAAAATAATAATAATAACGCCTTTTTCATTAACCTTCAAAAGGATTTATTTGATGTAGTCTGGAACTAGGAACAAAGTTTCATTTAGATTAGGTAACCGTACAAAATTAACCATTGTTACGTCGTATAAACTAAATATATTCCTCGGACCGTTTTCTCCATGATAACTCGAAAGCCATTAGTTAGATAATAACTGAGATAAATATTTCATACCATTAATCAATCGAAATTGGAATAACTAAAGAATAAAGTTATTTTTTTTTTATGTTAAGATCGGAAGACAGGCTGACGATCCACTTGATGGTAGGTGGCTACAGTCGCCTATAACACAAGCAACGCCAAAGCTGTTGCAAGTGCGCTGGCGACTACAATAGGATTAAGAATAAGGGATTGGAAGGGATAGGGAAATGGGCTCTGGCATCCCTTTCTTCACTCACAGAAGCACAACAGCACACGTGCTGTTATTTCACGGTGGTCTTTTGTAAGGGTGTGGTTACTGCCGCCAGACGGGCTGCCCAAATGTCTGCGAAAACGCAGTGTGCCCTGCCACTTACTTTCCAAATCCAGACCAGAGCCAAATTGGAAAAGTTCATTTTTCAAAGTTGACCCTGCCGGGAATCGAACCCGGGAACCCTGGAACAGAGTGTTAAGGCAAGCACCCTAACCACTCATCCAACGGGCTCGTCAATTATTATTATTATTATTTTAAATTAATTTTGGTCACTGGACATAGGTTACAATAAAAATATAGGCAAACGAAGCGAAACCCCGAGTGCTATAGGTGATGAGCATCTGCCATCGGATGAAGCATCTGCCCTATTTAAACATAACTTATGGGTATACTTGGTATAACGCAAGACCAAACTGAAAATAGCGAATATCGAATACGTGCCCATTGTCGTAGCATGCAGATTTTCTGAATGCCATTGTCACACGTGTCACTGTCAAAGTAACAATTGAAAATACGCACACAAATAAGTTTATTTAAAATTAAAATAAATAAATATGTCAGAGACGTATTAAGTTGTAGGAAACAACTGTGTACATTTCGCCCGTTCCACCAATCCCTACTAAGGTTACCACTTATAATTTACTATCAGTGGTAACTTATAAGTGGTAACTTATCCCTGCCAGTCTCTGACATAATTCTTCAAATTGTTACTATATCTGCCAAAAAGTTATTCCTTTACATATATCTATGTATATAAAGGCCATGACATTTACGTGTTTTAACTAGGTAAGACAAAGCGTGAAATCATAATTGCCATAATTATATAATCAGGGCCTAGTAGGTATATTTTTTCCACATATCCCAACTGTTCGAAAATTCAAAAAATACCATACAATCGCATATTTATCCGGGATTTTATTATATTTTTTGATATATAACTCTTTCGATATACCATGGCTAGGAAGGAATATAATTATGTATACTTCCCAAACTCACAATATTTTTAAATGAAGAAAGTTATTAAGCAAGTTTACTTACCTAGGCAAGTGTGCTCTTCAATCACTTGTACATTATATTATTATATTTATATATGAGAACAAGATTATTCATAATTTTTAGAAATTCCTTATCAATCTATCTCAATCACTCGATATGATTCATTAAATACGTATATATCAGTATTACATTCAAACCTACTTGTGACACATTCACACCAATTTTCAAAATAAACTGTGTACTTTTATGATGAGAAGCTATAGTAACTATAACTTTTATACTTTATAACGATCCTTTGATACTACTGTCTTAAAAACAAAAACAGAGCAAGTGCGAGATGTAAGGGAAGAATGTGCACGATCGATATATGGGCATTATAATTGAGTAATTATTAATTGAATAATTACTGTATTATATTTCCGAGCCTAACGTGCTCCTCCAGCCATTCACTGTAAATTTTGCATTCATTCATTCTTATAAAACTGTCCGTATTCCATAATTTTTTGGTCGAGGTGTTGGTGGCTACGCAAGTAGGAAAGTGTCTGAGAGCCGGAGGGGCAGGATTGTCGCAGATTGGCAATAAAAACGATTATCGAGTTATACGCACATTTCAACCCTCGCCACCCCATAACGCACAAATTTACCCGGCACACATACACACACACACAACATGTGTCGATACAGGTCAACCAAGGGAAGATAATAATAATCACCACCAAGTCTATTGGCCTTCTAAGACATACTTCTCTCGGGTTTATTTTCTAAAAACATCCATACTATTTAATATTATAAATGTGAAAGTAACTCTTTCTCTGTATCTGTCTGTTATCTTTTCACGCCTAAACCGCTGAACCATCATGAAATTTTACATACAAGTTTTCAGGGATACAGGAGAGGACATAGGGTACCCTTCATCCAGAAAAAAAGTACTGTTCCTGAGGGATTATCTAACGCCTAGCTAAAAGCTAAAACTGCAATAAATGTTAGGCGTTACAAAATAATGCTCATATATTTAGTCAAGCGTTATTTTTTTAATTTTTCGCGGGTACCAGGTAAATAAAGGGTTTTATTAGTTAGTAACTATGAAAGCATGTAAAGTTGCCATGTAAGCTATGAGAGCCTTAGAACATTTAAATTTAAATTAATTGTATTTATATATCATAAATTTTAATACATATGTCTATGTCCACATGCTTCGTAAATCGTATGTCTTAATGCTTCGTAATGCTTCGTTGTCACTATGTAATCTCATCATTAAGGGGGAATAGTTTTCATTGTGGGAATAATGGACCTTCTCCACTAGAAAAGTGTTAAAATTCCTGATATTCCTTATATTTTTTTTAATTTTATTAAACACTAGCTGAGCCCGCAACTTTGTACGCTTAGTAAGTATTCGGTATAGCGCGTGACTTTTTTGTTTGTAAATCGATTGGAATGAAACTAAATATTACGGGAAGCTTACCACAATAAATCAGTGAAAACCACATTTAAATCAGGGAAGCTGTTTCAGAGGTTAGAGCGCAAAATGCACAGAGTAACAGACAAGAATTGTAAAAACTTTTTTTGACTTCGGTAACATAAGTAGGTACAACGTGTACATTTTTTTTACAATTTTATTATAAGTAGATATAGACTAGCTGAGCCCGCAACTTCGTCAGCGTGATATTCGACATAGCGCGTAACTCTTTTGTTTGTAAATCGGTTGGAATGAAGCAACACTAAATTTTAAGAGAAGCTTAACCACAATACATCAGTGAAAACCTCATTCAAATCGGTTAAGCCGTTTCAGAGATTAGCGTGCACAAACTCACAGACAAAGAAAAAGACAAAAATTCTAAAAACTATTTTTTTGACCTCGGTAATGTAAATACAACGTGTACAAATTGTTTTTTTTTTTTTGAAAAAATCTTTAATGCACTGATTTTTTAATGCATTACAAATATTATTTTATTTTTGTAACAAATTCGTCCAATCAAATCGTATTATTGAATAAAAATACAAATTATTGGTCGTCTGAATCATTTGTTTATTATTTATCTATTGATTTCAAATCTCAGAGACCAATATCAAAAGAGTGTGAAAAGAGCATTGGTACCATTTCCCAAGCCGCGATAAATATTCCTTTCTCCGATTTAAGGATATGAGAAATTTAGAAAAGAAAAATGAAAAAAATGTAAATATAGTTATTGGAGAGATTTCTACAAAAATAGTATGTCTTTGTCGTGGCGCAGATTCGCGATTTAGTGAAGAGTGCTCGGGCCACGCCTGAAGCACCCTCCACCTAACCGTCCCGCATCCCTCCCGCCTCCTCTCTCCTTGGTGGTGGAGAGGAGAGAGATACTCAACTCGAGTTCTTCTCTAATCGCTTCTTTGCGCGACTGTGTTTGACTTTCACATTTTTATTATTCTATCAAATAAAATCCTTCCTAATAACTTTGTACGGTCCCTGCTAATACCAATGAAAAAAATAGGTATATTTTATATAGTATCACATATAATAAAATCGTAAACGAGCTGTGTCTGTACATTAAAGATTTTTCAAAAAACAATTTGTACACGTTTTACTTGCCAGAGCCCATTTCCCTATCGCTTCCTGTCCCTTATCCTTAACCCTACTGTAGTCGGCAGCGCACTTGCAGCAGCTTTGGTGTTGTTTGTGTTATAGGCGACGGTAGCCACCTACAATTAAGTAGACCTTTTTCTAATAGACTTAGTAGTTTTGGCTGTGCGTCGATATCCATTCAGGACATACAATTTTATAAGTATAGATAAAGATATCACATAATGATTTTAGCTATAAAATTGTCAGCCCTACTTAGATAGCTAAGTATCAACTGAATTTTTATGGTTTTGAAACAATAACTACAAAATATATCCCAACAAAAAAACCTTTATAAGTCTCATTGATATTTTTTTATTCACTACAAGGCGAACCCGGCTACGCTTCGGTGCGGGGCGTACTGAACCAGTTTTTTTTTTTTTTTTTCTAAAATAAAAGTAACCTAAGTTACTCCTCATAACATCAGCTATCTACAAGTGAAAGTCCCGTCAAGATCTGTCCACCCGTTTCGACATTAGCCGGAACAGACAGACAAAAATTTTGTAAATCTAATTAATTAATTAATTTGTAACCATAGGTAATATACATTTGATGAAATTTAAAATTTTCATCAAATGTATCAAATTTTCATGAAAAATCTAATTTTGATATATATACATTTAGTAAAAGTAAAAAGCAGTCAGTTATTTTGACATTACAAACAGACACTTCAATTACAAAAGACATTATTTGTTAGTAGATTACGAAATTTTAGTTTTTATTTCTTAAAAGATTTATTATTGTATTAGGGAAAGAATCTATTTCTCTTATACTCCTGCATCGAAATATGTAAAGTGCATATGTAAAGTGTAGCATGTAAGTTGTATCTAACTATGTATAGTAAGTCATGTAGTAATTTATTTGATTGACTGACTCGTCATTCATCGAAATGGCGAGATTGTCATTGTCCTTGTCGCGATACATACGAGTAGATAAATCTACACACATACCTGTATTTTATACATATAGTTTATTTAAATTATACTGAACTAGTCACCCGCCCGGCTTCGCACGGACGCAGTTTCTTTCAGCAAATTAAATATAAAAAACTTTCACCGTTTATCCCTCTTTCCATGAATGAAAACCGGTATTAAAATCCGATGGATATTTTAGAGGAAGTTAGTGAAGAGGAGGACAGCGATTTTATTTCGTAATAAGTATAAATGTAAAAAAACAATTTACGTTAGACAAGACACATGTATTTTAAAAAATAAATTAGGAATTAAAATAATAGTCTAATTGAGACTTATCTCAAGATACCAAAAGAGTCCAAATAGATTCAAAATCTAATTTCAATATAGGTAGATACATAAATTGAGATAATTCGTTTTTGCAAAGTTTACTTAAACTAACTGTGTCCGGCGGTTTTACCCGCCGTTTAATTGAAATGGAGATGGGCATGCAAATTTCGGCTACTCTCGGTAATGTTAGAGTTCTCGTCGGGCTTCGTTGTCGCTTAGCCTTTGCTGATTTTATTTCTCTTTGCTAGACTGCTAAGGGTCGCGAGTTGATGCCAAATAGCATTTTTTGACGAGGAGTAATCCACTTACTACCGCTTGGCGGGCGATAGGGGTATGTGGAAATCGGCCAGCACCTGAAAATGGCGGCACTGGGAATACCCACTAAAACTCCCGGTGTCCCCTTGCCCTTTTTCGAAATGAATCGGGTTCTGCCGAGGCGACAACTTCGATCCAAAAAACCATTGGTATATGGCATGATCGAGCTTTCGACATGATAGGCCGCGTCTTTCCCACTGCGCCACGGACTCTCATAAAATGTGGAACGCTTCACGATTTTGCGTGTCATCCTTGCACAGGAGCCATGCTAATCTTCTCTGTATCGTTTATACTGCCGAAGTAAGTACAAGATGCCAAATAGCCTACTAACCTTCCCCAAGAATTGTACTATCAAAATGGTTTACTCGGAGTAATATTTCTCTCTTCATTATTTATTTATATTGCAATAGTAATAATGATTCCCACAAACAAGTATTGTGCTGTTGGTTATTGAGGCGTATTTCCTTTGATATTTTCTCTTTTCTCATTTCGCATTCTCATATTATTTTGTTTCCACAAATATTTGCATTTCTTTGTGGCCGGGACGAAGCCCTCTGCTTTCACCGCCCACCGATGGGTGGTGCGGCTAACGAGCGGGATCAAAAGGCGCTTTCAAAGCGCTCTCACTCAAAATGAGAAGTTGCCTTTGGAAATTGGAAGTCGTGATTATCTCCAAACAAATATTTATTACATTTACATTTACAGGACTTCTCTGTTCTCACTCGAAATTGTGTTAAATTCAAAATTGATTTTTCATTTATTTGAAACAAAAAATAATCACAGAACAAATCTTCTTAATATATAAAGACCTCGAGTCACGGTGTTTGTTCATGGTCGCACGAAACGAAACGACTCGACCGATTTTTATAAAAAAATTTGTATACCTACTTGATAGATATAAGAATAGGTCGTAAAGTAGGTATTTTTCATCCTCTTACCCCCGCCCCCCATTTCTTAATAGAGATTTTAGTATTTTTTTATGAAGAATATCCAAATAATTTTACCGTTGTTCGTTGACGTGAGTGTCGCGTCACTTTGACATATATAATTATTATATAATTAGAATTATTTTCGGGTTCGGCCAGGACAACGTCTGCTAGATCCGCTAGTTACTTATATATGTGTATTTTAAAGTAATCACATTAATACTAATAATTCTAATAACATTATTATCTTACTTATCCTACTAATATTATATTAAATGCGTAAGTTTGTTAGGATGGATAGATGTATGTATGTTTGTTACTCTTTCACGCAAAAACGGCTTAAAGGATTTAGATGAAATTTGGCACACAGATAGTTTATTAACTGTATTAACATATAGGATACTTTTTAATCCTGGAAAAAATGTTGGTTCCCAAAGGAACGGCTAATATATAAAAAATTGGTCGTCGCAGCGATAAAGATATTTTCTCAGGTGTTATGAAAAAAAATCATTTTTCAACGCGGACGAAGTCGCAGGCCCCAGCTAGTATGATATATTTTTAAAGTATTTTTTGATGAAGCTAATGATTTGATTGTGGATCAAAAGTCACTCAAACAGCAAGCGATATCAGAGATCACGCAAATGTTCTGAATCTTCTGAAAAGATGTACAATGTATAACAAATATGAGGATATTACAGTAGATGCCTTAGATGCAACTGAGTCGTCAGGAAATAAATCATTTTTATCAGTCAGAAAAAATGTACCTACATAACAAAAAAAATAGCATTAGGCAGAAAAGTTCGAGTACATCATTAGTTTTCCAAAATTTGCTAGTCAATTATACAGAATCTGTACACTACAGCCGGTTTTCGTACCACTTATAATAGCAATCTGCATTCCGTTACACATTCCTATCGCCATTGACGTTTATTGCTCGACGACTCAGTTGATAATGCGTCTACTATAGAAATGTTATGGCAACTCTAACACATTATGTTATTCCACGGCACGGGTTGGTTACTGCAACCGGATGGTCTGCCCAGTTTGCCGAACGCAGTGTGTTTTCACACTAAGAAATACTTTAGATCAATTTCATGAATTATAAATGTAAAAATAGCACGCACGCGTTGATGTCTTTTGTTCTCGTAGAATAATTAAAAAAGTTATTAGCAATATATCGCTTGAAAATAGGTAACTCAATACCTATGTCAATAATTCTCGAAAGCAAATAATGTAAATTTCCCATGTTATGAAATATGCTAAAAGTTCCAATAAGTACGTTGTAGAGTTACCCCTCGTAGGTACATAGTTATGGAAAATCGGGGCGCGAGTTATGCGAATCTCAATAAACATTATTGAATCCGTTTCGGGCGCGGTCGCACTACGCCACGAAACATTTTTCGCGAAATTGTTTTACCACAACTTTTAAAAGATAATTTTCTTTTATATTATTAAAGGTGGCAGACAGGCTGACGGTCCACTTGATGGTAGGTGGCTACCGTCGCCTATGGACACAAGCAACACCAGGGGGTACGTGTGCGCTGCCGACCTTGCAGGAATTTGATTAAACAATTCATATATTTATTAATTTTTATTGTTTTTGTTGTACAAACGCCAACAGCAAATATTTTTAAATTACACTTCATTATAAACTATATGTATAACATCTGGTGGGTAAGTATATGGGCCAATCATAGGCATTTACAATATTAACAATTAATATCTAAGTATATATGCACACATAGAATTACGTAACAAGCTGTAATTAAAATTACATAATAATTTTTTTATGTTAAAGTCAGCAGACAGGCTGACGGTTCACTTGATGGTAAGTTGGCTACAGTCGCTTATAACCTAAGCACCTAAGCTAAACCTAAGGTGGAGCTGCGGAAGACTGTTCGTCCGATCTCGCAACTTCACCAATAGCGGAAGAGGAGGACGCCAAGGGGTTTAGTCGGTAGGTCTACCCCATTGTCATTTCGGGCCAGGAGTCCGACATAACCCACCGGTCTGTCCTCAGGCCGGTGGGTATCCATGATGAATTCCTCTTGTAAAAAAAGGGAATGTTTAGAGAGGTGAATATATCTTCCAAATTAGTTTTGTCCAAAAAGAGCAAATTTTTTTACCAAAAAGTTGGTAGACAAATTTACATTACACTTGATGGTAAATGCCAATTGTCGCTTTTTATACAAGCAATGCCAGGGATGGTGCTGGTGCTAAAAATAAGTAAGAGTTGGAAAAATTCATTCTGGAATGTCTTTCTCACTCAAGGAAACACAGCAGCATATTTCACTATGGTCTTCTGTAAGAGGAGGGTATATGCCGCCAGACGGGGTCCACAATTTATGACTGCGGAAAGGCCTGCCATTACTTCGCTGAAGGCATGATTCCCTAAGCCTCTATAGCATGTCACAAAACCTCTAAAAAATAATGTCTTTGTGCGGTGGTGTATGTGATTTATAAAGGTGAGGTCCATAATAAATATCCCCAATTAAGTTCGCCCAAGGATCTGAAGGCCATCTCTTAATCATCCTACGATAAATGTATGTAAAACTGGGTGAAATGCTAATTCAAACAATGGGTCCTACTCCGAGGAAATATTTTCAATTTTGATAAATTTTACATTGATAAACAGATCAGCAGCAATTCTTCAATAAATGACATCAGTAACTACACAAAAAAAGGTAACATTGGTCTTGTTTATATATGACATTCTGTGACGCACTGTGACGGTTTAGGATGCGTAGAATTATGGCGAACCATAGACTTTATATATTTCGCCAGCACGATTCTTTTAAAATTATATTTTAAAAATACCACAGAGCAAGAAACCGCCGCGCTGCCCCCTACTACCTAGAGACGACATGGTTAACACTTTCCATATAAATCCATTGTGTCAGGAGGCGTTACCGTTTATTCATGGTATTAAGTACCGGCTTACGCATTGTTTAGATTTTGTGTTCCAAGACAATCTCGACTCGCCTTTTTTTAAAGCAAAAATTACATTTAAATACTTACTTGTGATATGATACACCAGAATTTTGCTTCTTCACTGTGATTATTACAATAAATCACAGCATGACGCATTTCTATCGCTTTCTTGGATAATGTTTACTCCACAACGTGCAAATAGAAACTGGCGGCTAAATGCGCCTTGATTTGAGCTCAGCGCAATTGCGCGGCATGAATATTATTAATATTGCCGTCTGTAGTAGCAGCGGTGCCGCGGCGATTCCTCGCCCTATGAAAAATACATTACAAAAAATGTTGACTGCCGGAAAGACTAAATAAAAACAATTTTGGGGCTGACAAAAGGTATATTTTATAAGAAGCATTAACTGTTTGCAATGAGACCATACATGTGTCCGCCTCCCAACAGACGGCTGATTTATAATGTAGTCAAGTCACCCGCCGCCTCCAACTTTCACAATAAGTTGGGCAAAGTGTGGAATAAGTTCCTCCAACTTATTTCCCTTCTGAATAGTGTTAGTACCTCGGTGCGTATTCAACGCCAGAGGCGACGAACACTATCCGATATTAAAGGCGGACCCTCTCCAACGCCATCTCAACAATTATTATTAAAACACTAGTCTGCGTCAGCACTAATGCCATTGTTTCGGAGATGAGTCCGCGCGGGGAGGGGTAGTGTCATTAAGGCGATAGCGGCAGATCGTTACGGAGCGGAACTACGTCGTTACCTAAAGACAAAGCCTACGTTATGTACCCGGCCATTTTTCTGCTGAGCGTAGTTGCGGAGCCAAGCGACCGTTTCAGGCTATGTAACTTTGAGGTAGGTTGACGGGTTACCTGATGGAAGGAGACGATCACCGCCGCCTATAAACTTTTTTATGTTAAGATCGGCAGACAGGCTGACGGTCCACTTGATGGTAGGTGGCTACCGTCGCCTATTACACAAGCGACGCCAAAGCTGCTGCAAGTGCGCTGCTGATTACAGTACGATTAAGGATAAGGGATTGGGAAGGGTTAGGGAAATGGGCTCTGGCATCTCTTACTTCACTCACCGAAACACTACAGCACACGTGCTGTTATTTCAAGGTGGTCTTCTGTAAGGGGCGTAGGTAGTTCCGCCAGACGGGCTGCCCAAATGACTGCGAAACGAAGTGTGCCCTGCCACTACTTTCTAAATCCAGACCAGAGACAAATTAAAAAGTTCATTTTTCATAGTTGCCACTGCCGGGAATCGAACCCGGGAACCCTAAAGGCAATCACCCTAACCACTCATCCAATGGGCTCGAGCAACAACATCGAGGATCCAGTGTATTGTTTACCATGATAGCATAAGTTAAGTAAGCCCTTATTTCATAGGCTGCAGAAGAGAGATTCGGTCTCCCGGACTATAATTTATATATCCCATCGCGCGCCGCCTCGTTCGTTAGCAAATGCATTCCGTAATGAGCGTTTTATGCGAGCAAATGTAAAAATATATAAAAAGCAGCATGAATTAATGCGGGAGGATTCGACGGGCGCACAATTATCATGCTCCTCTTATGTACTCGTAGTATGGGGACTCAGTACATATGAGTACCTTTTTTTTAACGAGGAGAAATCCATTTACAGATTTCCTACAGCTATATGGGGTATATGGGGGTCGCCTAGATGTTGTTGGCACTACCCACTAAAACTCCTCGGTGCCTCCTTGCCCTTTGTTTTGGGAGTGGACCGGGTTCTGCCGAGGGAACTTACTCCGGTCCGTCCCAGGGCAGCCTAGCCGTACATATGAGTACCTAGGTGCTCGCTTCGTTTTTCTTCCTCGTCTTGATCTGCTTCTATCTATTTCATTTTGTTTTGTGGAACTAGATTATGTTCGAAATATAACCCACTACTCATGTAACTTTTTACTTTTGTGGTAATCGAAATGATACCCGTTTCTCTGTCCCCATTCCTATCGATATAAAATTGCTCCATATGTACCTATTATCTCGTTATGGTCGGCGGTGTACCTACTTGAAATCCCTCCGCATTATTTCTCCTTATACGCGAAAATAGTCACCTACCAACCATCCATTGTCAGCTTGTCAGCTTCTATTATCATTAAAGAATAAAAAAGAGAAAAAGAAGTTTAATTCAGTAATTTTTTCCTTAAATAAGGTCACAATTCATGGCAGATGTCACATTTAAATACTAGGTCAATTTACATTTCAAACTATTGAAAGAGAAACCGGCTGGTAAATAACCAAGAAATGACGAAATAAATTAAAAAGTAGGCACTCAAAAAGAAAACTTCGTAAAACTACCATGAGCACAATAACATTTAAAATTATATAACAGCCCCACAAATAACAGTAACTGATGAAAAAGCAACAGTAGTTAAGAAAATCTGTCTGTCACGTTTGAGATTTTTTTAGTGCAATTTTTGACATTTGTAAAATTTTGCTGAGATTTAGAGAGAATAAATAAATTTAGCGTCATAAAAAACTGTGATATCTCGTTGGCAGGATATCAAATTAAATCATTCTGTATCAATCTCGTATCGAATTAATTTTTGACTTCAAAGGATTCCCCATCGACTATAATCCTAATAATATTATAAATACAAAAGTTTGTATGTTTATTCCTCAATAACGTAAAAACAGTTAAACGGATTTAGATGAAAGGGGATTGGAAAATTTTGGGCCCAACCTGTTACAGAGAAAGTAAATGGCGGAAAAAACCTTTATATTTTTTACAGTTGCTAAATACAGAAAAATATTTTTTAATGTTGTGTTTTGTGTAGAGATCTTGTGAGTATATAATGTTCTGTGCTCGAGCCATCATAAAGTAAGCTTTAAAAAAAAAACAAAGTCAAGTCTTTGTTTATTGTCTGTGTCTAGTTTAGTGTTTTTTATGCAATTATAAAGACATTATAATCTAATGGAAATCTACCTAGAGTTTAAGATTAGTCGTCTAAACAATACTAAAATGATAATTGCAAAACATATTGTTAAAGTAACCTAACCATATATTTATTTGAGCCCATATATCTTGATTATGCAACTGACAATCAAATTGAAACTAAGGTAGCATAAATCTGATATTTTCACGGCGCCACGCCGTCTCAACGATAAAGATGTGAGGTGTTATATCTATCTCTATACATAAAATAGTAAACGACCGGCGGGGGTCTGTACTTACATTAAATATTTTTCAAAAAAAAATGTTGTACTTATGTTACCGAGGTCCAAAAAAGGTTTTTAGATTTTTTTATCTGTTTGTCTGTGTCCTTGTGCACGCTAATCTCAGAAAGGGCTTAACCGATTTGAATGCGTTTTTTCACTGATGTATTAGCAAGGTTCCAGTAACATTACTGTTTGTTTCATTCCAATCGGTTTACAAATTTAAAAAAAGTTACGCGCTATACCAAATACCTACCACGCGTACGATATTGCGGGCTCAGCTAGTTATCCAGCTAGTTTCTTAATAAACGGAAAGTCCTACTGATTTCATTAAAAAATAATCTTTTTTACAAAATTTGTATCCAAATTTCAATCTCTTATAATAGTCCATTCTTTCGCATTCTCTGCAAGTTCGGAATGAATATTCCATGAGGAATAACTGGCAACAATCCGACAAAATCACTGTAGGTACCTAAATGTTAGTTATAAAACAAATACTAAATACGTAACAGTTATTTATTTATTTTATTTATTTTATTTTAGGGTAATTTACAGGCACGAATATTACACAGTAAACAATTCAAATAGAAACACACACCAAATAAAAAATTTCCACTTATAGCATGAAAGATAACAAAGATTAATTACAACCAATACAATACAAAGATCTTAGAAAGTCAAACAATTACCTACCTATATTTTTTATAGGTATGAAAGAGTTTTTCGGTTATATTTCTAGTTTTAACTATAGAGCTGTGGAACAAGTCGACATCTGTATCTACATGATAGCATCTGTCTACATGAACGAGGCATTAATGATTTTTTCCTATAATTTGTTTTACCTTTAGCTACCATCCAGTAAATGGTGTTGTTTTAACAAATGCTATCTACATGATAGCATCTGTCTACATGAACGAGGCATTAATGATTTATTCCTATAATTTGTTTTACCTTTAGCTACATGCAGTAAAGTGCGATTCCTTAAGTTAGTATGGGGAACATTTAGATATAATTTGGATAATAATTCAGGTGAATCAATTTCTCCCCTTGCAATTTTTATCTAATAACAAATAAAGTTTTCTGATAATAAGGCGCGACAGTTAAAATAGCTCCATCGCGGCTGCTTTACTCTTCCATTGTGACAGATTATACAAAATTTTATGATTACATCCGGTTGTACGCTCCGTCTATCCATTTAAAATATATGGAAGTCGATTTAACAAATAAGAAACGACCACTAAACGGAATTAAACGGTTTATCTATTTGGAATGGTCGGTAACTGAACGATTCGGAACGACATCACTCGAATCACCCTCGCCACCTATCTGCCTCCCCCTCGCTACACACCCCTCGTATGCCATAGACTAAGGCAGGAATCTATGGCAGAACTATCCCAATTTTTAAGCACACACTAACAAAATAGGACAACACAGAACTAACAAAACTACCTGTGTAAATACACAGGTAGTTTTGTATTTTGTATGTTTTATATGAAAAAAAAAATTAAAGTAGCCGATTAGAACTTTAGTAGGTACAGAACTTAAGTTAATTAGTATGCCTTAAAACAAAAGTAAATTTTCAATAATAATTTTCCTTAAAACTTAAAACAAATAATTTTCAGCGATAAATAATAATCGCTGAAAATACGAGAAAGATTTCTTTGAACAGTACCTACCTATTTTACAATTTTTTCTTCTCACAAAATAGAATTTTTTATATAAACCATGATAGGTTTATTTAAAAATTATGCATGCAAATATTTTATCTAACTTACAATTTAAGTATAACAAGTCAAAATAGGCAACGAAAAGTAACACTTTTCTGCTATGTAAGTTCTTTAACATACCAGTATGACAGAGCGGTGTGAAGGTTAGTCGGTCGCGATTTTATTTAAAACCGCGACACTCAAGTTTAACGTCAAACATATGGTAAAGGATTTGATTTCATACTTTTCGATTGTATAGCAAGCAATTGGCACATACTATACTTTTAAAAAAATCTTTAAGACTCCATTATTCATATACTAATAATATTTATAAATCTATACATATAAAAAAATCGTAAACGAGCCGTGTCTGTGCATTTAATATTTTCAAAAAAAAAAATTGTACAGGTTCATATTTTTGTCAAAAAAAATATAGTTTTGTCTGTTTGTTTGTGGGTTTGTGCACGCTAATCTCTGAAACGGCTTAATCGATTTGAGTGCGGTTTTCACTGATTTATTGTAGCAAGCTTCCCGTAACATTTAGTGCTTATTTGATTCCAATCGGTTGACAAATACGCGCTATGCCGAAAACCACAAGGACGAAGTTGCGGGCTCAGCTTACCTAAAAATAATATTTCATAATAACATAATTTATAATTATTATTACTGTTATGATATGAAATATAAATCAAAATTTAAAAAAACTGTAAATTAATTTCTCTTCATAATAAAATTTTCGAAAAAAGAGGTCTGTCGGGAATTCTGATATTAAATTGTTTAACCCAGTAAGCATGAAAGAACAATTTTGTATCTTAGTATAAAGGACATCTCTATATATAAAAATGAATCCCCCATTTCCCTTGGTCACGGCATCACGCGTGAACGGGTAGACCGATTTTAATTAGTGAAAACTAATGGAAAGAGAGATAAACGGGGAATGTTAATATATATATAAAAATTGCACCCCGGGCGAAGCCGGGGGCGGGTCGCTAGTTCCTATATAAAATTTCCTTCCTATGAGTCGCTTCTGCGCCCTTGCGTCCTCTGTGAGCCCTGCGTGCCGCCACAATTCTTACAATCAACTAGCAATGAAGCTAAAAGCTCTCTCATATTATGTCCTTTCCTCTGTGATCCGAACTTATACCTTTACTCTTCAATCTAACTTAACGTGATCCACATTTTAAAATATTAAACATGTACATACTTAAGAAAATTGTATTTCAACGCGCTTTGATACCAAGTGCTATACAGCTCCCGTGGGTACACCCTTTCAATTTAAAGCTAAATTAATCCACAGTTTTTCTATTCAGTCTTCGGGAATTAAAAATGATTTAGATTCCTGTCTGAATTGTTCCACCAATAAAAGTTATGTCAAAATCAGTTCAACCGTTTCGAATATTTAGCTATCGTTATAGCTTCAACAAATATAGTTTAAAAACGCTTATTTTTGGGTTTCAATGTATTTCACGAACACAGACTCTCCAATTTCATTTATTTGAATGTATTCTTTCTTTTGAATGTAGGCGTTTCTTTTGAATACATATTAGAGGATGAGTAAACGTAAATATAGCGATTGTTATTGAAGTAGTAGGTAAAATAAACCGCCGAAAAGGTATAAGGTGTACAATTTTGTTATTGTACCAATAAAATCTATTGTTAATATTAACAACAAGTTTTTGTTGACGGCTGCGATTGTGATATGACAGTATTTTGACGGCTGGAATGTGTTCTATAATATTCCATGGAATACTCTCAGATTCTGCGATTTTTGTTGACGATTTTAGAACTTTTAGGATTTTTTTTAGTATTTATAGCTTTTCAATCCATCGTAACAGGTTAGCTACTCCGTGGTGCCTGCCTATGAAGGTACCTTTTTATATTATTAAGGGTGGCAGGCAGGCTGACGGTCCACTTGATGGTAGCGAGGTGGCTTAGGCTATAACCATCACCTAAGGACACAAACAACATCGACCCTGCAGGAATTTTATTACTCCTCGCTTGAAGAAGCCTATTTTGTTGCTACATGGAAACACATTACATGGAAACACATTGTTCTAAGGTACTTACAGAAATATTGGGACAAATATTGTTAACTGTCGGACAAATGTTAACATCGGATGTTTATTCGTAGACATTTTTATAAAACAAACAATTTAATTAAAAATATACAAAAAAAAGGTCATTATATGATATCATTCTATGTCATTGCCGACAGAAAAAATCACAGTACTCGATCACCAATTAATTTAATTACTACTTAAATAAGTATAATATATGCACCTAAAGGTTATTGTTTGATCTGTTTAATATTGTATGCGTCAGTAACATTATAAAATTTATTGGAAAAAGTATAGGTAATATTTACAAATTATAATTTTTGTGGTACATAAATATATAGATATTATATTTTTTATTTACAATAATTTATCAAAAAAAATCATTAATTAAAGTCTTATATTATTTTGCAATAACTCCATCCAGCATAGAAGTTGTGCACATTTGTCGATAAAATTCATTTGTGTACCTACTTTTGTTCGTGAAATTGTTACTCGTAAATATTAGTAGGTAGGTATATCTATTGAATCAGTTATGGTGTCTAATTAGAATGATATTGTCTTCATGCCTGCCATGTTGTATAAAGACACCGTCAGCTTTCTCTCTTAAAGTTAAAGATAAGTATATCGCTTAAGTTTTCTTTATGGTACCTTAGCAAGGTAAGGTGTACCTTATACCTATATACAATTTGCGTTGGTGGCATGAATAATTTTTTCAAAAATATCATTTGGTATATAAGCGTAGCGTTGCAATCCCTCCGCACAATCCAATCCGCATCTCGCTAATCACTCGTTCAATCGCGAATAACACGATTCCGTTCCCATTCATTTAGCTTTTAAATTTTCAATCAAACAACTCCCCCAGCCTTACGACCCTCCAATAAAAGCATTTCTATACAAAATTATGTGAAATCACCATTTAAATTATGTACTGTTGGAATATGAATAAGCATTCTTACAATAGAAACGTAATTTTCTCTAATGCTCCTCCGTCGTGCCTTCGCCATCAAACACTCTTCATAACTTGGGTATAATTGGGAAACATATTATTGGTGGGATATTTATAAGATAATACTATTTCGTTGTAAATACCAACGACTTTTTAAATATTTTTCTAATTATTTCATGTTTAATAAATAAATAAATAAATAAATAAATAAATAAATACTAAATACCCAGTTGTGCCGCGACTTCGTACGCATTGAAAAATTGAAATATATGAAACATCTGACATATTTATCGATGTGACGACGGGAACCTAACATTTTCCAGGATAAAAAGTATCCTATATCTTAATCCAGGTAAAACACTTTCTGTGTGCCAAATTTCATCTAAAGCCGTTCAGCCGTTTTCGCGTTATGAGGAACAAACATACAAACTTTCGCATTCATAATATTATTAGGATTTATTTTACCTATTTTTTAAATACTTTTTAAGTATTTATAGGTCATCAAACGCAAATAATGAAAAACCTAAATAATCTATCACCGGTAGAGCAAGCTTTTTCTATGGAGATGAAACCTTTCCAGTTGCGCTCTAGTTGAATAGTTTTCTATGCTATTATACTTTGCTGAGTACACAACTTTCTTTTAGTTATTGACAGTTTCTTATTGACAGTTCTTTTAGTTTCTTTTAGTTAGTTATATTGTTTAGTACCTTTTTTTTTTTGACGAGGAGTAATCCGCTTACAGATCTCCTGTCGCTGGCTAAACGGCAGGAGTATGTGGGGGTCGCCCAGCGCCTGATCATAGCGGCACTGGGAATACCCACTAAAACTCCCCGGTGTCTCCTTGCTCTTTGAGCGGGGTGGACCGGGCTCTGCCGAGGCAACAACTCCGATCCACCCCAGATATTGTTTAGTACCCAACTTATTATGGTATAGGACCGTATATATTGACATTTAAAGGAATTATTTATTTTATGGAGCCTGAAATTATGTTGTTATATGTTTTAGGTGTATCTGTCTGTGCCATCGTAGCTTCCAAAGGATGGACGAACTTTAATCCTTTTTTGTTGTTGTTGAAAGCCGATATGATCGAAATGGTTTATAGCAAAAATTTATGAAGATCTGTTCAGGTGTTTGAAGATCATCAGCTCATTTCTTAGTTGACGAATGAATCTCACTAACTTCCACAGGTTCTGTTGATTTGAAATTTGATATTACGTTACTTCTGTTGCATGCATGCAGTCGAGTGAATCTGCGGGATATCCAACTCCTCAGCAACTATACAGCATAAGTATATAAAATAAATAAATAAAATAAAAATTACCTTTATTTTCTATTACAGTTAAAACTTGACATGAAATAGTGTAGATTATAATATTTTAGGTATTATGTATTTTTATGACCAATATAAATTAACTTATTATATACATATAATAAGTTAATTTATATTAACTTATTATACTTAGTTAACTTATTATATACATAAAATTTTGTTTTCAAAGCACAAAAGAGGTGTATCAGAGCAATGTTTAAATTGAAAGTAACAGATAGTTGTATGCCCTATTTTAAAAAACATAACATACTAACACTTCCTTCACTTTTTATATACTACTCAAAACAAAATAAGGGCCACTAAGATTTTTTGCTGTACCATGAAAACAATAAAGACATTAAATTGTTTAACTTATGTAACTACAAAATAATGTTATTGGTTATAATATAGGCTAACAATTGTTTAAAATAATGATCATGAACTGTTTTTTTTAAGTTCATAATGAAATTGGCCATTTTGAATGAAAAACATGAACAAAAGAAATCACCGGAAAAAGACAAAATACTGTTCTTGTCACTTTTGTTTCTTCTTTTTAGTAACGAGTATGTCCTCCTCTCTTAGCAATACACTCCTGAAGCCTCGTATGCATACTCAGGATCAAATTCCTCACGTTTTCATCTGGAATCTCCTCCCAGGCACGTTTTAAAGCGTCAATCAGCTGCTGTTAGTTGTAGACCCCTTGCTCATTCTCTCTAACCCTTCGTTTCAATTGGTCCCACAATTGCTCGATTGGATTTAAATCCGGACTCTTAGCTGGCCATGGTAATACCTCAATATGAGACCCTTCTAGGACAGTTTGGGTCGATGGAGCTGTGTGTGCACGGGCATTGTCTTGCATCAGGATGAATCCAGGCCCCACTCGCTATGCAAATGGGATCACTTGAGGCCTTATGACGTCTTCGATGTAACGTTCTGCAGTTACGGTACCCGCATTTTAAATGGTGAGCTCGGTTTTGCCGTGTAAACTAATCCCACCCCAAACCATTACGTTGGGACCACCGAAACGGTCAACTTCGTGGATGCAGGACTCCGAAAAACGCTCGCCGCGTCGTCTCCACACCCTAACACGCCGATCATCATTAAAAAATTTTACTTTGCACTCGTCTGCAAAAAGCACCTTGCCCCACTGATTAATCCCCCAGTTCAAATACTGACGGCAGAATCTTAAACGGTTTGCACGTTGATCCCTAGTCAGAGGAATTCGAACAACTCGACGTCTTGACATTTGCTGGTCTTCGTGCAATCGATTAGGTATAGTTTGATCACTGACACGGGTACCCATTGTCAGCCGTAGGTGGTGTTGTAACTTACGGGCCGTTACTGTACGATCACGACGAGCACTTAGTTGGACGTACCGATCCTCGTGCGCCGTTGTTACACGAACTCTACCTGAACCGGGTCTCCTGGCAACACTGCCGGTCTCTTGGAAGCGATTCCATACATTTTGGAAAGCTCTTCGAGAAAAACCCAACTGCAAACCCACGTAACGCTGAGAACGTCCTTCTTGAATCATAGTTATGGCTCTGGTTGCTGTAATTGTATCCATGTGCCTTCGTACTGGTGGCATGATTAACGCGAGATGATAAATGAATCAATTAAAATTGAAAAAGTAAAACTTTTTTCCTAAAATAACCGAAACAAGTTAAGAAGACAATTGAAGAAAAAGATAAGAATAACTTCCGATTATTTTTTTTTCTTAAAACGATGGCTAATATTTTTCAAATTAGGAAGCATAAAACAGATCAAACACCAAAGAGTTCGTAATATCAATATAATGCTACTTATCAGTTACTTTCAGTTTACTAAAGTGCACTTAAATGTAAATAAACTAGTGGCCCTTATTTTGTTTTGAGTAGTATATATGAAGTTGTAGTATATGTAAAATCGAATCCTACTTTATTTAGACGAGTTTCGGAGAACACTAACAGAGCTCAAAGAGATCCAAATAGGCTGTGTATTCGCAAAGCACACACAGCCCTTATGCATAAGAGCGTTTTTTGTCTAGCACCAGTCATATATAATAAAATTCCGAACAATATTAAGCGGTTCAATATTAGTATATTTAAGAGGAGAGTTAAAAGACTACTGGTTGATAAATGTTACTATGATTTAAAAGATTATATGTCTGATAACTTGGTGGATACTAGTGATTGATTATTATACTTACATTGTTATGTAGCATCAAAATATCAAAATATTTGCACACCCCAAAGGGTAGAATGTAGCGAGCCTTATACATTTTAAAACCATTGTTGTAATCACCTATATTCAGCAAATAAATAAATTATTATTATTATTATTATTATATAACCATACATACGGCATATATAGCGTGTTTTAAATTCAATCGAAAGTCGGGGGTTGGTTTATAATTTTTAATAATGGCCTGTTTATTTTATCAATATTCTTATGAAGGTATTATAAATATTTATAAATTTATTGTTCAAAGAAGTAAATAACTAGACTAGGTAAGAGAATAATGCACCTTGTCTTATTTCACGGTGGTCTGGTCTGTAAGGAATGGTTACACCAAGCCAGGCGGGCTGTCAAATTTATGGCTGTGTCTGTTGTGGAATCTGTTCAGAACACTTTTAATATGAATTATGTTTGATTGAGGCAGTACCTACGTCTGGACCCTTCTCCCAATTGGATAATTGGTTCTGAACGCGGTCGACTGCGCTCGTTACGGGAGACCGAGAGACAAGGCCGCCCTAATACAAATTGATGCAATTATTGCCACCAGCGGCTTTCATTCTATGCGTTTACTTGTGCGTATAAAGTATTAACAGGCTTTTTATACTGTTCCTTGGCGTGTACTGTATCTATCAGTATATAAACTTATAATATATCATATAAATTTATATAAGTATTCTTCTAGGTATACATTGAGGACTGGATCCTCGATAACACCAACCCACTGTGAATTTCACGTGTCTTTTTACTATAAACTGATAATGACTGCGATAGAGTGAAAAGTGCTCGTGGTTAGAGCTAAACTGATAACTCGTAGGTTTGTACGTCGTGCTAAGTACCTAAGTAAAACTGATGTTATTTCTGTTAAGATATTATTTCAACATATATACTTTTTACTATGTCAACCTATTTAAGTTAATGTCTGTCACAAAAAAAAAAATTTTATGTCATTGTATTCTCGATACCATAAAAGAAAGAAATATAATATGTCTAATTGCTAATCCGTTATTATCAATATATTTACTCCCATAAAATTAAATATGTAGGTACATATTTCATTTTAGGTACATGCATGTAGGCGCTTATTGTAGGTATATCATTATACACGCGTGCTCTGTGGGAGCGGTACACTCAAAAAGTATAGTGGCAGGGCACACTGCGTTTCGCAGTCATTTGGGCAGCCCGCCTGGCGGCAGTGACCACCCCCTTACAGAAGACCACCGTGAAATAACAGCACGTGAAATGCTGTTGTGTTTCGGTGAGTGAGTAAGGGATGCCAGAGCCCATCTCCTTATCCCCTCCTAATCCCTTATCCTTAATCCTACTGTAGTCGGCAGCGCATTTGCAGCAGCTCTGGCGTTATGTGTGTTACAGGCGACGGTAGCGACCTACCATCAAATGGACCGTCAGCATGTCTGCCGATCTAAACATAAAAAAAGAACGCTTAACCTCAACTTACGCACACATGTCATGTTCATAAAACTGTGTTGTCCGCAAAATTCTGCCTAGTTTTTATTTAGTCTGTACAGTGATTATTACTTCGTATTTTACACAAAATACGAAAATATTTTTCTCAAACCAAGACTTTTTAGAGTCAGTCAGAAGATTATTTTAGAGTCAGACGTACCTACTGTAATAAACTGCGAACACAGTTATCATGGCTCTTCAAGCTATTTTTAATCAAAGCAAACATCTTCAGAAATCACACGCCTTTAACCATTTTAATGACACATTTGATTGAGGAGTTTAAGTACCTATGAAAAAATTGGTCAAGATTGGTTTTTAAAAAAGGTTAGTAGGTAATCAATAAGAGACATTATCTGAAAAATATTAGACTCTCGCCGTAGTCTTGTTCTGTGTCATATTTGTTTTGACATGACGTTAAGATTCGTTTGCATTCAACCATTGATATGATATTTTTCGATTATTGTATTATATTCAATTCTCATAGCAAGTAAGTTCTTATTAGTGTTAGGTTTTTAAATAGAAGAAAAAGCAAACTTATCACAAATCATATTATATTCTGAAAAACGTTACGACACAATCAACATAAGAAGAGAATGTAACCATAGTAACCAGTCAACATAATTAGTCTATAGACAAGCAGCTACTGTACATCTCAACACTCCTCCTAAATGATAACATGGTTTACAGTTATTATTTAATACATAACTAATATCTAACTTAACTAAACAAACAGTAAACTAACCAACTAAGAATTAGCACAAAAACTTATCAATGCATTTATAAAACTTTTCGGTGCTCAAACTTTTAGTCATGACATCCGCTAAATTTTCACTGCTACAAATATGTTCAATACTGATGACCTTATTGACAACCAAGTCTTTTATATAATGAACCCGAATATCAATGTGTTTGGTACGCTTTGAATTCTCGTAATTCTTGGCCATTGATATTGCACTTTTGTTGTCAACAAGTAACACGGCATTTACATCACTACCTAAGTGTTTACATATACCTTTTAAATTAACCATTTCCTGTGCTAATGATGCGGCAGCTATGTACTCGCTTTCGGCAGACGATAAAGCTACACATTTTTGCTTCTTTGAAAACCAAGCAATGGGGTTTTTCCCTTGTAAGATAATACCACCGCTAACACTTTTTCTGTCGCTTCTATCTCCAGCCCAATCGGCATCAGAAAATCCGTATAAATTATTATCATTTGTCTTTTTAAATAACAATCCTTTATCCTTTGTTTCTTTCAAATAACGTACTACTCTTTTTCCAGCTTTCCATAATTCTTCGTTCGGTTTATCTAAAAATCTACTCAGATATGATACTGAAAATATTAAATCCGGTCTTGTTGTTACAGTAAGATAAATTAAACTTCCTACTAGTTCTCGATACGGTACATCCAAAATTTGTGCATTGTCCTTTATTTCTATATTGTAATTTCTTTCCATGGGAGTTTTAATTCCGTTACATTCATCCATTTTGAATTTAGTCAATATCTTTTCAATCATTTTAGTTTGTTTCAGTTTTAATGTATCTCCATTTCTTTTAACTTCCATTCCGAGAAAGTTCTTCATTTCGCCCATATATTTTGCGTTAAACTCCTCCTTAAGTGCTTTGATAGTATCTTCCCCGTTTCCAATGATCAGGATATCGTCCACATAAATGAGCATCAAGCAATCTTCTTTGTAATACAAGCAGTAATCATATTCTGATCTTTGGAATCCATTAGCTTTCGCAAATTCGTCAAGTGTTTCATTCCAACATTTTGGTGATTCAACCAATCCATACAATGCTCTCTTTAATTTTAATGCTGTATTATTATTTTTTATTTCTAATCCTTGGGGTATTTTGATAAATACATCAGACTTCAATTTTCCATTTAGGAATGCAGTGGGAATGTCAAGTTGAATAATTTTTAAATCATCTTGTACAGCTTTTGATAAGATCATTCTTATGGTAGAATGTCTAGCAACGGGTGCATAAATGCTGTCGAAAATGTCTTCTTTCTTTTGTTGGAAGCCTCTAGCTACCAGTCTTGCCTTTTTTGTTCCATCTTCTTTTTGCCTAAATATCCATTTTGTATCTATGAGTTTTTTTTTATCGGGTATAACTTGTTCTTCCCACGTTTGTAATCTTTGGAGTGCATCTAGTTCTTTATTAATTGCGTTTTTCCATTCTGGTTCTTTTACAGCTTCTTCGAAAGTTTCTGGTGCATTTGCACTGAGACATATAACAATGTTAGTTTCATTTATGTAATCTTTTGTCTCGTAATCTTTAAGATAAGCAGGGGGTTTTATCGTTCTCTTGGGTCTGATAGGTTCTTCTTCAGTATCAATGTTCATTTCTGCATCTTTAAATTCATCTTCCTTTTCTACAATATCTTCCTTTTCTGTATTGATTTCTTCTTCTTTGTCTTGAATATATCTTTCTTGTTTTACTTCTTCGTTATCTTTGAACTTAATTTCGCTTTCATCAAATCTTACATCTCTGGAAATAACTATCTTATCTTCTTTTGGATCCCATAATCTGTAACCAACAGTTCCATAACCTACCATTCTTGTTTCTTTTGCTCTCTTAGCTAACTTGTCCGGTTTGGGTACTATAGTAGCCCAAGCTTTGGAACCAAATACTCTCAATCTCGATAGGTCGTTTTTACCAAAAAATATTTCGCTGGGTGTCTTGAAGCATATGGCCCATGATGGCGATCTGTTCAATTGGTAAACTGCACATTGTATCGCTTCGCACCATAGATGTTTTGGCAAATTGGTTTCCGCTAATAGAGTCCTCGTTTTGTCGCATAATGTGCGGTTCATCCGTTCTGATATGCCATTAAGTTGTGGCGTGTACGGTAATGTATATTCTAAACTAATCCCTCTATTTCTGCAAAAATGTTTCAAACTATTAGCAGTGTACTCTCCACCATTATCGCATCTAATTCTTTTAACTTTATTCCCCGTTTCGTTTTCAATTCTTAATACATAGTTCATCAGTCTTTCTGTTGCTTCAGATTTGTTCTTCAGCGGATACACTACGCAAAAATGAGAGAAATCGTCAATTATTGTCATAAAATATTTCTCACCATTAGGTCCTGGTTGTCTAATCGGTCCAGCTATGTCTGTATGAAGCATCTCGGCTATCATTCTCGTTCTAGGCTTCGGGACAGGCGTGAATGGGCTTCGGGTGGCTTTACCTTCCATACAGGGACTGCAAATTCTATTAGATACAGGTAAGTTTAATATATTAAGGCTTTTCCTATTCAAATGACCTAAACGTTTGTGCCATAGATCTGCTGCATCACTAACATTACAGACTTCATAATTACATAATTCGGCTTGTAATTTATACAATTTTCCTTGCACGTTGCCGCATAAAAATGTCTTTTTATTAAATATCTTAACATTATTTTTATTAAAGTTTACGTTAAAACCTGCCTCGACAATCTTTTTCACTGATAATAAATTATATGAAACATTTTTCACAATTAGAGCATCAATATTGATCTTAGTATTTTGATATTTTATTTTAAGTTTACCTCTTTTATTAGTTGTGATACATTGGCCGTTAGCTACGAATATTTTGACATGTTTATGTAAGTACGTAATATCCGTCATATAATTTTCATATTTTTCATTTATTAAATGCTCCGTACATCCTGAATCTACAATTAGTTCTATTCTACCACACTCACCCACATTAGCAATAATATCACTAGCAATGAAACCTATTTCTTCGTCTTCTGTGCCTGCTGCTGAAGCATGTTGATACGTTGTATGTCGTGCACTTGAATTTCCTCTAAATGAGCGTCCACGCGCCCTTGTATAGCTCCGTCCTCGTGTCAATGACCGTCCTCTACTTGGCCCTTGTCCTCGTCCTGATCCTCTGCATTCGAACGACTTGTGTCCACGTTTCCCGCAGGAGTGGCAAGTGAGAAAAGCATTATTCTCATAACTTTCACTATTTCCGTTCATTTTTAACTTTGTTTCCATATCAAGTAATCTTGCTTTAACAAATTCTAGGCTCAACTGTTTCTCGGAAGCCATAGTCTCTATTGATGTAATGACTTGATCGTATATCTTTGGGAGAGAAGACAGCAGATAACAAATTTGGTCTTCTACATCGACGTTTACGTTGATTGCCGCTAGTTCGCTAAGAATTCCTTCAAATTTTAGGAAATATTGCTGTAAGTTGCTTTCATTGTCATAGCGCATTGTTATGAGCTTCCGTTTTAAATAAAATTTGTTACAGACTGTTTTCCGTTCAAATATGGCCTCTAATGACATTAACATTTCTTTGGTTGTATTCGCATTTTTTACAATGTCAATATATTTGTCGCTCAAACATTGTACCAAAAATGATTTTGCTCGTGAGTCATCTTTATCTGTCGGTATCTCTTTTAACAACACATCACTTAATTGCTTTTCTTCCAGCAGTAATTTCAGTCTAAATTTCCAATGACTAAAATTTGAATTTTCAGTTAAAATCGGCAGAACAGACCCCGCAGCTGTCATCTTTCTTTCTTATAATTTTTGCCGATATTATTTTTCGTGGATCGCAACCCAATATCTTTTATTTACTTACTGCACGCTTTCTGCTACCATGTTAGGTTTTTAAATAGAAGAAAAAGCAAACTTATCACAAATCATATTATATTCTGAAAAACGTTACGACACAATCAACATAAGAAGAGAATGTAACCATAGTAACCAGTCAACATAATTAGTCTATAGACAAGCAGCTACTGTACATCTCAACAATTAGTTTGATTCAAATTATTTAGAATTGGGGATACAGGGATTTCGTAAAACATTATACCTAACTGAGTAAGTACATAAAATATTATGAAGGCACATGTTAGTTAAGTAATAGGTGGTAATATTTACCTAAAGTAGATATCCGCGTGTCGGTTCAATGGCGGAGTGAAATAAATACGTTTGGAAGAAAAAGGGCGCAAGGATCCTTTACCAGACTTCACTCTATTGTGGAACCTTTTATAATCCTACTAAAGTACATGTTGAAGCTGGCTCGCCATTTGAATTTAGCAGAGTGTAATTTACACAAAGGCAAAGGTAGATGACGCGTATGTACCTACGTCGGACGAGCCGTAGGTATAATTAAACAGTGGTGTAGGTATTTAGCGACCGAATGTACTGCCTCTCCCTGCCTCAGTCCTCTTGAAGTAAGGACAGAAAAAAAAGTCTACAATTAAAACCTCAAGTAATTATTAAAAATGACCACTAACTATAAGATTTTTAATAAATCACTCAACTGACGATGGCCATCGTGAAATTCCCGCTACGTTACCTGGTTATAGCTATGTGTATAGGTATACTCAATGCCTATCTACCTTCAATTGATACCTTCAAGTAGATCGTCAACCTCTCTGCCAGCATTTTATTATATTCAATATTGCCTATATGTTGATATATATGTCAAAACTGTACAATATTCGAAAGTAAATATATTTAGGTATTTATTAGAATTAACAAAAGTTATAATAGATATTTGAAGCTTTCAAGATAAAAGTTTCATAAGTTTGGTATGATACTTTCTTATGGTGTATTCCTAATGATCTTAAGTAATCACATCACATTCATTGTACACTCTAATAGATAAATAAAAAAAAATAACACTAGCCAAAAATCACTGAGTTAGGTTATATGATATATATCATATACAGGTATTTGTAAGGTAAAAAAGTTGCCTTTTATTAAATATACTCGAAGGCAATCTCTCTTTATTATTATTACTTTTTATACAATTCAATTTAAATTTAACTTTTCTTTTTTTCGATATGGAAAATAAAAAATTCAAGATTTGCTTTGTTTACTGTTTAGATCGAATATGTACAGGGGCGGCTGATAAGTTCGCGGCCTAAGGTACTTAACAACGACACATTGTCTCGCTACTGATACCACTAATTGTGTGACTCATTGTTATTATAAATAGCAGGTAGTTTTTTGATTTGGTTCATAAACACTTTACCTTTGGAACAAGCAACAAGAACATGTCAACGGAAACTGGAAATTCTCGCAATTTGGAGCATCGCGCTGTAATAAAATTCCTTGTTAAAAAAGAAAATATGCCCAAAGAAATTTTTGAAGAGATGTCGTCAGTCCTCCAGGATTCTGCACCTTCATATACAATGGTCAAAAAATGGGCTCAGCTATTTCAACAAGGCAGAGAGACATGTGAAGACGACCCTCGCCCGGGATGCCCTGTGACGGTCTTGACCGAAGAAAATGTAAAAAATGTTGAAAAATTAGTACAAGCTGATCGTAGAATTAAATTGTGGTAGATAGCAGAAGAGCTATAGATTAGCAAAGAACGAGTTGGAGAAATTTTGCATAATCATTTGCACATGCAAAAAATTAGTGCGCGTTGGGTACCGCGAATGCTCACACCATTTGACAAGCAGCGACGATTAGAGAGCTGTAAGGATTTTTTTGGAGTTGTGCCAGCCTGATCCGGATGAAATTTTTAATCGCATTGTAACCATTGATGAAACATGGATTCTTCAGCACGATCCCGAGTCCAAACAAGAGTCGATGCAATGGATAAAAAAGGGAGAAATGCCACTAAAGAAATTCAAAGTGGAAAAGTCGGCATCCAGGTTTATGGCTACAATTTTCTGGGACAGCGAGGGAATTTTATTGATTGATTATTTGCCTAAAGGAACTACCATGGACGCTAATTTACTGGTTCAGGCATGTGAGACAGTCGTGCAGAAAAGACGTGACAAGTTGCTTTTTCTGCAAGACAACGCATCGCTCGGGTTGCGAGGGATGCCTTAAAATCTACAGGCTTCACAGAAATCTACCACCCACCCTACAGTCCGGACCTGGCTCCCAGTGACTTTTTCCTTTTTTCCAATTTAAAAAAGGAGCTACGGATACGAAGATTTTCGGACGACAATGAGATGGTGGCGGCCGTTTTGAAGAGAATGTTTTTTTGGTGGTATAAAAGCATTATATTCAAGACGTGAAAAGTGTATTTTACTTGAGGGCGATTATATTAAAAACTGTATATTTCTTTCATTAAGTACCTTAGGCCGCGAACTTATCAGCCGCCCCTTAGGTATGTATTTCAGCGTGGTAGTAAAATAACTGAAGCTGTTCTTTCAATATAATTAACCATGTATTTCGTGAAGGTTTAGTTACCATAACGAATAACTGTGAGTAGTTGGTTAAAAAAATTGAGAAACGGAGGTTTGTATTGTATCTTTCTAAAGAACCACTTCGATGAGCAGAGATGAAGTTTGTTAATAAAAAATTAGGATTTGAGCCTCATTCGTTTCAAAATCCGCGTCTATTGGAAACAAGTATATATCACTTGGCCTTAAATATTAAGTGATTTGGCACAACCGGACAGAGTAAAAAATGTTTGATAAGTGAACAACTACAGTTTACCAAAAAAAGTGGATATTAAACGATAATCATAAAAGATTTTTGACGATAAGCATTCCGTTGAACCAAATATAATACGAAAAAGACAGTGTTTTTTGGACTGGTTTGAGAGTTGTGCTAATTTTGCTCTACTTCTTTTGATCATACCCGTTCCGGCAGGCAGAGCATAATTAGCTTTGACAGGTCGCCCGGAATGGGTATGATGAAATCTTGTCCCAATCAAAATATACTGGAATGGAATGCTGGAACGGGATTTATCCGCGGTTAGAGCAAAATTAGTCTTGGCCAAAGAAATACTGGAACACACCCCGGTATGTTAGTGACAAGTGTCAAAAATTAGAAAAGCTAATGTCCTCATTTGATCGATGAATATGATAATAATAAAATTTATTTTATTTCACAATAAAATAAATTATAGTAAATAGCTTAAAAAATGAAAAAGGTAAATATATTGTTAACATGGCAACGGCAAACGTATCAACAATCATTATTACAGTGATCTCTACACTAGGCGAGGCCTGTCCTGTAGATGATCTAAGGTTACCAAGATAGTTCATTTACGCGACATCAATCAGTACAACAAATACAGTAATCAGTACAACAGGTACGCACCTTTAGACGTAAACTTAGGGGTTATTTGTTGGCGCTCCAAAATTCATAATCCTATATCCAGCATTTATCACCGCATTAAGCCTTGTTTAACCGGCCTCGTTTGTTGCCCTAAGCATGTTATCATAAGTAGATATGCTTATGAACGGAGCCTGCTTTTAGTGGGTATTTAGTCTAGTCGAAAATAAATATTCCTGGCATTTGTACATCTTTGAAGCCTAATTTTCAGACTTTTTTTTAAAAATTACTTGAGCCTTACCTTTTGAAATGGTAAGTTACGCCCGCCCTATGTATTGTTCAATGGTACTACTGACACTTCGGCATCATTTCAGTAATTGTCACTTGGTTTTTGTTGTAGTTTCATTTAGGAACGAGTAATATATGTTACCTACATACTTAAACAGAACAATAATTTAAAAATCCTGATCTCCTGGAGCGCTTGAATTTCACTGTTCCGAACTCTTATAGTCGCCTATGCAACAGAAAAACCCTCACTCCGCCTTCATCGAAGACGAATTTGGGCCAACATTCTCCTCTCCCACGCCTATGTAGGGCCATTATCGCATTACAAAATAACTTTGACATTCTTTCTGGTTCTTTGGCCTCTTTGAAGGTTGAACTAGCAAAGGACAGTGCTTAATATTATGTACAAATATTTAATTTTTAAGGTTTTATTTATTTAGGTACTTATTTTGTATTATTGCTTTTCCTTTTATTTTTGTATTTGATCTTTATGTTATTATTATTTTAGTGTTTCATATTGTTTATTACTGTCACTTTTATTTTGTTAAGTTGTGTTTGCATCGTGAAAGGCACAATCATTGTAGAGTTTTCTTCTAAATTACTGATATTATTTTTTTATGTTAGATTGTGTGCTGTTTTGCAAACCAAATAAAGAAAAAAAAAATGCATGGTCACCCATATATCGATTTCATATATATTATTGTACAAAGCAATAGTCATTTCTTTGTTTACATAGGAGATTGTTATGAATTTAACACAAGAAAATTGACAGTTGTAACGGAATAAAATTCATTACATATCGATTTATATTTACCGTCAGTAAATTATTGGATAAATGCCTAAATTGCAATATATTTTATTCCGTTACCTGCCATTGTTATTTTAAATAATAAATTAGTCAAAAATATTTTTAGCGCTTTAGCACGCTCCAAATGACCATATAAGGTAATGTCCACAAAATAATCAAAAATTACAAGTGCGAGGGGGGCGCCCCGCACCCCCCACTTCAGCCGAGTTTAAATGCTGACCGCCGCGCTTCCCCCGCGCACAATGTAGTTTCTAATTAATAAAGCCAGCGCCTCGCGCATATCAATTTATATAAATTGGTTTTATGGTTTTGTACCATTCGGAGTCGAGACACTCGGTCCGTGGGGCCCTGCAGCAATGAGCCTCTTCAAAGACATCTCGAAGAGGCTATTGATGCGACGGGAGACCGAAGAGCTGGCACTTTCCTCGGCCAACGTATTAGTTTGGCCATTCAACGAGGAAATGCTGCCAGCGTACTTGGTACAATGCCGCAGGGTCCATTTTTATATTATTAGTTTTTTATTTATTTATTTATTTATTTAGTTTTTAATCAATTTAATATTAATTTATTTTTAGATTAGATAATTTTAGTTTTTAGTATTTAAATTTAAATAAAAATAGTATTATTCAGTTCAGTTTATTTATAAAAATAGTATAGGTCAAAATTAATGTCAATAGTTCAGAAACATTTAATTTATTTAACAGTATTTTTTATATTAGTGTGCCATTTCAAGAAACCCCAAATTAGGGTAAGTGATTTTGGTATCATCGCTAAACCTAGCTTCTGATCTCTTGCTAGCTTCTGCTTATTTAACATTGTGTAGTGTTGTGTGTCTTTCCTTATACAGGCAGTGCCGGCCTGCAGAGCGGACGAAGGCAATAAAACATCACCGCCGCCGTCCGTACATTAAATGTACTTATATAATAATATTTCTCATTGTTAAATTAATTTTCTTTTCAATTGTAAAGGCCTCACGCCACCGGCCCGCAGTCATGGTCTTTCTGTTGGTGCTCGTCGGGGCCGGAGGGTGCGTGAGATCAACGAAGTGAACTACTTTTTACGGCGGCCCATTCGTTGATCAATTCCAGGGTCCCAGGTCCCGCTTAAAGATCCCTGCACGTCGGCATCGAGCACCGCCGCATTCCCAGTTCCCGCTCAAGGGAACTCTTCACGTCGGCACCGAGCACCGTCGCGTTCCCAGGTCCCGCTTAAGGGAACCCTTCACGTCGGCACCGAACACGGACGCATTGACGTAGTCGCCACTACAACAGGCCGAGGCCGCCAAGGGTAGAACGCCAGGTCACCGCGCATCGTCGACGAGCGTCGTAGACTCCGGACCCCGACGTGCCCGCACCCTCCAACAAGTTAAGCAGACCATTCCGTTGACCCATTGTCGATAAAGAAGTGACCAGGAGGACCGTTCGACTTTCAGTAGCTCACGACCCTGGCCATCTAAATAGCCGACCTTTTAACTCTGGTCTGGAGCTGGAAAGTAGTGGCAGGGCACACTGCGTTTCGCAGTCATTTGGGCAGCCCGTCTGGCGGCAGTAACCATCCCCTTACAGAAGACCACCGTGATATAACAGCACGTGTGTGCTGTTGTATTTCGGTGAGTGAGTAAGGGATGCCAGAGCCCATTTCTCTATCCCCTCCTAATACCTTATCGGCAGCGCACTTGCAGCAGCTTTGGCGTTGCTTGTGTTATGGGCGACGGTAGCCACCTACCATCAAGTGGACCGTCAGCCTGCTGCCGATCTTCACATAAAAAAAGAACAAGGGAACAAAATGTTTTTATATCTTTTTAATTTTGTTTTTAACAATGGTTTATTATATGTGGAATGGGAGTTTGAGTCGTTATATTAAAAATGAAAACCTTTAAACTCGGAACACAAACGCAGTGCAGTAATTCGCCTCTCCCCCATAAGCTTTAATCTTTAATTAGAAATAGTCTTTGCTTCAAAAGTTCCGAGTAGGTACTCAATATAAATCTAGACCTTTGAAGTATGCAACAGAAGTGTTCAATGGAAGTGGAATCAATGTTACGTCGCCGACATGGCAGTCTGTACCTCCTCTCTCTCTCTTCAGAGGAGAGGCCTATGGCTAAGTTTCTACTAAGCCGGATCGCCGAATTTACCAAAAACCGGCGCTCGGATGTAGGTGTTAACATTAAACCGGATCCCTCATAATCAAAGTTTGGTTTACTATGAAATATTCATAACTGTAATACTGCTAATTTCAAAGCGGTGGGCGAGCGGTGTACAGGGATATCGGTGTGAGCTCGTACCCATTACTCCGGTCTTGGCGTTCTGGTGATGGCGCTCCGCAGTGACAAAACTTCTGGCAAGAATGCCGAGCTTAGCGTTTTTGCCAGATTCGGCATAATTTGAATAGCTTCATATAAATTGTACAGCCACTGGACTCTCAGACATTTTTACCGACCTGGTAAATTTGCCGGTCCGGCGTAGTAGGACTCTAAAAGTCGGAATCCAATCGCATCGTCAATTGATTTCATCGTCTACCTAACTAAAAGTTCAGGTCTACATTTTTTATGTAATCGTAGGAGACTGACAGTTCACTAGATGGTAGTTGACCACCGTCAGCTATTTTGAGCAATGCCATAAATGTTGCGAGTGCGCTGCCGACCTTAGTAGGATAAATGATAAGGTATTGGGGAAATGGGCTTTTATCTCACGATGGGGAAATGGCAAAACTAAAGTTTAAGTACTACTTAGATATCATTGAGCTTCTACTTAGGTAGGACCGCAGATGGGATACATAGGCAACACGCAATGCACATAAGTAAGCAAGATTGAAAGCAGTCCACTGGCTTCAGAGTGGAGAGCGGTGGAGGGAGGCGCCTCCCTTCGTCGCGTGGAGGGCCTCCCTCTCGCACCATTGGCCTTCGCGTGTCGCCGTCTCCCTCTTACGCGCCGCAAAAAGAAATCATTTATGCCAAGAAAGGTGTAGTATATCATTAACTTAAATAATTATGTAGGCGAACTCGGCGTTACGCCGCAGTCACAACGAGAGGCCTCCGCGTTTGCGTTCGCAACATCCGACGCCCGAAGCGGGGCACTAACGTAAACGCGACGGTTTCGGACTTTCGGGGGATCGTTAGTAAGGCTCGCTGGATAGTTCCATGATTACAGTTTCGCATAATGGAGTGACTCGTAGGCTTTAATCATTGGGGGAATATTCTGCGTTCGTCGCGCGGAAGCCAGAATTATTATTACTTTTCTTTATTATGGAAAATATTATGTAAAATAGGAGTGCACAAAGGTGGCACGCAATAATTACGATAGCACTTCGTCGTTTAGCGAAAAGTTCCTTTGTTCGCCCTGACCAAGCAATTTTAAACACGGTTCATTTTAAACAGTTTTATAACAACAGTAGAAGACGTTTCAAAACACGGGCCGCAGCGCCTAGCCTAGATCTAAAACATTCAAGAACTTCAGTAAAAAACAGTGTACACTTACCTAATATGTAAGCTATACTTTTAATTACCTACATAATTTTAACAGTAAAAGAATAAATCAATATATATACAAAAATAAATACATTGTTAAGGCGAGGACTTTTTTGTATAGCGTTTGTCCGCTAATTTGAGTTCTTAGAGTAAAATTAAAACTTAGATAAAAATACAGCACATAATTGACTGTATTTAAAAAAGTATGAATAGGGAAAATTTATATAAGGAATTATATTTTCTGAGAAAGAAATTACTAACCAAAAAAGCTTTCTTATCAAAGTACTTACTAAAAATTTTCAGCGATAACTGAGTTATTTTTTAAGCTTATTAATTAAGTTCTGTACTAAAGGCCAATTAAGGGTTACCTACTTTTATTTCTTTTTTTCATATTTTACACGATATTTAAGAAAAACTTTCCAATTTTAAATCTGTTCGCGATTTTCACCGCGAAGCATCGAATTGCTGTCCAATATTGCACCTTAATTAATAGGATATTAAGGCGACAAATTGGAAATTTTGGTTTAGATTTTTCTCAGCAATGACAAAACATACGAAAGTGATGTTTGGTAATCTGTTTCTTCATGTTACCTGACTAGATTTTTTCAATTAGAATACAAGATTGGTGAATTTTTATAACAGAGAAAAATTTTTTAAAGAAACCTCTTTTAAAACACAGATTTACATTTTACAGGCAAACGGGACCAATTTATACCTCCAAATTTTCTATGTACATTAGTATTAACATACATTTTAATTTTACAGTTGGTTTTCTTAAAATACATTATAGTTTTTTAATAAAAAAGTCGTTTTGTCGGATACGACCTTACAACATAAGCAAGCGCGCTCTCGTTTTTGTATACAATAAAAACCGTATTAATTGTTTATCGTTGCGGTTAAAAATGTACAAAAATGTTAAAAATCATTGCGGTTTAAAATGTTTTCGGTCTGAAGTTAGTTCTTGTGTTTAAGTGTAAAACATCAACCGTCTTACTACAAAAGATTAAATAAGCACTGTCTAAACACGTGCTTACGTAGACAATGTATAACTATTTAAACATTGTTAGGCGAGCGCTTAAAATATCCTTACCACAAAACCTTGTTTAGCGCTTGTTTTTGTAGATAGTGTTAAAGTACGAGAATGATATTGCATTATGGCAACCCTGACAAACATTCATTCAGTCACTCGCCCTGAATTCATGTCGTTTTCATTTTACGCAGATTTTGGTTTTCACAAGCTATTATTACGGACTATAGTAACGATATAAGTAAATTATCAAATTGGAATAAGGCACAAATTACAACAGATACGTTAGATTGTTTATAAAATTTTGTTATATCAAAAAACATTGCGCTTAATGGAACGTAACTAACACGGGCGTAATTGTCAAATGTCAAGTTGGATTTGTTAATTCAATATTCTTATTTTCATAAATTCCAATTATTATTATTAACATGGATAAAAAACGTGAGCGCGGCGTTGCGTCATCGTAATATTCGAATGGATTAATTCGCTCGCGATGTATCCTATCTCACAAAATTATATATCCTTATAAATAATTCATATCCTCCATACGTAATCAATTAAATTTAAAATATCCATAGTCATTTCAAAAATCAAAAGAAATCTTTAATATTACGCAAAACGATTACAAATTTGACAGCACGTCCAAGGAGAAGCCGCTAACTAGATAGACACTTGTTAATCAAGCATCTGGCGGTATTTAAATTTAAATAATGCTCAAGCATTGTCTAACCCTAAACAATGCCTAGACACTCTTTTGTAGTAAAGTTTTATTTAACCACGTGTACAAAGCCTGTTTAAAGTATGTTTAATGTTTTTGTAGTAAGACGGCAAATATCTAATGTATAGATACATAATAAATGCTCATTCGAATTTACTTAATGGTATCTTAAAAATAATTCCCGTAACGTGCAAAAATTCAAAAATTTCATCAAAATTAGTCCAGCCGTTTAGGAAAAATTTAATACCCAAAATACAAAAACAATTCCATAATTTACTAAGTTTATCCGACTAAGTTAGAGTTTTGGCATTAAGTTAGACAAGCAAGTAGGGAGCGAATTACAGGAACAGTTAAGTTATGTTCATTAAGTATACACATAGAGCTAGATCGTCTATGAGTAGGTATACATTCATCAGCGTGCTTAATAAACTTAATAAGTACATCGCATTTTAAGTGTACGATAAATTTTACTGAAAATCTTTCTTTCCGAATCACAGACAAAAGCTGAATTTACTATACTTATATACATTACGTTTTTGAATCATGAATTAAATTTTTGTAATGGCAGATTAATCATAATTTAAACACTGTTTTCTTCGTGAATAAGATAGATTTCAACATTGATGTGAGATAGATCTTCCATTCGTGAATTATCATACAAGAGTTTATTTATTTATACATACATATAATGGTAACAAACAGTTAATAAAGAGAAAAATAATAAACATAAACGAAATTATATTAAAAATCGAAGCAATGCAAGTAGGTTAGATAAGATGGCTAACTCGTATCTTTCCTAAACCATGATCAAAAAAATTACCTCTTGCCTAACTTTGGTGTGTAAGTCTAATCTGAATTTTCTTGGTGAGAAATTGCAGCCTAATAAGCCTAACGATGTGCTTATGCAAACAGATATTAAGTTAATAGAAACCAAAGTTAGGTGCCTACTAACACTAACAGGCCATAACAGTCCATAGCTCTTTGGCATGAAAGAAAAATTTTATGTCTAATATACCTACGTATCTTCCACATTTTAATTAAAGAAAAACATTATATTGTTTTACTGTCAAACTAGTTAAAAGATGTCAATAGACAAAAAATCTATAACAGGTCTATAAAAGTTGTAAAAAGAAAATAATGGCACGTTTTTTCTCTCTTAAGCCGGCGATCCTATTACCAACGAATATTAGTGGGACCCAAAAAGAAACAACGAACGGTGACTCGATAAGTGGTAAGTATACACCATTGCAGAATTCAAAGACTTTTGAAATCAAATGGGAAAAAATCCCAAAACTATTTCGCATTTTTCTAAATGCTTAGTTACTTCTCTTTATCTTTATACTACATACCTACGTGTATTAAATAATAAATAAATAATATGTGTAAATGTAATGTTAGCCATCACACGTCACATAAAAAATATTATTATTTTAGATATTTCTTATATGATGCAGTTTTATTCCTTCTCTTTTTTTCTATATAATATAGGTAGTTAGTATAATTATTTAACCTACATTATTAAGTATTTAAATAATACCTATATTATTACATCTTACTGTTTGAGGCCTCTACCTATGTAAAGTCCGTCACGCTGTCCCTCTGAAGGTAGGAAGTGCAACATTGTAAAAGATATCCTGAAATTTAGATGGAAATGTATTTAAAAAACAATCATTTATTTCTTAATAATTAAGTAGTGGTAGGGCATACTGCGTTTCGCAGTCATTAGGGCAGCCCGTCTGGCTTCAGTAACTACCTGCTTACAGAAGACTTATGAAAGGGTGTGAGTAAGGGATGCCAGAGCCCATTATACCCCATTCCTTTCTTATCCCTTAACTTTAATCTTACTGTGGTCTGCAGTGCTTTCGCAGCACCTTGTGGCGTCGCTTGTGTTATAGGCGACGGTAGCCACCTAATATCAAGTGGACCGTCAGCCTGTCTGTCCACCTTAACATAAAGATATTTGTTTAAGAAATTAACTTAGTCAAAGTAATCCTAATAACATAGTGTTTGATGATGTACCTAGATTGACAAAATGTACCAAAAGTTGCATTCATATGAGTGTTAAAATATATAATAATGATGATATTAAACTGTTATCCTTGAATGAATTTAAAAAAAGCTTATGGCTGAAGGATAAAAAAATTTATAGTAGGTATTGATGAATAAAAGTCAATAAAGTAAAAACATCAAAAAATAAATAAACAAACACATCAAAAAAGTCTAAGCAAAACATACAAATTTCAATTTATATAAATTTTCTTATTTATATCTTTTCTTATCTTATTTATATAAGATCTTTTCTTATTTATATAAATTTTTAATGCTTTTTTGATATTAAACCTCAATTGTTTTTTTTTTAATAATCTTAATTAACAATAATTACGATTATAAGTACTGTATGTACGTAGTACAAAGTAAGGTGCCTAATCAACTAAACTTAAACTAAAATTGCATAAATTAATACAAATTCTGTTATTAATTAATTAATTAATTCTGAGAATTATTGAGAACTTGCTGGCACCGATTATTCATAGAATCGATGAGACTGTTAATGTTATCCTGCGGCAATTGTTCCCAATGAAATTTTAGTAAGTCCATCAGTTGTTGGGTTATTGTCACTCCATCCAAGTCCTTTAAAACACGTCTCTGGAGCATGTCCCATGCATGCTCGATGGGGTTGAGGTCTGGCGATTGTGCAGGCCAAGGCAATACCAGGATGTTTTCCCTTGCCAAGTACTCCCGTGTGTGCAAAGCTGTATGCGAACGCGCATTGTCAACGTGAAATCGGAGCCAAGCGTTTGTGCGAATGGACGAACATAAGGCCTTAAAACATCCTCAACGTAATTTACAGCGTTCATGTTACCATTTACAAAAATGAGCTCAGTTCGTCTGTTCTTCATAATACCCACCCATATCATAACTGTTGAGCCGTTGTATGGATGCACTTCCTGAACGCACCTCAGTCTTTCAGTATTTCCAGGACGACGGTACACTCTTATCCTTCTTGTATCAGGCTTGAACCCAAATCGAGACTCATCACAAAATAAAATTTTATCCCATTGTTCCCGGGTCCATGTAATGTGTTCCCTACACCATTCATTTCGACGAGCGCGATTCCCGTGACGTATCGGTGGGCACCTAATTGGCCGTCGTGCTCGTAGGCCATACTCATGCAGTCGATTTCGCACAGTTTGGCAGCTAACAACAACACCACTTGAATTTTGTAGCCTTAAACCTATCTCTCGGGCGGTTAACATCGGCTGGCGTCTTGCAGTCAGTTGTATGTATTGATCTTGCCGTGTGGTTGTACACCTTTCTCGACCTGGGTGCTGCTCAGCAGGATCTCCCGTGTTAGTGTAACGCTGATGAAGACGGCAAATAACGCTTCTGTTGACACCAAAATACCGAGATACCTGAGATTGACTTCTTCCCGCCTTGCAACATCCCTACAGCTCTTTGCATTTCATCTGCGTTCAAATGACGTCGCTCCATGACGTAAAAAATGTCTCAAAATCCAAATTTGTTCAAAACTTTTTTCAAATTATGTTTAAATCATAAAATTGATACAGAATACTAAATTTTTATAAGCAAAGAAAACGCTATAAAATTCAGACCAATGCATTCGCTTTTGAATTTGTGAAAAAAAAAACCAAATGATACTCGATTTTTTTTACAACCAGCCAGTATGTCCTCTAGATCAAAAAGTTTACATAGGTATTACCTACTTGGTAAGAAATGATATAATAATTGATTAATAATTTGAAATAATATGTGTTGCTTAGACTTTTTTGATGTGTTTATCAGAAATTTAAACGAATGGGTTGATTTTTTTTTTTTGACATAAATAGTTATTTGACATGATATTGTAATATTATCATATTGCTTACTCTTGTTAAATTAATTTTTGCATGCCTTTGATAAAACGGCGAAACATGATTTTTTTTTTTTGTAACTCTTCTGTAACACCTTTACTACCGTGTTTTAAGCAAATAAATTTATTATTATTATTAAAAGCCAAAATGAAGGGGAGACGGTGTTGTCCCCGACAGAAGCATAGTCAGTCGGGGTTCAAGACTACAAAGACAGAAACCGACGCGGGATCCTGGCCGTATCGAGCAGCACCGCCTTCTGCATCTGGGCCGGGAGAGTACTGCCACGGAACCCCAACCGCTTTACGTTACTATTGAGACTATTATTGCTATTATTATTATTATTCACATATTTATTTATTATTTTTAATTTTTTTTTACAATATATTAAAAAACAAACAGACAATATATTCCATAAAAAACTTAAAAGGCTGCAGAGTGAAGAACCTCCTGACAATTCTTGCCGTGTCAAGAAGTACCGCCTTCTGTAGGTATCTGTCCCTTGATCCAGCCATCTAGTGAGAGCCTCTTGAGATGTTGGTCGAGGTTCTTCGCTATAAGACCGTTCGCCGAGACGACTATCGGGCCGATAGTTGTCGAAACGACGTCTCACATGGCGGTCACCTCGTGAGCCAAGTCAATGTATTTGGTAAGCTTTTCTTTTTCGGCTTTCACGAGCTTTTCGTCATGCGAGACAGCGATGTCAACAAGTATCGTCCGATGTCAGGCTTACTGGCGACAATAGTCCTGTCAGTGATTATAGAGCGATCCCAATTATTATTAAAAATATAACATTACATTACTTATATTAACAATAGCTTAATTAAATTTCCTTCCTGCGCTCAACTCGCACAGGAACATCATTAATTATACTAATGAACACTTTTATGGCTTTCTACCATATTTTAACTATGATATGTGCCGGTGTCATTTATGATGTTTGTCATAAACATATTTGCTGTTTTGATAAGAAAAGATCAAATCCTCTAGGATCCATTATCTAACAAACGGGCTAAAATGGTTAAGCACACGGCGTATTTTAAACGCGCAGACGACGGTTATAAGATTCGAACGCAATCTTATAACCTAAGCACACGGGGAGAACGTGAAACGCGCGTCTACTGCGCGTATACGCGCAGATACAGCGATACAGACGCGCTGTAGTCGCTCGTAGCTCCCGGGATTTCCATGTATTCCATGTAGCTGGACGATTGTTTATTTACGTTATAAATCGGTCAAAAGGTGCCATTTTAAATCAAAATACACACGCAACACACAGTTAAATATTATCGTAACGGCGGCGGCGCGGTGGCGTGGGCGCGCGCCCCTCCTCCGCACCTTTGAGCGTGCGTTAGTATTGCGTTTTAAGCGCGTTTGTATCGATACGGCGCCGAAAAAACGCGTTCCCGAAAACGCGTCGTCTGGGCGTTTAAAATACGCCCATGTGTTTAAACTCTACCTATTACTTACTAATCTGCAGTCACTGTCCTTAAAAAAAAGACTCAGTAGTGCAATGTTTTCCGAATGATTTTTTCCTTTTCACATCACAGCATTCCACCTATGTTTGTAATTTTTTGTAATATTATAATTATTATAGTATTATATTATTATAGTGTCATTTAATGACACATAGTTATATCATAATTTGAACACCGTTGTCCTCGTGAATAAAATAGTTTTCAACATTGATTAGATAGATCTTCCGTCATATTCATGAATCTTCATAGAAGCGTTTGTTTATTTACCTATATAATGGCAACATACAGTTAATACAAACAAAAACAACAAACATAAATAAAATTATTAAAAAAAATTACTGGACATAACAAAATTATTGGATAGTCATCCTGAAAAGTTTTGAAATTGGCTTATTCCAATGCCTAATACACTACTCTATTTTTTCGGTGATTTACCTTCGTGTAAATTGTCGTGAAGGTAATAACGTCAACATCCAAATAAACTGAACCAAGAAAATACATTACGAACTACGAGATGGGGATTCATGGTCTAAAATTAACCTCTAGTTTAATCCTATGGACATAGGTACAATTGTCAAAACGCCACCCCATAGGTATATTCCCAGGGAGTTTTGTTATCAAATGTTAGTAATTGTTTTTATTTTATTTTAGTTTCCAAAAACTGGAATAAAATTATTAATTGCTCATTCTAGTCTGAAGTTGACTAAGCATCTACCTATCCTTTAGTTGTTTGAAATTGTATCGGAAAAGCAAGAGACAAAGTAGAAATTTGGGTATTAATTGGCCACCATTTGAATTTGAAAATGGCGAATTGCTAAGTGTCTAATGATAGATATTACCTACGTTTGCATATGCAAACTTAGGTAGGTAATACTTCTCTTTGTCGGCCAATTGTGACATGTAGTTACTTTACTGAAAATCAAATTAAATACGATATCTCTTGGTACCTTCAATCATTCTTCTCGTGTCCCATAATGTGTTTCACTTCATACATCTTCTGGGTGAGCTCGCCCCATCGTCGATAAATGCTGGCGAAGAGCAAATCCATCTTTAATGATAATAATAATAAAATACATCCTCCTTTACGTGTGCCTATATGGTACACTTTGCACTGGGTATGCAGTGCACGGGGTAGGTGTATATATGGGTATATATACACCTACCTATACATTACATTATTTACTTATATTACTTATTTTGTAGTCTTATTTTCAGAAGTTTCTATGATGTGTATTGCGTTTAGGACGTCCACCCCACAAGACGGACAAACGACCTGGTAAGGGCCGCGGTGGATCGACGATGGATCCAGTCTGCTTCTGATCGGTCCTTTGGAAAATTAGGAGGAATAAGCATCCAGCATTAGACGTCTTACGGCTGAGATAATGATTGCAATTAGGAACACTGTTGTCTGAGACGTAGGTAAGCCTCGTTCAATCACTAATTTTAATTCACGCATTCAATTTATTAGTAATATTTTGTTTTCATATTACATGTAGAATAAAACAGTATATTTTTATTCTACATTAAGATTTTCGCATTTAATACTTAATCCAGCTTCCTGCGAAGCTTTTCAGGTCATTTGTCCACCTGGCCGCAGGATCCCACGCTGCGTTTTCCGAGTCGTGGCCTTATTATCGAGAATTTATATAAAACAATAAAACATAACCTATATGCACCTATATAATAGTTGAAACATTTATAAAGATACACGAAAAAAATAAAAGCTTGCATATATTATTGTATTGCAGAAAACAACTTTCATTGGCTACGACCAAGCTTATAGAAGTTGTTTTCGTAAACTTACCTACTATTATTGTAATGTGTTTGAAATTATTTGGCTCAGAGATGTTGCATTATTAATATCAAAAGATATCTTGCCTATTTATGGCTGCAGTTGATGGCATCATAGTAAAAATGTACTTGAATCCTTATAGGAATTTTAGATTCCGTATTTCAAATATTACGATTTTTTTATGTTAAGGTCGACAGCCTGGCTGACGGTCCGCTAATGGTAGGTGGCATACAACAAAGTCACGATTAAATATAAGATATACCTAAGGCAAAATAGGGTAATGGGCTCTGTCATCCCTTACTCACTCACAGAAGCACAAGTCTTCTGTAAGGAGGTAGTTACTGCCGCCAGACGAGCTGCCTAAAAGACTGCGAAACGCAGTATGCCCCTGCAACTACTTTCCAAATCCGGACCAGAACCATAGTTGACCCAGCCGGAAATCGAACCCGGGACGCCTGGGACAGAGCTTTAAAAGGCAAGCACCCCAACCACACATCCAACTTTTAAATAATTATTTTAAAAGCAACGACAGCACTCAAGACAAATGCTTTCATTGATATATCATTGATAATCACAATTGATATTATATCAGTACCAAATTCCATCTATGAATGTCAAATTTACAATCAATCGTATCCTGTCAATTATCAAAATTGATTGATTTAAGTACCTACGGGCCGTGTCAGGATTAAATTGTATTATATACAAATTATTATTGTATTAACAAACCTACATAATTATTTTTATGTATCTATGCCTACCTAATATATAAAAATGTATGTTTGTATATGGGAAATCTCGAACACCAAAAAACACGGATCAAAAAAACAACTTAAATATTCTTGGATTGTATTAAGAATTATCTAATTATTAAACAATAACTAATAATAATAAGTAGATATGTAGGAATGTATGTTCGACCTTCCTTTAGTGTAACCAATTTTAGCAAAAGTTTTACTTCCATATCCGTCTGGAGTGAATGTAATTTCCCATTACATTCACTCCAGACGGATATGGAAGTAGACATTTTTGATGACAGCTTGAATATTTTTAAAAAGAAATTCAAAGATTGATAATATTAATTAGTCATATTAGTTTCGTAAAATCGTAAACGAGCCGTGTCTGTACATTAAAGATTTTTTCAAAAAAACAATTTGTAGATACACGTTGTACCTAGGTACTTATGTTACCAAGGCAAAAAATTTTTTTTTTTTTAAATTTTTGTCTGTTTGTTTGTGCGTTTGTGCAAGCTAATCTCAGAAACGGCTTAACCGAAAGAACATCAGGGAGTGGACCGGGAAAGCTAACGCAGTAGGACTGTTCCAGGCTGATCGTCAACCTTCACTAGTTGGAGAGGCACCGCAAAAAGACGATCTATCGGGATCTTTATAAATGAAAGCTCTAATAGCCCAATCACCGCTTTCTAAATCTAGAACCTCATGCTGTGTTAATGCTATTGGAGCCCCCCAGTCGCCAAATACCTATCTCATAAATTGATTCAACCTATATTAAACGATTAGGTAGGTATAGTTATACGCATGCGAGAAACGACGGCCATTTCGAGCCCATTGACGAGCCCATTGAATGAGTGGTTAGAATGCTTGCCTTAACGCTCTGTTCTAGGGTTCCCGGGTTCGATTCCCGGCTGGATCAACTTTGAAAAATGAACATTTCAAATTTAGCTCTGGTCTGGATCTGGAAATTAGTGGCAGGGCACACTGCGTTTCGCAGTCATTTGCGCAGCCCGACTGGCGGCAGTAACTAACCCCTTACAGAAGACCACCGTGAAACAACAGCACGTGTGCTGTTGTGTTTCGGTGAGTGAGTAAGGGATGGCAGAGCCTATTTGCCTATCCCCTCCTAATCCCATATCCTTTATCCTATTGTAGTCGGCAGCGCACTTGCAGCAGCTTTGGCGTTGTTTGTATTGTAGATTTCACTTTTTCGGATTATTTCGAAGGCGGCAATGAAAGATAAATTAAACTTATTTTTGGCTTGGTTAAAATCAAAAGGTGTTGTTTGTAGTATCAAGTTCATTGTCTAGTTCAAGTCTTGTTCTGTCAACGCTTTCAGTTATAAGTAATTCATTTGCCTATAAATAGTATCCCCTTAGATAAACCGAGATCAATACAGAGTGAGCTATCGAACAATCGTTCAAACTTTTAGCGTATATCATAACAGACAAACAAAGAAACTTTATACTACCTATGTGGTGTTTATATATTATGGATGTATCTATTACTTGCAAATGCCTAGGTATTAGGTATAGTATCTACCTTTTAGTTCAGAAACATTTACCGAGGTCGACCAAAATACAGATTGAAATTGTAAAAGATAAAAGACGAAATGAAAAGCGAGCCCGCAGCCAAGAATGTGATAATAGCCACAATTTGTTGGCTGCATTCACGAATAATAAAACGTTCGTATTATTTTCTTCAGAACGCGACAAAATTGATGCAAAATGGACTTCATTAGTCGCAAAAACGACTCCCGCCGGCGGTCGGCTCAAGTCGGCTGCGTGCGCGAATTATGCAATTTAATTTCAATTTGTGAATGCAAAGAGCGCGACGAAGGGCGGGCAGAGGAGGGGACGAGGGAGGCAGGGGAGGGGCGGCCCAGGGGAGCATACACGACCACATACTTTTTTCACCACCCTCACTCACCATGCACACGAAACACAACCCTAACACGACAACTTAGAATCGAAACGAATCCGCGGTCACAATAATTTAATTATTTCACCATTATTTGATTCGCCACCTTTTTCAAAATGGCGGCGTAAAATCGCGACTGCGGTTCCAGAGAGCGTTGCCGACGGCTGCCGCAGAGATCACTTTCGGGACCGAATTACTTATCAAATTATTGATTTGCATGTGTGTATTTGGGCATACGGAAGACTTATTGAAAACATTATTACCAACTAGCTTGTGCCCGCGACTTCGCCCGCGGTGATAAAGAAAAAAAGAAAATGTTTATATCGCTGTGATGGAGGTGGCGAATTTTTAAAAAAGTTTTTTAGACTATCCCTCGGAAACCTAAAATTTTTTTTTTTTTCAGAATAAAAAGTATCCCATATTTTAATCCAGGTAATAAACTATCTGTATGCTAACTTTTATTCAAATCCGTTTAGCCGTTTTTGAGTCATTGAGTAACAAAAACACAAAATGTAGTGGTAGGGCAAACTGCGTTTTGCAGTCATTTGGGCAGCCCGTCTGGCGGCAGTAACCATCCCCTTACAGAAGACCGCCGTGAAATAGCAGCACGTGTGCTGTTGTATTTCGGTGAGTGAGTAAGGGATGCCAGAGCCCATTTCCTTATCCCCTCCTAATCCCTTATCCAATCCTACTGTAGTCGGCAGCGTACTTGCAGTAGCTGTGACGTTGCTTGTGTCTTAGGCGACGGTAGCCACCTACCATCAAGTGGACCGTCAGCCTGTCTGTCGACCTAAAAAAAATCTAAACATACAAACTTTGGCATTTATGATATTAATAGGATATACAACATACAATAGATTTAAGACGAATCCGTGACATCGATGTCCATCGAGTAAACTCTATAATTTTGATAAATTCTATCCAAAATATTGACAGAAAAATAATTTCAAAGTAGCATTACTTATCTATTTTTGCAAGTCTTAATGTTAACGGCATAATTAAGTATTTTAAAAAAAGCTCGCGTTCAACGAAAAATGAAAAAGATGAATTTATATTATGAAAATCTCATTTTTAATTTAATTTTATTTCTATAATTTATTTTAAATTTAATCATGTTTAAATAATAAGTTTAATTCAATTACATGACATAATGATTTATTTATTAAGTTCAAGTTGGCTGAAATAAGTGTATTTTACATTTTATTTTATTATATGCTGTAGTGGACACATATAATTATTACTTATGATATAATATTACCTTATGAATTCATAAGGTAATATAATTATTACCTTATGAAGTTCAGTGGGGTTCGGTCCACGTAATCCACTAAATGATATCATTAGCAAAATGTCTAAAATCCAAAGAACTAGGGTGGGCAAAATGTTTTGTTACGAAAATCTAAGTAAGAAATGTAAATTCACCTTGAAAATATTTTACAGTTTATGTCGTTTAAACGTTTACCGTTTTTGACTAGTAAAACGAGTCAAAATTATGACACCTACCTATATGGCCCTGCATCAAGAAGTTTTTGCTTTATTAATAGGTACTTTATAATAAAATTATTCGTCGTTGCTCTCAAGGTGGGGAGCAAAATTCTAAAAAACTTCTTTAATTTATACGTTTTTAAATAAAATATCTCATTATCCGTTCCGTCACCCGATGGCGAGCGAAACTAATATTGCGAACTAATCATAGCAATTATCACAAAAATTTCATAGACCTGGGACACCCCAAACGAGGCAGAATTGCCATTATGAACCTATTTAGTGCTGACAAGTTCTTGTTTTGGGTATAATTCTGTTATACCCATTGTTTTGGGTATATTTTCTGTTGGCGAGGACTTAGTAGAAAAGCTTTATTTTCGTCGCCTAATTTCACTTGTTAGAGTAAAATTGAAACTTAGATAAAAATACAGAGCATAATAGACTATATTTAAAAAAGTTTGAATCGGACGGATTTATACAAAAAAAAGTAATTTACAGTAATAGTAAATTACTGCCCAAAAAAAACTAAAATCACAGTACTAAAAATTTTCAGCGACAACTACATTATTTTTTAAGCTTATTAATTTTATTAAAGTTCTATACTAAAGTTTTAATCGGCTACTTTTATTTCATTTTTCATATCTTACACAATATTTAAGAAAAACCTTCCAATTTTAAATCTGTTTGGTCATCTCTGAGAAGTTACAAAAATTCGTTGTGCAATGTTGCGCTCATTTCGGTAAAAATTGTGTTGGGTCTGATGCTAGTCCTTGCCTTAACTCAGTAACGATATCCGATCGATAGAACATTGGTTTGTGGCACTAAAATGGGCCAAACCCAAGGCACAAAGGTATTGTACATCTATCTTGATATCGATTACTAAGTTGAATAAAAGTTAGCGGAGACCCTTACAGCTCGGCGTTCCTAACTGATACGCGTATTGTCCCAATAAATGGAAGTGACAGCGAACCGTCAACAAAACAAACCGCAGGAAACACGGAGCGATTCCTTCAATGCAGCACGATGTAATGGATCCGGAAAGGGGTGGCGGGATGGCGGGGTGGCGGACGAGGGTGGCAATGTTTGGACATGCACACAATGAAGCCGGATGCGAACGCGAAACGAACAATTAGTATAAAGGAGCTGTACTAGGAGAGATTGGAGGTGTCGCGTCTGCACCTCTTTCTAATGACGTAAATCGAGCCACACTCTTTGTTTCGCTTCCAATCGGCGCCTTATTGGGTTACCGCCTTTAATCATCGCCGATCGCTCTGCCCTCTTAACAGTTAACGACCGCTCAATCGCTCAACGCTCAATCAATCCGTGCCATTGTGTAATCAATACTCCTCCATTCGGATAATAAAAAGTGTAATCCGATTCTCTTTCCTCTCTTCATAAATTGTATCCAACATAAGCGAACAACACAATATTTTTCTTATTAAGTCATTATTAAATAACATCGAAAAACTGGTTATATTAACTTTTATCCAAAAAATGGGGGAATAGAGTAGGTAAATGTCAATAATTCTACATTAATTCAAATTCAAATTCACTTATTTTCAGGTAACTAGACCCATATTTTACATTTCTACACATTAGTTATTAATATATTATATCTAAACAGTACCTAATTAAATAAAATAAAAGCAAATTTTTACATATATCTATTATATCCTAACAGTAATAAGATATAATACAAGATGAAAGAAAAGAAAAAATAATAATACGTAAATGCCTAAAAACTACCACCAATATGTCTATTACAGCAATGTTGGATATATAAACAATCTAACCTATCGGCGATCATTGCTATAACTTTGTTATAAGTGCTGGACATGAACTCATCAGTAGAACCGAGAAGAAAGACGTTTTTGGATTAACATTGCCACATTAATACTAAAAAAAGTGTATTGTGATCTTCGAAAAATGAAATTTTCAAATTTGGCTCTGGTCTAGATCTGGAAAGTAGTGGCAAAATACTACTTTTCGCAGTCATTTGGGCAGCCCGACTGGCGGTAGTAACCCACCCCCTTACAGACCACCGTAAAATAACATACTTATTAAATTTAATGATTAATTCGAAGAAACAGAAAGTAAGTGCTGTAAATGTATTTCCTTTATAGTAAGTTATTATATATTATTATTATTGCTGATGTACCTATCTAAGTTCTAAATAGAGCGGTGTGTCCTGGTGCAGGCATAGGTACCCCACTACCTGATAAATCTTAAATTTAAAAATAAAATCAAATTTTGAATACATACTTATTAAAATTAATGATTAATTCGAAGAAACAGAAAGAACTCTTAATCTATGGATTACCTACTCTCCCATTGTTATTTTAGTTTTTTATGCCTATTTATGTATCTATACGTAGCTACATATTAGGTACATTTGTAAGGTGCGATAGGGTTGATTGCTTTAAAAAAAATCCAAATAGAAATTCAATAAATATAGTAATTTTACAAAAAGATAGTCTACACTTATATTAGAAAATGTATATAAATGCATGAGATCTCAAATTTATGCAAAATGCAATATAACTGGTCGAGTGAGCTATTGCTTGTTATTAAAATAATTGCAATAATTAAGTAAATCGAGTGTGAACGGTTCTGCAATTATGGCTATGTAACAAACATGTATTATACTTGACATGTTTAGGGCCGCCTTTAAGCTATTGGTGGCCCTGGGCACTTGACCCTATGACAATGATAGAGAATTAGTTAATTAAAATAGGCAAAATGAATGTTCTTCATCTCCGTTAAAGTTCCACTTATCATTTTAAACACAATACTTGTGGGTAATATAAATAAATAAAATATTTTTATTCACTGAAATATTGGTTATCGAATGTTGACAGGAACTAGTGGACCACATCGATGGCGGGGCACTAGCCTAGAGTGCCCAATGAAAAAGAGGGGTCTGGACATGTTTTGCCAACTTATGGGATCCTTCTTTGGGGTGGCGCTGCGGACATAGGTAAATACTATTTTCATTTTACAAAAAAGGGCCATTAGAGCCATCTATCAACTAGATCCGCAGTCTTCCCTCAGAGAAAAGTTCAAAGAAATTAAGATTTTAACTGTTACATGTCAGTATATTTATGAAAATTTAATTTACGCGCATAAAAATATTAGTCAATTTAATAAAAAATGTGATGTATACACAATATAGGTACTAGGTTTAAAAATAATTTAGATTTACATAAGACGCGACTCCACAGATAAGTAATTCTTTTATGGGTCAGTGTATACGGTTTTATAACTGCCTGAGATGATCAGAACCTTATCTATAAATAAATTTAAAGATGTCGTTAAAACCAAACTCCTCTCGAAAGGTTACTGATTATTTAAGTGACAATGAAGCCTGGAATTAAAGCCTGGATTCGGAGCTCATACTGTGCTTAGTATTGTATATTTATTTTAGGTATTAAGTGTATGATTATAATTGTTATAATTTTTATATTGTAAAGATGACAAAAAGAATAGTATCCTGAGTTTCTTTCGGGGTTTCTTCTCAGGATCGTCATCTTGGCTTTTTTCCGAAACCCTGGTAAATTTAAATTTAACTGGTAAATCTAAATGACGATCATAAGAGTTTCTTGGAGAAACCTAACCTAATATAAATAAATATTTTGATTTTGATATGTACCTAACTATAGTGGTTGTCAGTGATTGTTGCTTAAATTCGGGCATTACAACTAATTGTACCTAATACGTATTATTGAAATATTCATTCAAACTGCATAAAGCAAACCTTCAGCCCCCCTTCTGGTAATTTCTGGTAAATGGTTGAATATTTTTATTCCTGGCGTGAGAGGTGGTTTTATAACTATAACATCTGGCGGCAGTAAGCACTTATAAGATCACCGTGAAATAACCCATGTTATGCTGTTTTACTTCGATGAATGAGTGAAGGTTGCCAGAGCCCTTTTTTTAATGTTAGGATCGGCAGACAGGTTGACGGTCCACTTGATGGAAGATGGCTATCGTCGCCTATAAATTAAGGATAAGGGACTGTATAGGAAAATTGCATCGGGGACTCACTCACCGAAACATAACAGCATACATGTTGTTATTTCACGCTGGTCTTTTGTCACAGACTTTGTCCAGTCACTCCAGATGCTTACTTGTAAATTTGTTAGATGAATAGATAGACCATGTCCTGGATTTATGGATAGGAAGAGTAGACGCCTACAGCTCGCCCAGCTGGACAATTTAGTACATTGTAGAGCTTCATTATACGCTTTTTAATACTAGGCATTTTGAGTTCACCTCTATCCAACTAGTGCCTGTCTATCGACCTATATATAAAATGTAGGTATTTACTTGTGCTTGTGGTTTAAAATTCTTACGATTTGTTATTTGCTGTTATATTATTTAATTAAGGTGAAGACAAACTCTAAATACTAAAAATATCCATTATTTAATGAAGATGTTACAAGAAATAGACAAGACAATTGCTTTGAAAAAAAAATATATATATTATACTTAAACATGTGAAGAACCAATTGTATTAATTAGAATTTTCGTTAAAGTAATAGAAACTCCACAAAAAAAGTTAGAACACAAGAAGCATTTCACTTTTATTGAAAATTCTCTCGAAAACGGCTTATTGCGCGCATATGAATCCTGCACCTATTAATAAGTTAATGTCAGTTTAAAAAATTGTATTAATAAAAAAAAATGTTTATTGTTCTAATGGTAAAAACAAAAAAACACCATTTCTGTTGAATTGTCTCCGCCGCCAGCGAGTTCTATTATAAATGTCATTTGCCTAAGTGAAGCCCTTAAGGATTTAACTAAAATAGGTATTTTTTAGAAAAAGGCTTGTTATGGAAATAAAAAAGTCTGTTTTGAAATTTACAAAAATATATTTAACTCTACATAGGTAAATCTATACATATTTAATTAATTCTACATAGGTAACTAATTAATTAATAAAAACTTAAATAACCAATTATTTATTAATTCGCTTAATACACATAAGATTCTTCTTAAAACATATATTTACATATATTTTTTTCCTTTGATTCCAAGGTCGGACAGCTGACAATGATATTGGTAGTTGTCTGTGAAGCGCTTCGTATTCAGCGGTTCTGTGATACGTAGTTGGCTTGTTCTGTGCGTTATTGTGAAAAGGCACTTTTGTGTCTTTTCAAAATTTGGCTTCGGCTGATTGGCTCGTTGATATTTCGAGTAGGGATTCTGACCGGAGGGTGGCGAAGAGCAGAAGATGAGATTAGGCCTGGCAACATCTTGACCTAGACCTAGATAATTTTAGCCGCAAAGAGATTCAAATTCTTATTTAAAGCTGTTAAAATCGGCTCCATCTTAGATTGTTTTTAATTGATATTTTAGTAAAAGTGCCCAAAAACCTTGTTAGAAATCAACGGTAAGAATTTTATAATTTAGATTTTCAAAAAAAAATTTTTGTTTGAGTCGTGTCATAAATTCTCCATTTCAAATTGTTTTTTTACTTAGCTGCTTTTTCTTGAATATTAATGGTTTCAATCCATAGTGTGGGTAAATGTATATATTTCGCATAATTAATTCTAGTGTTATCCCATAGATCTTCTAACGTTAATGATCCTGAACGAATGCACGAACCGTTTCACCTTCCATTTTAAGTTGGACAAGCTGGACCCTCTACTTTGAACGATCCACAACCTGAAACATCTATCAAAAAAAAGATTCAAAGCAGAAAAACCGCATTTATTCGTCATGAAATGCAAATGCCACTCTATCCACTTAGAGCGCAAGATCTGGTTAGAGACGTCTATAACTATTTAAATGGCAGTCCTAAAAGGATGGATCAATCTTCAGACTTATCTCGAGCTCAAACCTCACAAGTTACTTCAACCGTCGCAAACTAGATGCCGTTAGAAGCTGTCGTATCTAGATTGCTAGAGCAATATGATTTATTGAGCAATATGAGCAATATAATATGCGTTAAAATTATACTTTCGCGATGCCGGATCGCATTAAAGCTACCGAAAACATTTCCGCCATGTTAGAAGATCCTAAATGGTGCTAAATCCCACATGTCCTATGAAGCTGTACGAAGAACACGATATTGTTCAACGCACGAACTTTAGCCCTTAGACAAGCGCTTAATAAATCCTTTAAGCATTACTGAGGCGAAGTTTTGCGGGTTTTGTACAACAAACCGGACACAAGATTAACAAAAGCCACATTTAACAAAATGTTTAGAAACACTTGGCCGAAGTGTATGACGCATACTATTCCCTTTTAACCCAGAAGCTATTCCAGAAGAGGCTTATGCTCCATCAGTGTTCACAATAATTCCGTTCCAGGCAGTTGAAGGGAGTGAAAATTTCCTGATATGTCAAAATCTACTCTCAAGCAACCGAAATCCAACGTCACAACATATCGAAAAACTTCTAAATCTCTATCTCAGTCCAATCGATTTTCAGCATCGTCATTAAGACAATCTATCAAGATTCCTAGCTTCGACTGTTGATTAGTTTATAATCGACTGACGTATTCGAAGACGAGATGGATAAAAGTAATAATTTTCCTGAAATACTTCTGAAAGAGAAAGCTGTGTCTCTCAATCCATATTAAGTTTGCAAGATCTAGCTCATGGTGCTCAACTCAAATTTTCGCCAATCGAAGAATTCGCCAAAGAAAACAGAGTTAATTAAAACCAAAGAAAAGAAGGTATGTAATAAAGATTATAACGTTTCAACGAAAACATATAAGAAAACTAAGACTGCCAAGCGATCCGGAAAAGTTAAAGAAACGAAAGCATCAAAAAACAGTATCAAGAAGATAAATGGTACTGCTATGCTTGTTTTGAATAGAAATTTGAGGATATGAGAGAATGCAGATTATGCAATAAATGGTATCACGAAATTTATGTCGGACTGACAAAAGATGACAAATATTTTATACGCTCAAATTGTGATTAATTAGTTTACTAAGTCTTTAATCACTATCACTACATTAACCGCCTTATTCATAAACGGTGTTTAGTTCACATTTTTATGAAGATACCTTCTTATAGATTCTAATGAAACAAAAAAGGTCTAACTATAGAGATTATCGTATGATTACCTCGGTCATAAATCATAATAATAGAGGCGTATGAATGAAACCAAAAAGTCTAAACTTAAGACTGGTTACTTTTTACGTAGTTGTAAGTTCAAAAGTTTTCTAAGACTTAATTAAAAGAGATATTATAAATGATTAAAATAATTGTACTTATTTCGTTCGTTATTTAGATAAAATCATTACTAAATTTTAAAAAATATTTCAGGACGCCACGAACAAAGGTTACAGTTAGAAAAAAAAGCAACCATTCTGCTGAAAGCCTTAAAATTACATCGGTCTGGAGTGAGCATTAGAAAAGCAGCCAAAGAATTGAATATTTTGTACCCTACACTGCGCAGATATGTAGCTACCAACTTGCACGTCCCTGTAGCTACCGTACCAAGAGAAGGTGTGGAAATAAATATATAAACAACCCTGTACGATCCATATCGTACATTAACAGTTTTAGGGTTTTTAAGGAGTCAGCGTTTGGGACGCGCTCGCGTAATTATTTAATAATTTTATTAAAATCAGTTCGCATCGATCAATCAAGGCGATCGCGCGTGCTCGCACACTCGGGTCATTTGATCATATAATATCAATCAATAAATAAGTATCATTATATCAAGTCAATCGTTTCATTATCATGTAAAAGGTGTAGTCAATCAAGGACGCTATATCCTTTATGGTCCTTCGTTTATTATTATTTCGTGAAGTGATCCTTTAAGGTGTTTCGTGAACAATAAGGACTTCGCCAGTGATTACGCAGACAGTGTGACATTTCGTGAAGTGATCAGTGGACATTGGATTGCAGTGCATTTTTTATCAAGGAATTTATATTAGAAGTAAAGATGGAAGATCTACTATCAATTCAGCAGCAGTTGGTTGGAGCGATTGAACAGCTCTACTCCAATTTCAAGAAAGATGGGCGCAAAACCGGTGACTACATCATGAGGAGACTGAAAACCCTGGATCAATACTGGCAGGAGTTTCAAAATAACCACTTCAAGCTATGTGATTATAGCGACAAGTCTCACGATTATTTCGTGACCGATCAGTTCGAGACAACCAAGGAGCGCTACGGGCAAATCCGGTCGGTCATCGTCAACTTTCAACCACGGAACGCCAAGCCGAGTACATCGCTGCTGCGGCCGCAGACTCCGTTGGGCGGCGCGTCGACGCCGCAGCCACCCGCGCGCACCTCGTCTCCAGCAGCAAGGCCAGACGGCGCGCACGAGGGAGAAAATCAGGTAACTTTCAGGGCTCAGGGCGTCAACAGCAGGACGGACGAGTTGCTCAGGAAGCAAGCGAGCAACTTCAGGGCTCTAGAGAGAAAGGTAACTAGTGTTAACTTAGATACGGAGTTAGATAAATGGGAGCTAGATGACATACTGAAAACTTTACAATCTCGTTGGTCAGTAATTGATTCTTTACATCTTGAGATAGATAGTGAGCTAGAGGGTAAAAATAAAGAATATGATTCAGCATTTTATCATTACGAGCAATTGTACGAAGACATCAAGAGGTCTATCAATAAGAAAATCAGGTCCATGTGTCATAGGCAGAAGACGACTCCGCAGATGGAGTTGCCTACTTTTAGCGGAAGTTTCCAGCAGTGGACGTCATTCAAGGATTTATTCACGGAGACTATCCACACCAACGCATCTATATCAGGCGCGCAGGAGATTCAATTTTTAAAGGGGAAGCTCCGAGGTGAAGCTGAGCGTTTAGTTCAACATCTGCAGATTAGCTCAGACAATTATATCACCTGCTGGGAGATATTAAATAATAGGTATAATAATAGGAAACTTATTTTTACGTCGCATATCAATACGCTAATGAACCTTCCAGTGTCGCAGCAAGCATCGTTAGGACATCTCAAGAGAATCCACGATACGTCACTGGAGTCATTAAATGCGATTAAAAATCTATAAGCGATTAACGGATGAATTGGAATAGCTCTGAAAAGAGCTGTTTATCAGTGTGGTTTATATTTATTTAACCATACTATCGCTGGATTCACGATGGATGATGAATGAGAGCCAGCAGCAGCCGTCACAGCTACGTCACAGAATAATGCAATAGGCGTATCTTTCTGCTCGATATCTCCCAGTAATGAACATTGCCCAAAAGGGATGTGCCCCATATGGGCACATCTCGACCCGATTTTAAAATATATTAGAGGTGTTTACCCAAACGTATAAGTATCTTACATTTTTTCTGACTGGCCGGCCATAAAAATATTTATGAATATGGGTTTGAAAAGGCAACGTAGCCGTTTTTTGAATCGGCCCCACGGAAAGGAAACCGATGGCATTGGAGAGACCATAAAGCTCTAAAATAGCTTTCCTTGAGCTATAAAATGGCTCAAGGAATTTCATTGATATCCCTGATACAGAAAGTGCTTTCAAAGTACTAAATACGTCGGATACAGATATAAAATTGTTTTTCATAACAACTGAAGATATAAAGCCCTCAGATATTAATCTATTCCCCATACCTGGAACTATGAAAAAACACCAATTGACAACAGATAGAATATTAAATTCCATGTATATTGATAACGTATAGTGACGACAGATGGAATATTAGTATAGAACGCTTGGTTTTTTTTTTTTATTAAATCAGGGTGGCGCTTGACCACTATCTCACCTGATGTGAGGTGCAGATGCGGCCGAAGGTGGACCACGTTTACCCAGTAAATGCCCATTTACCCTGATTTTGAAGACCCCAAGAATGTAGTTCTGTGGGAACACAGACGCAGGCAATAAGTTCCACTCCTTAGCAGTCCGAACAAGGAAGGTGGAACTGAACTGAAAAGTTGTTTTTGCGATTATTTAAATGGTATGTGCGGGTGCCATTCGCCTATTAATCAAATTTCAAGACAATACTGGACACAATCAATAGAAAAACCAATAAAAGTACAATAAGAAGTGAAAGACAAGCGAAAAAGAAAACGTGGACTGTAGTGTGAAAACAAAAAAAAAAAAAAAGTCAAAATATAGTTCACCGTCCGAAAATAGTACAGATTAGAAGTAATCTTCTATATATAAGAGTGAATCCCTATTTCCCTTGGTCACGGCATCACGCCTGAACGGGTAGACCGATCTTAATTCGATTTTCACCAATGGAAAGAGAGGTAAACGGGGAATGTTCATATATATAAAAATTACACCCCGGGCGAAGCCGGGGGCGGGTCGCTAGTTAGAAATAATACTAATGTATGTCAAATTACATTAGACGTAATTTGACATATCTAGAATCACATTTCGTACCGCCTGATACCACATGGTATACAGTTAATAAATAAACCAGGAAAAGTTTTGACAGCAAAAGGGGCAAAAGATGTCCATGTGCTGACACCCAAGGAGAAAGGGGATACAATATCATTTGTCGTCTGTTGTAACGCAGCGTGATACATTTAGCCTCCAGTCCTTATAATGAAAGGAGTAAATTTTCAGATGGGCTGTGCCACACGGATCTGAAGTATATATGAATAAAAAATCCTCTTATATTAACACAGAACTGTTTCTGAAGTGGTTCAAAAAGCATTTCTTGTACCGTAAGGCACCACATGGGAAATCTATTTTGATATTAGACGGCCACTATTCATTAGATTTTTTTCTTGTCCAAATATTGAGAATTTTTATGTTGTTTTTTCGTTATTTAATGATTATTTTATGTAAAATGTTTTAATTTAAAAAAACTTGTGTTTTTATATTTTTAGGTTTTAACCAAAATGTGCGGCAACTATCTCAGATTCACTGTATGTTTGTGTAGGAGTGTATTAAGTAACATATAATAACAGATTGTATAATGATTAAAATATATAATTTCATTTTGTATAATTTTATAGGGTTGGCCGTTCACATGATATAACGGACATTTGGTATAATTTCGCATTACCTATAATTTCATTTAATATAATTTTCATTTAGTTTGATTTATATAATAAATTGTAATTATAAGAAATGATGAAATTTATACAAAATGTTGTAAATAATTAAAGTTATAGAAAATATCTCGAAAACTATTTAACTAAGGGACGGCATCAACCCTCTTCAGTGCTTCCGAAGCACTAGTTTGGTAGTAATAACTCTGTTGCAAAAAAGTTTGAAGACTCGTTGCCAGGTAGCTTGCATCTGGTTGCGAGCGAAGCCTGTAAAAAGAACCCGCGGTACAATGAAGACTTAGCGCGTGATATACACGCGTTTTTCAAAAACTCGTCCAAAAGAATTGCACAACTGCAAGAATTTCAAGAGTTTTGCTTAGCAAAAGTTCACAAGATCCTGAGACCATCTCAAACGCAATGGCTCTCAGACGCAATCGTTTCATTCTATAAATAATTTTGGATTTTATTAAGCGTCAAAGTTTAAATGCGCACACTTGACCCACATGGCTCTATACGTTTTTTGTTATAGGAAATTAAACATTATACTATTTCAAAATTATAGCAAGTATTTTTATAGAATATAAAACTTATGCGAAATGAACGTTATAGAATTTAAAATTATATTATCTGTTATATGGGATGCATTACGCGCCCGCTGTGTAGTGGTACGGAACCCTGGGCTGCCTGGTTTTTTCTTATTTATTTAGCTTTCCCGTCCTTGAACACAGTAACTTTTATGTGTACAAATTTAGTTACTCGAAATATCAGAAGAAACATTTTTACAGGAATATCCAGAACCTGACCCTTTTTCGGCGTCTGGCTAATCTGAGGAATATAAACCATTATCAGAAGTAAATGAAGTAAGCAGAAGCTGTTCTAATGGCTCTATTTGTGATAATTCAGCTGACAACATTTCGCCAAGTGCCACCAAAGATGGGACCTATCAAATGCAGGCAAGCTACGTATCGCGAACCATCACACAACGCGGACCTCGCCAGCTTCAACCGGACATCGTAACATCAACCGTCACACAACACAGTCCTTGCCAACCTCAAGGGGTTTTCACATTTTCACCCTTCATAGAAAATGAACCTCATCAACAGCTTACAACTTTAAAGCCACAAAACATCAAACAACATGACCGTCATCAAGTGCAAACATACCTCTTGCAGCGAAACGCCACAGAGTACGAGTCACACCAAACACAAACATACATCATGCCGCAAATCAATATTGAGCAAAAGCCTGATCAACCAAAAATATACATCATGCCACAGAACACCACTGAACAAGAATCTTGCAAAATACCACAGAATCCCTTCTCCATCTAAGGCCACAAAATACCACAGAATGAGAGTTTCACCCTACATCATGACGCAAAACAATACTGAGCCAGAGCCTCATCTACCACAAGTAGACATCATGCCACAGAACACCATCGAACCAGAATCCTGTCAACTGCAAACTAATTTCATGCCACATAATATAGAATAATCATGCCATACAGAGAATTAGAGTTTTGCTACCCACAAGTAAATGTCATGCCTCCAACTACAGGACACCAATCTCAAGGTACAAACTACAATCATTTCGTCAGAAGAGGTCGTAACAAAAAATTTTGTTTCTATTGTGAAATACACGTTTTAAACTTTGCTAGATATACAATGAGCTTGTGCTCAACCGCTCAAAATGCGGCCGCTCAGCTAACACAAGACGAAAATTCTCAGAACACGACGGCCTACAACGAATTATTAGAAATTATTTTTGTCGTGCCGAATTCTTAATGAAGACGGCCAGGAGAGCTACAGAGGCTCTTGCTAAGTACTTATGTAGAGATTACCAATAAGAAGAGTTTGATCGTACGTTGACCGCAGCTGAAAAGATTTTGGTACAACGATTCAAACGTATTGAATCGGGGTAAAAGATTAAGAGGGGTCCCAATACTTTAGACTGAACAGACGTTCAGCAAGATCTAGACCTATTGCTTTCTTTGAGAAGTAAATACATTGATGCAAACAACAAATTCCTGTTTGCAAAACCATCTGGTATGACAAGCTTATGTGGATATAAAGTCCTACAAAATTAAGAAAGCATTTGGCTACCTTATGGCTGGCAATATGGCTGAAAATGATACTGAATAGCTTTCAGGAACAACAGGAGTACATAGACGAAATTACAGATTGCCCGATGATATATTCAAGACCGTGAAAATTTCAAAATTATTATGACTGTATAATAATAATTTTACAGCAGTTGTTCCTTCTTTTAACATTACTCGTACAGGAGTAGTTAAACCTATACCACTGGATTGGTATCTTCAAGAGCTTATCGAGAACCTCTCCCTCCCCTCCAGTAGTGGACCGGTTATTAAGGCTAGGTTGTAGGAGTCAGAACATGGTCTCCCTCCACCACTGTAGTTCTGACTTTCAAGGGCCAAGTTCTCCCAGAGAAAGTCAAATTTTTTTATTTTATTTTTTTTATTAAAGATGGGTTTGCTCTTGACCAGCATCTATCCATGTAGCAAGGATGAGGCCGACGATGGAGCGAGCTCACCCAGAAGATACCCATTCGAAACTTGAAAAGATTTGGGTTATATGAGCTCGGAAATACAGACGCCGGCAGGTAGTTCCAATACTTAGCAGTGCGCATCACAAAAGATGTTTTAAAGCGCTTGGTCCGAATTAGAATTGCTTCTGTACTTCTATCCATATTTCTCTTCACCACCTTCACACTTTACAGTGTAGAAATTGCTGTCGTTTTGGACACACTGCGGCTAAGTGCAGGCCTGTAGCTAGATGCTACACTCAATCCCACAGAGGAGACTCTTGTTCAGGTTCTCTGTGCCTGCACTGCAACAGTAATCATACAGCTACATACACTCAGTGCCCGGAACATTTACGTCAAAAATCAATTAAAATCGTTATGTCGGAGGAGAACATATTGGTTACTCAGAGGCATCCCTTCGATTTCGTGCTTCCAGGACCTCTTATGCCAATGTTTCGGCTTCTCCTTCTACCCCTCAACATCCAACCCCTGAAAACTCTGCTCCCTGGAACTTCGATCCTTGCTCCTCCCCATTAAAGGTCCTATTATACTCATGGGAGATTTTAACTGCTATTATACTCTCTGGGGTTGTGCATCCTGTGATTCTGTCTCCACTTTTCTGCTAGACCTTTTTGATGACCTGAACATCTGTGTTCTGAATGACGGAACCGCGACTCGTAAGGTATCTCCTCTACAGAACGCCAGTGTTGTGGATCTCACCCTCGCCTCTCCAAATCTAACTCCCTCCCTCACATGGAAGGTTCTTTCCCACTCCCATAGCAATGATCATTTCTCCATCTTATGTAGGATCCACCACACTGCTTCCCTAGTACAAGAACCTGTTCCCCTTCTAAAATACAGGCTCACCAAAGCAGATTGGAGTAAATTCTCGCATCTGACTGATAAACAGTTAGGCTCTCTTCCACCTGTTAGCGACTCTAATTTTCTGAACCTGTATTCCCTTTTTATTTTAGCTCTCATCTCATCTGTCGAACATTCAATCCCTTTAAAAAATACAGCCAAGAAAAAACTGTCATCACCCCCTTGGTGGGACTCTGAGAGTACTGAGGCTATCCAATCCCGCAATGACGCTGGAGAATTGTTCAATAATAACTTTGACCTGGATACTTAGCTAAATAATAAGAGAATATTGGCCCGGTCTAAGAGACTAACTCTCTAAAAAGTATAAATGTATAAAAAAACAACTCGGTTGGTGGAAATTCTGTGAGTCTCTATCCCCCAGTACTCCTTCTTCTCTTGTCTGGAAAAGATGGAGTGCTTTCAGACGCTCTCAATCAGGTCCCAGCTCCCCTTCTTCTAATGACCCAATCAAACCCAATCTTGTTAGCTCTTGGAGTGACCAATGGCAGTCTTCTAATCAACTGAAGGGGGCCCACTATGCTTCTCTTATTCCTCCAAAACCATGGTTTTTTAAGTTTCGTTCCTTTGATATAATCATTCGCCTCCGTTTGGGGCATACCTGTTCACCGGTTTTCCTTGCCAAACTACATATCAGAGATCATTCCATGTGTGAATGTGGCTTAGCTGAAGGAACAGCTGAACATATCTACTGAGTTGTTCACTTATACGCTATCCACTGTATGATCTCCTGCCGCAAACCATACCTCGACCAATCAATTTAAACTATCTGCTCTCACTTTTCTTCACTCCTAATATCAGAATTCTCCATAAATTCATAAAGCGCAATAATATTCATCTAAAAATTATAAATAAGAATAGTCAAACGACTGATTCTACTGTAACAAAATGCTTATTTTGTTAACAATTCACTTCTACTAAGTTTATTATTAACTAAGCTTCTATCAACATAACATATTTATATAATTTGTATTTATTTATGTAGTTATTTATTTTTTACTTACTCTCACTTACTAACTCTGTTTTCACCTTCAGATTTCTTAACTTTTTTCTTTTTAATATAAACTTAAGTAAACAAGGTTAAATCTTGACACTAGCAGAATCATCGGAGTACCCGACGGGGCCATAATATCAAAATTGGAATAGGTTTGTAGTAATTTATTGTCCTCAGAAAATTCTGTCAGTTGGTTCACTTCTATCTATTCATAATATTCTTCCATATTCCTCATTTTGGTTGAATTCCTCATTTTGTGCAGGTATTCTGTCAACTTTTGTTCCATTTGAGTTCTTATTCTTGGGATTTCTAAAATCTGAAATATGGAAATTATAATTGAATATAAAATGTGTATAGCATCAATTTAATATTATGAAAAAATCTACAATCTATTTAATAGTTTACACTACCCACACAAAAATGGAAAGTGTTGCATATGTTTTTCCATCAACTTATATGTGACAACATAGTGTATTCATATATACACAATATAATACATACATACAATATAATATTAAATTACCATAATCATTTCAAGATAGTAATTTTGTTACCTATTGCAGAGAATCTGATGTTGAAGGTAGCGATAAAATAGGTGGCAATTCCGATGATTCCAATGATGATGCAAACTGAAAAAACAAATTTAAAAATAACAATGTGAACACTGTAAAAGGTGAACAGAACAATCTGCATCAATAACCTCATTGATTTGACAGCATAGACTGCTGAAAAAATGTTTTTATAGCAAGTTGATGCGTGATCCCATTGCAGTCAAGTCAATAGTTAAAGCTAATAACACCCTATTTATATATATTTTTGTCACAGTAATATACAGGTTGATCAAAAATCCATATGGGTAAGTGAGGAAGTGGGGAAACATTTCAATGGGAAATGCATATAAGTGACTTTTTCAAGTAATTGATTTATTATGATAATGCATGTTAAATTGTAGACATTTCAGTTTATTATTTGTACAATAGCAAAAATTACTCCTTATACTAACAACGATAGTAATAAAAATATAATTCCATTTTTGACAGAGATGTAACCGGGTTCGATTTCTGTTTGCTTTGAGCATAATTTAAAAAAGTATGAATGCAGTTTTTCTTAATTCAAAAATGAAAGCCTTAGTTTCTAAAAATATTTTTTTCTAACTCTTACCTATGGTTTCAGATTTGCCCTCGCTACTGACCCATGCATTGATCTCATTGTATAAATTACATACGAATTGGTAATTATATTTCGTGCTTGTATTAGACGTGTTTTTAATAAATTAATTACATATTCTTTGTCACATGGAATATGTTGAATGATATATCAGTTTGTTGTCCTTCGTTAGCGAATAAGAACTGTCACATTTTGTTTGTCGATTTTCAATATTTAACATATTAATGTATTTTTTACTTGTGTTTGTAGCTAAGTGAAACGAAAACTTATTGGTTACTTGACTACTTTATGTTTTTCCTGCTCTTGGAAGCCTATGAAGACTCAATTTAGTGTCTTGTGTTGGATTCGCACCACAAGCACATTTCCTATTTTTATCAATGGACATCATCACTAAACTCTAAAACTAATACTTGAAACTCATGCACTCACTAACTCACAAAATTAAATACTCATTTGTAAAGTGACTTTAAAATGTTAAGTTATAAAAAACCTTTAACAATATATTTTTATTATTTATTTACATTTATTATATGTTGCACATGCACAAAGAATATAATTAGAGGTGAAACCGATATATTAGTATTCGTTAAGATATTCCTAATATTACATGTATTCATGTATCAGTAATCCGTCGAATTCAGATATCCTAATATTTCATATTCACTTTTTTATTCACTTCACTGGCTTTCAGTGCTGCAAACTCCTACCTGCAAAAAAAAAGGAGATCATGGTAGCAAAAATCAGGAGATGACAAAAAAAAGTAGGAGAAATAAAATTACCTAGTTTACAGGCAATCATGCGGGTTAATAAAGACAAACTCTTATCAAATGTGCATCATGCATTCATAATTAAGTGTATTTAGTATTTATTTAGTATATTACATGTATCATATAACTTAAATATTAGTCCTTATTTATTCATCATCGTCGTACATATTTGTATTAAATTTTGAAAGCATTTCTTTATTTACAGTGTGGGACACATAGAAAAAAATAGACAATAAAAATTAGTAAGTACTTAAAGCTATGTACTGTAATGATTTACTTGACAACAGAACTTAATGATTTATATTATCTTTGAAAGCATTTTACTTTACTCTATCTATGACCACAGCACAAAACCTCATATCAAACAACATGCGTTAAAAAATTATATTTAACCACAGAACATGATTATTTTCTAACAACTATACCACAGATTGTATTACACTGTATATGTTCTTGTAAGTTTCTGAAAATCAGGAGATTATTCCAAATAACGGAAATAAACCAGTAGACCAGGAGATAATGCTAAAAATCATGTAATCTCCTGATAAATCAGGAGAGTTTGCAGCACTGCTGGCTTTTATCATCGGTCGATTAATATATTCATATCAATCCACAGAGAGAAAATATCATTTAACTTGGTCACAGAACATACTTAGATCGTTGATATTTGTCTAATATTTGTGTATTTACCATGGAAGTAATAAGTACTATAATGGTATTTACTAACTATGCTCATACTACGTAGTAATCTGTGGTTGATATTTGTTTTGATTCTAGCTCGGAACAACATTAGATATTGTTCTTTGGATTCTTCTCTCGATTCTACATAATAATATTTTTTTACATTACACAAGTTTTTTTTAATGTTAAGATCGGCAGACAGGCTTATCATACCTAATAAAATTCATATTTACATTTTCTTTATTGAAATTTTATTGAGTTTTTAAATAATAAATAAATGTTCGTTTTATTGTCATGATATTTTTTATTTATCTTTTATATTATCGTTTTTAATCTTTACCCCAACCTTGTGAAAAGGTTTTCTCAAAATCTAAGGCATTAATTTCCGATCGACGTACCTACCCGTCTTTCATCAAACAAAGTAAAAAAGCTGATGTTCCTAAACACCAATAATAAATTTTTGCACGAATATGTAGTTTAACCGCAAAGTACTTATTTGATATTGATATCAGTCATGTTCACATAACAGTTAAAATTTGTCAAATATCGTTTATTCATGAAACTATTGCACGAATACCGTATTATGTTTAACTGCAAGATAATAAGATACCAGTTATATTCACATAATAGATAAAAGTTGTCAACTATCGTTTATTCATTACTATTGCACGAATACCGTATTATGTTTAACTGCAAGATAATAAGATATCAGTTATATTCATATAATAGATAAAAGTTGTCAAATATCGTTTATTCATTACTATTGAACGAATACCGTATTATGTTTAACTGCAAGATAATACGATATCAGTAATATTCACATATTAGTTTAAATATTCTAATATTACTTGAGGAATATATTCATATTAGCTAATACTGGCAAATATCGGTATTAACCCATCTCTAAATATAATATATACTCTAGAGGTGGGTCGGTACGCGATTTTGCCGTATCAAAACGAAACTATTTATCGCCACCCAATACCGGGTTTTGAAACTATTTATTTTAAAAACTATGTATTATTGGAGGATAAAGTTTTTACAGAGCGTTGCGGTTGAAACTGTTGATTGCCGAATAAAGTCTTTTTCGTGTGTAACGGTAACGTTTAATTGACACTGTGTATTTATTTGAAAACAACGTTTCCAATATGTGAGCGAGAGTGATGGGCCCGCTATAAATTTTGTGTTATTTGTTGAGTTATGATATAAATAAATTTTAAAATATATAATTTGTGTTTGTTAAGTAATTTTCTAAATATTCTTATGCCAAATGAAATGATCTTTCCTTCATACATTAACCAGGCTTAGGACTGGCTGCAAATTTTTATTGTTGGTTATTCGATGTATGCTTTGAGATTCAGAGATTTTAGGAGGATTTGTTTACTTCTAATTGCAGGCGTATTTAAAAGTTCATTTCATTTCAATATTATGTTCATTGCGTGTCCATATTTACACGGCAGGGAGACGGGCAGGGGCGCTCCGTGGCTCTCGCTCGCGTAATAATCACTCATATATGTCGGTCTCTGTCGCGTTCGCGTTACATCGGATATTCGGTATTTCCAGAATCATAGACCATTCACTAGTTATCGTACGCAGCGTAGCGGCTACCAATACATAGTTTTGCTCGATACATAGTTTTTGTGAAACTCAATACCGGGTTTTAGGTATTGCAATGATACATGGTTTTTGAACCTATTTATGGTTTGAAACGCTCACCTCTAATACTCTCTCTCTAGCGAGAGCACATGCATGTTGCACGTATGACGTACCGTAGTGATTACATTTACAGACTAATACAACATCTTTGGATTACATACTCTTTGTTATGTTCCTCCAGACGACTCTGACAGTGACAGCTCACGCAGCTGACAATGATTGTAGCCATAGAGCATATAACAAAGGTTTATATGCTCTATGATTGTATCACTCACAACCACTCACAACACAGTGCAACACAGTCAAAAAGTTAAAATGTTGCCATAGGAAATTACGTATTTAATAAAACTTGGGCTGACACGAAATGTGGTATCGCAATAAATTAAAATTGTGTTCACCACATTTTTATAAAGTGTGACATCTAACGGAATTAATTTAGTAGTATAGTTAGTAATAATAGTAGTATATATTTATTTCCAAATTTTATAGACCATCAAGTTGACATAATTTCACATTTTTGAAGTGAATTATGGTATGGTCTCTAATAACAACTCTCTAGCGAGAGCACAGTCACGTTACGCCATTATAGATTTAAGACATTCTGATAATTGAAAACAATGTGGCGATCGAAATAACTGTTAAGCATTATATCGCACCTTCGGTAAGACAAGGGCCGAAGTGCTAATATTAAAATTTTTCAGGACAGACGTTTTAAGGTTTTTATAGATTTGTATTATGTTTTTCTACCCATACTAATGTAAAATAGTATTTTATTTTTAGCAGAAATATACCTTATACATTAGTGAATATAAATATGGAATTTAAAAGAGTGAGTTATTTATTTATTTATACTATATTTCATGAAATATTAATATATGCATACAATTATGCCCTTTTCGCACCAACATTTAAATAATTGTGCTATTGTGACCAAAGTGACACATTATAAATTGAAATGATTTATTAAATGAAAACACTATTTATTTTGTACTTTTTTATTCTTCTTCTTAGGACATCTTTATGACTGACAAAAAACACTACAACAATCAGAAAATTAACTTAAAAGTCACTTCTAAAAGGTTTACATTAAATCTATAAAATGCCACGTAAGTGCGTAAGACTTATTTATACTGTTATTCTAAAATCAGTCAGTAATCACAGCATTTGTTGAAATCACAATTTGTTTCTTATAAGATAATACAAAGTTAACTGGTATAGAATATGAAAACAATATTCATAAGAACATTTTCTTACAATCAACTAGGCACACTTATACATAACTTTTTACCTAGGCACACTTATACATAACTTTTTTGCATAATACTTTCAAAATCTAGGTAATAATAATCATAATACTTAAAAATCTTTTTAAGTGATTAACAAAAATAGTCTTTTAAATTAGGCACAAATCAGTAGTGCTACTAAAACTTTATTTATACAAAACAGTAACTATAAAAATATAAGAAATGTGGATACTGATCTACATGTTCACTGGAATGTGTTATTGAAATAAACTATTATAAAATTGTTCATAAAATTTGGGAACTATGTTTGAGGCAATTAGTTGACGGATATCTTCTTTCTTACGATCCGGAATTGGTAAAGTATCAGAATATAACACATTTAATACAATATCTATCAATCGTTTCTTATTACCCGTTCTGCCTAATTTGACTTGCGCTTCAGCCCATGTGATTGATTTATAACTGTATCTAAATTGGTATGTATCAGAATTCTTAGTGAACTTAATGGCTTTAATTTCAGATATTTTGATATTGTTTCTAGTAACATCTTTGCTTAGATTTAAACTAACATCATCAGATAACAATTTCAAATCAAAGAATGAATCAAAATTCATTTCTTTGACTTCGAATCCGTTGCCGCGTTTTTTTGCATTTCTTATGAGACATGCATACTCAGCTGGACAGTAAATAGGCCCTGCTTTCTTAGCCCTTTTAACGCTCTTCTCGATGACAGAATGAACCGCGTCAGCTCTATTCTGAGTATGCCCTCTAATGAGGAATTTGTGCGTGATAGATTTTATGGGCAACATATTGACAGCATAGTAATACATCCCAAAAACGAATTTATTTTTCTGTTGGCCGCAACAGTTATCGGAGTAAAATATTATGTCTTTATTGGCTTGTTGAGTAGATAATTCTTCCAGGAATTTGTAAAGACATGTTCCTATTTCATTAGCTCCACGTTTTCCAAAGCCTTCATGCCAAAAAAAGCAAAATGTTTTATCACTATTAATATTGGAAACTGTGAAATTATAGCAGTTAAGCTTAGATTTGTAAAAGAATGCTGACGACTGGCCAATGGGACACGGTAAAACTGCCTGTAGGTCGAATATGGCTACTATGTTATTGGAATCTGTCTGTTTACTGTCTTCTATATCCTTTTCAAGTTCTAAACGGGAAAGACTCTTTTCTTCAAGGTGTAACTTATGCTTTTCTAACAGTGGTTCTTTGTCAACAGCGTTTTTGAATGCCTCACATTCATCGCATTGGTCTTTACGAGGTACAAATAAGCCTATATTAAAATCATTGTTGAAAATGCGGTGGTAAGCATCATAATTGACGGATGGTTTTCCAGCTGCTTTTCTGATAGCTTGATAGTTGCGATGGAGCTCAGCTACAGTCAGGCTACCATCTATGAACTCTCTGGTAGTATTAGCCCTTAAGTAATGACTTTCTGTACGTGGAATCGACTTTATGTGATCATGAACCGATTGGATAACTTCATCACTTAGTTTACAATTTTTACCGTGTTTGCCTCGATTATCTACAACACTCATTCTCATAGTATTATTAGATATATTTTCAATGACAGTACGTAAAGTTTTTTCTCCAATAGCCAATGTATTTAGCAGAAACTTTTTACAGACCCTAACTTCTTGTGAACCTATCATAAAATAGTAGGTCGAATTTGGTTTTCTTGGTGGCTTAATACAGGTATTATTGTCGGTAATTTTGACTCTTCGGTATGCAGGCGGAATCAGTTTCACACAAGACGCGAGAAAGTCTCTTTGTCTCATGTGTGTTCCCAGCTCCCAGTAGGATTGAAAAATCGTATTTCTATCTTCAGAAGAAATTTTAGTGGAACACGACAGTCGGCACTTATCAGGGCAAGGAGGAAGAATTGATTTTCCTGCTACAATTTTTCCTCTTTTTGTAGTATACTCTTGGCCACTGTTTTTCAAACGTTTGGATATGACTTGTTTCCACTCATTCATATTTCTTTGACGTTTTCTAGACCGTTTGTTTGATTCCTGCTCTAAATTAACTGTTGGATGTGGTGTTGGTTCTGGTTCACTATTGCCTTCATTATTTTGTAAGTCCACTGTAGTATTACGTTCAAGAAATCTGCTTCGAGAACTAGATGAACGGCTGCTAGAACTGGATGAGCTGCTGCTGGAACTGGATGAGCTGCTGTCAGAACTAGAAGAATTGGATACGTTTCTCGATTTGAAGAGTTTAGTGTAGTTTTTAGCCTGTTTCACATTTGGTTTGTATTCTGAACCGGAATCGGATTGTGAAAAATCTCCATTTTCTTCAGACTCGGTATCGTTATTACCCGGGGTTTTATTTATAATGGGTGGGCTTGCTATTACATTATCCTCCCTAGCAGATATGGTTGTCAAGGATGAATGTATCGCTTCTGTAGTTTCAGGAATCGTTGGTATTGGATCCTTCATAGCAGATACGGTTATCATGGATGAATTTATCGCTCCTGTAGTTTCAGGTATCATCGGTATTGGATCCTGATTTTCAAAGTCATTGCCATCTATCCACTTTTCAACCATTGACGTAGAATTAATTTTAGAAGTAGCATTTGTCTTTTTAAAACTATTGTATTCTTCAAAACTAGATTTTTCTAAATTTTCATTAATCTGAGGTTCATCAATAGTTCTAGCTTGTATATTAAATTGATCATCGACCATCCTCAAAATTTTTCTGCCTCGAGATTCCATTTTTATTCCCTAAAGGCGAAAATATTCAAACGTTTAGTTCGGTTTATTAATCAACAAAACAAAAATAAACCTATAAGACTCCGTTTTTGCATCAGGGGTTAATAAATGGCAAAAATGGCATCGGAATTATCGTACAGATCAATAAATAGACACAAGATATTGTAAAGAAAACGACGGAAATGTTATCAATTTCACATAAAAAATAAAGCGGTTGGAATGACAAAGTCTTAAATGCTGTTATATTTTATCTGTATATGACAAAATTGGAATGACAAAGTCAGATTTGGTATAAAGACTAGGTTATGTTTACGTATTGGACTCATAAAGGCACAACTACCCGAACGACTTTGTTCCGTCAAATATGTACTCTCATATTAGGCATAAGTACACAAAATGTGACCATGTCTTTCCAAAATATTAAACAAAAAAGGGCATATTAACCTTAATGACCTTGACGCTCCAGTACTTATTTATTTATTTTATTTATTTATTTATTTATTTTTAAGGGAAACATACAGACTATAATACTTATAACTAAAATGACAAAAATGGCACAAATACCAATAAAGTTTCCACAATTATTTAGTACATAACAATATTACACAGTCAACCTTTAAATTAATAAAAATGAAGTTCAAAACAAACTCAGAAATTAAGCATTACATAGACTTTCCAGAATAGCACTCCGATACTGTGCACGCTTCAGATTAAATAAATCAATATGGGAAAATTTACCATTATATGAATTACAAGCACGTGATATGAAGTTATTGGCCATGTAGTTAGACTTCACAAATGGAACACTAAATAGAGTCCTGTTTCTAGCACTAATCCTTTGACATTTAAAATTAATCTTACTAAGGAGCAACATTGAATCGACAGAATCACTCAACAATTTGTAGAGGAACATTTGATCTCTAAGGGAACGACGACTTTGAAGAGAAACAATAGACCACAGTCTCAAATTAACTAAATCATTACCTGATCTGTATATTAAATGCTTAACAAATCTATTGTGAATCCTTTCTATCAAATCTATGTAGATCTTATACTGAGGATTCCAGACGGTTGAGGCATATTCCAAAATTGATCGAACCAAAGAATTATATAACAGAACCAAGGTAGAAGGCCTCTTGAAGTCAACAGTCGTTCGCAACACAAAACCAAGCATCCTATTTGCCCTGTCCGTAATATTAACTATATGAGATTTAAACATTAATTTATCATCCAACTGGACACCTAGGTCACGCAACTCAGTTACCCTGCTAATTTGTAAATTATTTATTTTGTAGTCAAATAGAATTCTTTTCTTTTTCCTACCGAATGTGATAATGTAACATTTATTGATATTAAGTTGCAGGAAATTAGTTTGACAATACAAGAATAATCGATCCAGATCTTGTTGTAACAATTGACAATCATGCTCAGTTTTAATAATTTTGAAAATTTTCGTGTCATCTGCAAAAAGAAGTATTTGTGAACTGTGAAACATTGAGAACACATCATTAATATAAATATTAAACAATAATGGACCGAGGTGCGAGCCCTGAGGCACTCCAGAGGCTACGGGTAAAAATGTTGAACAGAAGCCTTTAGCCTTGGCTTCTTCCTCTAAGGTAAGATGTAAGCCAGCGCAGAAGATCCCCATGTATACCAATTTGACACAATTTGACTATAAGAGCAGAGTGACATATTTTGTCAAAGGCTTTTGAATAATCGGTGTATATAGCATCCACCTGATATCCGGAATCCAACGCCCTGTATACAAAATCAAGATACTCACAGAGATTAGTCTCAGTTGACCTATTGGTTACAAAGCCGTGCTGCTGAGTCATAATTAAGGGTCTGATAGCAGGATAAATTGCATCGTACACTATTTTCTCAAAAAGCTTAGGTATGGTACTTAATTTAGATATAGGTCTATAATTGGTAATGTCGCGCTTGTCGCCGGATTTAAAAATTGGCATAATATGTGACTGCTTCCACACAACCGGCATGATACCTTTCTCCAGAGAATGGCTAAATAAGATTAACAGAGGCTTAGCAAGCTGATGACGGCAGAGGTACAGAAAAAGTGGCGGGATCCCATCAGGTCCCGCGCCCTTGCCTACATCAACACAATTCAAATATTTCACAATCAAGACCAAACTTAACTCGACAGAATGTAAATTGACAGAGTTTTCCAGACTGCCACAATCCAAACGCACAGTCCCATCAAGATTGTCATTTTCAAAAACTGAACTGAAATATTCATTAAACAGCTCACATATTACCTCTCCATTAGCAGAAATTTGGCTACCGTTATAGATGGAATTTGGGAAGTCGTTATGTCCTAACCTTTTAGATTTAACATAAGACCAAAAGTGTTTACTATTTATATGAATATTTTCCTCAGCCTTTGCTATAAAACTACTGAAACATTTGTCTTGAACTAGCTTTTGTCTCGCTCTTAATAATTTGAAGGTATCAAAATCAGCGACATTGCCATACCTTTTCCATTTGCGGTGAAATTTTAGTTTCTCCCGGATAATTTTTATTAGCCCACGATTAAACCAAATGGGGTATTTGGAGTTAGTTTTTAATATTTTTGTTGGCACGAACTGATTGATAATGTTATTAACAACGTCATAAAACTTTGCAACAGATTCATTTATGTCATCGTATCTCAAATAACTTTCCCAATCAATCCTGGACAAAGCCAAATTTACTTTATTGTAATCGGCAGCTTTAAATAATTTAACTTTCATTAGGTATTGACTTAGAGGCTGCTGCATTTGAACAGAGACGTCGCAACATAAAGCCGGATGGTGTGAGTCCCCAGGCACAAGAGGCTCCAATGCTGTTGACACGTGGCAAACGACATCAGCCATAACCAAATCAAGAATGCGGGAGTTTATATTTTCACAGGTGTTATATTGTTGCAATGAATTAAAAGATAAAAAACTTGATAGTTCATTCACGGTGTCTAAATTAAAGTTACCCATTAGAGTTGCATGTGAACTCCCATCAGTGCCGGACCACACTGCTCCGGGAATATTAAAATCACCAAAAATCACAAAACGATCATCAGAACACTTCAAAGCCATATCTGAGATATACTCATAAAACGCAATTAATGCTTCTTTTTGGTTTTTACACTGTGGGAAATAGCAACAATAAATATTATATGAAATACTGCCAAGGAACACCGCGACTGATAGTATTTCCGCAACCGAATTAAGACTCGGCACAACAAGAGACCCGGAGACCGTTAGGTCGCTACGTACGGCAATCAGAACTCCACCACCCAGTGTATCTCCCCGACTACTGTAATTTCTGTCACATCTAAAAACGTTATATCTAGAATCAAACAGCTCACTATCAGAAATTCCGGGAAGCAGCCATGTCTCAGTTATACAAATTACATCATAATCATGTAACAAAAGATTTTTATAAAATATGCTTGTTTTTGTTCTCAATCCTCTTACATTTTGGTAGAAAAATTTAAGTTTACGAAAGAATTCTAATAAATACAATATGACACCCTATGCAATACCCAAAGCTCCAATAGATATCCCGTGCTCCCCCAGTTATAATAGAGTCTATATTATATATTATATAATGGTACACAACCACTACTCACGCGGGCGATTCCGCAACTGACCAATGAGATTTTGTCGCGTCAATATCATTCAAAAAACGAACGAATGGTACAAAGGCACTACTGCCCTCTGGCGAAAATAAACTGAATCTAGTGAATGTCTTTGTTCCTACAGGTAGAAATTAGTTTTTTAGGCACTTTGGCATATTTAACTCATTTTCGGAAATTTTAGCACTTCGGCCCTTGTCTTACCGAAGGTGCGATATGTGCATGTGCATTACATATCATACTATACTCCGGCCATTATAAGAGTGCTGTTCTGACAGGTGTCAATTCCATACATTTTCTGTATAGTTTATTCGGGAATGAACTTTTTGCAATGGACATAAAGAAATGTCAAAAACGCATTCATAGAATGACCGTACTATAAGTCTAAGTGTCGAGCGACACCCTCAGACACATCAGGTGTGTGTGCGTGTGTTGTTTATAAATAAAAGAGTAACAAAAAGACAACTAGCGACATCTAGTGGTGATAGCAAAATCTGGGAAGTGACAATTCTAAGCAATCAAATTATTTCATTATATTATTTGACTTGAATTTTCCTTTCTCGATATTCTTAAATATTTAAATTCATTTTTATAAAAAAGCCAAGAAAATAGAAGTAGCTAGATTTTTCTTCCCGAAAATACAGCTTAATTAATTAAAAATCCGTTAGATCTAGCAACGATGTCTATAAAACGGCAACACTGTCAATACAATAAAAAAAAGATCACGAGTACCCTCAGAAAAATAACGACTAAAATAAAAACCACCATTTATAGTGTGTCGCTTCGTACACCTTTGCATTAAGGCCATAAGTTAAAGATAAACAAATATACTTTCACTAGATGTTCGTCTGGCTGTTCCGTACCAGGGTGACCTATACAAATTATCCATATATACAAATGTAGATGTAGATAAGACGATATCATCGGCACAACAATAACATAACCTATCCTGCTTTTATCTTTTTCTTAAAATATTACGTAAATTCAAGGAACATAATTTATTAGTGGTCCTTATTATACAAACAAGCTCTCAGTATATTTACTGCATGACTTTGATAATACAAACTACAAACAAACAAAAATCACTTACCGATGGTAACTTATAAACATATCCTCATTTTGTTTTCTGGACGCATTAGATTTACATCGTGACACTGAACAAGACATTGTTATAATCACAGAATTCACGGATATTTAATATAACAGTGTTATAATTGATTTCATGCTAGATTTATTATATTTTGATACAGAAACCAAAAAATAAACAAAAACGTTGTCAATCATGTCACAAAATCACAGAACATACGTACAAAGCAAAAATACAGATAAGTTAAGTTGATACTTTACGCAAATCATTTGTTAACGTTTAGCTAGCTTCTTTAAATAGGTATCATAAAACGAGACCAAGTACTTAAAGGGACCAATTTTGACGTTTGACCTGGATACGCCGATCAAAAATATAAAAAAGTTTGTATGTTTATCTCTTTTTGACTGATGGTCACAATACAAAAGCGTAAGGAGCAACACACTATAAATATTGATTTTTATTTTAGTCGGATTTTTATTTTACTCTCATAGAAAAATAACTAAACTATGCTTTAGTTATTTTTCTAAACAGTCAGTCCAGGAGCTTTTTGTAATCTTCTGTGGTACGAGAGTCATTCATTTGTCATAATTGATGTCAAACAAATGTCAATCACACGCTGGTTTGGTTATGGTTACCTACCAAGTTAGTTTACCATTCTTTATTTTATAAATAAAGTATAAAATATTGATATTTAAAATGTTTAAATCAATTGTAAATAAGGTAAATAATGTAAGTTCAACGTGTGGTTTTCATACATCTGCTTGTCTTAATGAAGTGAGGTTGCTCACTAGACTAAGAGTTGTGGACAATTCAGAAATAGGCAAGCAAGCAATGGCCGAAGGGAAACCACCAAGAGTCATCTGCGTATACAATAAACAACGTGAGTTATATATATTGACGTAACAATTATAGTGTGTGTACCCACAAAGGGCTTATTGATTAATTGCTTTTAGGTGTCGGCTACATTGGAGACCGGGTGATGGTTGCAATAAAAGGCCAAAAGAAGAAGGGCATCCTTGTCGGGTTGAAACAAACACAAAAAGTCAAAGTACCGAAATTTGACAGCAACAACGTTGTTCTAATAGACGACAATGGCACTCCACTAGGGACGCGAATCCATGTGCCTATACCGACTATCCTGCGCACCATCCTCAAGGAACGAACTCACGCCAAAGGAGCGGACTACACTAAACTGCTAGCCATTGCGTCTAAATTCGTTTAACTTGTTATTTATGTTTGTAGGTAGGAATTTACATTATAATAAAAAATATTAACTGTCAGTTGCACTGTCTCATTAGCATTGGATGAATGTATTTCCTTTTTGTTCACTGTGAAATCAAGAATCAATTGGAACCAGGCATGAGAATGTGTAAGTTCTATTATATGGCTTTTTTTTCATCAAAGGCCCATTCAATGACAAGCCTGAGAAGTCACAAACTAAACCCAGGTAAGGTGTGGTACTGGGATTTAACACCTAAGGGCTTAGGAAATGATATAGAATATTATGGTAGTAGAACCATTATCAGTATAACACATCAACAAAAAAAGCAAACTCCATTTCATACATAGTAAGGAAGGCTTTTTTATACCTTGACGAGCAACTGTTTTTAAAGGTCTACAAGACATATATAAGACCCTTACTCGAATATGCATTCCAGATTTCGAATCCCTACTTTAAGAAGGATATTGAGGTTCTTGAGAAGGTACAGCACAAAGCTACAAGGATGGTGTCATCTCTGCGTGACTGTTCATACGAGGTTAGACTTAAAAAAACTAGGCCTTACTACATTAGAGAAACGAAGACAACGAGGTGATCTTATAGAGGCGTATAAAATATTAAATGGGCACTATAACATGGCAAATATATTTATGCTAAATGAAAATAAGAACCTTAGAGGACACTCGCTGAAACTGAACACTCGAGCTTGTTCAAGTAATCCCAAAAAACACTTCTTGCCTAACCGTGTAGTGAAAGAATGGAATAAACTGCCAGAATCTGTGATTAGTGCCCCGTCCGTGAACTGTTTCTAGGGTAGACTGGATAAACATTTGATGTGTACTGAAAGCAATATACACGCAACTAGGGTTGCCAGACATGTCCGGCTTTTTACAGTCGTGTCCAGCCAAATATATACAAGTCCGGCCCGTCCGGCTTTTGTTAGGCTTTTGTTCAACCCCTCAGCGGCCAGAATCACGCGAACACGCATGATTCGCGATCTTACAAATTACTTTAAAAAAACAATATATGATACATAATAAAGAGTAGGGCAAGTCTTAAAGTAATAAATGCACAAATAAAAGGAACTATTTCTTTTAAAAACCAGTGTGTCAGGCTTTTGTGCGAAAATGTCCGGCTAAATATGAGTCTGTGTCCGGATTTTTGATTTTAAGGCCTGGCAACCCTACACGCAACAGCTTAAAGCTGCTAGTGTATTAGAATAATAATAATAGAATTTGTTTATATGGGTAATATCTTCAATACAAATCAATAATCAGTTTGTACTCATTAGTGAGTACCCAATTACCCAAGTCATCATCATCATCTCAGCCGTAGGACGTCCACTGCTAGACGAAGGCCTCCTCTTAATTTTCTAAAAGGACTGATCAGAAGCAGCCTGGATTTACCATTGACCCACAGCCCTTATCAGGTTGTGTCCACCTTGCGGATGCACTTCCTACGCTGCGCTTGCTGGTCCACGGCCACTCTAGAACATTCCGGCACCAGTGGCCATCGGCTCTTCATGCTGTGTCCTACCCACTGCCACTTCCAATTCACTAAGCTTGTAAAGTTATTAAATTATTTCAGTTTATCTCATTTTAAATCTAGTTGAGACAGTTTAAAATAGAGCTGCTCGGCACCTGGGTTGGGGAGAGCACCTGGACAGAGCACTTTTTTTATAATTATTTTTCTTTAAGCAATACACTTTGTGTATGGAGTGAGATTTAGACGAAATTTCGATTTTATTTTTTATTTTTCTAATATTGCTCATTTAGCATTACAGTCGTATAGAACGCATCAAAATAGACATAAAATGTCAGATAAACTTTTCTCTAAAATCAACCCTAGCTGAGATATCGCGACTGAAACTTCAACTTTTAGAACGTAAATTTTGTATGGGGCAAGTCTCTGTAACACATTTTGTAATAAGTACAGTCTTTTTGCCAACATCAGTATTCTGGCTCACTCTGCTCGCACTTAATTTCATATAAGTCCCAAAAAGTGCCCCCCCTTTTGCTATACCCTAACCTGTTATTAACTTACACACTAAAAATATCGCAATGTTACATAAAAATGGTGCCTTTAAAATATCTAGTACCATTATTGTGATCTATTGTCAATAATACACAATACAATACACTGACTAATTAGACTGAACAGTGACTAATTGGACTTATTTAGAAATTATAAAACTGTGACAAGAGTTTATTATAAGTAGTCAATTTAGTCCCTCTATTGTCAAAAGTGCTAATTCCATTGATGGTAGTAGCGCAATAATGGGCCGCCGGTAAATAAAGAAAATTGAAACAGCATTGAAATTTGAAAATTTAATAAAACTTAAATTCAGTTCCACTTTAGAGTAGACTTAAGTTAAGGACACGCTACCTACCGACAGAGACAACAACACTTTACACTAGTAAGTACACACGGGCCAATTTGTTAAGGCGATCCATTTCCATATTGCTACATTGACGGACATTGGGATAGGAGATCGGCAGGCATCACGCAGCGTCATCACAGGAATCCACGGAGTATCTGTGGAGGGATAGAGGAAGATAGGTATAGGTTTCCGAGGAGTTTGGATATTATGGGGCGGTGCTGCGTTTTAAACTAGGTTATCCTAAAATCTCCATCAATTACTTCTTTTCCCGTGTAGACTAACGATGTGAACCCCTTAAATGTCTAAAATACATCCCGACTTTTTAGGTTTGCATATATATTCCTATATGTGTTATTTACATATATGTGAAAATGTTTGGATGTTTATTGCTCAATCTCGCATAGATCCCTTTAACAGAAACGTGTGAATGTTGGCACACATAAATAGAACGTGCCCTGATCACTTTTCACTCTAAATTGTTAATTTAAATGACAGCTGTACTAGCGAGAATTGCGAACAAATGTAAATGACATCATGTTTAATTGAACCGTAAAAGAGGCAATATTCAAATACATTTAAGCAATGTTTACTAGTATTTTTTGAAAACATATGTGCCAGTGTTCTACAAGGAGCTATGAATAAATCTTAAAGTTTTTAATGCACGAAAACTTCCCATTCACCATCTTTTATACAAGGTAATAATATATTTTCACTACATTTGACGTAATATTTACACACCAACGTTGAATATACCAATTTCTCTTTGGACTAAACATTTAATGACTCGATTAAATATAAATAAAAAGAGAAACACACGACTGAAAATAGCTAGCCATTTTAACTTGTCTTATTAAATACATTTAAGTCAATATACCTTAAACATTTCCATAATTTCTACAACAATAAAAACGTACAATTCCAGCGATGAAGATTGTGTCACGACCTTAATCTACATATTGCTTCCCCGAATTGGAAGAAACGAGAGACATGGATTAAATTGTGTGAAACCAGGCGCATCAAAGTGTCGTGTACCTGTAGTACACTGGCGCCTTTAGCGAACGTTCATCTTGCAAACCGAAAGTAGACCGCGGCACCGCTGCCTCTAGCACTAGTGCGGCGAGCATCTCGACTCCTGCCAACGGGCGCACACAACTATTATCCGGATGTGCGTCGTGTGGAGAACCGTGACGTCACGGGCCTTATTAATAATATATTTGTTAAAATAACGAAAAGCCATAAAGTGGAACTGAATTCACGAACTGGGTAAGGGCCGTGACGTCACAGTCTTGTTCGTCTTATTCACTAATGGTCATCAGACGGAGACCTAAAACAAGCTAACATTATAAAGTTTCTTTAATTGTATAAAATTCGGATAAGGCGATAAGATCAGTATAATAAGTGATAGTAAGTAAGGAAGGGTGGGTGGGCCATTTTGCACACTACAGTCGGTTACACATTGAAAAGAGACTATACGGAGGAGGAGACAGCATATCACTTAGACATTAAAACATCTGCTAACCGACACTTTCAAATAAAACACTAAATAACAATACAATACAAAGAGTGAACACCACCGCAACAAAATAATATAAAATAATAAACAAACAAATGTACCCTTATGCTACGATTCACTACCTCACCTTCAACTACTATATCATATTTATTTTGTATAATATAAGTAAAATTTATATATTAGTATCTTATAGTCGAGTAGAATAATGTTCAGCGAGCCGTCGAAACGACGCTATGGCACGATACGAATACAGTGCCCGATAAACAATACAGTTCCGCAAACTGTATCCCAAAAGTCAACGTCGAGTGTGGTGCCGGTGCCTAAATATTAACAAAACTCCTTTTAAAATTTAGAATATAATGCAATCCCGCAAGATTCAGGTGCCGGAGCCTGCCTGCAGTTTAGTGAGTCCCGTTAGGAAAGGTTCCAAACAAAAAATAAGCCAACTCTTCAGGTAAAACGTTATCCACTCTTGAAGCGTTGAGTTTTGGGCGTATGGGCTCGCAATTCAATAGTGTTCTAGCTAGAGCGAGGAGTGGGTGTGGGAACGGGAAATGGCGGAGGGGTGGGAGGGTTTCTACACGTCGACGACCATTTTCTTGTGAATGTCAGTGTTGCCAACCACATTGCAGAACTCCTCGAACGATATCTTCCCGTCCTCGTCCTTGTCGGCGAAGAGGATGGTCTTGTCGACGATCTGTTGCAGTTGCGTGTCCTTGAGGTTGTTGCCGACCATCATCTTCAACACCTGGAACAGCTCCCCGTTCGAGATGAAGCCGTCGTTGTCCATGTCGTAAATGCGAAAGGCGAAGCGCAGCTTCGACAGCTTGTCGCCCTTCACGCTGAACTGCGACACTCCTTGGATGAACTCTTTGAAATCCACCTGAAAGTATAAACTCTCTTATTAGGAACACATTAGCAGAATGAGTGGCAATAAAATACGCTGTAGTGGTTAGTATGCAATAGTGGCAATACTAGACACTGTGTACTAGTACCCATGGACTCATTTCCCGTTTTTTTTTTTTTTTTTAAAGGGGGTTCAATACCTTTCCTATAGTAGTACATGTAAATTTGCCGCTAGCAAAAGATAGTTTATAAAATGCTCTTTCTATGTAAATGTTGCTACATATTTGCTCAGTAATGAATATTCTTGAAAATATGAAGGGACGAAAAAATCCGAGCCACTGTTTCCTCCTTAACCATAGATACCTCAAATTTTTTTGAATTACATTTTTCATTATCAAAATGAGTGAATCTAATGAAGAAATTAGATACATTTTAAAATTTGATTTCAAAAAAGGACAAAATGCGAAGCAAGCCGCGAAAAAATTTGTGACGTTTATGGACCTATACTCCGGCCATTATAAGAGTGCTGTTCTGACAGGTGTCAATTCCATACATTTTCTGTATCGTTTATTCGGAAATGAACTTTATGCAATGGACATAAAGAAATGACAAAAACGCATTCATAGAATGACGGTACTATAATGCAGTGTCATTAGGTCCTTAACGTTCAACGTTCGTTTAAGCGTTTTCAATCCGAGAATTTTGATGTCAAAGATGCACCTCGCTCTGGTCGCCGTTACGGATAAAATGGACGCCATTTTTGAAAAAAAAGAATAAGATCGGCATATTAGTAGTTACGACAGCTGAAGAACTGGGAATTGACCACAAAACAGTTTTGACCCATTTGAAAATAGATGGGTTCACAAGAAAGCTAGATTATTTGTGTGCCACACGAGCTCATTGAGAGAAACCTTATGAATCGTGTAAGTATTCATTTGCGATTCTTTATAGAGACGTAATGAAACCGAAAAGTTTCTGAAGAGATAACTGGTGATGAAAAGTGGATCACGTACGACAAGAACGTGAGAAAAAGGTCGTGGTCAAAGGTCGCTCAGGCTTCACATAGTGTGCCAAAACCCGGGTTAACTCGCAAGGTGATGCTGTTTGTATGGTGGGATTGGAAGGGCATTGTTAATTATGAGCTTTTACCGCCAGGTAGAACCATCGATTCGGAACTCTACTGCCAACAACTGATGAGATTAAAGCAAGAAGTTGAGAGAAAGGGGCCGGAATTGATCAATAGAAAGGGTGTGGTCTTTCATCACGACAACGTTAGACCACACACATCTTTAGCCACTCAGCAAAAATTAAGAGAGTTTGGCTGGGAGGTATTAATGCATCCGCCACATTGCCCTGACCTTGCACCTTCAGATTTTCACCTGTCTCGGTCTCTTCAGAATTCTTTAGGCAGTGTCAGGTTAACATCAAGAGAGGACTGCCTAAACTACTTGTAGCGTTTTTTTGATCAGAAGTCCCAAAATTTCTACAGCAACGGGATCATGACACTACCTACAAGATGATAAAAAGTCACCGAATAAAATGGCACAAATATACTGTAATTAAATGTAAATAAACTTTGGGAAAAAATGTCTTGAGTTTTCATATAAAATGTGAAGAAACTTTTTCCCCAATCTATACATAATTCTAAAGCAATAATGAATTTAAATTAGACGCCTAATATTACCTATTGTACGGCTAAAAGGAACAATATTTAAGAAAGTACGATAGTGTACTTAAGTCCATAGTTACTTTTTATGGGAGAGTTCCAGGGCACCTGAATGGCAGGCTGCCAAGTAAATAAGATGAGTGTAGTACCTCTCCATTCCCATCAGCGTCGAAAATGTCAATGACGCGCTGCACCAGCGGGTTCTGCTGCAGCTCTGGCAGCGACATGAACTCGTCTATGGACAGCGCTCCAGAGTTATCCAGGTCCAACTTGCGGAAGCGTTTGCCCAACCGCCGGATCTCGTCGGCGTCGACTACACACAAGCGCCACTCGTCACTAATATGTACACGCACGCACGCACACACACACACACACACACTCAACACACATACACACACAACCATTACTTTATAAAATATACTAAAAGCGATTCCAAATATCAGGTTTATTCTGAAAACCTCATAAGTCTTAATTATGTAAAACACTATTTGACAGAGTAAAAAATAATACCTCATAAGGCCCCAAAGTAACTCAAAGGTCTGGACTGACTGAATTTAAATTAACGGTAGTACCATTGCATTCCCTTCATTGAGGAATTTCAAGTATAAATACATAAAACCATTTTATGTGTGCTGGATAAACAGCGCTAAATACAATACGATATAATTGCCAAAAACCTACTTACTATTGGAAAGTCGTAATTGTAAATAGTTATTTATTATTAAATATTGAAAGTTCCATCACAATAATTTAAATTCTATTGAACACAGTGTTAACTTGTTTTACACAAAGTTACGGTTGAAGGAGCACAACTTGTCAATCAATTTAAAATAGAGATGCTTAGGTTCATTTCATACCAACGACACTTAACACTACCTACACATAGAGTTCACACTTAAAGCAGCAATCTAAAACATAAAGTCATATGTGTGCGCAATCAAGCATAATTCATTATCATACATGTTGCGGTCAAAAAGCGAGTGATTTACTAAATGTACACTTCCGTTTCGTTTAATGCCTTTTGCCTAAAAAATGGCCCTGTAGAAGCAAATGCAGTGTCTAATATCAAACAAACATATTATCAAAGGACAATTTTACTGTCTTTTACTTGAATGGGCTAAAGAAACATTCACGTTTCCCTCCCATAGCTGGTACTCATTTAGTCAATTGACTTGCCATTTGATAACTATAACAATTAAAACATCACTACAAAAACATGTAGGTAGTGTATGAGGAAGGTCAGGGCAAGACTGTTTATATAATATCACAGCTTTTAAACCTTCCTGATGATTATAAAAATCACCAGTGGAGTGCAGAATTAGTTGCAATGACCTCTCTCATGAGCATATATTCCTCTCACCCAAATTATAGCAAATAGGTACATCGTTTGTAACAGACAGTCATAATTTTAAGTCTAATGGTAGTATCAACTAGAGGCCAAGACGTGACACGGGATGCACTATGAACTTCTATATGTTTATTTATCCAGAACAATTTTTTATTCCACGATCCGACATGTCAGGGTGGAGGAAATATGCATTCTTTGAAATATCTCAGAGTGGAGAAACCATTTGCAATTTAAATGTTTTCACGACCATAGAAGTCGCCTGTCAAATAATAAGAAAACAAGTAGAAGATCTTCGAGTAAATGCATGCAAAATGTTGGGTGCTATATTCCAACGGAGCTCCGTTGATCCTAACCCCTGATGACAAATTAGGTATCAAGAATTGGAAAATTGAAAATTGTTCTGGACATTTGTAAGTGGTTATGTGTAAGTCTAACTCTAACATGAACATGGATGAACATTGTATTGAGAGTGACGCTATGACACTCACAGTTCTCCACCTTAAAATCAATGCAGTTAACACGCGCTGAAACCAAACCACCCAACAATAAGGCACCCTCCCACCATCGGAAAACAATGTGGTACAAGAAAAAGCAAACACACAGGAAAATATATTCCACTTATTAAATATTAAAAGGCTATATCAGCAAAGATTGATAAAATTTCAAATTAAGGTCAGATTCAAATTATTAATTCACACGTATTCATAAAAAAATATTAGTGACAATAATAAGTAGGTATTTAATGAATATAATAATTATTATTATATTAAAGCAGAACAGTGTACTTACAATTTGAGCATAACTCCATTGGAATAGAGTTCTCATTGCCCTGAAAAAGTTTCAGTTTGCACGTAAGTATACAATAATTAGAATATGGATATTTTTTTTAATAATATTAATTAGTGGTGAAATGGAAATGATTGATAAAAAAGTTCATTAATAATTATTAATTAATCTACTATCAAATACTGACAAAGTATCGTTAAAACGTTTTTAAAATGCGTTACGATTTATAAATGAAATCTGAAGAACAACAACACAAAATGCTTTTCGACCCAGTTTGATAGGACAATATAACTGACCCTGCCAAGACAAGACCAAATGAAAGATATAATTAGCAACAGCACGGCCACTTCTCGGCAACTTACCATTTTGTTTAATTATTATATAATACAGTAACGACAAATTAATTTAGTTAAAATATAAGAAATTTCAAAATATTAATATTCAATCGTAAAAGAAATCCTCTCCCGCAACACCATCGATCTACAAATACGAAAATGTTGCTAAATCAAAAATATTAATGTCAGTCAGGTCAGACAACATAGAAGAGCGACAAATAACTACAAAGATCAATTTTAAAATAAATTTAGTTACTTGGTTATTTTTATTTTTTTGCAATTTAATAGTAAAAAAGTGAATTAAAATAAAGAATTACATTTCATCGTATACTTAATTTTAACGACGATATTTTAAGTCATTCGTAAAGCCGCATTTTTTATGAAGAATTAATATTATAAACAGATAAAAGGTTAGTGATATTTTTGTATCAGTTCTCATTGCTTATCTTTTAAAATTTTAACTTTCTTCGAAAACATTGTTATTGTTCTATGGTAAGATAGGAATAGCAAAGATGTTGTATTAGTCTGTACCTATAGATGGATCACAAAATGCAGCAATATTTTATTCTTTCTAACACCTTCAAATTGTCATAAGATTGAAAGAGACATACATATATAATCTGTCGGATCGAAGTTGAGTGAATGTCTCCATTTTGACTATACAATGCAAGCTAAAGTTATAGCGTATAATCGTGCTGTGCATTTTTATCGATAACTAGATATCGTTGATATAGATTTTAAATATATGGCGGATAAAAAGTAGGGCTAAATGCGTTTCGGTGTACTGTTTGGTTATTCAAAATAAATAAAATGTGGGTGCGTACTGGTAATCGCCGCATTGCTAATCGGTTGTATGAGATTGTATGCAACCTCTCGCATTTATTTCACCAAAATATTTCAAAAGAATAGTTATTTTTTGGGTAGAAATATTTAGATTCCATCCTTAAGAGGTAGAACGGGAGTAGGTTTTTATTACGAGGAAAAAAAACTCGATAATCTTAAAGTTTTATTTTTAGAAACGATATCACAGATTGGATAATCTGTGATATCGTTTCTAAACTGAGATAGATAATTAAATGAAAATAGTAAAGAAAACTAGAACCAAAAAGTAACATTTTAATTTAAAGACTTGCAGTTAATGTTGACGCTTGGGTATCCACGTATTTTTAGTAAATTTTCTTTTTCTGGGTAATTTCTGAAAAGAAATAGTTTTTGGTTATTAATGATTCAAAAGATTTTCATAATTTTCATAGATTGAAGCATAACTTCTTTATAACTTATAGATATTACTTACTGGTTTACACGATGGTGGTAATTTTGGGAATATTGTCGGCACTGCATACGAGTGTAGAATTTTACGCTGATATCCTTGGCGAAAGCAAGAATCTTCATAGTGCATCGAGCATATTCTTGTATATTGCGAAGCTCTCCAATCGTCGCCTTTTCTTACATTTTTTGTCCACGTTTTGTTTAAATCGCTGTCGATGGGAAATCTGTTATAAATTGATAAAAATTACTTTCAACCTGCAGTGAATGCTAGAAATTGTCAACACTCTACTAAAAATAAATTAGTTATCGATATCGATAAACTTATCAAGATCAGACTACAAATCAAATCAAATCATTTATTCATCAATTAGGTTTACAATAAACTCTTATGACCGTCAATATAGGTATAATTTACCAGGGTTTCGGAAAAAAAAACAAGCCAAGATGATGACGATCCTGAGAAGAAACCCCGAAAGAAACTCAGGATACCACTCTTTTTGTCATCTATAAAATAATAAATATGACATAATTTACAATTATACACATGTCAAAGTATATACAATACTGAACATAGTATGAGCACAGAATCCTCAAGTCCAGGCTTCATTATCGCTTAAATAGTCAGCGATTTTATAATAACTTTTGGAAAAGAGTTTGGTCTTAATTACACTTTTAAACCTATTTATAGGTAAGGCTCTAATTAACTCAGGAAGTTTATTATAAAACCGTATACATTGACCCATGAAGGAATTACTTATTTTATGTAGTCGCGTCTTGTGTAAATTAATATCATTTTTAAATCTAGTATTGATATTATAAGTATCACATTTTTTATTAAATTGACTAATATTTTTATGCACATAAATTAAATTTTCATATATATACTGGCAAGTAACAGTTAAAATCTTAATTTCCTTGAATTGAACTACAGCACTATAAAGCAAGACAAATATCAAAAATTCCGATTAACTTTGGTTTTTGTAAATTTAAGTTGTAAACACCAGCTTTTCTTTAAATAAATCAACCTTAGAGCTGTGTATGCATGTACAATGATTCATTTTTACTAAACAATTATAAAAATTTGTTTACAAAACACCAAAATTAATGAGTGCGAGCTGTGCGACTTACCGGTGAAATGATATGTTTCCATTATTCTCCTTCAAAACACCCACTCTACTTGGACAAACGGGAACAGTACAAGCCATTCTTGGCAAGCAACAGATTTATGAAATCACACTTTCAGATTTTTAAGTATTTTAAATCACATAAAGCTAAACGCGCTTGTTAACCAGCATGATATAAACAAATATGACGTTGCCTCTTTTATGGCGCGCAGCGTTTTAAGACGTACATTTTCGGCTATTGTTATCTCTTTTTAACATACGACATGCAGCCATTAGAAAGACGGGTATCGAGTATCGAAGGAATCTTCAATTTTTTTGTGTTCCATCTATACACTAATACAATTATCTTTGGGTAGAATAGAACCATGGTAGAACGTAGAACCTGAAATATGGAGTTGTCAATGTCTTGGCTGTCAATATCAAGTCAGTGTCATGTAACAAGCTCTCTCTTACTTTTTCTAGTCCCTTTTCTTTTCCTAAGTGACCATGGCGGCCGGGGTAGGTTATGTATTTTAATTTCGAATAATTTATTTAATCAAGCCAGGAAACACATCGCTGTAAATGAAGAAAAGTTGATTTTTAATTAACGTGATTACATATGTGTTTATTTTTCGTAGGTACTTTACACTTATCCGGAAAATTTCCGTGCTTATAAGGCGTTAATCGCCGCACAGTACTCTGGAACCGACCTCAAAGTTTCGCCCAATTTCGTCTTCGGTGAAACTAACAAGACAGCTGATTTTCTTAAAAAGTTCCCTGCTGGAAAAGTGAGTGTCGTGTGTAACAGTGATGAATAATTTTATATATAAAAATGGCTAAATATGTTTTTCTAAAGTTTAAAGCTGACGTGTAATGTATTTCGATATAAATTTTAGGTTCCTGCTTATGAAAGTGCCGATGGAAAAGTTCTATTGACCGAGAGCAATGCTATCGCTTATTATGGTGAGTGTTTCAGAATACAGTAAATGTGCCGATTCATGGGTAATTTTATAAAAAATTCACTTTTATTATTAGACTAAATGAATTAGAAATTTCGTCATTCGTTCTAACCTCAGCGGTATGAGAATGCCAAGTAGACTCTTTGCTTGCTGTGCTAAGAATTTAAGCGTCTATTGTCTACATCTCGAAACATTTCTCCCATGTCCGATTACCACCATATGTTTCTGACAGTCTCATATTGGCCATGCCTATGTTTTTGACAATCTTTTTTTTCTCGTACCAGGGATACCAAATATCTCGTACTTTCAGTACCTAATCTCGAGCTAAAAGTATACGAGATTTTTATTATTCTCGTATCTCATACAGAAACTGTAAACGGTACAAGATTTCTCATATGTATGGCAACCCTGATCTTATGTTTAAATCCCTTCACACTATATAAATATTTATTGATCATTCTGAAAAACTGGGAAATCTATTCATTAGGTATAAAAAGTTGACTGCCAACATTGCAATCGCTGCCATCCCAGAAGATGAGTGTTAACAGTGAGCTATAATTGCTTTTCTCTACATATACTACCAATTACATTGTTACTAGATTAAATTGATTCTTCCTTATTTTCCTGTTTTTTTTTTAAATGTAAAGGTAACCCAGACAGACTGACAAGTGCGCTGACAACATTAATAGGATTTGTTTGTCTTTTGAAAAAGACCTTTATACTTTTTCTTATTCACATGTTTCCCACTGGCTTTTTTAATTCATTAGCCTTTTGAGGTACCAGTGAGCATGCCCTCTTATTGAGGTACCAGTGAGCATTCCATTTTCATTTTATTTTTGATGTTCACCTTGTACTTTGCTTCATGTTCTTATGTCGTCACAATTCCTCTTATTATATTCCTGAAAAGCATCTCTCCATTTCTCTTTAGGAGGATACAAGTATATTGGCCTGTTTCATCATCAGTGCCCATGTTTGACCACACTGAAAGCTCACTTTACTTCAGTAAAGTGTATATTTCATTTTTTGTTTCCCTTAAGTTGCCAGTATCTTTTCCACCCATTTGTTATCCTTTTTTCAATTCCCTTGTCATGGCAGTTTGTAGATGTTATTATTCACTAGCTTTTGTCTGCTCCCCTTTTTCTTAGGTGTTAAAACATTTATTCAATCTTTATTACTGACTAGCTGTGCCCGTGATTTTGTACCAGTGGTATTCGGAATAGCATGCAACTTTTTTGTTTGTAAACCGATTGGAATAAAGCAAAATATACTAAATGTTATGGGAAGCTTGCTACAGTACATCAGTGATAACTGCACGATCAAATCGATTAAGCAGTTTCTGATATTTTTATTATCCAAGACCCCATTGCTCGAGTGGTTAAGGGGGCTTGCCTTAGTGCCCTGACTCAGGGGTCCTAGTTCAATTCTTGGCAGGGCCAACTTTGCAAATGAACTTTTTAAAGTTGGCTCTGGTCTGGGTGTGTAGGGTTTCACTCCCTGTCCTGTTGTATGGTTATCCCATAACACAAGCCTTAATGTGCTTACTTTGGGGGAGTTTACAATTGGTGTGTTTAGACTTGGCAATTTATTTATATTTGAAATAGTCTTATGTACCTTTGTTGTAAAATTTTATAAGTAATAAAGGAATTAATATTTGAAGGTACCCACTTGTTGGATTCCAGAGAATCTCACCGAAACATATTTAGAACAAACCTTCAATTTGATTGGAATTTCTGCATGCTGGCAAAAGCTAGTAGGTATGAAAATAAGTTCAACATACTTATATTGTACCTACCTACTTATATTGTTAACGAGGTGAAGAAGTAATTTTTAGAAATGTTGTCTGCGCGTTTGTGCACACTAATCTATAAAACTCCTTAGTGTTTGTTTCATTTCAATCAGTTTACAAATAAAAAAGTTATAACTATTCTAAATACCACTTATACTAGGAAGTAGCGGGCACAGCTATTATTAAGCAAATGTTGGCTGAAGAAGATGCAAACCTTTACATTTTCTTCAGCCATTCTTATCCGATTTTTCTTTTCTTTGAGAACCTCTCTTATCTCCTCCAATAATAGATCAGTTAAGTTAATAATTTTTCAATGAGTAATATCCATGGAGTTCTGGAGTTTGGGTGACGTACCTGTATAGCATTCTAAGAAATCTTCTACTATCAAAATATACATAAATCTGCTGGAGTATGTGAAAGTTGTAGAGTAGCATACACTAGTTAACTCTGTGGTTTACTCTAATCGTGTGTAAATACCCTAATGATGAATTGTTTGTGGCGCAGTGGCAAACACAGCCCTTCGCGGTTCCGATCTGCAGACCCAAGCGGCCATCTGGCAATGGGCGTCGTGGGCTGACAGCGAACTCCTGCCGGCGTCGTGCGCCTGGGTATTCCCCTACTTGGGCATAATGCATTTCAACAAGAAGAATGTGGAACGTGCAAAGAGCGATCTGCTGGCAGCTCTGAAGGTCCTGGACGAACACCTGTTGACGCGGACGTTCCTGGTGACTGAGAGGATAACGCTGGCAGACATTATAGTGTTTTCCACTCTGCTGCATGCCTACCAGCATGTGCTGGAACCAGCTATACGAGCGTCGCTGGTGAACGCCACTCGCTGGTTTAACACTGTGGCCGCCCAGAAGCCAGTCCTGGCAGCCCTGGGCACTGCGCCTCAACTGTGCGCCGCGGCGCCCCAGTACGACGCTTCCAAATTCAATGAAATCACCAAACAGAACAAGGTAAGCCATTATAGCATACTTCAGGACATTTAGCTCAATAAGCTTCATAATTAGAAATTTCTTAACACCTCGGAATACAATAAATAATTCACAGATTGGAATATATGCTCTTGAATCGATTAATATAAAAATGCTAAAAGCAAAAACAATCCACAGTGTGAGAGAATAGCCTCAAACTTAGTCTACCTGCTCATTTTATTTTTGTTTAGTTTATAATTTTAATTTTTGTTCATAAAATTGTAAATTCATATCTTAAGATGTAGTCCACCCGAATGAAGTCGTGGTCATTGGCTAGTCTTAGCAGGTAAAGATTGTATCTTTGTTTGTTTGCTTTCCTTCCCAACGACTTCTATCAATGGTACTAATTTAATGATTGGCCGTTCTCAATGTTACAACCCTTTTATGGTACCTTGTATGGTAGTCTTTTTTCCAGATGTAATTAAACTATATATCCGAATGCCCACTTTCCTGCTGGTAAATTCTCATCTTTGATGCACACAATGTCATTTATTTGAATGTTTCTTTGACTTCAGTCCAGTTTGTAGTTGTAAATACTCTTGTTACCATTTCTTCCTGAACTCCCTTCCCATTCTTTGCACAATCTGGCACCGTTGTCACATTGGTCCGGAGTTTGTGCATGCAGGTCGCGCATACCTACATCGTCGCATACCTAATACCTGTCCGTATACCATTGTAAATACTGTATATAAATAGGGTAATTTTAGAATTAAATACACATTCCTGTACATACTACCTAGGGAGTATTATTACCCCCATATAATCGCCAAACAACTTATGATCGAGTTACTGACTTGCACTCATTATTGCGTCATGTAATAACGAGTTATGTGCGTCATTGTATTTTTTATTAATAACCCTTTTCATAGACATTTTTGCAGATTTTAAATATCAGTGCTCCTTTTCTTTATAAAAACCATGAAAGAGCATGGATTCACCTAAATATTCATTAGGTTAGTCCCTTATTATTTTTATTAAGTTTCGGTCCAATACTACTTTAATCATGAAATGAATCCCAACTCATTCATTTTACTAAAACTTATTTTTTCTTATTATACCTTAAAACGAGTAAGACAAAGAGTAAATGAAAAGAACAAAAAAGTGCCCTTAAAAAAAAAAAAAAACTTATACCTACCGAGTATATTCAAACTAGTAAAAATAAGTTAGCAACCCCCGTAGATATAGGTATTCTCTAGAGAAGTAAAAGCAAAGGCTGTCATTAAAGAAAGTCGACACAGTCTCCCAGAATATTTTTGATTTGATCATGTATCAGATCTGTGTTAAATGACACTTTAAGTTTTCCCGTTTGATGAAATGGCTGTTCTTAATTAAATCTCTTAATGAAACTATAATTAATATTATTTTGACTTTACAAGCATATCTCGTTACAAATGGACTGTAACAAAACTCAAAAAACTCTGGAAAGAACAAAAACAAGCATTGTAGGTCACAAACTCATCTCTGTGTTTCTAGACATTCTGACCTTCTGTTTAGATTTGAATTAGTTCCGACTAAGGGAGTTTTGTATTGGCAAAAGCTGAATAAACGCAAATACTCTCTTATGTGTCTTATTATATTTATATGTAATACATACATGTCTTATTATAATAAAAATACAGAGCCGATAGAAGCAGAACTGTATAAGTGTAACCAAATTAGATACTCCCTATTCGTACTGTACTTACACGCTTTATACTATGTTTGCAGGAAACCAGCGGCAAAGAAAAAACAGTGGAAAAGAAAGCGCAACCCAAGAAGGAGAAGCCTGTTTCCACACCAGCCCCTGCCTCCGCACCTGAAGAGGAAGAGGCACCTCAGGAACAGGGCTTCGTTCTGGACGATTTCAAACGGTGCTACTCCAACGAGGATGAGAGCAAGTCCATCCCATACTTTTGGGAGAAGTTCGATCCCGCCGAGTGGTCCATCTGGTATTGTGAATACAAATACCCGGAGGAGTTGGCGAAGGTTTTTATGAGTTGCAATCTCATCACTGGAATGTTCCAGCGGTTGGATAAGATGCGCAAGATTGCGTTCGCGTCCGTGTGTCTGTTCGGAGGGGACGGTGACTCCACTATCTCGGGAATTTGGGTGTGGAAAGGCCACGGACTTGCCTTCGAACAGTCCCCCGACTGGCAGATAGACTATGAGTCGTACACCTGGCGCCGGCTGGAGCCCGAAGCGGCCGAAACTAAGAAGTTGGTGCAGGAGTACTTCGCCTGGACCGCCAAAGACTCGGCGGGCCGACCCTTCAACCAGGGCAAGATCTTCAAGTAGACCTCTACTTTATACATCTTATTATAATACCTTACATTTCTACATCTGCCTTTCATTTAGCTTACATCCTTTACACTAGAGGCACTGTGATCTTGGACTCCCTGGACCAAGGTGCATCTGTTACCGTCATAAAAAATTGCTTGAAACTGCATATTATGTACTGGGAGTATGCACACAACTGATGCTACAATCAAATTTTTTGATGCCTTGGAGTAGTGAGTTTGCATATTGCATCTTCTGCGACTTGTTCAAGTTCTTTTATTGTGTAAAGCACCAAACATTTCTCAAGAAACTGTACCACTACAGTGTTAGTTCTCAGCTAATAAAATTCACTGGCAGTGCTACGAGGAACTATTCTCGAGACTTTCTTATCCTGTAGGATAATCATGGGATTGTATTATTTTCAAATGGGTATATTGATTAGATTTGTAGATAATGCTATTAATTACTAATGTGGAAAGCCACATTAGTAATTGATCCTACATACAAAATAAAACTAAATTTGCACGATTCTGTACACACTTTGTGTATTAATTAATCGTCGCCTTAGTGGTGAAGTGAGCTATTCCACACTAAATTGGTTCCAAGATAATGACAATTCACATAAATAAGCACCAACAAAAAAAAATTTTTTATTTTATCTTCTCTATTTGTATCCAGATTTTCACAATTTTTTGTGAGAAGGTAATAATTAATGTGTTGAAATTAAGGAAGTTCGATTTAAGTTTCCTTTTTTTTTTGTTCCTAGTTTCATTTAACTCCTTTCACGTCTGAAGGAAAAAAACAACTTATATTTGAGCTATCTCTTAGATCTCTTCATCACTAGAATCTCCGTTTAACGCTGAGTATGATGATGTTCAACTCAATTTAGTCAAAAGTGTGGGTTAGCTCTTTTCACCACCAAGGCAACATTATGTAAGTATGTATTAATTAAACGTAAGAAAATTAACTTGTTCCCAGTTCAAGGCTCAATAATCCATACTAATGTCTGTCTGTCTGTTATCTTTTCACGCCTAAACCGCTGAACCAATTATGAAATTTTGCATACACGCCAGGGATGCAAGAAAGGACATAAGGGGCCCTAGCCAAGATGCAAACTGTTGCAAACGCTTCCTTTGCGTACTTACAAAACGAAAGAAATAAAGCCCGGTGATTGGTTGTTGTAATAGTTGTAACAAAAAGATACTCTGTGGTTGTAACTTCAACAACCAATCACCGGGCTTTATTTCTTTCGTTTCGTAAGTACGCAAAGGAAGCGTTTGCAATAGTTTGCATCTTGGCTAGGGCCCAAGGTACCTTTTATCTGGTGCAATAAAGGCGTTAGGCGTTAAATTACTCATATATTTAGTCAGGCGTTATTTTTTATTTTTTCAGCTAATATTCATCTATATGTATCAACTAGCTGGTGGCCGCGACTTCGTCCACATTGAAAAATATAACAGTATTGATGGCGCCATCTATTATACTACAATAGAATTAAGCGAAGCGGTGACAACTATCGGATTTGATGAAACACCTGTCCATAGTATGCTTCGATTTGCAAACCCTCGGAACCTAAGGATAAAACCATAACGAAAGTTTAATGTTGATAGATGAAAACCGAGATTATCGCGAACATATGCAATACAGACAATCTTGTATGAAACGTGTAACTTTGTGATAAATAAATTTATCAAAAGTTAATCCTTGTTAATACACATACGTGTTACAGCATTTTTAAAAGCTCTTTTTCTCTACTTTTGTATTCATATTTAAAAAATATTTTAATGTCATAACATTAAATGAATAAAAATAATTAATCAGTCTCGTAATTTATAATGTTACTTCAATGTTTAACGAGACTTGAAGTTTGCCGAAATTCTGCAATTTATTGTAAATAATGGCAGATGTGCGGCGCAGCGACATCTGTCGTCGAAATAATGAACTATTTGAAATTATGAAACATAGTGACATCTGTGTATACCGAACGTAACTAACATAACTTTTGTTTGGAATATGTAGTTACCGAATTTATCGATTGACACGAGGAAAATTTTATACGTTTAAAAGGAGTAAACTCCAGTCGTGCGTCGGAGTTGACACACACTTGTTAGTGTAAGTATTTTGAGGAATATATGAGATTATAATGTTGAGAGCACTTGTCAACAAATATGGACCACAAGCCGAGGTACAAATTTCGTCAATCATTTCCTCTTGGGCAATAATTGTATAATGCTTGTGAACGTGAACGTCAGCTGCGGCTCCGTGGGTGGGTTGAGCAGCAGCGGCAGTTGAGCCCACACACATAAAAAAAATTTTTTAGTCATTTCCTCCCGATTGAAATATTTAACTAGTTATAGTTCAGAAAAAAAAATTAAAAAAATCTTGAAGAAAAAAAAATGTCAGCTGACTATAAAGTGATGGATTCGTCAGTTGATGACATGAACTTGGAAAATAAAATTTCCCAATTTATCAGATGACAGTTTATAAGCTATTATGAAAAAACGCGACAAGTGGGAGTTGAACTCGCGTGAAGAGGGTTCCGTACGATGTTACCTATCCGCACAATATTGAGTGATTTACCATGTTATTTTAATATCATGGACTTCTTATAAGTTTTCCTATAAATTATAAGTAAGTAGAAAACTATAATTTCTGTATTTTTTTTTCAAAATTTTAGGTTCAGTAGCTTCGGAGATAAGGCCTTATTAGTATGAGGCTATAAGAATAAAAATAAATTATAGCTTTAGTAACAACGGATTACTCACAATAATATAAATTGTTTACGAATTCGGAGTTACATAAAAGCAGCACAAAAAGCTGAATAACTCGAAATCTAATAATAATCGCTGAAGATACATGGAGGTCCATTGGGTAGATATTGGGCCCCTCTACCACCACACCGCATTTGATCCGTCGATACTGGGTCACCCTGTATAACGAGGCTTAAGATGGCGTTCTTATATTCTTCTGTTGGCGCTTACATCTAACAGTAATAATGCAATTATTGCGACGATCTTAAGTCTACGTTGGGGTAAAAAAAAATACAGTCACCCACTGCCTAATTCTTAAACAATATTTTAGGTAGAAAGGTCTTAAGGAATAAAACTATATATTACAGTCTGAAAGCAAAATTTATATTTAAATCTCAGTTTTGCTAATTTGATAATATTGAACGTTAGCACACACTCAATGTAAACATAGTTGGTTTATTGTGTCATATTGCAAATGAACAATTGTAAGTGAGGCTGTATCCTCATCAGGCTGATCCTGTACCTATCTACCAGTGCTTCAGTTGCAGTCCTACATAGACCGTGTCTGATGCTTTAGAGTGGAACAAGCGAGTTCTAGCCCTAGCACCGGAGTAGGTGCCTACGTAAGAAGACATTTGCCCGAAGTACCATTGAACAAAGCGGCCTCTTGCAAAAAATATTTCAAGTTCTGAAATCAGGAATAAATTTTTGTCCAATTTTGCTCCAATTATGTTGAGCAACAACATTTAAAATTTTCACTAAGTATATATTTACGCATTATTAAGAAAACTAACTTTATTGCAAGTCATTATATCTAAAACTTGTAACTTGTAGGTATAAAAGAAGCATATACCTAATCTGACAACGTCTGCTGATGTCCGTCGTGCCCCGATTGCAAGCGCTATCCCTAACTACTCGAAGTTATACTTTGCAAAGCAAGGCAGCATACACAACGTCGGAGCAGGGCACAGAGCATAAAACGTCCATACTCTTAGACAAGTAGGAGTTACACATTACCCGATCGAATAAACATCAAAAAACGCGAAGGTCATCGGTGGCTAGTACATATGTACAATTAATAGGAGAGATTAATATAGTAAGTATAGGTAAACACGCTATAAATATCATGAACCAGGTAAATTTACATCTCAAAAATGATAACATTTCGCACCGACTCAATAGAGGATAATTTTCTATTCAATAATAAATATATTAATAAATATGAATTTGTAAAATTTGAGTGAGAACGCTGCAAGTGGAACGATATCACTAACAGTTAAGACACTTGGGGCTCCCGGGAACGGAGGTCCTCGCAGTCGCCGCTCAGCTCCAGGTCGCCCGTGAACGGCTGCGCGATCGGCGGGTCGTGCAGCAATGGCAGCTCGTCGTCGTCCGGCCGCACGTGGCATTCGCAGCGGCACTGCTCCGGCTCCACGTAGTTGAACACCACAGAATCTCGTCCGCTCACCGTGGCCCCCGCCGCAGGTAAAGTCTGAATGCGCTTCGGTTGCTTGCGCTTTTCTGGAACCTCTTCGAAATCAATCCACTCTGCTTTCGGACGTTGTTCCGCTCCGCCTGGAGATAATGATAAGAACATCAAACAAAAAGTCCCACAGAGAAAAAGTCCTACTACGGAACTTGGCCGATAGTAACTTACTTTCCCCGATGCTGCGCGTTCTCGTCCGTTCGGAACGCGGCGGAGTGGCCGACGAGGCAGTTAGAGGCCTCCGCGGTAACCGGATTCGAATTTTGTCGGCCGGCGGCGTTGAGGGCCCGGTGGCAGGGTTCGGAGGGCGCGGCAGACCTGCAGGCAAAGACGCGACCGCTCGAGGCCTCTCGACTCCCGCCACGCGTACGTCTCCGCGATCCCGCACCGGAATCATCGGCAGTGCCAGCGAGCGCTCCTGCGGTAAAGTCGTCGGCACATATGGCAGCTCTTCTTCGAACGACTCTTGCACTACGAGCCCTCGTTGCTCTACATCATTGTCACTCGGAGGCGGTGCCGCTTCGGAACTTTGTTCAGATTCTGATGATTCGTTATCTCTATTTGTACACTCGTCCCGAGGCGTGATCGATCGTGGTTCTTCAGTTTTCATTGCGTCCTTAGAGATCGTATAATCTGTATTTTCGTTGCCAATTTCGGTTGTGATGTGCGTGTCTCGCAGCGGGGGCGATCTTACTTCCTCGCTTTCATGAAAACTTGGAAATGAGCCTGAAATTTCACTCGTAACACTTGGTGTCTTTGTTATGCTAAATTGAGTGCTAAACACCTGTTCCCTACTACCAACCTGAGTTGAAAATAATATGCGTTCTTTCTTCTTTTGTCTGCCCCTGTCCGCAGTTACCGACGCCGACTCTGACACAATATCACTACTAATTTCTTCTGGTCTACTAACACCCAAATTCAATTCTTTTTTTTCGTCTACGACTCCATCCGTGTTGAAATCGCTAACGACATTCTCGGAATTAGTTATATTTTTATTTAATATGTTTTCTGACTTTGGTTCCATATGACACTTCTTATCTGGAAAACTACAATCAACTGACTTTTCGGTAGGCGAACGTAGAGGTATTAAAATACTCCCATCGGGCAGCACAGTACGATTAGCACCGGCCGCATTTTGTGGAACTCGAGGAACATTGCGGACAGAGGGCCTTTCGGAGTCATCAGGAATGGGATGATAGTGAGGCGCAGAAGCGGGTCTGTTCGGTTCTCGGTGCGTAGTCACTTCGACTACTCTCGTTTCGCTTTTAGTTTCACTTTCTACTTCAGCTGTGCACGTACCACTAGAACCAGGTTTATCTTCGGGAGGTGTATGCAGCGGAATATGTATGATGCCATCTTTAGCGTCATCGTAATACTTAAGATTTTCACCTCTCTTAGGATGTTGCACGTGTTGCTGAACAAATTGTCGCTGGGTCTGTACAACGGGTGAACCGTCTCTAGGGCTCGGAGAAGTTGAATTTGTACTTTTTCGTGGAGTCTTAAAGAGTGACAGTACAGATCCTTTAATTTTATTGGCCGATGAGGTAGGAGTCGATGAACGATCTCGACTTTTGCTACGGGAGCGCCCCTCGTTTAAACTCTTTTTGCGCCGCAAAGCATTAGAAGGCGAGTCCGGAGAAGCGATCGTTTCACGCGATTTGAATAAAGAACAAAAAGAAGACTTTCTAGATGTCACTGCACCGGCCGGAGATGGGGTGCGTCGCCGAGAGGGCGTCGGACTCACCGGTGCCGGTTCTATGGTACCCACGAGTTCTGTGAGTCGGGCTGGTCGCTTAGTGCAATCGCTGAAATCCAATGTCGCTGGCTTCCGCACTCCTTCCCCGCCTATTAGTGTGCGTTCACTCATATCGTCATCGTCGTCGTCGTCGTTATCATATTCGTCGTCGGGTTTAAGTTTAATGCGTATCACGTCTTTTGAACGATTTCTGTTTTTGTACACTTCCGGCTCGGAAGATTCGCGTCGGTCTCTCGACCTAGCCCGTCGTTCCTCTGCGCGGGCTCTGTTTTTAGTTTCCTTTAACTGCTTTGTGCTGTCAGTGGACGCAATGGTGGACACCGGCGCCGAGGTGACGACCGCAATGGGTGTCGAAGTAGAAGTGGAGCGAGTCGCACTCGGAGGGCGGGAACTAATGGCTTCGACGGTGGCTTCGGTGCGTACTTCTCGACGATGACACGTATTTACGGCTGTTTCGGTGGATGACGACAATTCACTGTTCATTTTTGCGATCTCTAGTAGTCGTTCCTCCACAGCGGCCGTGCATATTTCCGGATCGGTTTCTATGGGTTTCGGACCGCAGAAAGACGTTTCCAGTAACATCTTGTGTGGTGATGGTGAACGCGACGTGCCGGACACGACGGACAACCGAGACACGCGACTCGCGTGACTGAATCCCGACAGCGCCGAATGAGCGGAGCACTGAGATCCGACACTCGAAAGGCGACTCGTTCGACCGGAAACGCCTAACAGTGCCGCCTCGGAGCTTTGACTGTCTTTTCGTGAATGTCGTCGTGAAGGAGCGGCCGGAGTGGAAGTCTTCGGCTCTCCCGGTGCGCCCTCTAGAAATGCCAACTCTTCAGTAGACGAACGAAGTTCTAACGTTCCATCTTCTCTGAATCCAAGATCTAAACGATTGCGTGAATCGTCGCCACCGCCGGCGAAAAGAGCCAACTCCGGTGAACTATCTCGTGAGTCGTGATGACTCGAGCTGGAAGCTCTGGAGATGTCGATTCGAGGCGCAGCCGGCGTCCGAAGCCCACCGTCGGCGCCGCCGGGTCCGGCGTGCACGGCGGGCGAGGAGTGTGAGCGCGCACGCTGTTCGGGCGGAGCCAATCCGTCGACGGCGGCCGTAGCTGGATCTTCGCGGATTTCGGGCAATTGGAAGGTCTGTTTTGATTCCGGACTGGACTGTAATAATAAGCACATTTATGAGAGGTATCTCGCTTGAAAAGAAGGGCACAGAAGGCGAACGAGAGAGAGGTAGATACATACGGCAGGTCTCACCTCGTCAGAGACGTCGTGGTCAAAGGAGGCGAAGGGCGCGGGCCCGCGGCGCGGCTGTCGCGGGGGCGCCGTCGAGGCCGCGTCCCCGCCGCCGTCTGCCGACATCCGGGCGCCTTCACTGCCTCCGGCTCATCTCCCCGTGTACGACCGCTCTACGCTCGCTAAACAACAATCATAAAGAGCACTGAGCACTGAGCTAACCCGTGAATCCACTGACAGCGGAGTCTCCGCCCTCCACCGCGTGGGGGAAGCGCCTCAATAATCTCAACACCACCATCACAAAAGAAATGGATACGCGACATGGTTAGGGATCGCGCAACTACTACTAAGTGCGAACAACAAATATGTTATCATTGAGGAACACGTTACATCGGGGCACGTATGTCAAGAGAAAGGGCGCGCCGTCGGTCGCCACCACTTGGCTACTTTGAGGGTGGATCGGAGGCAAACTGAGCCACACAAACATACCTGGCCGAGAGGGTCTCATCGCGATCGCGCACCGTGACTTGATTGTAATACGATGTCGGACGATCGGAGGCCATCGACGCCCCGCGCCGAGGAGCGCATGCGCCCTTGCATTTCGCCCCTCGTCCCTAGCCCCTAACCTTTACTATGAACTGACGCTAGTTCTGTGACAACCGCACAGGCTGTCGTAGACACTTGTACACTTGTAAATCGATTATTTCCTAACTTCACTCACTATAAATAAAAGGTTGCCTGTTCTATAATTAGTTAACGTCGATATTTCTCTAAAAGGTGTATATTATTCTTTTGACTATATTTTGTATCAACTAACTTTAATAATTTAAATAAAATTGTTACTTATAGCATTCGAAAAACGACACTGCAATCCAAGGGCCGAAGCAAAAGTCTTTTCATTTGTATTGAAGGGAACAAATAAAAATCAGCTGACAATCGTAATAATATATTTTATTGACAACAAAACATAGGTCCATCTGTTTATGAACTACATACATATATATCAGTAGATATAGGGTTACACTCGTATCCGCACTGTGTAGATTAAAGGTACATTGGGCTTCGAACAGAGCTATAGTCCATTCGCGTTAAGAAAATAGTGAGTCATCGTTGTCCGCCGGCCTGGCCACGCCCCCCAGCCAATTAAAATGCTAGAAATTAGAAAGTTGAGTTCACAGTGACCAGTTGAAGTCTGAGCTTCGAACAAAACGGTTGTGTATTTTTCGTGACTCTTCAACAATAAAATTTGAAAATGAATACTTCACCAATTCGAAAGAATAAAAGTGGATCAATAATCCATAGCGGAGAGAGACGCATAATTTATAATGTTTATAAGTACTTTAAACTGTGTGATTTAAATGCAACTATGGAGAGCATAGTCATAAAAACAGCAAGTGCATGCGGTGTGTCCGAAAATACTGTTTATAAAATTATTAAAGAACAAAAGGATACTAACACTTTAAAATCACCCGTGAAAAAAAGAGCTCGACTATCCACAGTTGATAAATTAGATGAGCTAGACAAATGTGCAATAAGAAGAAAAGTTCACTCAATATATTTAAATAACGACTACCCGACATTGGACAAAATTATGAGAATTTGCGAAGCTGACGAAGATATTCCTGTTTTCAAACGTACTACACTTCATAAAATATTGCACGAGCTTGGTTTCGATTTCAATAAACAGGATAATAGAACATTGTTAGTCGAAAGGGAAGATATTGTTTTATGGAGGCGTAAATATCTTCGGCAAATAAAAGAATACAGAGACGCTAATAAAACCATTTACTATCTTGACGAAACGTGGGTAAACGCCGGACACGTAAAGACAAAAACATGGTTGGATACAACGGTAAAAAATAAAAGACAAGCCTTTCTAGATGGCTTATCAACCGGTCCAAAGGCTCCGACAGGAAAAGGTAAAAGGTTAATTGTATTGCACATTGGCAGCGACAAAGGGTTCGTGGAAGATGGTTTACTAGTATTTGAATCCAAGTCTACAAAAGACTATCATGAAGAGATGGATGGTGAAAGATTCCTTCATTGGTTCATTAATATAATGCCTAAGCTAGAACCAGGATGTGTGGTTGTCATGGATAACGCTCCCTACCATTCGGTAAGAGTCGAAAAAATACCAACAACCAGCTGGAACAAACAGCAAATAATAGATTGGCTTCAAAGCAAAGGAAAAACCGTGGACATGACTTATTTAAAAAAAGAATTATTAGTGAAAGTTGCCGAAATCGCCCCACAATATAATAAATATTTAATAGATGAGACTGCCAAAAGTAATGGAATTACAATTCTTCGCCTGCCGCCTTACCATTGCAAACTTAACCCAATTGAATTGGTGTGGGCCCAAATAAAAAATTATGTCGGTGCCAATAACTCCACGTTCAAAATGAGTGATGTAAAAAAATTATTATATGACGCAATAGCATTAATAGACGCTAATCGTTGGAAGAAGTGCTGCGACCACGTGATACGAGAAGAAAATACCATGTGGCATTTGGATGACGTCATGGAACACGCAGAACAAAATTCTTTCATAATAAATGTAACTGAAGAATCTACCGATACTGATTAGTGATTTAAGTAATTTTAAGACATTTTTGTTCCATTAAAAATAATTAAATATAAAAAAAAAATTGTACTTTTACTCCACTGTGAATACACCCTTATCCTGTAGTTGCACAGATGACTCACTATTTTCTTAACGCGAATGGACTATAAACCTGAGCTAAGTACGAGTCAGAATTATCTAAGTAAATAAAGGTATTGTCGACGGTTAGCGACCACTTGCTTTGCTAAACTCGGTGCCATCAACATTAATATTGTGATTTGATTTCTTCATTCATAAACTCACAATAATTTCATTTTGTCATACATCATAACGCTACCACGGTTTTATTAACTTTTAATAAGGTATTTTTACATTTTTATGATAGAGAATGAATATTAGGTACACGTGTGATATAAATACTCCTCTCGACTAACCTACGAAATAACATTAGTACTCGGGAAGTAAGTATGTAACTCCGGTCAAATCTGGAATACGACTAATTCGTAACGCGATGAGGCCGGAATATATTATTATGTATGCAACCAAACCACGTCTACATCCAGCTCTCTAATTAAAAAGTCAATTAAATTATCTATCTACATTTAACTTTATTGCCTAAAACTTTGAACGTAACAACTAACTGACGAATTCTGATATCACAAATCGCAGGTAAAGTGTGCAATGCAACGTCTCTTATATACACACTCCTACTTCACACACTTCATAGTGAAGCGGTCGAAGACAAGCTCTATCTCAATATGACAACTGACGCTGAGTATACAACACACTAATGAATACATAGCTAATACGCAAGTATAGGTACAACAATTAGTATGAGTAAAGGGTTACAATTTGGTTATTAATATTATGTACACAACATCATTATGTAGGATTACATCCACTAGATACGAGACGATATGAGTTTTACGTTTATGCATTTGCGACTAAGAGATAAGCCGAAATCAACTAGTCGGAGTCGGAGTCGGAGGAGGGTGGCGCAGGGACCGGGGCGGGAGTGGGGGCGGGAGGGGCCGCGGGGGCGGTGGTGAGCGCGTAGGCTGGAGCGGCTTGGCCAGAAGTGCGCTCGATGCCGACCTGGTACTCGTGGCGGGCGAGATAGCGCACATACTTCTCAGGCGGCTCGTCCGAGTCGTGGTTCTGCAGCGACACGGAGCGGACCGTGGTGTGCGACACCTGCGTGGCCGGCATCGTGAACTCCACGCGAGCCCATCGCGCCAACTCCTCCGGGATCTGATCGTACGACGTGAGCGCCATGCGTGACACTAGGTTGTGCGTCGTGTACGCTCCCTGTCCCTCCTTCGGCAATCGCGGCATGCGCCAAACGATGGCGCGGTGCTGGTGCTCGTATTTGGCCTGCCCGGACGTCACTTCGATCAGCGACTCCTGGAGCGTGTCCACCGCGCCCAGAAACCTCTCGATTCCCTTTATCTTACCGGTGCGTCTGAAAACACAAACGTCACGCGTAAAACCGAGCGACAGGCTTCGAATAAAACTAACGAACCAACTGCGAGCACCTGTGCGCAGACTTCACCGAGCCGTAACGGAAGTGCTTCTCGACGCGGAACAGATAGATCCAGCACTCGGGGATGGGGAACCGGATGGAGACGTCTTCGCAGGGCACCTGACCCAGCTTTCGCGACGCGAAACCAGGCACCAGCACGTCCGCCCGCAACTCCACCTTATTGCCGGTGACGCACCACGAGGCCTTGAGCTGCAAGGGTAGCTCGCGGTTCTTCGGCGGCCGCACACGGAACCGCATCAGCTCGATGTAGCACGCGTCCGGCGGCTTGAACCTGACGACGGCCGTCACTCGTTATTATAGTTGAGAGTTATTGGTGAAATAAAGTTTGTAATCAAACATAATCTGTACATGACAGAAAAATGAAGTAACGTGATAACAAAAGTTAGCGAAGTTTTTTGTAACGTAAATATACGTATAAGTGTACTTTATAATTTGGGTGTTGTTGAACTCCTCCGGCTGCACGCAGGCGTGGAACTCGGGCGCTTCCACTCGGATCCACTCCTCCGTGGCCACGGGGATGATGTCGTGGCGTCCCACCACCTCGCGTCCCTGGCGCCGAAGGTCATTCACGCCTAGCTCCACGTCCGGCATGCCGCTCAGGAAGCCCAGAAAGAACAGTCGCACTCGCGCTATCTGCTTCAACACTGAACCCTCCGCGTCCTGCTCCACGTACAGCTCGTCCACCGCTGTGATTTGAACCTGCGCAGAAATTGACGTTTTCGATCACTCCATACTCCACCTCTCAATTGACCGCGAGTATTACCTCTTCCATTTTGTAGGTGAGAGCGCGATCCCGGTGTGCGGCCAGCTTAAACAGCGCCTCCTCGATGCTGCACGAGAACTGCTTCACGTCCTCGTACACCAGCGACCCCAGCTTGAACAGCTGCGATACCTGCCACAGCCGAACTTTCTTTAAGTACCCCGACAGATTGACAAACACTCCTGCATCGTTTTATAAATGACTACAATAAAAGATTTCGTTGTTTGCGTTTTAATTATTCGAGGGTACAGTTAGTATTTTATGAGGACTTTTTATTACAGGCACGCGCCGATGTGGCTTTTACAAAGGTCAGTAAGCCTTTGACTTTTATGTCCTTTCCTACATACTCGTATATCCACAATAATTAACATTCTGTATTCGCAACACATTTACGGAACATTTACCCGCGGTAAAAGATATGAGGTACCTGTGGTGCGTGCTCCACGGGCAAGCCCAACTTGCGCAGGTCGCTGCCGAACTCCTTGACACCTTGGTAGTCTCCCTGGATAGCGTAAGCCGCAAACTGCGACAGCTTGTTGGTAATGCGTTCCGCCTTCGTTACTTGTCCGGGTCTGTGTCACAGAACAAGCAATTAATTATAGATGCTAACGCGACGCCACCTTGCTACATTTCGATGTCTCTTCCCTCGCACCTGACGCCGGGCCGCTCTTTGTAGAAAACGTATTGAAGCTTCACAGTGAAGATCTTCCCGAACTGGTCGAACTGCTGCGCGCCGATCTCCGATACCGAATAACACGCCTGCAAAGGCAGCTCTTGGAAGGGCTCCTTGTCTGTCGCCGAATTCAGCAGTTGCACCACCGGGTTATCGCCCTGATACGCCAGCCGCACGAAGATCTTCTTCCAAAACCTGTCGGTGAAAGAGCACGGTGATGAAAGGTGATCGTGGACAAGTGAGAATGCACGATACCGTACTTGCCTTTGGCCGGTGATCTTCTTCTTGTTCGGTTGCCGCAGCTGCATCTCCCAGCCAGGGCCAGCGTAGATGGTCCGCGGAAAGTCTTCCAGCGGCATCGACACGTCCTCGTCGAACAGCGGCGTCGGCGGAGTCTCCTCGCCGCCGCGCTCCGCACCATCTAACAGTGTAAAAAGATTTAGATTTATTTCTTGGAAAGATATCACAGTTACTTGATTCTTTCCTAATTAACCTAGTTGGTTTAGGGCCTAAGGAACGACTTGTGTTATTTATGAAATGTAAAATCCACTTCCGAAGCTTATAAATATGTGCATGTCTATTTGATATTTATTTTTTATTTATATGAAGTATATAATAGATCATCAAATCAATAACTTTAAATGAATGTACCACCGGAATTTCGGAAAACTATGAAAGGCATTAAATATAAAATAAGTAATAATGAACAAAAACAATGTACGTCTTCTGCATTTAATCAGCTAAGTAGGTATCTGTTGTCTGTATAGGTAACATGCCTTCGTGTAAGTACAATTTTCTTTTGATAAGCGATTTATGTGTATCGTTTTGTAACTAATTGTAAGAATATATTACCTACATCAACCTTTAAAATAATTACTTCTTTTCAGAAGAAAAGGACTAGGTCTTCTCTGTGTCTTAAGTTTTAATCGCGGAAGTCACTATTTTTCTTTAACATTTATCATTACGTACATGAAGTTTATTGAATGTACTGTGAAAATACAGTAAGATTATTGATTTCTTAAAATTCATTTCTGAGCGACTTTCTGAGCGATACACTTTATAGCCTAGTTTTTAAAGTAAAATTATGTTAGAAGCAAAAGACTACAAATTTTTCTTTTGACTACAACTTAAGTTAAAAATGTTCGTAAAGAAATTTAACTCAATAGGAAATAATAGGGGGTGAAATTTAGTATGGCAACTTTAATATAGACAGGTAAAGATAATAAATATAGTTAGGTAGGAGATAGATAAAGGCCAATTTCCTTTGAATTTACCCCCCACAACATAAATCTATGGCTTTGATGAATGAAATATAAAAATTGAATATTTTGAAATTAGACTCAATGTAAAGTTACAATGGAATTGAAATTGAATCTCCTATTGTGTTTGTGACTGTTTGTGAAACCTGTAGAATCTCTTAGTTGGATAGAGGGACAGAAAGAAAATATAGATACTTTATATACCTACACACTTCTAAATCGGAATAAAAATGAGTTTGGAATTAACGTTTCTACAGAAAATTAGTATCTTCAGAAAATATTCGGTAAAGAAATGCGATAACACCGGCCATTCGTTCAGAACGTTTTGTAGCGTGCGAAGCCTCTCGCGATACTCTACTTATAGATATCTTTGTCTCTACGAAAATTAAAATTAATTAGGAAAAAATTGTTTAGAATACTTAGAATAATTAGGAAAAATAGGTAGCACCTAAATAAAGGGAACAATTTTGTTTGAATTCTAAGCTCGAGGCTTTGAGTGGCGGTTCTTATGGAAATCAATAGAATACCTGTGTGCTCGTTGTCATGGTGATGATGTTGGTGTTCCATAGTGGTCTGATCGAAGGGATTGACGCGAGGTGGTTCAGCGAATGCCTGTGGCCGCGGCGGTGGTGCCAAGGCCGGCACAGCTGCTTCTTCACCGCTCCATTCGTTTTCCTTAGGTCTGAAACATTACGACTCATAAGATATAAGGAAATCGATGTTCTCGTTTTGAGTTGATTAATATCTCATTTGCCACTTACTTATAGTATTAGTGCTACGAGTGGCATCCAATCATTTGGAATCAATAATAGGTGTTTGTGATATAAATGGAATTTCGATTGTTAACTAAAAAGAATGTCGTACTTGATGAAGACGGAGAAAGTATCGTCGGTAGAGTCGCAGGAGCCCTGATGATCGAGACGAGGTGTGGCGGCAGGCGGCGGAGGCGCTCCCATGCTGAGAAAGGGGTCGAAAGCTTCAGACTCGAAACCACCTGGGCCTGATTCTGTCCCGCCCGTATCTCCCCATGCACCTGGAATTTTGTATTAAATACATGAACTAGGAACCAATAAAACCAACCACATACACATAGTAAATTAGATTTACTGCAGATTAGTAATTTGCAAATTTAGATTTCAATAAATTTGCAAATTACTTCTACTTATATTTTTGAAAATAATTTACCTGCATTTAGTTGTGCCGTTGATGTCGAGTCAAACTTTGCTGAAAATGCGTCAAAAGCGTCTTGGGAATCGGGGAAATTATCATGCACCGTCGGTTCTGTGGTTTTCGGTATTCCCCAATCTGTATCGGTTGTGGGTATATGACTCTGACTTACAAACGCATCTGTTTCATTGACGGCAAAATCGTTAACAGTATTAGAACCAAACGTTTCGCCAGTTTCTGTAGAAAAAGAGTCCTTCTGAGTCATTTCAACATCCGTTGCTACTTGATTTTGATGTGCGATATTTGGTATTTCGGTTCCAAATGCTTCAACATTTTTTGCAACACAAATGTCCTCGCTTGCTCCGAAAATATTTACACTTGTAGTAACGTACGGCTCTGAGGAATCGTCATTTACAGAGCTTTCGAATGGATTTAAATCCGGTTCATTGATTTGTTGATTTTGAATGGTATCAGGGGCAGCAAAAGGGGAGGGTGTGGTTGAAAATGCTGAAGTTTCGTTGGGTGGCTCAGACGTATCCATTGGTTCTGATAATGGTACTGGAAATATAGAGTCATTAATAGAAACTTTTGAATCTACAGGTTCCTTTGGAGTCGATACCAATTCATCTTCTGTATAATCGCTGGAAGCAATCTGTTCTTGGTTTGTTGCTACTTCGTTTAAATTCTGAGATACATCCTCACTAGCTACTTTTGTGGGCATTTCTTCAAGAATGTCGTCGCTTAAGAAATCAATCTGTTTTTCTTCCTTTTTCACAGGTAGTGAATATAAACTTAAAATCGCTTCCTTTGTAGGTTTAACTGCCACGGGCACAGGGGCGTCGAAAAGGTTAATTTCATCGGACAATGTTTGCACGGCAGTTGCCAGTTGCGGTGGCTGCGAATGCTGCGTTTGTGATATTTGCGGTGGTGGAGCTGGCCGCGGCGGAGGCGGTCGTGGGACCGGTGGTGGGCGAGCGGGCGGTGGACGTGTCGGTTTGTTGCGATTAATATCAAATGTGTCTACTGTCGTTTGTTCTTCGATTATTTCTGGCTCCGGAGTAGGACTTGGAGAATGAATGTCTCTGACTGATACAGGACTCGGCGTTCGAGTTGGCGGAATACGATCCAATAGATGAGAACTTGCAAACTCCATTTGACCAGTAACACTAAGAATCAAATTTTGTGTTTCAGGTGGTACTGGACACAATGAAGATTGTGTTGTAGATTGTTCATCTTGATTTATATAGACACTGTCCACTGTTGTAATTAATTCGAGCTCAGTCGGCTTCACGAGTCGATCTATATCTGTTGTTTGAGGGCCAAATATATCGAATGGAGCACTGGTGTTTCCGATGGATTCGTCTAAGTTATGTGCTCCGGTGTTCGATATTTCTGCCGTCCCAAATATGTCTACAGGTACAGAGTCACTAACAGAAGGTTCGAAACCTCCTCCTAAATCTGAGAAAGGATTGTTAGCAGCGAATGGGTTATCTCCAGTAACTAGATCTGCATTTTCAGTATCTGACAACATAAAAGGGTTAAGCGCTTCCGCAGCCATAGGGGCCACTGGCTCATTCATACTTAAAAATGGATTATAAGCCATTTTGGAAGTGCCACTTTCACTCTTGCTAATTCAAAAATTCAGATTCCAGTAATTTTAATTCCGTTCTTCCTGGGTTAAGATCAGTAGCAAACGAAGTATCAAAGGGATCAAATTCAACGTCTAACACTTCAGATTTTTCTGGTGGTTCAGGTGTTAATGCTTTGACTTGGAATATGCTATCGTCAGATGGTTCCAATAAATCTTGTTGATTTTTATATTCGTCGGCGTTTGCAGAATCCTCACAGGAAAACTCTTTAGCTAAAAGTCTTAATTCGGTTTTACCTGGTGCTATGTCGGTAGCGAAAGATGTATCGAATGGGTCGGTTTCGGAGTTTTGAGTGGATTCTAAAGATTGCGCTAGATCTGATGGTGTCAAAACTTTAGCCTGAATGTCACTTGAGCCGCCGTCTAGAAGATGCGTTGTTTTCAAATTTAACTTAATTTGATTTGGTTGTGTATATTCTGAGTGTCTTCTTTTGGTTTGGAAATTTGCTTTAGGTGTTAAGTCTTCGTCTGATCGCGTACGAGTTAAGTTTTCAGGAAAGGTGTCTGAAATTTCAGACTCTTCGTTTAAATCTTCAGCAATGAACTGTTCATTTGTATAATATGGGGTCAGTGGTTTATTCGGTTTTCCTTTACTGTTTATATTTAAGGCATTAGCACCTTCAATGCTAAAAACAACGCTTTTACTTATAGGGATGTTTTCAGGCCTCGACGCACGTCTCTCTTCTTTTTTTGTTTCTTCCGCTCTTGGATCGAAATCGGGATCACTTGGAACGCGATAAATTACTTGTGGTACAACCGAGTTGACTTCAATAAGTTCCTGTTCTAATAGTTTTAATTCAACCTTTCCCGGAGCTACTATTTTATCCACAATAGTAGTGTCGAAAGGATCTACTTCAGCGATGTCTATGTCGATGGGATCAAGAGGAGAGTCGCCTAACGCTGTTAAGTCAGTAGTACTACCGCCTAATAAGTCTCGCGAAGGTGGTTTCTCCTCACGTTCTATATCATCTGAAGTAATAGATTCACGCACTCCTGATGGGTCGGTTAAATGAATACGAACTGACGACTTGCGTCTATTATTTAATGCCAAAGGAAATTCGTCTGCTCGAGGATCAAAATCGTCGTCCTCTTCTAATATTGCCACCTCTTTCTTAGATTCTTTAATTTGTAAGGCAGGAACAACAGAATCGGCAAAACTTGTATCAAAGGGATCGTCTTGCTCGAAATATGGATCTGTTATATCGATTTGATCTTCAGCAATACCCTCTGCAAATACTGACTCGTTTTTATCCGCTTCAAAAGCAGACCAGGATTCTTGTATAACCGGTTCGAGTTTTGTTGCTTCTTTTTCTAATTTAATCACGTCACCACTTACTTCAAGCGATTCTGTGGCCAATAACGTGAATTCGTCAAATTCTTCGTCCTGTTGTTCGTTAGGAAAATGTTCAGCTTGTTGTATGTCAAAAGACGTCAAATCTTCTTGGCTAGTTTTTCCACTTTGCGGTATTAAAGAGGTATGTAATGAAACGCTAAGGTCTATAGGTCCTGTAATAGGTATAGACTCGTCAGTATCTAATATACTTTTCTCAACAGGTTCAGTCACTGATACAGTAGAAGAGACAATATTAATGCTCGCCTCTGTGTCTTCTAACAATAAATCTCCCGGTATAACTCTCTTTGTCCTTTTCGAAGTTGTTACTGTTAAATTATCGATCCTACCAGTTAGCACTTCAACAGCAACTCCGATATCTAAAACTTTCTTACTTCCTTTTGCGGTTTTAGATTCCTGACCTCTAATTAGTGCCTCGACGTGAGAGGTATCGAAGATATCGTCGTCGTAGAATTCTTCCGGTGAGTCTGGTACATAAGCGAGTTTTACTTCACCTCTCTCGACTGCATCTACATATGAAGTGTCGAAGATATCATCCTGTTCACCGTCTTCGGATTCATCATCGGTTACACCTTGGTCACTCTTGTCGCCGTCCTCACCGTCCGCTACTGATTGCTGTAATAAATGAGGAAAGTCGGCTTCTGTAACCTCTACTACGGGTCTCGATGGCTCCTTTTTACTTTCAGGCTGTTTGGGTCGGACAGGAACTCGTTGGAAAAATGAAGTGGACTTTATCCGGTCCAAATCACCCTGAGTCTTTTTAAGGACAGAATCGATTCCAGTCGTTAAATCTTTGAATTTAGACCACTCTTCATTTTCTTTAATAGATGCTTCACCTGACGGTTCTTGTTGTTGCTGATGTTCTTTTCTATATTTTTCTAATTCTTCTTCAGTGAAAAGCTCGTCTTCCCCTTTCCGTTTAGATTTTTTCCCTTTTTTCTTTTTCTTAAGGCCTTTGGGTAATTTTAACATTATAGGACGTGTTTACCGCTAATTCCGCGTATTGCTGAAAGAGATTTAAAGAACATTAATTTATATTGGCAGTAGGTAACAGCTTATTTAAATTTTTGTGTAATCATATATATTTAGAAAATTAATTATAAAAGCATTAAAATCAAATAAGTAAAAAAGCCCGAAATTATAAAATAAAATGAAGAATATGAAAGATGAGGCATGTCTTTCCTTTGGATTATGAAACAGCACGATAAACAATCGATCGCGTAGCACAAGGTGTAGGTTGCTTAAACACAGAGGTTTGCTTAGGCCTGAGATAGATTGGGTTGTGTAAGTGGGGTGTACCTCCATTTTCACGATAGGTCATGTCTCTGAGTGATATAAGTAGCGAATGATGACGGTGATTGCTCAGAGCGAGCCGAGTGGGACAACCAGCGGCTAGCTACGGACACGTACCGGGCGAATACGCCTGTCCAGCCGCTGCTACTTACAGCTAACTCATACAGCTACCGCGCTACGGATAAGGGAGTCTACCTTCATGGCAACGCTACAAAGTGGCGGCCGTTCGATAGTTCGCGAGGTCGGGCGGAGACGCAGCGCTCGTCGCCTGCTTTTCGGCACTGAGCCACTGGGAGACCGAGACTCCGCTGCGCGCAATCGTCCGTATCGATCTGCGCCACCCGTGCGCGATATGTCTATCTACCGCAATCAATAACACCTCATTCGATGCATACAGCTGGACGTAAGGCTGCAATAGTCATTTTTAAAAGAGGCACTATGTCACTACTGTTCTAAGTGCGAGTCACTACTATGGGGAAACGTAAACAGGAAACAGATATGATTAAATAAAGTACAGATCTCCATAAAAATGCTTGAACATAAATTGACTCTTTTCAAGCGGGATTGTGCTCGATTGCTTCCTCTTATCTACAGTTCACCAACTAAGTTCTTAACTAATTTAACTTACTTACAATAAACTTTGGCAATGTTTCTATTCCGTTAAACACTTTCTTGATGACTATCCATTGCAATTCAATAAATATGGTTGAAGTAGTCTAGGACTCTTTGAAAAACAACTTTCAATTTCTTTTATTTTCTTTTGGCCATTTGTTAATATTTGTTAATTTGTGATTGTACCTTCTTGCTGAAATTGATTTGTAAATTTATTGCAACTTATCTGATATGTCTTAGAACTTGTCTGATTTGTCTAATATTATATTTCGATGCTTGCACCATATTTAAAAAGAACAATGTCGTCGATTTACCTAAAGTTTAAAAAGTGCGCCCAGCACAAATATGAAATTTGATAAGAATTCTCTTTTAGCTCTCAATCGTTATAACTTTTGCACTATGTATGTACATAATCAATTGCTATGGAATTTAATTAAATCTCCGGATTTTTTTTATTGATTAGGAGGTACTTATAACAAAATTGCAATGCGTGTAATACCTACCCTATTAATTTAATATAGGTATGTACTTCTTAGTTTTACGAAATAAAATGTGTACATAATTACTATCTATTTAGGCTAGTCCTGTAAAATAGACGCAAATAATAAAAAAAATATCATAAAAACAATTAAAAGCTGCGTTCTCTTTTAGTTCCCATGGGGCTATGGGCTCCTATTTTTAACTCTGTTAAAATGTCTACGCTAACCGAATTATTAAGTGTACATTTTTTTACGAAAGAGTGTGAAAAAACCTGGATTAGCCTTAGCCGTGAAAAATTCACGGCTAAGGCTAATCCAAGCGCCCTGCTAACCCTGACATAGGATATATGGTGAAGAACAGCGATGGACACTGGAATCCTTAATTTATTAGGAATATTTATTATATTTCAAGGTTCACTTACGCTTATTATGCAGTCTGGTATGCCTACCTAAATGGGTAGTTAAGTAGCGCCGAACGAGTTTCCATCCAAAAGCCACAATTGCATCATCATCATCATCATATCAGCCGTAGGACGTCCACTGCTGGATAAAGGCCTCTCCCCTAATTCTCCAAAAAGTCCAATCAGAAGCAGCCCGGATCCGCCATCGACCCACGGCGGTGGATCCAGGCAGGCGTCAAGTCGTTTGTCAACCTTGTGGGTGGACGTCCTACGCTACACTCGCCGGTCCGTGGCCTCGCTATTCGAGAACCTTGCGTACCTGTTTTATATAATACTATTGCCCGTCTGAAGACAACAACCGCCACATTATAGAAGACCAATGTGAAATAATGGCAGTCGTGTTGTTGTTTGTGATTCGGTGAGTTATTAGTAAGGATAAAGTCCTTCCTCTGTCCCCATATTCTCGCTCTTCCTTTATCCTCTCAGGGTAAAGAGCGTATTTGCATCCATACTTGTTTATATAGACGACGGTCGGCAACCACCTGCTGTCGAAAGGACCATCAGGTTGACTGCTGACCTTTACATTAAATAAAATGAATTCCAAGAGTTTAAGGGAAGTCTTTTCTTTCCCAAGAGGAAGAAAAGAAGAAATTTTCTAGACGCACGATGGAAACTTAAATTGAAGCACTCGTTATGACATTTGTCATTTTTGTTTTTAGTCATATTCATAGGTACTTATATCAGTTTAGGTTTCAAGAGTAAAAATGAACTTACTCTTACCAAGACATTCAACGCCTGCAAAACTTAATTATGAATAGGTTTGTATTAGTCTCTACCTATGTATCTATTCTACACCTTGAATGTTATAGTTCGAGTCGGGTACCTAACTGACAGTATTCACTTGTACACTTATTCATATTCATTTCATCAAAGATGTTGTATTAGTCTGATTTCATATTATATTTCTTTTCTTTGCGGATCAAAAATACTTATTTATGTTGTCAGTTGTCAAAGTTCGTTTCCATATGTTACTATAGAGTTATTAATCACGAGATGTTTAAATAAATAAATCGACTAATAAATATAAAAAAATAAATCAACTACTAACAAAATCTAAACAATTTGATCTATTTTCAGTTATTATGGTATAAGTATGTTGATTTTGAGTTTTTTAATTTTATTAATATCCACATAGGTCACTTCTCGGTTCTCATTGGTATTTTAATTCAAATGTGTACACATGTAAATTAAAATACCAAAAAAAAAAATGGTTCATCCCCAGATCTGCTAGACCACAGCCATCTCTATTGTCTTGCTGGACCTTTCGGACTTAACACTAACAAATTATGGCAAGCCTGCCAGTTTTAGTCTAAAACAGAATTGTGCTATAGCCAATTTTAAACATCTTAGTTCGTGAAAAAGTGTGTTGTAGTAAGTAACAGAACAGATTTTGGAGACAATAGTGTAGGTAAAACCAAGTTTGCAGCTTCGAAAGATCTACGCTAACTGAGTGGTGCCAAAAAACCTCCAAATGTTCGCATCTTACTCATAAACAAATAGGTAGACAATAAAATGTTATTATGATTTTTAAAACATTATTTGGATAACTATATAGGGTATGCATATTCATTAAAAAAATAATAATTTAACGCTCATGCTATCTGATTCTATATAGTTTATTCTTAGTTCAATTAATGTTTGCACACTGAATACAAATTCATAATCACATTGTACTAGCCCGCAACTTGGTACACATGGTATTCGGTATAGCTGTAACTTTTTTGTTTGTAACCGATTGGAATAAAACAAACACTAAATGTTACGGGAAGCTTGCTACAATACATCAGTGAAAACCGTATTCAAATCGGTTAAGCCGTTTCTGACATTAACGTGCGCAAACGCACATACAAACACACAAAAATTCTAGAACCTATTTTTTTGACCTCGGTAACTTAAGTACAAATTGTTTTTTGAAAAAATATTTAATGTACAGACACGGCTCGTTTACGATTTTATTTTATGTATAGGCAAAAGAGTAATTTGTTTTGACATTTGACTACTTTTATTCATAAAACGAAACGTAATTTAAAATCATCGACGCCATTTATTGACGAGCGTCTCAATCCCAAAACGTCGTCTTCGTCTGATTGGTCGTGTTTGACGTTGAGCTTGATTGAGTCGTTGACGTAAAGATGGACGTTTGGTTTGAACCAATATAACATAATAGCATAATAGTCTATGGTTTGAACAAAGGCTTGTGAATTTGATAATAAATTCTTTATGTATGTGAATTTGTAAATTCGTGTGTCGTTTTTACCTATTTGTTGTGGTGTAATACGTTTTTTTTTAAAAATGCCTGTTATGTGTTTTTCATGAAGTTACACAAGAAGCAATCTCTTACGATAAGTCAAAGTGGAATTTTAAATGTTTACAAAATGATTGCAATAATAGCTTTCAATATAAAGCAGGTCTCATTAAACACTTATCTGAAGTACATAATATTCCAATACAAACTGAGGAACTAGAGTTTAAAAACAACGAAGGTAAATATTAAATTAAATTAAATTATTTTTTGCCCTAATTTTTAGGGTACATAATATAGCAATAGTGAAACTTTATTTTGCACTACTTTTACCACAGAAAATTTAGTTCAACTATATTTTCTGTCTTTAAATTGTATAAACAGAGTTTTTAAAACATTTTTTGTTGTAGGGTTTCTTGCATGGAAAAAACAGAAAAGTCTAACTATGTTGTATCAGCAACATCACATACAAAGGATAACTTATTAGTAACATATTACTCGTGCAATAGGTCAGGTGACTATTTTGTTCTGTTTACTTTTATAATACATAGCAGCAACAAATTGCTAATTTTAAAAATATTAACATTGGCTTTTTTTTCTTTTCAGGAAAAGTTCGTTTTAGGACTTCTTGTAACTCAAATAAAAAGGGACTTATGAAAGCACAAGGATCTTGTAAACTAAATAGAAACTGTATCAGTAGCCTAAAAGTAACAGAATGTGAAAAAGTTATAGTAATAAATTATATTTTTTTTTGTATTAATTTGTAGTATTTTTTTCCTACAGTTTTATTTCGTATAACGAATTACCTACCTAAATAAACAAAACTTAGGTAGAGTTTCATTTAAATAAGGATTGAGCATAGCTACGCACCGTTTACCTACGCCAAATGAAAATATAAACCCATTTGAAATCGCGCGGGTTTAGGTCTACCAATCACGACGGAGGCACAGGAACAACCAATCAAAAAAGGAAGACGTTTTGGGATTGAGACGCTCGTCATTTATTGCCCTAGCGGCAGACATGAAGAACTACTTTGTCAAAATAGGTTATTACGCGATCAAAGGAAATGTCCTCTAAAAGTTTGCACTATTCGGAAGTCTCGCTCTAATCGCACGAGTGTGAGCAGAGAGAGCGTTTGTTGTGACGTTCTAGACGGGACTTCGCAATGTCGACGCATTACTACCGCCAGGCTACGTCGTTTACTTGCGTGTCGTTTTTTCGAAGTGAATTAAACGTGTAAACTAGTGAGTTATCGGATTTTTAGTTATCAGAAATGTCCAGTTCGCGTGGGCACAGTGTAAGCCAAATGAGGTGAGCACAAGCGTTGAGTGTTGAAAAGTGCAAGAAAACGTGGTGCGCGAGGTGCAGTGGTTTGTTATCAAACAGCGTGTAGGGGAGCGCCGATGGCGGAGGCGGCGCCCGGCAAGATCGTGAAGGAGGGCTGGCTGCAGAAGCGCGGCGAACACATCCGCAACTGGCGCGACCGCTACTTCATCCTCTTCGACAATGGCGACCTGGTGGGCTTCAAGGCGCAGCCCGAACGCAACCGATACAACGACCCCCTCAACAAGTTCACTGTTCGCGACTGCCAGATCATGGCCGTGGATAAGCCTCGGCCCTACACCTTCACCATCCGCGGCCTCCAGTGGACCACCGTCATTGAGAGAAATTTCTCCGTGGACAAGGAGGAGGAGCGGTGAGAGACTGTTTATTCTTCTAAGACATGTGGGATGTCAGTTTTAGCTTCACTCAACTAACATTAGTATGAGTTGATTTTCCTGTCTCCTTAATAAACGTGCATTCACTTAATGACTCAGGATAACATTTTTGTAAGCTAATAATGTCATTAAGTATTAGAGGTGCTTTTATTTGTTATAGATAAGGATGGAGTGTTATTTTAATTTGTAAATATTCTCTTGTATATGTATATGCAACCTCAATAAAACGAAACCGAAGGGAATTAGGAAATATTCATTATACCAAGTAATTCGTTACAATGAGGTTTGACTATGGTTCGTTTTTTAACATTGTAGGATTCTCCTCTACATACTTAATGATTTTTCATTTCTCAGCCATTGCAACTTTAAAACTAACAACAATTACAAGCAGCAGTGTTTACATCAAACAACAATGACTGTTTTATGAAGAAAAAGTTCATGTCTGAACTGTCGAGACATGAAATACTATTGTGGAATTAAGTGGGAAATATTGATAGGATACATTATAGTTTGAAAAAATTCATTAAATAGAGGCCAATAATACTTTATATCTATATTCGGCAATGATTAAAAATTCATTATAAAGATTTTGATAAATGTTCTCGTAACTAGCTGAGCCCGCAACTTCGTACGCATGGTATTCAGAATGACATGTAACTTTTTTATTTGTAAACAGATTAGAATGAAATATACACTAAATATTACTTACTGGAAGCTTGCTACAATACATCAGTGGAAACCACATGAAAATCAGTGGAACCCATAGTAGGCAAAGAATGATTTTATTATAATATGAAGATCTCCAGCCTAAGCTGAACCTTACTTAATATGACTGATCATATAGATCTGAGGTCAACTTAAATTGGAACTATCAAAATCACCTAAACTATTTTTAATTTTTTATAAACTTTCATTCATCATCGTTTTACAAATGATAAATATATACTTAGTTAATTAAAGTTTCAACCAATTCAACTGAAGAGTTATATTTTTCCATTTTTATCGAAAAAATTTTGGAAGTGATTCTTTAAATTTACATAACTTTTTTGTTCACAAACCGAATCACAAGTCCTTGGTGAATTTTAAACCTCTGGAGATAACATATTTTTGCAAATTATATTTTCATTATTGAGATAAACCATTTACATAGATTCTTATCTCAGATTTATTTATAGTAAATAGAGCTCCTTGTCCTATCCCTTCATAATCCCTTATATTTATCGTCCTATGGTTGGCCACCTACCATCAAGCAGACCAGCAACCTATCTGTCAATCTTAACATAAAAAAACATGTGCTTTACAGAATTAAAGAATACCATTCTTTGGCGATCAAATATACAATGAAGTTTTACTCTAATCATGCGCGAAGAAGGTTCACTTCAAAAATATGGCAGATAGGCTGTCACACTGTCTGGCATCCCTTATCTATTTACTGAAGAAGTGTATGAGTGTACACTCCACTGGCTGAAGCTAGAATGTACTATATTAGTACACATTTATAGAGTATAAATGTGTACTAATATAGTACATTCTAGCAGTGGTCTAGCAGTGAAAAGTGATGAGTTTTTTACTGTTATATTAGTCATATGTTATACATATGTGTTATATTAGTCACTAGCTAAGCCTGCAACTTCACACGCATTGTATTTGGTATAGCCCTTAACTTTTTTATTTGTAAATCGATTGGAATGAAATAAATACTGAATGTTACAGGGGGTTTGCTACAATACATCTATGAAAACCGCATTCAAATAGGTCAAGTTGTTTTTGAGATTACAGTGCACAAATGCACAGACAAAACAGACAAAAATTCTAAAAACTATTTTTTTGACCTCACAGTAACATAAGTACAATGTATACAAATTGTTTTTTTGAAAAAATATTTAATAAACAGACAGCTCCTTTACAAGTTTATTATATTATTATGTATAGATAACTGGCACTTACCAAAGTACCTATGAAATAACAGCTTGTGTGCTGATGTATTTTGGTGATGGAATAAGGGATTCCAAAGCACATTATCCCATTCTAGTCCCTTATCCTTTATCCCAGTAAAGTATGCAGTACACTTACAATTGTAGTGTTACTTTAGGCGACCATTAGCCAACTACCGTTAAATTGAACAATGGACAGCCTAAAATCTATAAACCATAGGACATAATAGAATGGTATGGGCTATGTTATCCCTCTAATTGTTGGAGAAAGTAATAATTAGAATTACTTATTCTACAGGTTCAGGTTTTTTGTTGCTATAGAATGAAGGTTGGGAGGTATAATGAAGTTTTATGTGGTTAATAGTGAGGAATGGGTGGCGGCGATCCGCTTCGTGTCGTCGAAACTGTCGTCTGGAGGGGGTGGGGAAGAAGTCAGGGGTGGAGGAGGTGGCCCCAGCTGTGACGTCTTGCTCGACGGAGAAGACCAAGACATTGGCAAGCTCGGCACAAGTTTTCGAGACCCCAGGCGCATTGTGAGTTACTTTGTTTTCACACATACATACCTTAGTTTTCTTAACATGATCTGATGCCCTGATCCTGAAATATCCCATTAAATAGGCATGGCCCTGTATAATGCGATATTTCAGCCAACTGGGACATAAGATCATCCACCCAGAACATAATTTTCAAACAATGAATTTTTGTATCTACCATTAAATTACCATTCTTTATTTTAATTTAGTTTTAAAATATAACATTCCACTAAATATGAATGCATTGAACTTTGTCGATTCCTTTAGTTCTGTAATGAATTATAATGGGTGGTATTTTTGATTACTTTCCTTTGCAAGGCTGTTTATTTGAGACATTGTACTGAAATTGCATGTTTTTTTTACACCTGTTTAATATCTTCCAAGCCATATTATAATAGTTGAAAGATGGATTAAAGTGACTAGTCAATTGATTAAAGTGTTTAGAGCCTTAATTCATACAAGTTCTCATCTCACTTTCTTTAAATGTTACTATGCGAGGAAAATGAAATACAAAAACATGACCAGAATATTTTTCAAGTAGAATATAGAAAATGCAAAAATTTTTAAAGAAAAAGGGAATTAATTGTGCACAAATTTGATTTTAAAATTAATATTAAGCAAAAGCAATATCACTCAGTAGAATTTCTGTCTTTGTACCCCTAAAATATTTTGCCTGCTTAGCAAGTTAACAATGGATATTTGTACATTTTAACTGTCACTATATTGATAGAACAAATGTGATGTACATTCTGTCCCACAGTTAAAAATGATGGGCAGGTTTCGAGCAAGAAATAGCATCTCTGTGGTATAGTTGACTAATTGAAATGACTTGGCTGTAGCTGAACTGACACAATCCTATTGCAGACACTGGAGAAGTTCGAGTTTGTGAAGGTGCTGGGCAAAGGCACGTTCGGCAAGGTGGTGCTGTCGCGTGAGAAAGGCACCGGCAAACTGTACGCCATGAAGATCCTCAAGAAGAACGTCATCATCCAGAAGGACGAGGTGGCGCACACCATCACCGAGAACCACGTGCTCAAGAAGACCAAGCATCCGTTCCTCACCGCGCTGCGCTACAGCTTCCAGACGTCGGACCGGGTGTGCTTCGTCATGGAGTACGCCAATGGAGGGGAGCTCTTCTTCCACCTGTCACGCGAGAAGTCCTTCTCGGAGGAGCGCACGCGGTTCTATGGCGCCGAGATCGTGTCGGCGCTAGGCTACCTGCACTCGGAGGGCATCATCTACCGAGACCTCAAGCTGGAGAATCTGCTGTTGGACAAGGACGGCCATATCAAGATCGCCGACTTCGGCCTGTGCAAGGTTAACATCACGTACGGCCGCACCACCAAGACCTTCTGCGGCACCCCGGAGTATCTGGCCCCCGAGGTGCTCGAGGACACCGACTACGGGCCTGCCGTCGACTGGTGGGGCACCGGGGTGGTGCTGTACGAGATGGCGTGCGGCAGACTGCCGTTTTACAATCGAGATCATGAGGTGCTGTTCTCGCTGATCGTGAGCGAGGAGGTGCGCTTCCCGCGGGCGTTGTCGGCGGCCGCTCGTGCCTTGCTGGCCGCGCTGCTCACCAAGGAACCGTCGCGGAGGTTGGGCGCCGGGCCGGACGATGCAGCCGAGATAATGGCGCACCCGTTCTTCGCCGCCATCGACTGGCCCGAGCTGCTGGCGCGGAGGGTGCCCCCGCCCTTCAAGCCGCAAGTGGACTCGGACACCGACACGCGCTACTTCGACTCGGAGTTCACGGGCGAGTCGGTGGAGTTGACGCCGCCCGAGGCGGAGGGCGCGCTGCAACGCATCCAGGAGGAGCATTTCCCGCAGTTCTCCTATCAAGACCTATGCTCGTCTGCGCACTCGGCGCTGGGCCAGCTCGAGCCGGGCAAGCGGCATTAGCCGCCTAAGTGAAGAGACAATGAAACACCGGCGCACGCTCACTTGTCGTGTATTTGTTAAAAGGTGACATGAGGCTTCGGTGGCGTCTACTATGTACATAGTCCTCCGCGTTGCATTAAGCGTATAAAAGTGTCATTGCGTTGCTTATTGCACTAGTGTGTATGTTGCGGCTAGGGGCTGAGCGCAGGTGGCTGGGGCCCCGGGGGCGGCGGGGCCTTGCCGCGACCCCTGGGGCGCCTCTTCCTGGCATCGGCCGCGTCGGGGGGCGCCGGCCCCTCGGCTGGCTCGGCGCCCAGCCTCGTCGCCAGCGCCGTGAGCAGCTCCTCCACTCTGCCGAGCTGTCGTCGGAAGACGCACCAAAAATGTATTATAAAATGTATAATATCACTTTATATAAGTAATAAAGAAATACTCTCAAATGACTGTTTTTATTTTTCTACTGAATGGCAATTCATTTTATGATCTTTTATAAATAAGCTTTCTCTGTGTCAAATATCTGCGGTTAGTATAGATGCATATTGCATATGTACAAAGTACTTTTAATTAGTAAGGAAAAGAAAGTTAGGAGTTTAGGGAAATGGGTTCTGGCATCCCTTACCAAAACATAACAGAACACAATATGCTGTTATTTCACGATGGTTTTCTGCAAGGGGGACTGTTGCTGCCCAAATGACCGAGTGGCTGCGGTCCAAACGCTTGCTAGTTCCAAAACAGAGTCAACTATGTAAAGTTAATTTCCAAACTTGGCTCTGGCGGGATCGACCCCGGTACCTCTGAGACAGAACGTCAAAGCAAACACAACACACAAGCTTTTCGCACCGTCAATGTAGGGCTACCACGCCATGTCGCCGCTTCGATACGGCCTACACATAAATGCGTGAAGGACACCTGAGAATGGAATTATTTCATGCAACTTTTAAACTAATGTTTGAAACATATTATATCAAAACTTATTTTTGTTTTTAAGTGTATCTTTATATTACTTAATCTGTTTTTTAAGGTTAAACTATTTTTGATTTGGATAAAAAACGGCAGAAAGAAGTGCACGACACCACACCACGTGTGCTTTGTCATTTTGGCGCAACAACCTTTTATAATAAAAAATGTGAGGCTTTCGCGTCGCGTTGTGTTTCCGTGTGAATATTATTTTATACCTCATATACCTGCTATTGATGCGTTTGCGACGTTCAAACTGACCGTCGCAAATGCATCAATAGCACCACAACAAGAGGAGCAAAACAAAACAGAAACAATGTTCTTATTGAATGACCAAAAAATATTTTCCAGAATAGAAAACAAAGAAAGATTCTGGGAAATCAAATACTTCATATTTAGATATATCTACATAAAGTCAATTTGTCCAGCAAGTGGCTCCTATAAACTAAAAATTTTCTTGAATTAATAAATATGTGACATAACTAGCTTCAGAATCTAAAAGTGCTTACGACTCCTGACTTCCACACGCTTTATAAAGCATATGATAATCGAGTAAGTATTCAATTGAAATTCTATGACAATATTTTTGCAAACCGTTACAACGTAGGTACATAGTTGGTTTGGTTAAGTTTTTAATGTAAAAAATATTAAATACACAGTAGCTAATCTTAAGTAATTTAAAATTTTCAGCATAGGTATGTGCGTGAACGGCATGCTGATTTATTTCACGTATAGATATATGTTTTAAAAGCATTCAATGGGTTACCACTCTACCAAGATGCTTGTAAAACACTGCTTTGGGGACCTGCTGTTAGAGAGTTATTCGTGTTACTTATAGATGCAGGAGGTATTACATACTTTGAGAGATTGATAAATTATACTTAATTGAACACATGTCCAAAAAAAATTAGTGGCAGGGCACACTGCTTTTCGCAGTCATTTGGGCAGCCCGTCTGGCGGCAGTAACCACCCCCTTACAGAACACCACCGTGAAATAACAGCACGTCTGCTGTTGTGTTTCGGTGAGTGAGTAAGGGATGCCAGAGTCCATTTTCCTATCCAATCCCTTATCCTTAATCCTACTGTATTCGGCAGCGCACTTGCAAAAGCTGTGCCGTTGCTTGTGTTATAGGCGGCGGTAGCTACCTACCATCAAGTGGATCGTCAGCCTGTCTGCCAATCTCAACATAAAAAAGTAGGTAATTAATTCAAAAAAAGTAGACAAGAGAGGCCTTACTGAAATCCGCAAATCTTTCATATTACTTAAATATGTCAATATATAACGTTTCTACAGAAAAGTGTTCACCTTCTGTTGAAGTCTTTGCACTTCATTGCGCACGTCGCGCCTCAACTCGGCGAGCGCTGCGTCGTGCGAAGAGTAAACGACCGCGGGGCCCGGGGCGGGGGCCGGGGTCGGAGTGGGCACGGTGGCCGTCGGAGGCCTCTTCTCGTCCAGCTCCTCTTCGATGGTGTCCTGTCGAGAGGTCCCAGTGCCGCCCAGCGATCGACTCTTAGCCAGCGCGTTGGCGAACGACGCCTCCAATAATTAATAAATCATAAAGACAACTATAATAGCCCAGCCTTAAAAGCCCATGCTCCGATTAGCTCCTACCATCGATACTTCACTTATTAATGAGATATCAATGGTAGAAGCTACCATTGATGAACTACCGTACATCAATTCCTTTGCTGAAGAAATTATAGAAGCGAGAATTAACGATATCTTTGAAAGCGGTTTGAATTGCCTCATAGGAATTGAATTTTTGTCCTCGATTAGCGACCGTCTATTGTGCAACGTGAGATCGAGCGTTGTCCTGAAGCAGTATTGGATTTGCCGTAATTATCTGAGCCTATAATACCACGAGTTGTTTGTGTAGCGCTGGTGACACGATATTTAATTTTTCCATATTATGAATCGAAAGATCTCAAGAAAAAGTGAGTAAGGGATGCCAGAGCCCATTTCCCTACCCCCTCCCAATCCCTTATCCTTAATCCTACTGTAGTCGACAGCGCACTTGAGTTACCTATGGCGTTGCTTGTGTTATAGACGGTGGTAATCACCTACCATCAAGTGGAAAATACCAAAGTAGCTAGTTCGACATTACGTCAATTTCACATAAAAGGACCTCATATTTAGAGTAGAAGAGATCGTAAGGTCACCTTGGCGGCGGCGGAACAAGCCGTAGGCGCGACCGCGGCGGCGACGGCCTGTGTGGAGTTGGCGGGAGGGCGGTCGCGGGCACTCAAACTGCGCGCGAAGGCGGCGCGCGGCATATCGGCCGCGTCCAAAGAGCCACCGGAAAGCAAGCGGCCCCACTTGCCGCGCGCTGCCGCCACGCCGGATGCGCCGGCAGCCGCGGCACTGGCGGGCGCCGTGTCGCCTCGCTCCGCGTCAGACGCGGGGGCAGCGGGGGCGGTCGGTGGGGCGGCGGCGGTGCGTGCGGGCGCAGGTCCCGGCGCGGCCGCCACGCTGCGCTCTCTCCTGAACCGCGAGAAGATCTTCCGCACCAGGTGGTCCTGCGCCTGCTCAAGTTGCGGCTCCCGTTTGCGCCGCTCCATCAGCTCCCTCTCGCGTCGCACGTCCGCCACCTTGCGGAAGATGAGCCGGTGCCGCAGATTGTACGTGAGCGTGAGGTTGCGCGCGAAGCTGTTGGCGAATGCCTGATAGAAGTCGAGCACCTCGAGAAGCCGATCACGCTTGATGGTGTGCAGGTCGCAGTAGGTGAGGGCGCGCACGTTGGCCGCCGACTGCCCCACGGCACTGTCCTTCCAGAAAGAGTCCCCAAACACATCGCCCTTGCCCAGGATGGCCACCACCTCGTCGTCCTGGATCACCTCCAGGCTACCCGTCACGATGAAGCACAGAGAGTCGATGGACTCGCCCGTGTGGTACAGCAGGTCGCCGGGTGCCGAGTGCGACATCTGAAAGTGCATGGCCAGCGCGCGCAGGCACCCGTCCGACGCCAGCCGGAAGGCGGGGTGCTCGTTGAAGACCTTCCGGTTCAAGTGCACGCAGATGTCCGCCTTCATGTCCTTGGGGCAGTAGTTGAGCACCTGCACAGAGACGCGAACACATGTTTACAGGATTTTAATTTATACATATACGCAGTGCCGGCTTTGGGGGGGCGACCGGGGCGCCAGCTCAACCTTACAACTTAATTTCAATACCTATTTTTATCGATCTAAAGGAAAACTAGACTCAGCGTATTAACTTTTATAGACTTATCTCGTAGGAATGAGTACGAGTATTCTATGTCTAACAAACACGACCTGTCATTTTGTCGCTTATCGCATCTCTCACTAAATAATGTAGAACGAAATAGAGGCAAGGCGAGAAATTGCAATTCGTATTAGAACCCCTGCATTATACCATACTACTTACTTAACCAGTAAGTAGTATTTTATCTATGACTAGCGACCCGCTCCAGCTTCGTCCGGGGTGCAATTTTTATATATATAAACATTCTCCGTATCCCTCCGTAGCTCTAATACAGCTGAGACCGGCTGAGGGTTCTTCATCAGATACTTCAGACCTTCGATTTTTGACATCAAATGAAGCGGCCCACCAAGTTGAATATTTTTTGTAAAGGCGGTATGTCGATCTTTAATAGTTTGGTTGGGCTCTTGTGTTTTCTAATCAGGGTCACCAGGTACTCCAGATCTTCGATTATCCTAGTTTTTATAGTTTTCCCTTTATGTGGCCATTAAACCCTAACTCTGTACCAAATTTCAGCTCTCTGAGTTTATGGGAAGTACTAGTTCTATTCTGATGATCATGAGTGAGTGAGTGAGTGTCATAAATGCGAAACTTTACTTTCGCTTAACTTCGGAACTAAATGACCTACAGACTTGAAATTTTGGACTCGATGACAAAAATTTCTGCGTTCTGGTCTTATCCAGAGGTTCTCAAATAGGGGCCTGAAAATGCGGCGAAATGATTCGAGTAAAGGATGGTACGGCAGTGTTTGCTTTTGCTTCGCGCTCGACTTGGCGGGGGCACTGCTGTGCCCCCCGATTTACATTTTGTAGTCGGGGAAGTCCCTGTACTAGTACTATTATTTATTCTGTGCCCGTAGGTAGAGCGAAAGGGCAACACTTCTGAAGGGGAAATTCCAATAAATATTTTCTTGAAGTGATTACTCAATTAGTTTGTAAGTTATTAGTGAATGATTGTATAAACCTAGACTAGGAGTAATGTTTTTATCAAACATTACTCCTAGTCTAGGAGTCCTAGATATTTTATACTTTCAACTTCTATGATTTTACCTTTGCTTGTAACTTTAAGAGGTGTAGATTTGGTTTAATAAGTTATGAACTTTGATCAATACATGAAGATCGTTTTTTTTTTCAATACTTTCGCATGCAGAAGAGTGCTTCGAAAAATTACATTCCCTTCTACTTCCCAAAATTCAGAAAATAACCAAAAATAACTTTTTAGTAATCATATTTTTACCATAGTCAAGCAATAACGCCCGGCGTCAAAGAAAATTTTGTAAAAATACACAACGCGACGTTCTGACGCCGCGTCAAAGCGTTGCGTCAGAAACGTAAAGTGGCGTCAACTAGGTTAAAACATGTTCACTAGAACACAACGCTAAAAATAGCCCAAGTATATTGCCTTGAGGTCCCGAGTCATTTATTCTTAAGCTAGACATTCTTGCTATCTTAAGGCGACGTCATCGCGCGTCCTCCCCACACGCACCTTATCCGTATCCAGGCCCTTGGTCATCGCCCACGTGGAGACAACGTAATCCATGACGCGCTCGCTGAGCGCCTTGGGTACCTCGTGCAGCTTCATGAACTCGCGCACGTTGTTCAGCATGTCGTGATACTTGGCGGTGGCCGACGTCATCTGCTGGATGATGGTCGTCACGTGACCAAATATCGTCGCGTACAACAGAGCTGAAACATCGCAACTCTAACCGGTCAGTGGGGCGGATAGGTGCGGGGAGTGGGGGTGCGAGGGTGAGGGTTGCGGGATCTAGCCACTAGCGCGAGTGACGCACACAAACGGTGACGCTACGTGGGCCTGCACTGGACTGACACACAATGAACGGAAGGGTCAGGATGAAAGGGTCGGGTGTCGGTGTCAGGCGCGGCGCCGCCCGCAGCCGCGGCTGCGTCGGCGTCGCGCGGTGCTCCGGCTAATAACAGAAGAGTCGTCACCTGCCACAATCATCATGCAGATGGTGAAGATCTTCTCGTTATCGGTCTCGGCGGCGACGTTGCCGAAGCCCACGGAGGTCATGCAGGTCATGGTGAAGTAGAGTGCGGTCACGTACATGGTCTTCCGCGACGGCCCGTTCACCAGTTCGGGTCCGTCCGACTCGTTGGACCACACGTACGAGTAGGGGCTCTGCGTGACGTTCGCCAGCTTCCACAGCCACGAGTACTGCAGGCCCGAGTCTGCGTCCGAGCGCCCTATGGAATACCACACGCACGCTAGCCAGTGCGCCACCAGCATGTAGAAGCAGAGCAGCAGGATGAGCATGGCCGCGCCGTACTCCAGGTAGCGGTCTAGCTTGCGCACCACACGGCCCAGTCGCAACAGCCGCACCACCTTCAGCGCACTGAATAGGCTGCCGATGCCGTCCTCGTCGTGGTCGAACGCGTTGAACACGTCGTACGGCAGACACGACAGCAGGTCGATCAGGAACCACGACTTGAAGTAGTTCTTGCGTATCACTTTCGGATCGCTCACCACCTCGCCGCCGGGGCCCACGAACGTGGTGTGGAAGTTGAGTACGATGTCGATGAAGAAGACCACGTCGACGATGGAGTCGATGACGAGCAGCGACACGTCCTCGCTGGTCTTGTTCTTGAAGGCGACGTTGTAGGGCACCATGATGGCCGTGTAGAAGGTGAGGCAGAGGATGATCCAGTCCCAGATAGCCTTGAAGGCGCAGTAGTGCAGCAAGATGTGCGGGGGCGTCTTAGGCGCCTCCTGGCGGTATTGCGGCAGCACGTCCCCCGAGAGGGACAGAACGTGCGCCAGGTGGGTCTGGCGCGCGGGCTCCTTGAGCGCGGGCAACGCCGACACGAGCACTGAGCGCGAGCGCGTAACGCTGCGCGCCAGCTTGGCGAATTTGGAGAGGCCGCCCTTGGGGTCGTCCGCGTCGATGGGCTGCTTGAGCGCGGTGATGTCGCGGAAGGTGAGCAGGAACAACACCACCAGCTCGCGCTCGTTGCGGATCGCCGCCACGTGCACCAGCAGCCACAGCGGAGTGCCTTCAACCAGTCAATCGTTCGTCAGTGAAATACTTATTTTTAATTGGTAAAAGGGGAAAGAAACTTGCACAAAAAATGGTTCAAGCATTTTGAGTCGGGAAATTGTATCTTTAAGGATGCACTTCGCCCTGTCCGCTTTTACGGGAGCAAGATCGACTTATTCGTAATTACAACATTCCACAAAAATCTGCCCATCTGGTGGCAGTAACAACCCCCTTACAAAAGACCATCGTGAAATAACAGCATGTATGCTGTTGTGTTTCGTTGAACTATGCCTTCCTATAGTCTCTCGTCATAATGACTACATTCAATTCAGATATTACATCCAATTTTAGCAGCTACAAAAATTTACAATATATATTTATTTACAACTAAAATTTAAGCATTTTTTAATTAATTAAAATTATTTTTTGTCAACTTAATTATTTAGTTGTATTCAGCCCCGTTCAAAATATTTATATGGGACAGTCGACCTTATATCCACTATTATTGACTTCAAAAGACTATTGGTACTGCCACATAGGGCCACCCTCTTTCTTCTTATAGCAAAAAAATCATCACTACGATTTTGAGCAAACATTATGATGCACTACAATAGTGCGGCAGCCTCAACAGCACCCTGAAGCATTTTAGGCTCTTTGATTGAGTATAAGTCACCCACAGACTGCTCGTGTAAAACTTGGCACAATGGCTTAAAAAGTAATTTTAACTTATTACAACGAGCAAATCTGCGGGAAAGCATGTTAGATCGTATTGGCAATGTCCTGCGCTCGCTCTACTTGTAAGTCAAGATCAACATTGACAATGTGGCCCAAATATTTAAATCTGTATGCTCGTTTCAAAATGTTATCATTGAGTAGAACTGGTGTTACACAATCGAGGTCACAGACACTGGACCGGAATATCACAATCAGCATAATATTTAATACCTTCAGCAATCTCCTCAGGCATAACTAATGTCGACAACACAAGTAGGTGTCATATCTATATAACAACCCGCATGCATATTGCTGAGCTTCTCAATTAAATCACTAATAATTATACAGGTTAAAAAGTCAGGTCTAATCCTACTAAGGTCGGCAAAGCACTTGCAGCACATGTGACGTTGCTTGTGTTAAGTGGACCTGTCTTGGCGACCTTTACATAAAAAAACTATATACAGAAAGCTCAACTTCGAATTCACTGAAAGAAACTTCTCATTTGAAAGTCTAAGTCATGGGTTTTCAAAGTGGGGGGCGCGCCCCCCAAGCGGGGCGCAGGGACCCCCAAAGGGGGGCGTGGGCCACTAATAAGACCAAGGCGTGGGCCTTATATTCGTGAACCGCAAAATTTGAATTAAGTCCAACTTTTTCCAGTACCAACATATTTGTGCGAAAGAGGATATTCTGCTGTGTTAGCGATAAAAACCAGGTATAGAAATAAACTTGACATTGCTAGTGACTTGCGCTGTGCCAAGAATCGATTATCTCTTAAAAAACAAGTAAGCTCATCCATCTCATACGAATAAGTAGATATTTGTATAAATTTAATTTTCTATATAGGTACAATCCCCATTTCCCTTGGTCACGGCATCACTCGTCAACGGGTAGACCGATTTTAATTCGGTTTTCACTAATGGAAAGAGGGATAAACGGGGAATGTTCTCATATACATATATAAAAATTGCACGCCGGGCGATGCCGGGAGTGAGTCGCTGGTAAGCAATAAAAATACTTTGATGTTTGAGGAGTTTTTTTCTGTCTTTACATTTTGATAGTAACCTAAAATTATTATATGTATAATTGGACAAGGGAAGGGGGGCGGACATTTTCATCTTTTAGAAAGGGGGGCGCGTAATAAATTAGTTAGGGAAACCCTGGTCTAAGTATTGAATAGCAACGAAATCGAATCGTTTTTGAAAAAAAAAAATTGATCATTTTCAAGCTAAAAAGCCAAATCACGATTCAGTAAAGATATAAGGAGGCAAAGACGTGTTACGGTTTTTCTTGTAGAGTAATATCTCGAACTGATCGGCGAGGTGGTGGTCCAGCGCGCGGTCCACCCGCTCGATGGCCTCCTTCTCGGTGAGCTCTCCGTACATCCAGGTGCATCGGCACGACTTCTGCATCACCTCGGCGCGGTTGTAGCCGCTCATCTTGCAGAATGTCTCGTTGCAGTACACTATGGGGTAGTCTACGATCTGGGCGTTCGCCAGCAGGAAGCTGCTGTCTGCTGTGGAGAGACGGTGGCGTTTCGTTATGCGGTTTGAGACGCGACCAATTGAACGGTGTCGTACTAACGCTGCGAAGACGAACGCCGGATGATGTGCTCGAGGAAGGTGTTCTGCGGGGCGACGAGCCCCCTGCGCCCGCCCGGCATGCCGGTCGCGCGCCGCAGCACGCGCCAGCAGTCGGCCGCACGCGGCCGCTCACCGCTCGCTGCGGCGGCCGCACCGCTCCCGGCGCCCGCGCCGCTCGCTTCGCCCGCGCGCCTGCACACCACTCTGCATTACATCGTATCGGCCGAGACGGTGCATCGTTACATAGTATTGGCCGAGTGACGTCACGAGACTACACCGCTAATCCACTTACTCGCATACGGCAGAATATCGCTAGCGTTCTCGATGCACCAACGCTGCACCACTTACGACGAGCGCTCAAAGGAAAATATCGCACCTCGGACAATTGTACCATCGAATCGTCGACACGAACACGAATCGAAGGGGAAACTTTGTAGCTGGGCATCACTTCGATACACGCGAACTCTGTAAACAATCGACAATCCCATCAAGTCGCACCGCAAAAAACCACATCGGAGCAAAGTGTGACTCGCGGGTAAGTAAGGCGGCGCGAGAAGTGCATATTCGGGTCGCGGCGATGGGGCGTGCGGTCGCCGATTGAAGTCGGGCGGGGGTCGTGGACGCCGACATCCACTGTGGATCGCGAACGACCACTGACCGACCGACCGCCGCGGAGGGAGCCGCAGCGGCCACTGCGCCTGCGCCCCCAGCGCGCCTGCGTCGAACACCCCATCCCCAATCCAATACGGACAACGTCCCATCCGTCTCTTGACTCTTTTTATCCTTTTCTTCAAATATGTATACAAATCGGCCACAACAGACTTCTCCAACCCTCCAACATTCTGCACTTGACGTTCGAGTACTTTATTTCTTGTATCTATCAGATGTGGTAAACGAGGTCAAATTAGCGGCAATTAAGTAGGCGCAAGTGATTGATTGCGTGGGGACTGGGGCACTGGGGTCATCCATACTGGGCGAGGTCGGAAATTGAGATAGGTACTTGGTGATTTCGGTTCTAACGTTGGTTGAAACGTATGGCAGACAGCAAATTCTTTTTACTCGGCAAGACTTCGTCACTTACATGCCCGGAAAGTACCTTAGTGCTTATTATTTTTAAATCATCCTCATCATAAAGAGATGAAGGATTTGATAGCTTCGATGTATATTGGTATACTTAAGTACTAATACTTACTTGACTTTTAATACATTTCATCATCCAGAGAATCATAATGGCTCAAGTTGAGGGGATGGTCTTCTCAATGTACACATATTTAAATGAACATTTTTAGTCTCTTTAGATATACCTACAACACATATTATTTTAAATTGTAATAAAACTTTTTGAAGCAGTACTGTGCTAACATGTTCATACAGTTGACTGTAGGTACTATTTCTGGCCACCTGAGATTTCGTATATTTGAGAATATGTCGAAGTGAGCGGTCTTGAGGAATTTATAAAGCTATAAGCATCCTCTGAAGATACACTTGATATAGCTCCAATAAGTTAGTGCTGTGTTGCGTGTAGGTCTTCATCGGTGACTTCCGCAGCATTCCTCGACAGTAGGTACTGCTCTCGATATTATCGTGCACTCGCGAGGCAATAGAAACCCTCATTCGAGTGTTGTAAAAGAAAGCTCCGAACACGAAGTTTATTTACTTATTTATTTTTACATGACCATTAACTTAAACTTAAGCTAAACTATAACAGCTGGTACATAGACCAAAAAACTATAGGACCAAAGGTCGACACCCCTCATCTGATTTTGCGCGCATGCAAAATTATGACCTCACTTCCGGTCGTAATTTCAGACATTATTATAACTTAGAAGATACATGGAAAAAATTAACGGGAAAATAAAATTTTTGATAATCAGAATCGAGATAACAAAGGTCGACAAACTCAATTCATTCGCGACCACGATCAAAGGTATTTTACGTAATTTTTCTTAAGCGATCAAATACATGAATTTTTTAAGCGTTTCTGAAACTAAAACCCCTTTAAATACTTTAAAAAAATTGTCGACACCTTGCATCTACCCGGATTCGACTGTCGACCTAGTTTGAAGAATCTGTATCTGTTACGGGGGTTCTTTCATATATTTGGATTTTTATATGATAAATTATCACCTAAAATCTATATATATTAAATGAATCCCTATTTCCCTTGGCCACGGCATCACGCGTGAACGGGTAGACCGATTTTAATTCGGTTTTCACTAATGGAAAGAGGGATAAACGGGGAATGTTCATATAATATATAAAAATTGCACCCGTTCGCTAGTGTACGGGGCGGGTCGCTAGTGTAGAATAAAAATCTAATAGGTATTACTTTTGGAATAATATCATGTATCTAATTATGCACACTGCCAAGTGGCTTGAATTTTTTTTTTTTAAATTTCGTGCATTTTAAGTATGCATGGCTTATTAGTAAATTAAAATTGCTTTTAAATATTTATATTTAGGCACCCTCTCAACCTTATATCTCAATCGAAATATTATGAATTACAGTCTAGAAGTAAATATGTAACTTCATTTTAAAATGGAGCTTTACATATATCTTTATCTATCACTCGGTAAATTTAGAGTGAAAAAGAAATTATCATTAAACAAAGATTTTTAAGAATTTTTAAATGATACGTATATAAGTAAACAATAATAATACATTGCCGCGCATCCGCGAGTCGAATCGAATCGTATCGGCGAAAATATTCGCCTGTCGATCAATTCGTGCGATCGATTCGATTCGGCGCGCCGTGGCTCGTGGATAATGGACGCAGTTTCATAGTAAATATATAGGAGGCGATTTTCTGCGATTCGATTCGGCTCGGCGAGCCTAGTGGACGCGGGTCTTTAAATGGTGCAGTTCGGCTAACTCGTAATGAACAAGTCTCTTAAAGTTTCCTAGCGGCAAAGGTCATATCACTGGTAACTGGGCAGGTAGACTTAAATAATTAAAGTAATAGTTTTGGTAAAAGACATTATTATTTATATGACTTTTTTAATTGAAACACATATTCAATTTGTTATTAGTTACATTAATTTACAATATGAATATTTATATCTATAGAATTACAAATTATTTTTATAGTGTATTTTGTAGACACACGCGGACACTCCGACATCTTCCAACCTTTATAATACTCTTTGCAACCTACTGACCACAAATGTCAAAAGTAATAAATTCTACTTTTAAGCCTGGGCGCATACATACGTTTTTCGTTTTCGGAATTCCGAGTGCCTAGCGCAGACGTTCGGAATTTGCATTCGGAATATTATACTGCCAGTACGTACAGTGGTGGCTTTGTGAACGCACAACCATGGAGAACAACGATTTAATTGCGATTGCATTATCTAAAGAGAGCTTTATCTATGTTGTCGTGTATATTCCAAAAGCAGGGATGTTTTTCAACAACTAAATTTAAGCTTCTGCTTCACACATTGTATTGATGCACTCGTGATGAGATGTGAAAAACACACAACTAGCGATTCCGAACGGAAATTTTCGAACGTGTGCGCCGAAACAAATAAAATGTATGCAAGTGCTGCGTTCCGAATGACGTCATTAGGTTTTTTCCGTAAGGGGATTACGAACGCACGGGCCCACATTTGAAACGTACGTACGGAATATATTCCGTACGGCAGTCAATGTATTTTCTATCGATTTGATGCATTCGGGTCTCCGAACGCGAAAAACGAATTCGGAAAATGTATGTATGCGGCCAGCCTAAACCATCACCGTCTTACTACAAAAGATTAAATAAGCACTGTTTAAACACGTGCTTACGTAGACAATGCATAACTATTTAAACATTGTTAGGCGAGCGCTTAAAATTTCCTTACCACAAAACCTTGTATAGCGCTTGTTTTTGTTTGTAGACAGTGTTAAAGTACGTGAATGGTATTCAATTATGGCAACCCTGGCAAACATTCATTCAGTCACTCGCCCTGCATTCATGTCGTTTTCATTTTACGCAGATATGATAGGCGTATAATGAAGAATTTTGGTTTTCACAAGCTATTATTACGGACTATAGTAATGATAATATAAGCAAATTATAAAATTGGAATAAGGCATAAATTACAACAAATACGTTAGATTATTTATAAAATTTTGTTATACCAAAAAATATTGCGCTTAATGGAACATAAATGACATTTGACGTAATTGTCAAATGTCAAATTTGATTTTCATAAATTCCAATGACTAAAGAACAACATAATTACAATTATGAGCGCGGCGACAACTGGAGTCAGGAAGAAAATGTTTGTAATCTTAGCTTTCATTAAGCAATGAGCATTCATAAAATACTACGAGATCATAACTTCTATGTACTGGACGTGTTGAAATTATTTTAGGGCCTCTTCCTGCAAATGAGTCAGTCTGGCGCAATCATAGAAAATAAAAAGACGGACACCAACACCAACAAACGAAAAAGTCTTGAGTGGATTAATGTGCAAAAAAAGTGAGTACATATTTATCCAAAATATTGTGGATAAATATGTACTCACTTTTTGCATCATCGTAAAAATCAAAATCTGTTCAAGCGATATCTGGTTCTAAATTTTGCGTCATCGTAATATTCGAATGGATTAATTCGCTCGCGATGTATCCTATCTCGAAAATTATCCATATAATCCATATCCTCCATGTCGATGTAATCAATTAAATTTAAAATATCTATATTCATTTCAAAAATCAAACAAAATGTTTAATATTATGCAAAACAATTATAAATTTGACAGAACACGTCCAAGGAAGAGAAGCCGCTAATTAGGTAGACACTCGTTAAACAAGCATCTGGCGGTGTTTAAATTTATTTAATGCTCAAGCATTGTCTAACCCCAAACAATGCCTAGACACTCTTTTGTAGTAAAGATTTATTTAAACACGTGTCCAAAGCCTGTATAAAGTGTTTTTAATGTTTTTGTAGTAAGACGGTCAATATCTAGATCAATATAGACAGACATTTTTAGATTGAGCAAATTAACATTTAAGAGTAAACTTTCAAATGGGATTACATCATTGCATTAATTGCATTGAATGGACTATATTGATTTTGAATAAAATCCGACATCAAATAGACACATGTCAAGCATTAATTTGCAAGCTTTACATCATTTAAATCTCAGAGAGAAATGTTAAAACTGTATCATATTTTTCATTTTGTATTTTTTAATTTAATTTCTTTTAATGTATACTTGTACTGGAGTTGTTTTTTCTCTATAAATAAAATGTGTGCATTATTATGGTTAAACATGAACAAAGCTGTTGCTGCATTTTGTTAGTCCATCTGTAACCTAAGTACCAAACACACTTAAGTCGATGTGTGTGTGCTGTGACCTAAATTCTACACAAGGTACAACGCGCTGCGCTGGGCAATGGCTGCCAAGATGGCGACATTCGAGCTTTACCATTGTCTGCTTGAAATCTACCAAATTTGTTATAATAGTTAGAAAAGAACGAGTGTGTGAGTGAATCAACACTTTATTGGTCATAGTGGAAGAGGCGGGCGCAGAGAGCGACGCCCCAACACGCTCTTCTTGGCCACCAGCACGCGCGAGTACTTGTCGCCGCTGGTGACCGTCAGCCGGTCGGACGGCGGCTCGTCGTCGGCGAAGACAATGGGCATCTGCATGATGTCGATGCGATCGACGGACGGCAGGTGCGCGTAGTCGGCCGTCTCCGGCTCGCTCGAGGCCAGCTCGGTGCACCAGCGCGCACACTCGTCGGCCACGGCCGCGTCGAGAGCGCGCTGCGGAAGTCGCAAGCGGCGGCGGGTGGCGCGGGGCAGACGCAGCGCGTCGTCGGCGCCATGCACCACCAGCACCCGGCCCCCCACCTCGCATGCCGCTCCGCGCCAGCCTTGCGCGCTCGCCGTACCCGCCACTAGCAGTGCGGGTGTCCGCAGTTCGCGCAGCGGGTCGTCGGCCGCGTCGCGGGCCCCCTCGGCTGTCAGCAGCGGCGGCGCCAACAGCAGCAGACCGTTCGGAGGCGGGTCGGCAGCGCCTGCCGCGTCTGCTGCTAGCGCCGCGCCGGCGCCTGCGCCACCCGCCACCACCGTACACACGCCGCACCTCCTAGAACGTACTCTATCATTTAATGAGTTAAAAAATTGTTCAATATCCTCTATGTAATCTCCCTCAATATACCCCTGCCGCCAGGGATTTGTTTTCTTCTTTTTCCAATCCTGGGACACAATTCTTCCCAGCACACGTTTCATGCCCAAAACACTAGAAAAATTAGCATGGCATTAGCCAACCGATGTACATGTTTGTTGGCATTAGCCAACAACTAGTGATTCGACAATTCTCCATAAATATTTTCTTTACTGCTTCAATGTTTAATCAGTTGTTGTGTTGCTCTACTGGGAAGAGCTTATAAATATTTTTTTTGCTCAAAGTAGACTAGTCTAAATTTATTTTTTCCACCAAATTTTATGCAAATTCTTTGATCCATTTTCTTGCAAAAAAAATCGAATTTTTCGTTTCCTATATTTGAAGCTAAATTTTAATTATTTGTTTTAACGGTAATGTGTCAGTCTTTTAATTTATATATTTGTTAGTAATTGTACGTTACCTCGCTTCAATGAGTACTTCGGCGAGAGCTTTGCGCGCCGCAGCCACGAGCGATGCGCAATGCGCGTCGGGTGCCACGCGCACCCCGTTTGTATGCGGCGGACGCCACACGCGCGTGTGCAGCAGCGCGCGCAGGTGATGCGCCCACCGCGCTTCGCTTGATTCCTCGGCGTTGCTCGCGCACATCCACAGGAGCCATGGACCACCGGAGTCCGCCGCCACGGGGGTGCTCTGTTTTTCCGGAGGCGGCGAGGCAGGCGGTGGCGGCGGCGCCGGCCTTCCCACCGTTAGGCGCTCGACGAGGCGTGGCGTTACACGGCGCAGCTCCGCCACCGTCTCATCATAGAGAACGCGCATTGGCCGCGTTAAGTTCGCCAGCAGCGTAGCGTGCAACCACGCCGCCGGCCGTTGCGGCACTGGCCCGCCCCACGTCCACAACGGCGCCAGGGCGCGCCGCAGTCGCGCAGCAGCCGCTCGCACCGATTCACGCCTCGCGCCCCAACCGCCCACCAGCCGCGCCAGGCGCGCCGCGCGCAACGCCTCCAACGCGCTAGCTAAAAGGCGCGCATGTGTCGCACTCGGCGCCAGCGCGGTCGCTCCCTCCTCCCACTCCTCCTCCTCCTCCTCCTCGTCTTCGTCGGCAGATGGCGACGGCTGCAAGTCATCAAGATATGCGGGCAACGGGGGCGGCGGCTGCGCGCTTTCCACGTCCAGCCACTCGTCGTGATCACGCAACACGGCCGCTGGGCGTCGCGGCGCCAGAAGCTCTCGCACGTCTCCTGCGCCCGCTCCAGAGCCCGTCCCCGACGCCGCACTCTCCGAACGCGCGTACGAGTGCTCCACCCACACGCACGACCGCGTCTCCTGTAGCGTTAGGTCACTTCGTGTCATTCGTCAAAGCAAATTTCAACATTTGTTCCTCAGATATTAGGTATCTTTCACAATTGTAGGTATATAATAATTTTTTTGTTTATTTTCCTAATACAATAATTGAGACCTTTCTTGCTTATCATCAATTAATCTCCTATCGATCGTTGAGTGCATTAACTTTGCTGTTAAGTACTACGATAGTCCCACCAATCCGCTAGTCGTGAACATGCACCCCCAACCTCGATGAAATCCTCATCGAGTCCTGCAGGAGGTCCAGGCACAACCTCCTTGACCCCGACGACCCCATGACGGCAGCCAATTACCTAGAGTCTAGATGTACGCGACCGTCGGCCTCCAGCAGGAAATGCAGTGGAAGCAAAATTATTTTCTTTTGGAGACCAGCGGCCACAACATAGTCCGCGTTACGCGGATCAGGGGGGAGGGTTTCGGACGCTTGGCTATCAGCCTATGCCCACAGCCAAGGGTCCAGGATATAAATAAAATCACTTACCCCAGCTCCTCGTTAGGGCCTCGTCCGTCGTGTGGACAGTCCACGGCAGGGAATATATATATAATATAGATCGGGAGTCAGGAAATACAGGGTAGGAAATACCGTGTCCTTCACGCCAGATGTCGACGACAGATAGCTGGGTTCCTGACGCAAACTCCCGCCACCACAAATAGATTTACACCACTAGTTACACCACAAAAGATGTCCTTCCGATGGTAAACCACCAAAAATAGCCAAAACGGATTAACGAAACTCTCGGGCTCAAAATCACGCGCGCCCGTCCCGATCTGTCCAATGTATAAGAATTCTCTAACTACCGACCACACAATATTTTCGTGTTGCGGTACGAAAGTAAAAAAATAACTAACTGTTAATAGCATTATTGTAAATATGAGCCGCACCGCTGAAAATTGCATCGGTTCTAAACACTAGACAATGTTGCTCAACTGACACCTTGGCACTTACGGAGAAGCCAGAAGGAGAGGTAGACCTCCCAGACCCTCCTATGATCCCCCAGTATACAGGGACATATACATTCCCATACTAATCACTTCTCTCTACTTACGTCGGGGTTTTTCTAATTGCTTTGCTTGCATAGCTGAGCGTTTTAAAAGCTCACTACAATAGGACGAAAAGCTATAAGCCATAAGGAAACTGAGAGGGGTTTTAGTACGATAAGAGTCCCAGATACCCTTGTGAAAATAAGCAGTCCAAAGTGCTATGTTTATGCCTTCACAGATTATATCTCTTTGGAGATTTCACCTCATAAAAAAATAACCTTTAAACATTTTATACAAAAGAGATATTTGAAATAAATAACCAAGACTAAAACAAAAATAACAATAGTCTAGCCCCCAAAATAACCACTCATATACTCGTGCTATGGGATAGCCCTACCGTGGACAGGGGGTGAAATCTTGCACACTGCACACTCAGACCAAAGACAACTGTGAAAAGTCCTCTTAGAAAGATGGTTCAGCTGAGTATCAAACCTGGGATCCGACTCAGAGCACTAGGAGAAGAACTTTAACTACTCAACCACTGGGCTCTACAATTATTATCTGCGAGTGAGTCATCTACAATGTAAGCTTCCCCAACTAAGATACAGATACATTTCACTTGTGAGTTTGAAGGTTTATTAAGTAGTGATTTAATTTCAGTGCATTTGAAAGCATGTTTTACACCATAAGCATAAATTGAGTATTAACAGTCTAATATAAAAAAATAAAAAACAAATATAAGGATCCTACTTGCTGTGTATACATCAATTGGTATAGGAGACAATTGATATCCTTCTTGTTGAGAAAGCATATTAAAGCTGTCTCATGATTTCCTTATTTAAAATAATACAACGATGGGGTACACATTATGCAGTAGATTACATCCCATCTTTTATTTTGGTTTTAATCAAACAAATTACCAGAGTTGGCAGAGGTTTACTTACTAAAATGTAAATAGAGGAAATATTTTTATTCCTGGTTATTATGTTAATGTTAGGGTAAAAACATGCCAAAGATGCCTAGTGGTCGCGGTCGCACTTCGATGTAGGTGGTGCAAACATGTTGGATCAGTCGCACCTGGATGCTCGTTTCTGTGCTGTAAACTACCTTCAGAAAAATTTGTTGTCTAATAATGATAGTGACAATAATGACGAATTTATGTTAGCCAGCACAAAAAGGTGGCCACTTTCCACCGAAGTGCAAAATGGCATATCTGTTATGGTGGTTTTTGTCCTGCTTATCCCACAGAGCAGGAAGATTAAAAATTAATTAAATCAATAACTGCTTTAACATAATATAAAATTTAACAAACAAACGAGCGAATGAGCAAAATGAGCAATTGAAGGTGGTGACACTCATGAATGCTGAGTCAACAGAGGCAAATCAATTTGACCAATCACAAGTGAGATCACATCTGCCGCAAATTTTATTTTCACATAGGCATTTAGGTAAAACTCCATGTAGACCACGAGGTATCGCAGTGAGGTATCTTTCGACATGTATGTGCATGTCTGTTTACATGCATTTGTTTTAAGATTGTAACAATCTAAACTGCAACTGCAAGAAATCGCAGTGAGGGATCTTCGGCATGTTATTTGTACCCTTATTGTAAAACTATATTAAATTATTACAATATTAAAACATATTATTGATCTGATGCTACAAAGAAAACACATTTCTATTTGATGGCTACTCTTTGTGCAGTAAAATAAATATTGTTAAATGAATGAGGAAGAGAATTGACTTACTGGTTCCTCAGTTATGGCATGAACGTAAGCCACCAGCTGATCGTGCAAGGTAATCGCCATCTCCTTGGACTCACTCATGTTATCGGTTTTCTGACAACAAAACAAGAGAGCTGTTATTATTGTCGCAGATGTGTTTCTACCCTTTTCGATAACTGCAGTACTCCCAAGTTGTCGCAGTGATTCTCCACTGGCGCGCCTCTGGAACAACCTCCAGTCATCTTACAATTTTTACAGCAACTCTACCGATAAAACATAACGACAGTCAAGTAACAAAACAACCAACGAAATATAATTAATAATATTAACTTTTCAGCACAAAAGATTAGGTATATTCAAGATTCTGGACGTATGTTTATAATTATTTATATTATAAATAAGTTTTATAATATAAATACATAGTTTCATAACAGCCACTTCGAACTAATTTGACATTTTACTTCACAGACCAAAGTAGATGCTAACGCATTTTACTTGCGTTTGACATTTCCTGGGTTGCAAGTGCAAGTTTTTAAAACTATTGAAAAATAGTGATATTACCATAAGAATAAATAAGAACAACTTGTCAAGTTGTCATTTTTTCTTCTTGTGATATTACTTCAGACCAAGTATATGAAATTGCATACCTAATCGAACTTATTGAAAACTATTTATTACTTTTATAGAGCATTTAATTTAAACTTTAACGTTTATAATGTATTTTCAAATTTTTAACAGATTCTAATTTTTAACTACATGTTAATTTTTTTTAACAGGGCCAACGAAAATCAAACATGCAGTAGACACGGCATCTATATCCCAGCCGGCATACATGAAATAAAAAAATAAAATAACAAGCATATGTAGTTTTAGTGACTTCGTCCTCCTACGCATTTAATTTTAATAGATTCGTGATTTAAGTTGCAAAAGAATTTTACACGCGTTTGTCTTAAGGGCAATAAAATATTTGTTTATGGTAGAAATATTAGTCTACGGTAAAATAAGTACTACAAAAGGCTTAGAGAAAATGTCCAAATGGAGACGTTACACGCACTATTTTCTACGAAAAAAAAAGTCACCGCAATATTATCAAACACAAGCTACGTTATCAAACACAACTTGTTTACACGAAAAACTACGTAAACAAGTTATACTCCGGCCATTATAAGAGTGCTGTTCTGACAGGTGTCAATTCCATACATTTTCTGTATCCTTTATTCGGAAATGAACTTTATGCAATGGACAAAAAGAAATGTCAAAAACGCATTCATAGAAACACCGTACTATAGTGCTTGACAATATCGATATTTACATAGATCACAGAATTCACAGATATCTAATATAATAGTGTTATAATTGATTTGATGCTAGATTTATTATATTTTGATACAGAAATCAAGAAATAACTTTGTGACACTTTGCGCAAACCATTTGTTAACGTTTAGCTAGCCTCTTTAAATCGATATCATAAATCGGCACCAAATACGTAAAGGAAACAAGTATGGCGTTTGACCTAGATACGCCGACCAAAAATAAGAACAATTGTTTATCTCATTTTGACTTATGGTCTTAATGCGACAGCATAAGGAGCAAAGCAACACACTATAAAATATTGATTTTCATTTTATCCTGGGGTTTTATGCTTTAGTTATTATTCTATGGTCTATTCTGTTCTATGTTTCTGTTATCTGATGGTTATCTGCAAAGATAATTGTATTAGTGTATAGATGGAACAAAAAAAAATTGAAGATTCCTTCAATACTCGATACCCGTCTTTCTAATGGCTGCATGTCGTATGTTAAAAAGAGATAACAATAGCCGAATATGTACGTCTTAAAACGCTGCGCGCCATAAAAGAGGCAACGTCATATTTGTTTATATCATGCTGGTTAACAAGCGCGTTTAGCTTTATGTGATTTAAAATACTTAAAAATCTGAAAGTGTGATTTCATAAATCTGTTGCTTGCCAAGAATGGCTTGTACTGTTCCCGTTGGTCCAAGTAGAGTGGGTGTTTTGAAGGAGAATAATGGAAACATATCATTGTTATAGTATAGTATCTATGGTCATTGTGATGTCGAAGGTCTTGTCAAATATGTCTATTAAATAATGGCTTAAAGAAATATAATTTTATTTAATTACATCACCTATAATTAATACATGGTGTCAGAAGTAAGTGAAAATGCCAGGCGGAGCACTGGAGCAAGAAGTCAAAATGCAAAGAAAACCCGCTATGGGAATGGGTTGCGTTTGTATGAACGTACACGGCAATATGGCGGAAAATTGGAAAAAATGGATACAATCTTTTAAATTGTATCTACGAGCTTCATCATTGGACGAAGAATCGGATGCACGGAAAGTAGCATTATTTTTACATTTAATTGGAGAACGTGGTGTTGACATATTTAACTCGTTTCAAAAAGATGAAGAAAAAATTTCGTACAAAGAATTACTAGATCTATTTCACAATTATTTCATTCCGAAAACTAATATTACGTATGAATGTCACAATTTTTTCACGTACAAACAAGACGAAAACGAAACATTGGAGGAATTTGTTACAAATTTGCGTGCGCGGAGCCAATCTTGTGACTTTGGATCGCTGCAGGACAGATTGATTAAGTCAATGTTTATTTGTAACATGCATTACAAGTACAGTCATATCCGAGAAAGACTACTCATGCAAGATGATCTGACTTTGGATGCAGCAATCAATTTATCCAAAAGCATTGTGATTGCTAGAAACCAAAACTTATCAATACAGCATGAAACAGGAGACGCTGTCATGTATATGTCTCAATCTAATCATCAGTCACGTTCATCTCAACAACACAGTCAAAAATTTCACTCAAATCGTCGCTCGCAAGCAGGAAACAGGTCGCCGTCAACTCAGAGATCACAGTCAAATCGAAGGTCACAGTCAACAAATAGTTTGCAGTCATCACAGAAATCTCAGCCAAGATATTGTGGTAAATGTGGTCAAATTCATCGGTACAAGTGTCCAGCCGCAAATGTCAAATGTCATAAATGTCTTAAGATTGGTCATTATCAAAGATTATGTAGATTTAATCGTGTGAACTATATAGAAGATACAAAGGAGTCCGAGGTCGGTATTGATACAAGTAATTTTTTCATAGGCCACATCAAATCAAGTCAGTTGTCACAGTCAGATTGGATAGTAAACCTTACTATAAATAACGTAAACATCAATTGCATCCTCGATACTGGTAGTGATGCTAATGTCATGTCTTTGAGTGTGTACAATAGTCTTAATGTTGACAATAACATAGTCAAATGTCAGGCCAAAATATCATCATACAGCGGTAATAATATTGAAGTCGTAGGGGAAACAATTTTGAGATGTAATTTATATGTAAACAATACTTACGTCACTAAGCCAATAAGATTTATAATTTCTAAGGTATCATCACCTACTGTCATGGGTAAAGATACATGCACGGAACTAGGTTTAGTTAAAAGGGTGTTCAGCATTGAACAGCCGTGTCATTCAAACCAGTCTTTAAATAAACCAGTCATTAAGCCTAACCAAAGCCAAAAACATGTCAATGTGTCTTTGCCTGAACAGTCACAACAAATGTCAAACTCACTCTCAAATGATAAAGACGTAAAAAATATACTTAACAAATATGAACATTTATTTAACGGTCTAGGTTGTCTACCAGGAGAGTGCAGCATTGAAGTCAATCCAAATGTACCACCGAAAGTTGATGCACCGAGGAAGGTACCTTTTGCACTATATTCAAGACTACAACAGGAACTGAACAGAATGGAGCAGATGGATGTCATCACAAAAGTCACGGAGCCAACAAACTGGGTAAGTTCTCTCATTCTGGTCGAAAAGAAAAAAGAAAATGGTCGAAATGCTCAATTAAGGGTTTGCCTTGACCCTAGAAATTTAAACCAAGCAATATGTCGTAGTCATTATCCAATACCAACTGTCGACGCAGTTCGCTCTAAAATAGCAGGCGCAAAATATTATTCGACTTTAGATGCCAGCAGTGGATTTTGGATGTGTCGTCTTAATGAAGAGAGTTCATACCTCACTACTTTTAACACTCCATTTGGCCGGTATCGATTTAAACGTTTACCGTTTGGAGTTAGTTGTGCTCCCGAATATTTTCATAGAATAATGACTGAAACATTTGGTGATATACCGGGTGTAACAGTATATAGTGATGATTTATTAGTATCTGGCTCAACAATAAAAGAACACAACGAACGTTTGAAAATGGTTTTCGAAAAAGCACAACAGGTAAATGTTAAATTTAATAAAGCCAAGTGTACATTTGCTGTCACAGAAATTAAATATTTAGGTCACGTATTCTCAGCCCAAGGAGTTACTCCTGACAAAGAAAAAATCAGAGCTATTAAAGAAATGCCTTCGCCAATGTGTGCTAAAGATCTTCAAAGGTTTTTAGGCATGATCAATTATTTAGGCCCATTTATTAATAATTTGGCTAAAGAAATTGGTCCTTTAAGAGACTTATTAAAGAAAAATTCTGTCTTTACATGGGATGAAAACTATGAGATTACTTTCAATCGTCTTAAAAGTCTTATTTGTCATGCCCCAGTCTTATCACATTTTGATGTCAATGTTCCGATTGTTATGTCAGTGGATGCTAGTAGTACAGCAGTTGGCGCTGTGTTGCTACAAAATAATCATCCTATATATTATGCGTCTAAATCTTTAACAGAGTCTCAGCAAAGAATGGCCCAAATTGAAAAAGAACTTTATGCTATTGTTTTGGCCTGTGTAAAATTTCACCAATTTATATATGGCCAAACAGTAACTGTTGAAACTGATCATTGTCCTCTAATAACTCTCTTTAAAAAGTCACTTTCAGAAGTACCTACTCGACTTCAAAGAATGATGTTAAGAATTCAAGCTTATAGCTTAAATGTCATTTACAAAAAAGGTTCATTAATGTTCATTGCAGATACTTTGTCTAGAGCTGCGTTATCTGAAACTAAAATAGATGAACTCGATGAAGACATAGTGGTTCATGTCAATATGCTTATTAAGACATTACCCGTGTCACCTGAACGTCTTCAGTGGCTGAAGGATGCTACAAATTCTGATGAGAGTATGCAAATCTTGAAAAAATATTGTTATGAGGGTTGGCCTGCTAACAAGAAACAGGTTTTGTTACAAGTACGCGAATACTGGCAGTACAGATATGATTTACATACTGAAAATGATATAGTGTTTAGAAGTAGCAGTATTGTAATTCCAAAAAAGATCCGACCAGACATACTTAAAATCATACACAGTGGTCATTTAGGGGTAGAGCGTTCTAAGTCTTTTGCTCGAGGAAATGTTTTCTGGCCGTTCATGTCAAGTGATATTAAAAATTTAGTAGATTCATGTCCTACTTGTATATCACATAGGAATTCAAATCCTCCACAACCTCTTATGTCACATACGTTACCTACTCTTCCATGGAATAAACTTGGAATTGATTACATGTCATACAAAAATGATACCTATCTCATAGTTGAAGACTACTATTCAAATTACTTTGAGGTTAGTCGCGTTAGTTCAACTAGTGCTAATGTCCTTATAAATATCTTGAAACCTATATATAGTCGTCATGGTATTCCACACGAAATTGTGTCTGATAATGGTCCGCCATTCAACTCTGCAGACTTTAAAAAGTTTAACTTTGAATGGGATATTAAACATACCGCTTCCAGTCCATACTTACCTAGATCAAATGGTTTGGTAGAATCCGGAGTTAAAATTTGTAAGAAAATATTTACAAAGTGTGACGAATCAGGTTCAGATCCTTATCTAGCACTTCTCCAGTACAGAAATACCCCAAGAGGAAATCTTGCCTCTCCAGCACAGTTGTTAATGTCACGTAGTTTAAGAACTCAGTTGCCTACCATTACAGAGAAGTTACGTCCTAAAGTAGTTAAATTCGAAGATCATATAGAATCAAAAAAGATAAATCAAGAAAAGGCGAAGAAATATTATAATAGGAAAACAAGATCAGTAAAAGAGATTAAGAAAGGAGAAAATGTATACTATAAGAGAACTCCTGAAAGCGTCTGGGTTCCTGGAGAAATAAAAGACGTTTGTCCAGAACCGAGATCGTATATAGTTAGTGGTTCAGATGGATTCATCGGTCGGCGAAATAGAGAACATATTCTGGTCCCAAGGTCAGTGCCTATTAGTTATGAATCTCGGTCGGTGTCCTCACCATCGTGTCATGCAGGAGAAGACGGGAGTCACTGCATTGCGACTACATCCCAGGTAGTACAAAGTACTTCTCTAGCTACACCAACACAGACTGCACCACAGGTTCATACTAGGGCAGGTAGACTAATTAAGCCACCCATAAGATTGAATTTATAATTTGTTCTTTAGTTAATATTTTAATTTGTTCTTTTGTTAATTTCTTCTTGCTTAATAAGGGGGATGTTATAGTATAGTATCTATGGTCATTGTGATGTCGAAGGTCTTGTCAAATATGTCTATTAAATAATGGCTTAAAGAAATATAATTTTATTTAATTACATCACCTATAATTAATACAATCATTTCACCGGTAAGTCGCACAGCTCGCACTCATTAATTTTGGTGTTTTGTAAACAAATTTTTATAATTGTTTACTAAAAATGAACCATTGTACATGCATACACAGCTCTAAGGTTGATTTATTTAAAGAAAAGCTGATATTTATAACTAAAATTTACAAAAACCAAAGTTAATCGGAATTTTTGACATTTGTCTTGCTTTATAGTACTGTAGTCTGATCTTGATAAGTTTATCGATATCGATAACTAATTTATTTTTAGTAGAGTGTTGACAATTTCTAGCATTCACTGCAGGTTGAAAGTAATTTTTATCAATTTATAACAGATTTCCCACCAACATAGATTTAAACAAAACGTGGACAAAAAATGTAAGAAAAGGCGACGATTGGAGAGCTTCGCAATATACAAGAATATGCTCGATGCACTATGAAGATTCTTGCTTTCGCCAAGGATTTCAGCGTAAAATTCTACACTCGTATGCAGTGCCGACAATATTCCCAAAATTACCACCATCGTGTAAACCAGTAAGTAATATCTATAAGTTATAAAGAAGTTATGCTTCAATCTATGAAAATTATGAAAATCTTTTGAATCATTAATAACCAAAAACTATTTCTTTTCAGAAATTACCCAGAAAAAGAAAACTTACTAAAAAATACGTGGATACCCAAGCGTCAACATTAACTGCAAGTCTTTAAATTAAAATGTTACTTTTCGGTTCTAGTTTTCTTTACTATTTTCATTTAATTATGTATCTCAGTTTAGAACTTACGCTACTTGCGTTGCGAACTGTCATTTTCGATTTACTTTGACAAGGTTCTATCCCATTCTCATTGCGCGCGGATTATATATGCATGTATACATATACTTCAATTCAATCATGGACGTAATATATATACTAACTATATATTATATACTAAAATATACACCATATATATTACATTGCTCTATGATCACAGAATATATACTAGTATGCACTAGTATGACCAAAGATGTTGTATTAGTCTGTACCTATAGATGGATCACAAAATGCAGCAATATTTTATTCTTTCTAACACCTTCAAATTGTCATAAGATTGAAAGAGACATACATATATAATCCGTCGGGTCGAAGTTGAGTGAATGTTTCCATTTTGACTATACAATGCAAGCTAAAGTTATAGCGTATAATAGTGCTGTGCATTTTTATCGATAACTAGATATCGTTGATATAGATTTTAAATATATGACAGATAAAAAGTATGGCTAAATGCGTTTCGGTGTACTGTTTGGTTATTCAAAATAAATAAAATGTGGGTGCGTACTGGTACTCGCCGCATTGCTAATCGGTTGTAATGAGATTGTATGCAACCTCTCGCATTTATTTCACCAAAATATTTCAAAAGAATAGTTATTTTTTGGGTAGAAATATTTAGATTCCATCCTTAAGAGGTAGAACGGGAGTAGGTTTTTATTACGAGGAAAAAAAACTCGATAATCTTAAAGTTTTATTTTTAGAAACGATATCACAGATTGGATAATCTGTGATATCGTTTCATTTTAATCTGTGATATCGTTCATCTGTGATTCGTCAATTTAATTTAAAGACTTGCAGTTAATGTTGACGCTTGGGTATCCACGTATTTATTAGTAAGTTTTCTTTTTCTGGGTAATTTCTGAAAAGAAATAGTTTTTGGTTATTAATGATTCAAAAGATTGTCATAATTTTCATAGATTGAAGCATAACTTCTTTATAACTTATAGATATTACTTACTGGTTTACACGATGGTGGTAATTTTGGGAATATTGTCGGCCCTGCATACGAGTGTAGAATTTTACGCTGATATCCTTGGCGATAGCAAGAATCTTCAAAGTTCATCGAGCATATTCTTGTATATTGCGAAGCTCTCCAATCGTCGGCTTTTCTTACATTTTTTGTCCACGTTTTTTTTTAAATCAATGTCGGTGGGAAATCTGTTATAAATTGATAAAAATTACTTTCAACCTGCAGTGAATGCTAGAAATTGTCAACACTCTACTAAAAATAAATTAGTTATCGATATCGATAAACTTATCAAGATCAGACTACAGCACTATAAAGCAAGACAAATGTCAAATATTCCGATTAACTTTGGTTTTTGTAAATTTTAGTTATAAACACCAGCTTTTCTTTAAATAAATCAACCTTAGAGCTGTGTATGCATGTACAATGATTCATTTTTAGTAAATAATTATAAAAATTTGTTTACAAAACACCAAAATTAATGAATGCGAGCTGTGCGACTTACCGGTGAAATGATATGTTTCCATTATTCTCCTTCAAAACACCCACTCTACTTGGACAAACGGGAACAGTACAAGCCATTCTTGGCAAGCAACAGATTTATGAAATCACACTTTCAGATTTTTAAGTATTTTAAATCACATAAAGCTAAACGCGCTTGTTAACCAGCATGATATAAACAAATATGACGTTGCCTCTTTTATGGCGCGCAGCGTTTTAAGACGTCATATTCGGCTATTGTTATCTCTTTTTAACATACGACATGCAGCCATTAGAAAGACGGGTATCGAGTATCGAAGGAATCTTCAATTTTTATTGTTCCATCTATACACTAATACAATTATCTTTGAGTATGACTATGATAGAGATACACACACAGATTCTCTTCTATATATGTATTCTGGTTCTGGACCATAGAGTAACTTATTATGTTCTGGACTTCTGGTTCTGTTTTTCAAAATTCATGAAAACACCGCAAAATGGCGCCATACGGTATGTACTAGTACTAACAAAAATTACAATTTCTTTTGTGTTTTGTTTAATATTATGTGTAATAACAAAACGTAAAGAATCGTAGTCCGTACTACGGTTGTAATATTAGTGACTCAGAGTGAATACCGGGTGTATTTAAAATAACAAATAGAATAGATGAGTGTAATTTAGTTAGATTTCAAAATGTTGTAAGTATTGTCAATCACATAATTTGATATTTGAGTTACCTAGTTTCTGTAAAAATGTAAAATTTTACAGGTTTTCATAAAAGGCGACTTTATGAAATAAATAAATAAATTTACATTAATTGATTTCGTGAATCGTCAATCTTTAAATTTTGTCTTGTTATTAAACGCGGGAAAAACGCTTTAAATACACTGACGGACTCATAAACTGCATCAAAGTAATAGACGACTTTGAAATAAATATTTTAACCAAGTATGCAAACTTTCTATACAGATTTAAATTGAAACCTCTAGATTGGTTCGTGAACTTTAAAACAGCGTATCCTTAAGTTTAAGTTTGTGTACTGGAAAGGACCTTAAGACTTTTTTGAAGAAAAAACAGAAATTTAAGGAAAATTGGTTTAATAAAAAAATTGGTTTTAACAATAGACACAAACTTTATGCAAGGGTTTATTTATGTTTTAATAGGGTGTATTACTAGGCTTGCCAACTCCAAAAAAGCCATTTCCGGGATTATCTAGCTCGACATCCGGGACTTGGGTATATTACGCGGGACACACACAACACACCACATACAAAATGGTTAAAAATAAAAAACTATATATTTTTTAATCATTTAATAAAAAAATCAGTACAAAAGTATGACAAACATCTTAAATTATTAAATTAAATTTATTTTTTAAATTTAAAACTGTACTTATTTTGCGATTTTGCGCATTTTAACAAGTTTTTGTTTTGTAGTACATAATTATAAAATTCGCTGCATTTTTGGTTAAAATTAATTTTAATTTGTAATTCAGCCTTGATGTGGTCGACAGACAGCTTATTTCTGCTGTCTGTCCATGCATTTCCACACAGAGAAAACACTCTCTCTGCTGATGCATTTGAAGGTGGTATTGAAGCTACCATCTGAAAGATACATAGAAAGCCAGGTGCCACTTTCATAGTCATAAATAATTTGTGCCATTGTTCATAAGCACCCAATACTTTTTCTGGGGCTGATTTTTTTTTCTATTAATGACTTTAACATGGTCTTAATAACGCAATATTCATCGTAAAGTCTATCCATATCCAATCGATCAATCAGTTTTAACTTCTTTGCAGCTTCTGATAGTTCCGAAAAACTAAACATCGATTTTAATGAAAATATTCTTGTTTTTTGTATAATATCATAAGATTTTCCTTTGTTGACTCTTTATCTTCAAATTCCAAATTGTTCATTGCATTCGCACAAGTAAATCCAACAAATTCATCGTCAATCCCTTGTTTTATTTTATTGCGTAAAGTATTTATAATGTCAAAAGTCAAAACACCGATCGCTCCTCACGCGAAATACGTAATGCGTAGATATTAAGTATTTTTAATGTAGATATATACTAATATCATTTAATCATTGATTTCCGGGACAAAAGGCGTCCTGCAAGGGGTCACGGCGGGACGGACCAAAATTGACCCTGAAGCGGGACGTCCCGGAAAATCCGGGACGGTTGGCAATCCTATGTATTACCCCCACGTGCCCTTATTACGGATTCTAATCGGTTCCGCATAGATTTTATTAGGGTTATTAAAAGATCTTGCGGAATATTGTCCCATTCTTCTGAAAGTGCTGTTCTTAGTGCTGCCACTGTCGTGGGCACAGGATTTCTCGCATATACAGCTCTTTTTAAATTGTCCCAAACATGCTCAATGGGATTAAGATCCGGGCTGCGTGCTGGCCAATTCATTGTACGTATCCCAACCTCTTCGCAATATTGTCGAACTTGTGCAGCAGCGTGCGGCCGGGCATTATCCTGCATTAAAGTAAAATTTTCGCCTATGAATCCCATGTAAGGCACCACGTGATCTTCTAAGATCTCTGTTATATAGCGATGTGCAGTCAAACCCCCTCTATTACCGTTTTGACGGACCATGTCTATGAACACAAGTTCTGTTCGCCCGTTCATCGATATGCCACCCCAGACCATACACGAACCGCCTCCAACAGGAACACGCTCCTCAATGCAACTTTGAGCATATCGCTCCCCACGTCGACGATAGACTCTTCTGCGACCATCTGCACCATATAAACATGTCCTACACTCGTCCGTGAACAATACGGAGGCCCATTGCTCTTCTGTCCAATTTAGGTGATCACGCGCAAATCTTAAGCGAGCTTGTCTGTGAGCTACAGACAACTTTGGACCATTTGCTGGTCTAAAAGGGGTGATATCCGCTTCCTTTAACCTTCTTCTTATTGTTCGTGCACTCACATTTACTCCACGCACTTCATTAAGCTCTGTTTTGATGTTAACTGACGTGAGGAAACGATTTCGCAGGGAAGTTGTAACAATAAATCGGTCATCACGACCGGTGGTTGTTCGAGTCCTGCCTGTACCACGTCCCCTTCTGTAAGAACCTGTCTCCACAAACCTTCTGTATATTCTAGAAACCGTAGACTGGTTTAAATTTAAATTTCTACCAATCGTTCGTTGATCCAAGCCCTCCCGCACCAGTGCTACAATTTGAGGCGCTTGTTCGGACGAAGTATCCATATTATGGTTCAAAAACTCTCAATGAGTTAAAAAACTAACCCAACAATTCTGCTGGTAACAATAATTCAATTGACAAAAGAATAAAAAATCAATGCGAATCAATTTAAAACTTTGCTTTAAATAACACGCAAATCTGATACTACGAGTAAATTTTCTTTTCCCGGCTATATTCATTTGTTTTACTGCAGTTCTATTTTTAAATTTTGCTTTTTTTTAAGATTAAGAGCCAGTCTCTCCATATTTATATAATTTAATCTAAAAAGTTTGCATACTTATTAAAAAAAATCATTTCAAAGTAATCCTGAACTTTGATGCAGTTTATGAGTCCGTCAGTTTAATTATACTTGATGGGATTACCTTTTTGCTATCATGTGACCTAAATTCAATGTCAGTATTTTTATAGAAATCCTAGTTGGAATTAATAGTTTTGCAAAAATGCAAGGTTTTTATTTGTAGGTCTTCAGACAGAGTGACGGTCTACTTGATGGTAGGTGGTTATCATTTCTTTTCGCAAGCAACGCCACAGGTACTGCAACTGCGCTGCCAATCTTAGTAGGATTAAGGATATGTGATAGGGGAATGGGTTCTGGCATCACTTATATCTGAAACATAAATGCGTACGAGCTGTTATTTCATGGTGGTCTTCTCTAAGTTACTGACTGTTAGTCAAGCTGCTCAACTGTACTACTATTTCATGGCACTACTGGGAATGTACCCTGGGACCCCTGAGTCAGAGCGCTAAGGCAATACCTTAGCACAACCTTTGGCTTGACAAATCTTATAATAACAATACAATAAATTATTATCTATAATAATCCTGTACTGGTCTTAGCTAAGTAGATAAGAGACATAACTGCTATAAGATTAGACTTCTGGAGGTATAGTTGTACTACATACAAGTACTTAAGCCGTGTCCTCTGCGCTTAACAAAACATTGTTAGATTGAACATTTCCCATCTCATGCGACTTGATCAGTAAACAAAGTTTCCTAACAAATCTTCACATTTGAAAAATGAGCTCCGACGAGGAAGATAAATGTTGCTTTGGCTGTAGTGGATTTAGTTTTTGGAAGAATAAAAAGAAATAGCTCTCATGTCAGACCTTACTTGAAGCCACGCACTTTCAACATACCAAGAACTATATCAAGAACTGCAAATTGAAGACAGATTTGGAATAAAAAGTTATTTACTTAATACTATTAATAAAAAAGATTCTTACTGAAACAACTACCTGCATCAAAATTTAACATAACATGAATATTTCCCCCCTCCTGCAGATGATAGTGGGGGATGTTTTCTACAACTCCGGCAAACATATTTGAGTGTTTTTTAGGTCCTATTTTATGTTTTCTAACAATGTTTTGTTAAAAAACTGGTACAGCAGTCCTGGCTTTAATCACTATGTAAGTTAATATTGCAATAGTTGTAGTAAAACCTGGTAAATCAAGTAAATGATTGTATCTTATATCATATGTATTTATATATATAATAGCGGCCCACCCCTGGCTTTGCCCGTGGTGCAATTTTTATATATATGAACATTCCCTGTTTATCCCTCTTTCCATTAGTCAAAACCGAATTAAAATCAGTCTACCCATTCATGTGTGATGCCGTGACCAAGGGAAATAGGGATTCATTTTTATATATTAAGATATAAGAAAGTTTACTAATTTCATCCATCTTAACTGACTCTATGTGTCTCATATTCTATAAGGAATATAAATTATTTATAGCACTGGGTAATTAATACCAATAATATGTTTTTGCAGGAGAGCATATACCATGCGGGAAATGAAGAGTATAGTACATTATTTAGTAGAAAAGAAAGCTTATGGAGAAACAAAAGGAAGAAAGATGTGGATGGACCTTGCAAATTCCTCAGTAAGTTGCTCTTACATATGAGTCTAGCTACTTTTACAAATTGAAAGCTATGAATCTACATTAATCACTAACTACTATAAAATTTCATAATTCAAATAGTTCTAATTTGAGATACCTAAATAATAAAAGTGATTCACAAAAAAAATATAATTTTAGAGAACTACCTACTACGGATTTTATTATCCCATAATTATTTAGTGACGTAAGAGTCCCCACACTCTAAAGACTTTTTATTAGCCGATAGTTTGGTCGGCTTTTTAATCAGTATGAAGAGGTATGCAAGTGTGCACAGTGACGTATCAAATAAAGACACGTTATACACAAATATTACTGTATTTTAAAGTGGCGCAAGTAGTACTATATCTACGTATGGTTATTTATTATGATACTTTGCTCTAACAAATAGACAAATGATACGGCATACCTGTCGTTAAAAAGAGATAAATATACATAATTAGTTACATATGGATTGCTGTAGACTTACGGCAGGAGAATGACAAAGGTGAACTCGGAATTTTACTAGTGTTTAAAATAATAAAATCAATTCTTAACAAACATCTACACACACCTGAGGCTAAGTATAAAATAATAAACGTTTGTTGAAAAAATAATAATCAGATATATATTATATTCCCTCAAATAAACTTAACTTATTCATTTTTTGTCTTTTGTAGTCAGTTTGTAGCAAAGTGTAACCGCGGCGCGAGACTGTGCCCAACTGAATGCGAGTCGGGCAGTTACCTGAGTTTCGTATTGCCATTCTAGAGCGTGTACCACGTATCTATAACTTTATAAACATCTTAGAGTGTGCATTTAGTTATTCACCTCTTCATACTGATTCAAAAGCTGACCAAACTATCAGCCGATAGAAAGTCTGTAATCTGCGGAGACTCTTAAAGTGATATATGTACTTAACATTTACATTCAAAAAATTTTTGCAGATAACAGACAGGTCTTGGCAAAGTCTAAAAGAAAATTTTCTAAAAAGGATTTTACCAGATATAAGCAATCCCTACTATGGGCTAAGTATGGAACAGATACGCAGTTTTAAACTGGGGTAAGAATTTGTATATATTCATGTAATAAATCTTATCCTAGGTTGGAGATCAATCTGCTTTTGTTTGATAACTAAGGAAAATAATTTGCAATTTTGAGCTTATTTTTTTTACTTACTTAAATAAACCTTAAATATTAATAATTATTGTGAGGGTAGGATGTATTTAATTGCATATTAGAAAATCACATAATTTTTTTAGACAAAGTATACTAAGTTGGTAATCAAAAATACTAATCTATACTAATATTATAAAGCTGAAGAGTTTGTTTGTTTGAACGCGCTAATCATAAGGAAATACTGGTTCGAATTGAAAAATTCTTTTTGTGTTGAATAGTCCATTTATTGAGGAAGGCTACAGGCTATATAACATCACGCTACAATCAATAGTATTATTGTAGGTAGGTTTTGACTTGTATATAATAAGGTTATATCCGTTAATGCATACATTAAATAAATAAATACCAAATGGATTGACATAAAATTGAGTAGTTGCTCTATTTAAGAAAGGTGTAATAAAAAATTATTGGGAAAACATATTTTTCTGTGCGGAATAATACTTAACTGAAACTGATAAAATTGATTTTGTTTTATTTATTTATTATGTTTAAGGTAGGTGCCCTTACCTATTTGAAAACTTTTTAAATAAAAAAAATGTATTATATTTCAGACGTGACTTAACCACAAAAGATGAAGACACACAAGATTTACAACCTGCGAATGACAACGTAAAAGCGTGCAGTTCCAACCCAAGTAATAATGTATTTTTATAAAAAAATTTGATTAATTATTGTTATTGTTAGCTTTATTTTCCACACTTTTATAAAAAAAATTACAATTAATTATATTTGGTTACACTGTGTGCAAAAGCCTTTATTTGGTTCAATATTCATCCAGTTTTTTACCTGACTAGAACGAAGCAAAAAGGAAGGTTATGATTTTGTTCATATGACGTCACATTGAATTGAATATGGCGCCCTCTAGATTTTTATTCATGACGTAATTTTGCTTGAAGCGCCCAATAATTAGTATTAATTTGGAATAAAACCGAAACAAAAAATGTAAAGTGGCTCTGCAAATACTTTATCATGAAATTATAACCTCAAAATAATTTAAATATGCCAGTAAAGTATTGCTTTGCTTATTATAAATGGTTGCTTATGACCACGGCTATAATTTATCCACATAACACTTTTAGATGAGAATAATTTCGACCGTGATTTTTCAGTAGTCGGGTTTTAGTTTTGGTCTTTGGTCTTTGAAACTTATGCTACATGTCCTGCTCATTTCCATTTTTCGAGGGTATTCTATGAGAACTTTATAAGTGCATGTTTGTTGGTTTGAGAAAATGCAAATTGATATTTTGAATACAAATAAGAAACTTAATCACAAAGTACAAATTTTATTAGTAAGATAATTAATTTATAATACTTTGCTTAACATACCAAATTGTAGTTAAATCGTAGACATAATTTTTAAAAAATATTAAACACTTGGCGAAGTTAGTAGTGCAGTTATTTGCTTTTGCCAGAAATTAGAATTTTCTTTATATTTCCAAAAAACAGTGAATTCAGTCAATTGTGAACTTAAATAGCAACCCTCACCTAATATTTTAGCCGTGAGTTTATCAAAAAATTATGTAATTGATCTAACTAAACAAACAAAAAACTTAAAATTCAATTAATTTATTAGTATTTACCTGTACTTTTTTGGATTTTATGACATTAATGAGTCATATAACTAAAAAGTAATAATCATCTAAGCTAAAATAGTAACTTCTAAATTTAAAGGCATAATTTGTCCATCAATAAATCGGACATTTCCTCATTTTCGAAATTGTCAGTTTTTATATTGTTACGTGCGGGGTGAGTCAAAATGCGTGTAAGCGCGAAATGAACGATTTGTTTTCAAAAACCAAGATTTTCAAAAAATCACTAGACTTGTCCGATGAAACCGTTAAACTTGCCAAAAGTCGTCAATGATTCCCTTAATGTGTCGCCGGTTCACTGTCGCAGGTAACTTCGCAATAGCTCCGAAGAGTCGCTTTCGAATCGCTTGTTATCGCACAAACTGGCTCATCTCGCCTGCTTGCTCTCTTATTTATATTTCGAGTTTTCCAGAAAATCTAAACAACATCGTAAACAAGCCATTGAATTTTCGAGAATGGTATATTGCCTATTGAAATGTAAACTCTATGTTGTAAACATAAGGACCAATTACCTTGACACTCGTCGGGAAGGGGCGAGGCTACCATCGTTTGGGTGGGACGTTCGAGACTTTGGGCCGGCGCCAAAGTTTTTTCCAGAACGTTCCATAGTTATTCGTAACAATATCATTTTCAGTTTCCAGGTTTTCATACCAGGTTCTCAATTCATCTGGTATTACTTCTTCTTTTATTAAATTAAGTAGGTCTTTCTTTTTGGCTTTCAATATAGGAAACGGATGTTACCTATATCGGAACCTTGTGGATCGAGTGAAGTTTCTGTTGAGACCATTGTAAATTTAACATGTACATTATTCTAATATTAAGATCTGCTCCTAAAAATTGTCTTTTTGTATCTTTTCTGGTATAGTGAACATCTACTCATGGTTGTCTCTATGATCGGCGCTACCAAATCCACCAGTAGGATTGCTCTTTTTAATAGCGTCAATAATCACTAATGGCGCAATATTAAGTGTTTGTGTAAAAAAATCTGGCATACCTACTTTTTTATCATTGATTGTTAAATAACACTTCTTTGTTTACGTTTTTTGAGAGTATTTCTTTCTAATAGCCTCAATGGCTATTACAAAGAAATTCTCTCAAAGCTTGGCGATTCGAAAATTCATAAAAATCTGTCCAGCCGTTTCAGAGGAGTTTTGTTACAAACACTGTGACACGAGAATTTTATATTAAAATATACATGAGTTTTCTTTCAAGTTATGTATATAAAGTTCTTTTCCATTGTTAAACTTTAAATGTGATTCGTCTGGTCTTAGTTGGCTTGATATTTAGAGAGCATCTTACCATCCTGTGGGCAGAAAGAAGGTTAAATCTGCTAAGAAACTCTATATAATTCTCAGACTTTGGGTAGTGGCTCAATATAAAATCTATTACATTTTTCGTTTAGTGGTCAGTAGACATCCAGGCCTATTTTAAAAATGTGACACCCTTCACGATATCGCATGTCCATCCTTGCGCAGTTCACGAATTAGTTACGTGGTATTTTTTTTTTTCAGGAGCAATGGCAGAAAATATGAAAGAGGTCCATCATGCAGGTGAGGGCGATTCGCAATCATTTAATTCACATAGGTCATCTATGGAAACATTAATACTACCACGAGATGATAGGATAGCAGGTGAGGATGATTCACATTCAATTAAGTCACATAGTACGTCATCTATGGAAACATTGATACTGTCACTTGATGATATAGAATCGAGCAATCAAGATGGGGACGAATTAAACCAAGACAAATTAAAAAATTGTTCAGAAAACATAATTTCCACAAATTGTTCAGATGAAAATTGTGATATAGACATAGTAGTAGAGGTTAATGACAACAATGTCACTGAAAGAGATTCCTTATCGCAAGATGGGTGTGTTTCCCCTACAAATGAAAGAGATTCCTTATCGCAAGACGGGTGTGTTTCCCCTCAAATTAATAAATCTTTGCCTCTAAATGACAAAAGTCCTAATAAAAAACAATTTCACTTAGGTCCTTCAACACATGAACAACAAACAAATAAAGTCTGCTCAGTCTCTTCGAACAACGTACAAAGTAGAAGTGTAGTGACATCAGATTCTCCCACTCTGAATAATCCGGAAGAATTATTGATTGGCTTTAACAATGAGGAAATCGCAAAAGCGAAACAAGAAAAAGCCTATCACGAAGCAAAAAGAAGAAACAGTAGAGATTATTCAAATCGGGGAAATGAGGGAGACAGTCAGAAAACTATATCTGAAAACAAAGATTGTCATGTAATAACAATAAATGAATCGCATGACCATGAAAAATCAAGAATAAATGGAAACCATGAAACGACAGATGACAATGAAACATTTGTTACAAAGTTAACAGAGGGAACTGCGGTTGAACGCTCGGGAAATATAAACCGTTTTTCAGAAACACAAAATTCCATGTGTTCCAAATCTATGCGGACAAATTTAAGAAATTCCTTTGACGATCAACGCGACAGACAGTCATCTACGACAAGAAATAGTGGTCCTAATAAAGAACTTGATAATAAAAAGGACGGAGTACAAAAAGAAAAACGTACTAACGAAGTAAATTTACATTTAGACTCCGACAGTGATGATTTAATGGAAACACGTAAACGAATTAGAAGAAGACGTTCAATTGCAGGAATGCCGAAATGGCAACGGAAGAATTTAGGATACATATTAGGAATGTCATTGGAAAATTTAGGTAAGTTTTAAAAAAAATTACTAGCTATTACCTACAGAGTTACCACAAAAGCAATTTTAATTTGAATGTCTGACTAATAAATTTGGCCTTTTAAAAGGTTATAAGTCAAAAGGTACCTTAAAATATCTGAACTTAGGCTTTGTAACAATTTTTTTAGGAGTAAGGGCGTTTTTTTATTTTGAGGATTTTTAATGCAAGCTCACCCGTTATTCTATGGTAACACCCCGCGCTTTGCCTCAGAACTCGAGAGCGCGCTTATATTAGCCATCAGGATCAAGCCAATCGTCCAACTGGCGGTGGGATACGATTGGCTGGATTAAGCCAATTTGATGGTGAAGGGTGTTATTTGGCATGACATCTGTCATGGACGATAGATGATATTATGGAATTCATTTAATATATCTTCAATGTTTTTACAAAACAGTTTATCTATCTCATTTGTTGTGAACTGTTTTATTCCCATTTTCAAAATTATTATGGTCGCATTTCAACGAAGTTCTATTGAAACAGACTTGGTAATTATAGAATTTTAATGGATTCTGTTAGCACACTCTTCGTGTTTTGAATTTACTGCTGTTTAGTATAAAGTACAATATTGCTAATTAAACATGCTCTGTTATTGGTGAGAAACATTATGTTATTCATATTTAGGTATACCTAAGTTCATTTAAATATGAAGCAAGGCCATCTTAAGCATATGGGGTCTTATAATATCGCATGGGCAATGTTATACCCTTTTTTAAATGTTAAGTTCCGACAGACATGCCGACGGTCCACTTGATGGTAGTTGGCTATCGTCGCCTTTAACACAAGCAACAACCACAGGTGCTTCGTGTGCTGCCGACCATAGCAGGATTAAGGATAGGGATTAGGAAGGGATAAGGAAATAGGCTCTGGCATCCCTTACTCACTCACTGAAACATAACAGCACACATGCTATTATTTATTTCACGGTGGTCTTCTGTTAGAGAGTGGTTACTGGCGCCAGACGGGCTTTTCAGAGCCATTTTAAAAAGTTCATTTCCAAGTTAAGGCAAGCTCACCGAACCTCTCATCCAACGGGCTCGCCACAGTGGGATGCGTGTAGATTTGAAATTACATCTTCTAAGTTGAATGTTAAATTCTTAACTAGTGCTAGTCAAGCAATAAATTGCTTTGTTCAAAACAAAGCAATTAACCCTAAACCGAAAGAAGTCTGAACTGGTGAACAGTTCTGACTTTGTTAGTAGTTCTGAATACATTTATTTACTGGCAATGTGCAGGACATTGCCGTTTAAATTAAAAGTTTCTGGTAGAAATAAATCCAACTACTACATCATTTACAAATCATTTTGCCCATTCACAAAATATTCAGCTGAAATTCAATCTCCTCAAAATGTCTTCAAAATTCTCTTTTTAATGCTGACTCCTACTATTTTAATTTTAATGTTTTTAGATGGCGAAGATCCACGCAGGAAGTGTAATTGCTCAAGAACATGTGCATTGTCAAAAAACGCTGTGTAAGTTTAGTTAATTTTATTTTAATATTCATTCACCATATTACGTTATGTTAACATGGCAAATAAAGTGTCGACTTTGACGGCTAAAAGGACACATACCGTAACCCAATGGCGTACGTGCGTTATTTCATGGCAGTCTTCTGTAGAAGGTGGTTACTGCTGCCAAAAATGTTGACCAGTTTTGACCGCAGAATGCAATGTGCCTTGACTTATTGTATTTGTATTACAGTGATTCCGATTCAAGTGAAACTTGTCATAGAAGTTGCGAATGTAATGGATTGAGACGCAAAAAGAGAAGTTCCCGCGAGTAAGTTATGATACAATACTAATATTATAATTAATGTGTGTATCTGTTACCTTTTCACGCCTTAACCACTCAATCAGTCGTCATGAAATTTTGCATACAGAAGAGGACATAGAAAAAAAAACCGTTTAATTCAGAAAAAAGTACAATTTCCGAGGGATTATAATTATAATAATCCAATGCCTGACAAAACTATATCTATAAAAAAATCTTATCTATAAATTATAATTGTCATTATAGTTTGGTGAAGATTAAATTTAATAAAAAAAATCGTAATGCTTGAATATGCTTGAAAAATGTTTACTTATTCTAGTATGCCTTGTTTGGTGTGAATGTATGAAATAATAAAATTGCCACCTTTAATTTTTATTGATTTTAAAATTTGTCTATAGACCTGCAATACAAATATTGCAGTTAAGTAAATGCAATTCTCTCAATGGAGTAGTCATATATAATGCTAAGGTCTGTCACATTGTGTCTCAATGATTTTAGATAGATTTTTTTATGGCTCCAATGTTCAATATTATATGAGACAAGGCAATTTTAATAGGTATTTCTATAAAGTTTTTATGGATTTTTTTTAAATTTACTTTGAATTGCATTATTGTTATTAAATGTCATTAGATAGCAAAAATCTTTATTTGTATCTTAATAGTTACTATCTCTATGCGCCATTTTTACTGTTCGTGACTCATAAATAGTTAAGATATTTTTTAATAAATAGTCTAAAAAGAAATCGTGTTGAATTTATTGTATCAGACAGTCACTTAAACATCGGCAGCCGTCACTTATAAACACAGGTAAAACCAAATTACAGTCAGCGTCAAGGCACTCTTTCACAGCCATAAATTCAACCGCCGCCCGCCATTTTGTCGTGGCAGTAATTGAATCCCTCAATTCTCGTATTATTTCACGCAGACAACCAATCAATTCATTAAAATGCTAGGCAATATTTTATTATTAAAAACTAGTTTTATTATTTGTTTCAATTAACTCTCCACTGAATGGCTGAATGGCTGGGAATTAACGAGCTTATTTTATGTCCTCGCTCGATATCTGAATATTGCTAAGGTTACATCCTCACAGCAGAATATACACAGGCTTCCAAAGTATAGAAACTTGTAGACTATATGGCCTGCAATAGAGTTAGTTTTGTTCAACTTTGGAAAAAAACCCAATTGATCCTTCGTGATTGATCATCATATTATATTTATCGAACCATTTAATGTGTTTTAATTTTTAAAATGTTAAATATTTTTAATTTCAGTAGGAGACAACCAGATCTACTTGAACTCTCATCTGATTGCGGTATGTTCAGTTCTTTTTTAATTAGTTAGTTTAACATTCGCGGAAACGGATACGGACGCGGATTTATTAAGTAATCAAATTTTCAGTAAATTAGTAGTGGATACTAATGTGATGGACTCTGTAGAGCGTTTCTTCTGACATACATGTCTTGTAATGAAAATACTGTTGTCCTAGTCACTGCTTTTATATTTGATCTATATCTCTAAAAATTATAATATATATTTTTCCAACCATAGTTTTTTAAATTAAAATAATCAAAATGATTATACGCTTAATTTAAATAATCTTTTTCTTAAAATACACCTAATCAAGATTCTAAACATTAATACTTACAAACCTGTTCAGCGGATGCGGTGTTAAAAGCTGTCATACTATAGGACAATAGGTAAATAGGTAATGTTTGGAAATTACCTAAAAATTTTGTTCCCCTAATTTGCCCAAGTTCTATAGCCTTATTCTTACACCTGTATGTAAATAATTGTTACGTTTAGGTGTATTTTAAGCTAAAATAATTTCTTGTTGCAGAAATTGCAGTTGAACCTCCTAAGTCGCCTGAAGAGGAGAGAGAATTTTGGAAGGAGAAATTTATTGATCAACAAAGAAAGACATACGTGATTATCCAGTGAGTTGCTTCATTAGTCGTGATCTATTATTACTATAGGAAGTTAACTATAGGAATGTCGCCAATTGCCTCTTTAGGTACATTAATTATGGTTCCAATTTTCTTTAGAACCAGAATTAATATACTTGCAGAGCTAATTTTAAAGTAAAAGTTCCTGTATTCGGTTATAATTTTCTTTTATTAATTTCAGGTCATTGCGGAAAATTCAAACTAAATTGGACGGTCAAGAGTACGCTGTTGCCAAGTGAGTTCATTTTGTTATGAATTTATTTGTAATGACAAAACAAGAGCCTATTTTATTACCCCACACGAAATGTTCGTTTATTATGACTAAGGGACGGGGTGGCAAAGTATTTAATTTTTTTCATCGTATTTTGTACCTTAAGTGCTTTTAGTATAATTCAAATTTCATTGTATTATGCTATAACAACAGTCAGTGTGTTGCAGCACTAAGCCGTAGCATAATACAATGAAATTTGAACGATTTAATATTGATTTATTTATTTAAATAAATATTAAAACCTCTTAAGCCGCTTCAAATTCGTGGCCATCATTCGAGAACCTTTCTACCCCATCGGTTATCCACTCTGCGACAGATGTGACCGGCCTATTGTCACTTCAACTTGCTAAGTATCTTGCTTCTCTTGGCTATGTACAACCTTGGTTCTTCGGCAAATTTCAGAATTTGTGATCCTATCCACCAAAAATATATGTACTATATTTTTTTTTAATAGTTTGCCGTGCCATCCTCCAATGTGTGCCGGCACTTTTTGGTTACTTTTATTTTTTTAGGCGACTAATTTACTCATTAACATTTGAGTAATCAAGATTACTAATTTAACTAGTAAATTAGTTAAATTAGTAATCTTGATTAATTTTTAATAATAAATTAAACAATAAAAATAAATTCCTTAATTCGACCATCTGTGATCATTTGTTAGTGAAATTTAAAAACTTAAAGGTTAGTGTAAAGATTTTATTTTAAGTTAACTTACTGCTGTCCTCATTAGTCAGTAGCTGAACCACACAACAGTGGTTCAGATACCGACAGTTAAGATTTTCGGCGATTTAAAAAAAAAAAATCGTGACTAATGAACGTATTGGTTATTTTCAGCTTAAGAAAACAACTCGCCAATGATAAAAATTGTAAGTTTTTAAATTCCTTTTTAATTATATCACCAATCGCCAAATAGACAGTAATTAATCTTTTAGTAGTATCCTTCTCAATGTTGTGGGACATGACTATTTATGGGGAACGAACGTGCTTGTACTGGGGTTTATTGGGAATTTCTACGAGTATACTAATTGAGTACAGGTGAATATGTCTCCATCATATTAACCCTCTCCTGTCTTCTCCTATGGGCTTAGAATGAGAACCCCAAATAGTTGTAATGTCTCTCGCTCATTCTTTAATCCTAAGTAAGGTTTTAATTTAATCTATATCTATAGTATTAATTTAATCTATATCTATAGTAGGATTGAAGTGTCCATTTGTAATGTCAAAATAACTGCTGTCTACTAAATGTTAAAGTATATACGGTGCTTATAACAAAAAACAATTTTTAAAATTTTTGTTTTATGTCAGTTTGTTCCGACTGATCTCCGAAAGGGCTCGATCGATTTTCACTGGGACTTCACTTGCTGATGTTATAAGTGACTTGGCTACTTTTATTTTAGAAATATTAAAAGGATAATAATATATATGGTACACGAGTCAAGTGAAAATTTCGTTAATTATTTCCTCTCGGGCGATAAGATGCACCCGTCTGGCTTCTGAATTACACCCGTCTAGCTTCTGAATTACACCCTTTAGGATATCAGCTGACAATGTTTCCACTGCTATACAGCCAGCTGACATTTTTATTTTTTCTTAATAGCATATAAACTGTCATCTGATAAATTTTCAACTGAGAGGAAATAACTGAAATCGATTTATTTTTTTTCAATTTCAGGTGATCAACTGACTTATAATCCACCACTTTACAGTCAGCTGTTTTTTTCATGATATAAGGTATATACAATCGGGTGGAAATTACTAAAAAAAAATTTTTCTACGTGTATGTGAGGGTACCGCTGCTCAACCTACCCACGGAGCTTTTTACGAGTTACCACCCGAGATAAATTGGTCATGAGTTCTAATCATAAATCTGTTGCTGGCTTGCGGTCCAATAGGTATAAATGCAGTATCTGCGTGCGCCTAGCCAATGCCTATTAATAAGGCATTCAAACCAAGCAGGTACAAAGTAGATAGTTTAAGAATACACTTATTTACTTACAGTTGCTGTTGTCGACCTTACTTCAAATCACGAAAACGAGAGGCAACACGAAAATTACGGTTCCGAGGGCAATGAAAACGGTCTAGAAATCCATATTGTAACTAAAAATCAGGTGAAAACACTGCAACTATAATATTTTAATTGCTTCACATAATGTTTAGATAAGTAATTCTTTCACGTTATGCATATTAAAGTTAATTATATTAAAGTTAAATTATCAGATTTTGACGCATGTAATTGATTGTTAATGTGTAAAGAAAAAGGCAATATGAAAGAATACGATTCAGATTCTACAACTCTTTAAAAAAATACTTGAAAAAAGCTTAACTAACAAAATTGACTAAATTCGCAAGAGTTTTGCAAAATGGCACCAGATCTTTATGTAGTTTAAAGAAAATTTTATTATAATTTCTCCCATACACTCGTGAAAAGTTTTTTTTTTTGCCGAAATATAAGTTTTATTTGTAAAACATAAACGAGTATACCTTCCTGATTATAATAATATATTTTATTGCCTTTATGTATCTATGATTATAATAAGATATTTTATCTAATTCAATAAACGATTACAATTTTAAGATTAAATAAAAAATGTTTTTAATAAATTACTATTTATTATCATTTTCATAATTATTTATTATTTCATTATAAAAAGGTTGTAAATGCACTTGTGTTATCTGAAAAATAAATTATATTATTTTCAATTAAATTTCAGGACATTCGTCTAAAAGGAGATTGGAGGGAAATTTGTTCGGACTTCAAGGAATTATTGAAAATATTGAAAATTGTATCACCCACCAAAAGTAATGACAACGCTGTCACCAGTGGTAACAGTAAGGAGAATAATTCTAATACTTCTAATAATGAAGGTTCGTATTTTGAGTTTATTTTATAACTTGAAAAACAGGTGTCACACTGGACTTTTGGAGATAGTTGTCATATCGAAAAAAAAGGGGTGGTTCAAAATACTACTTCATGCTTAAAAATGGATTTAGATGCATTTTGCTTTTCACGAGAAAACATTACAAAATTTTGAAAAATTACACTTTTGTTTATATTTTATCTATGTATATTAAAAAAGAAAATAGTCTTAACTACATCATTTATAACTCGAGAACGGCTGGACTGATTTATATGAATTTTGATTTGTTGAATTTTTCCCACTCCGAATAGAGTAGAATAATTAATAAAACATCTGAAATATTCACGAAAATAGTTTTCCCCTATTTTTTGTATGAAATGGGTTTGAGGCGGTACGAAGTTCGCCAGGCCAGCTAGTACATTTCATTATTAATAATATATATTTAAGATTATTTATTTATTTGATAGATATCTTTGTCATTTGCACAGTTGTTTTTGACTAACAATCGTATGCAATTTGTGCCTTACTAGAATTATCAAGGAAAAGTCATCCAATCGTATAATGGAGTACCAGCTGTGTACTCTAATTTAATATCTAAATTCTATATCTAAAATATTCTTATGCTTTTTCTTGGTATAATTCTTAGCATGATGAGGTATTTGCGCGATCTTGAGTTCATAAAGAATTATTACTTTTCGTAAGTGCTTGATGACTTCTATATTTCCCACATTATGGGATTGTGATTCTGTCGCGCTGTTTTTGATACTTTGATATGAAAAAAGGGAAGTACTTTTAGGCAGCTGCGTTTTTTTTTTTCGTGCATTTTTTGCAGGTTGGCAGTGGATTTGCAGCCCCTGTGCTGTTGCTTGTATTCATAGAAGATGATGGCCACCTACCATCAAGTGTTGTTGATAGACTGTTGTTGTAGTTAAACTTTTTAAAATTCCATTTGCGACTTAACACGTTTAAGCGTCGACGTTGCAACACAGGGACTACATATTTAGCCGTCTACCAATTCAACTAGTCGATCAGAGAAGCGTGGATTGCACGTCGACGGTTGATTTAACTAGTCCATCTGTGTTGAACGCTCGTGTCTCCTTAAATGTGCTTTTCGCTGGAATGCGACTCCTCTCCCGCTTCCTCGCGCGGCGTCTCGTCTTGGCCTTATGAGTTCAGTAGCATTAGCATCTTTATTACCACTGAGTTATAATGTACTAATGTACTATAGTCTATTCGCATGTTATTAAGTATGTCTATTAAGAATGCAGTGAGTCATCAGTGCAACGGGACGGTAAAGGTGTATTCACAGTGGAGTTACAAATCAAACAAATTATATTTTAAAAGATTAAGTTTTTAAAACAATGTCTTCTCTTTCTAATAATAATGCTCTGCTGTCTCGTTTATTAAAATCGAATCCTAGATCATGCAGTATTTTATGAAGTGTGGTACGTTTGAAAGTCGGAATATCTTCATCAGCTTCACAAAGTGTCATAATTTTATTTAATGTCGGGTAGTCGTATTTAAATATATTGAATGAACTTTTCTTCTTATTGCAAATTTGTCGAATTCATCGAATTTATCAATCGTGGATAGACAGGGCTCTTTTTTTCACTGGCGATTTTAATGTGTTCCTTTTGTTCACTAATAATTTTATAAACTGTTCTCTCGGACACACCGCATGCAGTTGCTTTTTTTAATACTGTACTCTCCACATTCACACTTAAATCACACTGTTTAAAGTATTTATAAACATTGTAAATTACTCGTCTTTCCTCACTATGAATTATGGCGCCACTTTTATTCTTACGAATGGGTGAGGTGAGGTATTCCTTTTTTATATTTTAAAATTGAAGGTAACGCACAAACGATACAACCGTTTCGTTCATAGATCTGCCTTCACTTAGTCATTGTGAACTTTACTTTCTGATTTTTGAGCGACCTGATTGGTTAGGGGGCGTTGCAAGGCTCATGGACAACGATGACTCACTGCATTCTTAACGCGAATTGATTATATGGACGCTGTCCTAGGTACAAGTTTTGCTCCATTTTGATAATAGGCTGCAGCGCTAAACAAAAATTATAAAATCTAATCGATTCGAAAATGTGGCGCTAAATATGCACGCGGACAAAAATGGCGCGGCGCGGCTTTAGTGTAGTGACATGAAAAAAATAATACGAGCATAAAACTAATGGTTTTTTTGTTACCGGTGAAATGTCACACCTTGATTGTTTTGTTTTCCGAGTATGATGGAACAATCTTTTGTGACGAATGAGCACAGATTCAATATTTATTTTTATTTATCAATATCTTTTTTTTTTTCAATGTGTTAACATGCGTTGTATCTGATGCAACTTTGCAAGACTGACTGATGCAATGTGGTCCAGTGGACCGCAATGCGTAACGAAACAACTTGCTTTGAGGTGTCTAGTACATAGTACATTATACCTCAATGTTTGTTACCTACCGTTGCGCATGTCAGCGTCATAAATAGTTGATATTGCTCTTAAGTTGTATTTATTGTTATAAAGTAAGTTAAATAAATAATGGTTATTGGTGAGTTTAGACTTTTTTGCTATGTATGCCAAAAAGTCCTATGTCCTATTCTAATGTTGCTTCTAATAAACACATAGGTACACTTATCTATGGTATCTGTTAAGGCTATTGCCATTTTAGGTCACTTATAGTATAGGACATTTCTAGATGATCTACATCAGTAATGTTCATACATCTATGTCAATACATAGATGTATGTAGTAACAATTTACTATGGTGATGTTTATATGACATTATTGTTTTTATCTAGCTCTAATATATACTTTACCAATTTCCACTGCGTTAATAACTAATGGTATCAACAACACGGGAATGGCTATTCGTCGTGAAGCAAGGAATTGAATGTGTTGACTTTATTTGAAAATGAGAAAGCAAATAAACGATTTGTGATTCCAGTGGACCAAACTCAAAAAGGGCTTGTTTAGCAACTGGTGTATCATAAAAAGAACACTGATGAAAATTGAAAAAGAAGTCAATATATCATCACAACATGTTCCGCGTGATGATGATTTTTAATAATAAAAATAGTCTGTTTTTATATTTTGATGTTTATATTTATTATTACGGTACAAACATTACCTATAAAAATTCTTTAAAAATATTTTACTAAGTTAACTTTTACTGCAAATAGTACCGTCTCAGAGTGACATCAAGGCGCGAGGTGCACTTTTAAGTTGCACTTACAGCAAATAATCTAATTTGTCTTTTTATTTAGAGTTTTTTTTTGTATTTACAGAAGGGCGCCATGATAAAGAAGCGAATAATGTCACAGTGAGGTAAGTTATTTATGTTGGCACAGACGGCTAGAGAAAATTCATTTCTTTTTCTCAAATATTTTGCCTCAAAAAAAATATAATAAATAATCTTTTTTCCATTATTTATTTCAATTTCACACATAAAATTTAATTTTTCTTCGCGATTTCGTGGAAATATCGTATTTATGTAATTTTTTTAGTGTATTCAGATTTCCACCTGTTTCGGTCTCATCAGAATTCTTTAAGCAGTGTCAGGTTAACATCAAGAGAGAACTGCCAAAACTGCATACTTGTCAGGCAAAAAGTCATCGACCAAAATGGCACATATATACTGTAATTAAATATAAATAAACTTTAAAAAAAATGTCTTGAATTTTCATATAAAATGCGAAGAAACTTTTTTCCCCAATCTATTATATTTCTGTCAGGTGTCGAATTTTGTTATATTTATATGATAGTACCTCATGTCCTTTTCTGGATCCCTGACAATGCGTATGCAAAATTTCATGATAATCGGTTGAGTAAACCACGTGAAAACGTAACAAAAAAAAAACTCACTTTCCCATTTATATACGTAATATTAGTTACGATTACTGCATTGTCAATTCACAAAGATTAAGGTCTTTTATAAGGAGGCGGTTACTGCCCCAAAACAGAAGTTTATGACAGAGAGTGTGCCTTGCCGTTACAAAACTTCATTGTAATGAAGTTATTGTATTTATAAATATGAATCTAATTTCAATTATTTTTAAAATACTAAATCTTTTATATCTAAAATACCAATAAAATCTGCTCTGCGCTCATCTCTAGCCTACACGAAAGGTTTTCACGTATCCCCAGCGAATTTATTTTAAATATTAAAATTTATTATAGTTAGATTTTTTTTTATATTAAGATCGGCAGACAGGCTGACGGTCCACTTGATGGTAGGTGGCTACCGTTGCCTATAACACAAGCAATGCCGAAGCTGCTGCAAGTGCACTGCCGACTATAGTAGGATGATAAGGGATTAGGAGGGGATAGAGAAATGGGCTCTGGCATCCCTTACTCACTTACCGAAACACAATAAGTGCGGTTATTTCACGGTAGTCTTCTGTAAGGGGGTGGTTACTGCCGCCAGACGGGCTGCCCAAATGACTGCAAAATGCAGTGTGCCCTGCCACTAATAATAATAGATAGGCCCGCGCGGGCGAAGATTTTTTAAACGGTCTATCTATAACGTACTTTTTACAGGCGTGGGCGTAAAGCAGCAAATGACACGACTAAAGAAGGAACCAAAGGCAAATCTAAGCGGGGCAGACCGAAATCTAAGAACAATGAAGGGAAGAAAGGTATGTTTTTTTTTTTAATCATTGCTCACCTTTGCTTGTATCCATAACGGTTTTCTAAGATATTGTGGCACGTTCAACATTAATTCACTTGAGTAATTATACAGTTTATTAATTTGCATTATTGGCAGGCTGACGCGGTCTACTTAATTGGATGTGCTTACCGCCGCGCCGCCTAGATACACAGGCGAAATACCTGGGGGGTTGAGCAGGAATTAATGACATTTTCTTTGTGTTTAAAGGAACAAAGAAAACTCAAACACAAGTGAGAAAGTCTCCAAGAATTAGAAAGTTGAAGAGGAAACACTTGGCAGATAACTACGACGAGCGAAGCAGCAGTGATAGGTATAACAAATCAGCTAAAAAAAATACTAAAATAAATCGTAGTAACAAGACAAAATAAGTAAGATTGATAATATTTCCATTATTTTCTTTACAAGTTATAATGTTCTAATAGATAAACCAATGAACGGTTAACATAACCGGTAGTATCATTTTACTTATTCTGTACGCCTTTTTGACTTTATTTTGACGTTAATATATTTATTGACATTGTATTAACTTTGACATAAAGTTATCGTGAACAAGAACTAGCCTTAACGACCAAGTCTATCGTTCAATACGCATGATACGATTGGCATTATTTCTACGTCTTTAGTCATTGCAATTTTAGTTTGTAGACCTAAATATAAATCTAAGAGTTGACATTGCAGGCTCTAATATGAGTGCATGTACATTTTTATATTACATGTTGTATATATAATATACGGAACCATTGATTAATGATCAATGGTTCCGCTGGCGCTCCAACCAGATACCGCCCATCTAACAAAAAATAGTCGCAGATGTGCGCCAGCTCATTTATCTAGTGTGCATTGACAATTTGTCCTGATGCTTACTCGTGTGAGTAAAAAAAGGTTAAAGCACATAATTTCCCCAAATTATGAAATTAATATCAATAAAATATTATTTTTTTACACCAGCAAAGTGTAACTTTTTATGCCCCCATCGAGATTGGAGCAGGATACACCGACTCCGGCATAATATTAATTGCCGCATAATATTCATGCACGGGCGGTATCTGGTTGGAGTGCCAGCGGAGACCAATCATTAATCTATGTACAGAACATTGTATTATTCTTTTATAAACAAAAAGCTTTTTTTTTTTTTCTGAAGTAATCATTTTTTTAAATATTTATGAGTGTCGTTTAATTATCGGGAGTGGATATTTACAGAAATTAAAAATTTGGACTTTACAATACTCAAGACGATTTTTTTTTCCTTTTGAATTTAAAAAAAATCATGAATTTTTTTTCAAAAACATTCCTCATGTTTGTTTATAAATTAAAATGTTAATAATTTGGGAGTACATCGTATATGTCTCTGTGACTTGCATTTGAGCTATATATGATTTAGTCTGTACTATCAACTTGTAGATATCCTTTTTAATTGTCTTTTTTTTTCGAATTATGTTTCTATAAATAAAGTCTGATTTTCAAGCTCAATTTTGGTATAAAATTTAGTAATAGCGAAAAAATAGTACATACAATTGTTGTAAACTATGAAAATATGTTTTTGATGAATTTATATTAGTCATTCTCTTATTTATGTAGTCGACATTTTCAGAATATAAAATGTGTGATAACGTAGTCTTACTACTAATCTTATTATTAAATGTAGTTTCTTATATCAAAAATTACAGTTCATGCAATTATTTAAACTATCAAAATAGTTTTTCATTCGTTTACATTAGTTATAAAGTATGTAGTTGTTTCATTATTAATATAAATATTATATATCATTAAGATTATATGTTAATTATAGTGAAGAATAGTTAAGTAATTAGATGTTACTTGTAGTTATTTCATTGTAATCACTTTCATTTCAAACATTATATAAAATATAGATATATAAAATATAGTTTGTAACAATTTAAAAGTAACAAAATCACTTAAGCCCTTATTCAAAAATAACAATGCAAGTTAAGAAGATTGTGAACAACAATGATCCATGTTAGGCACTATGGGTTCTTAGTTGATACTTTTTAATATTTTCTAGATTTCACCAATCTGAATTTAAAAAAAAAACCTATTGGAATTAGTATTTGAACAAGATTCATTTTCCGCTGTATTAATTATATGTGATTTTGAGGTTTGTTTACTTAAGTTTTTTTTCTCTACTGCCAAAACCGTCCCCACAATCTCCACAAATGTGCAAACTATCATAATATTCAATAATACAATGGCATTCAGGCAGGATTTCGCCCAACCTTTTTTTGTATTATAACACTCCCTTGAAGTGTTTTCCTTAATTTTAAAATTTACAAACTATACTCTAAATATAGGCTTATATTGTATAATTTCACAGTGATTTTTATTTAGTTTATAGTTTATGGTATTTGAGATTGGGAGCAGGTGGTGTTTAAATAAAAAGATATATTTTGACAGTGTCTTTTGTTTAATGTATACTGGACTGTTATTCTGCTCGCTTTTTATGTTTGAGTATGTGTTGCTTCAAGACCTGCTTCCATCAAATACAGTACAGCTTTCAAAATGTCATATTCATACATTTCCTTACATTCCTTTCCATTTTGCATGTTTTTTTTTTAACTTATTCAGTATTGTAGAGAACTGGCTGAACATTTTATTTTGTAGTTCCTGCTTGCTTCCTTACTACGATTTTTAAAACTCTTTACACGAAGTTTCGTGTCCATGTATTTTCGTTATTAACTTTACAGTAGATTTTTTTATTTTCCCAAAAGACTAAATGGTTAAGGTTTCGCGTTATGTTAATTTTTTGATTGTTTTTCCTTTTTCGCGCCTCCTGCATGAACAATTTTCTTTAATAGTCATGAGAATTTAGCGCTGTCCACTGAAATCCGCTAGACAATTATCCTGGTCCCCAGAGAATCCTGCCTAATTTAAAAAAAAAGATGGAATTCACACAAAGAAAGGGATGAAGCATTCCTGATATCACCGGCCTTGAGCTATAAATAGTTGTTTTGAAAATGGCACATTTACAAACTTTCAAGGATAATTATTAAGCCATTTTTTAAAAGAGAGGATAGAACTATTTTATAGACCTAGAGCTTTAATACCAATATTCTCCAAATTATTTGAGAGTCTTGCTACTTTGAGAAGAATGCTGTATTGGTTCCGAAACAATAAGGTTCCCGGAAGGGTATAAACAGAGTGATATATGATTTTCTAGGTTAAAAGGTTGTTATAAATTTGGACGAGAGAAGACCCACTTATGCTCTTTTTTGGATATGACAAAGGCATTTGATCTAGTGGACCATAATATTCTTTTACAAAATTAAACCCATATGGGATAAGAGACAATACTTAGAATTTGATAATTTCATCATCATCATAATAATCATAGCCTTTTATATATCCCTACCGCAGGGGTACAGGCCTATCCTCAACAAGGGCGTATAGGTTATATGGTCCACCTCGCAGGCCCGATGCGGGTTGGTGGACTTCATATGCGCCTTAGAACTTCTTTGGCGTATGCAGGTTTCCTCGCGATGTTTTCCTTCACCGTTTGAGAGTAAAATCAGTAAAAAACCCATTGGTAGATACATGGCATTACCGAGGATCGAACTCGGACCTCAAGATATGGTAGGTACACGTAGGCCGCGTCTTTTCCACTGCGCCACCGACTATAGATCTACAAGTCAGCAATATATTACAGGCTACACAAATTGAAAAAATATGTCCGAAAACAAAACAAGAGGTAATATATAAATCTAAATTTAGAATCATAAATAAAGGAGTTCCGCAAGGAAGTTTAACAAGGTATATTGAGAAAAAAAATTTGGTAGGGTGACACGAATTTGTGGGTCGTGGATACATGGCCTATCTGCTCTCGCTCGCAGTGCAGGTACTCTCCTGGGAGATCCAGCCGACGAAGGTAGTAGACGTGGCGGCTCGTAGCCAGGCGTGATGGTGGTCGTCCTGGGTAGCACGGTTGATGGTACCTATGTAGGTAAATCGCGACAGTGAGGGTGAACCGCGATGGAAAATCGCGGCAGTGATCCTGGAGACGATAGTACCACGGGATTATTTTCTGGTATATCCGGCCTCCGATCTGGGTACCCAATGACGGCAACAGGATGAAAATAACTACTTAGTAGGCGTAGCATTGCCCCAGTGATGCACAATCAGAACGTAGTTTACAATAAGTAATAAATTGAAGGAACAATAAAATGTAATGGGTTAAATTGTCCCTTGTCCCGTGCACGACCGTCCAGCGAGGAAGAGTATATACCCTATGTATGTTCTGTTGTTTTATTTATATAATTATAGACTTTTTAACAATAAAAAATGAAACTAAGTCAATTTATTTATTTAAAACATACAAGATTTTTAATATTGATATGGTCAGTATAAGATGTTGTTAGGTGAGCTAATTTCGTAATAACTCAAGACAGAATGTTACTTAAGTTGGGACTGAATAAATTAACCGACTTGGCATAACATGGATCTCACAACTTTTGATGGTAGAAAAAGTAGAACTGAATTGCGAGACTTGGTTTTTTTTTTACAAGTTATGTTTTTGATGGCATTAGCATAAGAATAAATAAGAACACAAGTAGAAGTGAATCTTCTTTATCCGAGTCCCAAACGCCGCCATTTATATAACTACTTCCCCCTTCACGTCGTTACGTCCCTCTGTCGCCCAGGCTTGTCGCTAGGGTTGCTTGCTTACTGTTTACTGTTAAATATTGCTTACGAATAAAGAAAATATCGCTAGAATATAAGTTTTTCTTTACTTTAAAACCATTATTTTATTCTAGTTTTATAAAATATGAGATTAATAAATAAAAAAAAAGTGATGAATCTATATTAATAATTTCGTCAAGGGGTACGGTAGACTCGATTGAAACCTTACCTGAATAATAAAACATAAAAAAATAAAGATTTCGAGTCGACAACATATATCCGCAAAATTCGGATTGTCAAGTATTTTGTTAAATTCTAATGATGCTGACAGACAAATCGCAGTCGCCATACTGACAACTCTAACGAAAAGTCACTCACTGTCACCTGTGACATCTTGAGTGGGTAATAAACGTTCCGTTTCAATCATACTAGCGCACATACGCCTCGCCACTCATTTTAAAAACAAAGTGTCCATTACAAAGAACTGTGACTCATGTGACTGTGTAAAACGAAACGTCTTGCCGCAAACATTGAGCGATATCTTTGCCGCTTTGCCTTCAATATTCCTTGATAACCGATAACTACAGAAATATCTATCTACATTTTGTACCTACATGTGTACATATTATGGGTCACATTACACCCGAGCGAAGCCGGGTTTTCATCTAGTAAATAAATAAATCTGTGTCAATAATTACATCAACTTATTGTACCAAGGTGGCCATAAGCTTGTGTCGATAAACTATAATTTATAATATATTTCTGAAATTATTTTACGAAGTTTTAGAAATTCAAGTTTATACCACTTTTTAAGGGAAGAAAATATAATACGGTAATATTTCTACATAAAGTAGGAAAGAGGATTTTAAAAGCACTATACATTCTAAGATATTAAATTTTCAGAATAATAAATCACATTAAACTAAATAATAAAGAAAATACCCTAATATTTCTTTATATTGTAACAAACGATTATATCCATACTAAGTTAGCGCATAATCAGGTTATCTTGTGTGAGTGAGACTTCGTATAGAGTACGGAACACACAGAATACAATTCGGTGTCCACGCGCTTCCATACTAAATGCGCTACTTTACCTCTCTTGACAATTTAATACACTCTATGGTTCATGCCCTTTTGATTAAGTAGGTACGAAAACAAAATAATATTTAGAAAATATTACCTACTTACCTCTCATCATCTTTGGGCAAACTAAAAAAACTTAATTGTGGCATAGTTTTTGAATTGTTTGTACAACCAAACACACCACAATAACTTGGCGCCATTGTAATTTGTTTAAAGATGTACGCAACGTACAAACAAGCAAACGCGCTTACGCAGACGCCGCGCCGGCCGGCCGTGACCGTGACAGCCCGACTGAGTATTCTGTTTAACGCGTAGGCTAATATCGTGACCTTGAGCGCGTCCGGAGCGGGAGTTTCACTTCTACCTTGTGTTCTTATTTATTCTTATGGCATTAGTAGGTACTCTATAGGTTAGTATCTCCGTGAGTTCAGCCTTCGCGACTGAAGCTGAAGGCCCCACCATGGGCTCGCGTTGCGCTGGTGTGTACCAGTTGACAATTTAACGATTTCTTGTTAATAACAATAATCGTTAACCAAATTGAACTTAATACGGCTAATTTAATTCATCTCGCCAATATCTACGACCTATCTATGCATATAAATAGGTTTCTCATAATAAAACAAAAAAATCTATTTTTTTCACACAAATCAATTGTTTAAAAAAATGCAATAATTCCTGATTAAAAAGTTTTCTAATACCCCACGGATCTCTTCAAATTATTAGTTTAAGTCCCGGAACAATTTTACAAAACAAACCTTTACATTGCTAATATGTCTAGACTACCAGTTCAATAGCATTTTAATAAGTTTAGTTACATGACATTTACTACTCACAGAAGTTAACTTGGCACCTGAAAAGTAAGTGCTACTATCCATTTACCTCGCGATGGTTTCATCACAGCGAGGTGCCCAATTATCTTATGTGGATTATGTATTCAGCGTTTGTAACTTTCTTCCAGCTTGAAATTACCAGCATCAATATCGTCGCCAGCAATGTCCTTTATACAGTCATTAAATCCCAATGACTATCAAGACTCCATTATGAGTTTATCTAAAACCTACCTGAAGAATAAGAAATACTCTCTCGGTGAAGAAAGAAGAACTCAATCTCACTTTGTGAAAAAATTATCAAGCGAATCTCCCAATATTAGGATCGCTAATTTTTCGAAAGGAGAGCCCGATGTTAATACAGCAAATAAAATTATTGATAGAACAAGGACATCACACATCGCAATACAGAGAATTTATGATAATAACATAATATTTAACGAAACTCAAACAAATCTTACATCTACCACGAGTAGTATTACATTGCCGCCTACTCCAGAAATATCAAGTATCAAAAACATATATTCTCTTAATAGGGCAAGATTAAGTGAAAGCTCATACACTATGTCTAATACAGACGTATCAATGCCTCTGTTGAATCAAGACTATCAGATTAATAGGGCCGTCAAGGGATCAGTATTTAAAGAGAGCACCCTATGTGAACTGAAAGATCATTCATCACCAAATGATGCAAATTTAAAAACAAAAGCTCCACTGAAGACCGTTTTAAACAAATGCGGCGATGTAGATAATTCAGAGACGCAATCTTTATTTGGTTTATTTGGGCCTTTAAAAGAAAAAATTAAGTCCTTCTTTCCGGGTAGAGCTAGGGAGACGTCGAGGCGTTTTACAGATTCATCTGTAGCTGTTTTGGATGAAAAGAAGTCATTGTCGTTTAATAGGAGTGTAATGAAGGCTAAGAAACCTAAAAAACGCAGTTCCACACCTCTTAAAAGGAAGAGCACACGAAAATCTGAATCTACGGGTATTGAACCGAATATAAAAGAGCGTATGGAGTTTTGTCCCGAGTATTTCCAAAATGAGCCTTCGATAAATTTGTTGCAAGATAGATACATGCCAAATTACAACATATTGGAGAACTATTATAAAAAAAATAAAACAGAACCGAATGGAAAAGAGAAAAAGGAAGATATAATCAAAGTGAACACGCAGAGACCTTACAAAATGAAAAATAAATTTATTTCCAAATCAAGCAAAGCATCATTGTGTGGTTCTTCCGACACAGATTGTAATTTACTGCAAGGCAGTATTGAACTTATACATAATCATTCGGAAAATTGTCTCTTTGCTAATGAACAAAGTTATGTAACATCTCCAAGGTCCCTTTCTGCGACCACGAATTCTACAACGATTTTTGAACCTGATCTGCTTAATTCCGACGCAAATGACTGTTATGGTAAGTATTTTGTATTGTTATTCAATTAAAGTATGTTTCTAAGGATTGATATTGGTAGCGTCACTTTGCTTTAAATATATTCACGTGTTTGACATTGCTTCATTACATTCAAAGTGGACTTGTACATATTTTCAAATTTTAATATAATTCATAATATAATCTGTAAATGGGATCAAACAAATCCGCATTTCAGTTTGTCGGCTTCATAAAATCATTAATAGCATTCTTTACTTCCCTGCATTTCGGGATTACTTTTCTTGCTACCGTAATGCTCTCACTGCATTTTCGAAACTAAATACAAAACTAAATACAATTCGCATGTATGGCGATTTAATTATTATTAATATAACAGTGGGTATACGCCAAAGCTCTTAAGGTTTTTCCTTTTTATTATAATGTGTGGTAGGTAAGCATTGGCGGATACACATGGGGCCATGGCCCCCCCCAAAAGACCCAGGAATTCCATATTTTTGACTTAACTTTTCAATTCAATTCAAGTACAATTCAATTCATATGTGAACTGAATATAGAATAATATAATCCATATCAATCAAAGTTATCGAAAGTTTCATAATTCATGTCAGACATTTGAGACAGTTCAAATACGCGATTACGCGGGTTAAAAGTATTTGCAATACAACCATAATGCATCTCAACTAGTAAAAAAATACATGTGATATTAACCCTAACTCCGAACTTTGTCAGAATGGCCCCCCCCCCAAAATGAAATCCTGGATCCGCCCCTGTAGGTAAGTCGACGGACGGTCCAATTGATGGCAGGTTACTACCATTGCTTAAGGACAGAAAAAGTTTATTTTTTATTAAAGATGGGTTTGCTCTTGACCAGCATCTATCCATGTAGGAAGGACGAGGATTAATTAATCTATACTTACTAATATATAAAGCTGAAGAGTTTGTTTGTTTGAACGCGCTAATCCCAGAAACTACTGGTTCGAATTGAAAAATTATTTTTGTATTGAATAGTCCATTTATCGAGGAAGGCTATAGGCTATATAAAATTACGCTGCGATCAATAGTACATATACATAAGCAGTGTCCAGTACCGCGCGCCCCACGCGCACTCCACCGCCGTATGGGCCGCATGGCTCTTTAGTCGTAGAAATTAGTGTGATTAACGTGCTGACGGTGAGCCTTCTGATAATGAGGATAAGTCATTAATCTCTCATTCAGATACAGAAATAGGAAACGTATATTCAAATAACAGAAAATAGCCATTCGTACAAGAGTACAAAGTTAATTTTTGTAGCAATAATGAATCCCGAACAAGCGAATGGTTATGAGTTAAGAATCCGAGCGAAGTGAACGATTCAAAGGCAAGAGAAACACATAATTTTTGGCAACTCTCATTTTTGCAGGTCCGAATTTGAACAACACGTTTAGTGGAAGCTGCAATACTGCGGCTTCAAATGATGTATCATACGATGGTTCGATGATAGACGACCTTTCACGTGAAATATCTCCGCAACCGCGGTTGAAGGTTTCAATGTCCAATTTAATATTGGTCAAAAATCAATCGACTAATTCGACTCTATTCCCTTAAATACTCCCTTTACGTATTACGTCCGACGTTGCCCAATTACGTAATTGTTGCCCAATTACGCCCAAATTTAACAACCAGAAAAGAAGCGTACAGGGAGCCTTATAGAACCCAAAAAATTTCAAGGATTTTTCACAAATGTAATTGGAATTAATAGCGCAATTATTGAAGTACCTAATTTTTTTTTTAATTTGCACATGTTAAATATAACTACGTGCAATTATAGTTTATGTTACAGCAAACAGTGACATTACTTCTTAATAATGTCACTCGCATCACCTAATTGGTTTCCAAGGTATTCAATTGTTAGTAGTAATAGATTCGTCTTCTTTTCAACATTAAAACGTTTCAATCAGTGGCTGGACTACAATTTTATTCGTAATTCCTATTCATTTTGTCATATAATTGTCTAGTTTTTGCCCACGACTTCGCCCGTGTCTCTCGGGAGCAGTGCCTTGTCTCAATTCACGATCGTCGGTTGAGTAGTTTTGGCATGAAAGCATAATAAACACACTGGCATTTATAATTTATGACATTTACAGGACATATCACATTTATATGATGAAATCGATCGTTTCGACAGAACTTTGGAACAATATTTACGCTATCAAAACTAGTGACCATTAGTATTGTGTGTATAGTTCTAGATTCTAGTGAATACAATACGTTTAGTGGAAGCTACAATACTGCGGCTTCAAATGACGTATCATAAGATGATAGCAAATGATGGAATCTTTTTAATTGGTGTATGTTTCTATTCGAATTGTTACTATGTAATATTAGTACCTGTGAATTCGCTAAAATAAAATAAGTAAATAAAAACGCCTGACGTAATTCATATTAATATTAATAAATTTAATGCGACTCTTTTAACTCTATCTACGTCGCGCCTTAACTACTCAAGGTATACAGGAGAAGACGTAGGGTAACTTTCATACAGAATAAAAGTACTGTTCCCGAGGGATCATCTAAAAATATGAAAAATTGTGGCGGCGCCACTGTCGTTAACAGTGGCACCGCCTAGTTTCGCGGGCACCAGCTATTTATAAAAAATTAAGTTAACGTTAAAAAAAGAATAACAGGGTTATGATATGAAAAGAATTTTTATGATAGTATAGTAATGGATATATGTATTGTATAAACATATTACTTACGGGGTCTAATTGGCATAGTTTCAAACTGTGACGGTTATAATAAAAATATGCCTTAATCTCTTGAAAGTGTTATTTAATAATTGAAGTTGAAAATCCTTTTGCAAGTTAAACATTTCTATTGGTCCAGACTTACGTTCCAAAAATGATTTGAAAATAAAATTCTAATAAAACTTTTTAATTTTATTTTTAATATAATATTTATAATGTATAATAGTTAATTTTCTTTGTTCTTCATTAAATAGAAAAATAATTAATAATAAGATGATTGTGTTCTAAAGAAAATAACACTATGATTAATTCGTCATTTTAAAGAATGCCCTTTTGTAGTCGATGGGTTAATGTTTTATTAGTTTTTGTATTTAAATATATAAAATTGTATTAAATAAATGTTGTTATCCATAAAACTTCAGATATTTCTGGAATATTTTAATTTTTTTTTTGCTGCTATCCACAATTTTTATTTTGGTATGTTTTTAAGAATGCATAAGGATAGATAAAAAATAATGCGAATTTTAAGAGTATGAATTACTTTATTTTTAATTACATAAAAACTTACATAAATAATAAGTAGTTGCCCAATTGGCATGACCGAACTACGTTCGAGCTAATCTCATGAATTTATGCGTGGTTTTGATAAGTTTATTTTGACGTCAAAAAGATACTTTGTTTTGCTAATTGCCCATATATTTAGCAATCTTACAAATCTTACAAAGTAAAAACAAGCCATAAATTGTTTAACGCCATCTATGGTAAAGCTGTAGCATTATTGGGTATACATGAGTATCTTCAAAAAATGGTGTTAAGCGACGCATTTTTCTTTGCATTAGATCCAACGAAGTTTGCACGACCAAAGCGTCCAGCCCTTTAACAAGACTTTTCTTTGAACCATTTTACTATTATAATGTATCTTAGATGTCAGCTTGAGTGTTTATTTATAAAAAAATAGTAAATAATAATATAGTCATAAAATTTCTAGTAACTTTGTATTTTAAACAATCTGAAAAAAAGAGCTTTTTTTTTACTTCGATGGCTCGTTTGATTGTAAACTTATCTGCTTAATAAACTTTTATTCATTTAATTATATGCACTTTTATTTATACCAGTGACACTAATAAATGCTAATTTAAAAATAATTAAACCTAATGAACGTGTTCACGGGAACTATAGGGTACCAGAAGTGACTAGGTAACATTATTTGGCTAGATAATTTCACAAAAGGACTACGAATTAATGTCCCGACATTTTGAATGACTATTAGTAGTTTTTTTTTAAATTAATTATTTAAAACTATTATTATGTAGAGTGAATTTGAAATCACTCAGTTTTTTAACTAAAGTAAAGTATATTGAATTTACATACGGAATATTCTGTATCATAATATAAATTACAAAGTCCACTGCACATTGAACGGCAAAATAACGGCTTAGGATAGAGCCTCAATACTAAATAACCAGTTGAGCCTCATTTTAACAATCTAGAATAAACTATCGAAAATATACATTTCTTAGGGAACTGCATAAACGGTAGTTTTAATATTCATTCTTTGCCAATAATGTGAATCTAAAGTGAGGTTTAATTGAATTAGTAAAAAGTTAATTTTAAGATACATATTAGTAATCAAAAGTTTTAATTTCCCACCTCTAAGGTTTGTATGCAATTGTGAAACTTGTGACTTATAAAAATTAAAAAGACAATTTCAAATTCACTTAATAGTCAGATTTTTTATACTCTATGTAAAATATATAGGTAACAGGCAAAGACGTAAAACAGTTCAGCACATTTTTCTCGTTTCTTTTTTTTTTGTGTTTTTTTTTGTTTAGTTATTTTGGCGAGCTTTAGTGTTATCAATGAAGAAAAAAAAAACGCTTGCTCAGTCGTTTCAATTTTATAAATATCAAAAATCAACATCTTTCAAACAAAATTTCTCAACTGAATTCCATCAAGTGACATGATAAAATCAGCAAAGATCCAAAACTGTCGAGCTCAAAGTAAATCGATTGAACTTAATATTGGTGTCAAACTGTACTTATAACAGTAAAATACATCGCAATTTTAACAAATTTCAACAATTGGCCCTTTTACAAAAGTTTCTGTGGCCGTCTCAACTGTTAATTAGACGCGTTACAGATAAAGTTCAAATAGTATAAGACTGGGCACTTTTATCACATATAACAGCCAGTTTGAGATTTGATAGGTGTTTTTCTTTGTTGTATTACGTTGATACCACCTCCTCTGTAAAAAAAAACATATAACAGTTACTTATCTAAGTCGTTAATAGCTACTATCAGATGAAAATTACCCAGCCATACAATGAAAGACTGCGAATTTCAGTTAAAAAACAAATAACAAGTACTTTTACAGAGTACGCGTTTCAGAAGTGAAATTACTTTGGCGATCAAATATTATAGAAGCGGTAGATGACACACACACACACAGAGAGAGAGAGAGAGAGAGAGAGAGAGAGAGAGAGAGAGAGAGAGAGCTGTTGTAAATGATCAATAGATCGTCACAAGAATCGTTACCGAGAAGTGTCAATTAAAATTCGACTTTGAAATATTACTCTCATCGCGCGCAAAGACGTTCAAAAATGATTTTATTTTTCTATAATACACAATCTCTTTTGACTTCAAAACATTTGGTTCAGCATTTCTTCAATATCAGTTTTACTTCCCGGAAGTGAGTCTATAAGGCTGTGAAAATCTACGGCCCACTAAACTTCTTCATTGGATGCAAAGCAAAATGCTTCACCGTAACAAGTTTCTTCAAGTTTGGGAAAGGATGGAAGTCTGAGGGTGCTAAATCAGGAAAATATGGGGCATTATTGCTAAATCAGCAAATAATGCCCTAAATGTTAAAGCTGCGTCAAGAGTCAAATTCTACTTTGACAAATTAGTTTTGATGACGACTTGGACGCTGCTTTGATCGTAGCGAAGCTAAGCTTGAAGACAAATCAAGGTGGACTTTAACTGAGTTCAGTTGAACTTGGTCCAGGCTTCTTGAATCTTGGATTTCAAAGCTTGGATATCAATTGGCGAAATAGATACTATGTAAGGTCATAATAAAAACAATAAACTGATTCAAGTGAACTTTGTTAATTGATGTCAAGGAGGGCAAACATAGTATCTTCAAACTGCTTGGCATTCGGACAAGACTATCCGCCACCTGGTATCAGAGAATTTTCAATTTCTTTGGCCCCATAGCCAGCTAACCTGGCGAAATTATTTGGTGGTTGGAAGAATGGATGGCAAAAGGTCTCTTAGATGATGGGCGGATTAGGCTGTTTCCCGTACAGGCTTCACCTCACAGTTACGATGGCTATGAGGAAAGCTGAGGACAAGATAGAGTGGAAATAGCTGGTGGTTGATCTAAAAAGTCATTTCAGAGAGGCACCGATTTTGACAGGACTTTCACTGGCAGATAGCTGATGTTATAAGGAGTAACTCAGGCTACTTTAATTTTAGAAAAATAAATAAATAATAAGCAGTGTCCAGCACACACAAAAGCGAAGCATAGCCGAATTCAACTCGTACGTCATATAAACATTTAATAGTGCATTTGTTACTCTTATTTACTAAAGTGGTATTATCACTCACTGTAAATCATTAGAGATTCCCAATGTCCTCTTCGAACAACCTTTTGCCTCCCTTCAAAATCTTCTCAGAGTTACTGCCATGATTTTTCATATACTCTTCGAGTCTAATCAGCCACTGGGCCCAATGCTCCCTCAATTTATCCGTAGACAAATGATACACATCCGCTTTGGAACCATCAGTGTACGCAATCACTAGTAAAGCGTCTCTAACGTTCAGATGCTTGTAGTTAAGATCATTGCACACAGCACCAAAGTATGCAGCCACTTGTACTGGATTATCGTATGTAGTAGAAAGAGATTTGCGAGGCTTGTCTGATTTCTTCCATTCTATCAGTGTTGGCTTATCTCTGTAATAAGTTACATAACATGGTTAGTCCCTAGAAATGCGACTCAATAGTGTGGGATTACATTTCACATATAAGTTACTTAAAACAAGTGAGTACTGATAGGCAATTTACTGTTATGTATGATCAGAGTATTATTAATCTCTTGGTATGTAAAGACATGTTACATAAAGTCTACTCCCTACTATTTATTTTATGACAAGGTCCTTTTGGAAAAATAATTAGCCCGTTTACAGTGAATCAGTGGAGTGAACTAAAATAAATTACTATAACATTATAGATTGACACTACTTTCCTGTACAGGGGGCCTAGCCAAGATGCAAACTGTTGCAAACGCTTCCTTTGCGTACTTACGAAACGAAAGAAATAAAGCCCGCTGATTGGTTGTTGAAGTTACAACTGTTACAACAACCAATCACCGGGCTTTATTTCTTTCGTTTCGTAAGTACGCAAAGGAAGCGTTTGCAACAGTTTGCATCTTGGCTAGGCCCCCAGGGCTACTAATTTTTGTAAACTATTTAAATACGTATGATTTTGATTTTTATAAATTGAATTTATAAATAGCGGAGAGAAGTTAATGTTTTATTAACAAGTCTACAATTATTGTCTTATACATCTGTCACGCCATCTGTCAGTGAGAGACGACAAATTTCTAAATTTTTTTTTAATTGTTTCAACCAAGGGGTATTTTTACAAAATAAATTTATGTATATATGACCTTATGTAATATAATATAGAGAAATATATGACCAAACATCCAAGCAAAGTTAAATTCTAAGTTACAATTCACGATTTAAGTATTTGGACTTCCAATTACCTTCTACTTGTTATTTCTGTCAAGTTGAAAATATTTACAATAATTGCGAGTCAGCGACCTTATTCTGTTATCGGATATTTACGATAAGTTTATAACAATAAAGTCTCTAATCTTATTTACGAGTTTATTGCCAAGGTTATAATTGAAGGTCATTTGTAAAATTTGACATGGTAATTGAGTGGCGAATTTAAACGGGATTAAACATTTACGCAACATTATGCTACAGCAAAATATGTCGTGAACAGTGACATCACACTAGCATTAAAAACAGAGACAATTAAAAATAAACAGGCAATGTGCTTTATAAGCTCACAAATAAAGTTCAATATCAATATTTATATCGATTAATGCTGCTCTGTTGAACTGATAGTCCAAGCAAAACCTGCTGAATGGATGTATTCTTTGTGTAAATAGTGTATAATCCATGTGTGGAACGCAGATGGGGTTCCAGCGGCTTCTGCACTCCTCAGATTTTTCAATTCATGTGGGGTTTAGAAATAAATACATATGTAAGTGGTCTATCACATGAGGCATCAGTTCTGTGATCAATAAAGTTTCTCCATTCATTAATCATAACTCATTTGAATATCCTTAAGATGGCTTCATTTACTTGAAGTCTGGCCACATTGCATATTGAAGTAACAGTTAACTTTTACTTTTAAAACATGTAACCATTCATATAAAAATGCTCCTAACCAACACTCTTTTGCCACACGTGCTTTGAATTTGCTAATTGTAAAATTGTAAAAATTTTAAATTTGGTAAAAATGTAAAGATACTTGTAAAAAAGGCACAGACAGCCAAAATGGGAGAAGCAAGTTAGAAGCTTGGCGGTCGCGGATGTCGTGTTACAACGTAATGGCCGTGCTAGAAAGTTGTTGGGTTTTAGCCGGTAAGAGTCCAGCATAATGACAACCCTGAGCTGACGAGTATCCATGAGGATTTCCCAACGGTAAAAAAATGGGTTAAAAAAAAGTAAGTCCTGTATTTTGAGTTTTTTGAATTGTTATTGTGTGGATTAGGTGGCTCAACAGTGAATAAAATATTTGTGTTTCGGTAATATATACCGAAACATTTGTGTCAGAGAAAATTTACAACTTCGAATTTACAATTGATTTGATTTACAATTTGCTATACTTGTACATCCAGGCAATATGCATGCACAATGATCAATGCCCAAGGAAAAGAAGAAGCTATTGAAATATTGTCACAAAGAAAACTTAAAAAATTTGTAAGATCATAGCTTATATATAAAATTACTTCATTGTTAGACTTTCTTGGTTAGAATATTTATATTCTTAGTTTTTATATTTATATTTCTTTATATTTCTTAGTTCTTTAATATTTAGACAGGTAAGAGGATGTCCCACTTGAAGGAAGGTGGCTTGACCTTCACATAAGGCAGTGTTTTCCAACCTGGGCTTGCAGGGGTCTGTTGACCTATCCTAGGGGCCTGCTTACAAAGTAATAAGCAAAAAAGGGCAACACCAACCATCTCATAAGAATTAAAAAAAAAACAGGATAAACCAATGTGAGTAAAATAGACCTAAGTCAATATTTTCTTTTCTTGTTTTATTTTTAGGGGTTAGCTAGGTTACAATAGGGGTCCACCCTAGGAAAGAAGTTGGGAAACCCTGGCATGGTGTTCTATAAGGGAGTTTAACAGTGTGCCAAACAATTATAAAATAAAATTGTAACACTCACTTATAATCAGCGATAGCATCAAAAACTCCTCTATATTTAAGCACAGGATGGACAACATTGGATTCTATGGCTTTTGGGGAAGATACACTTTTGAGTACATCAGAAACTGAATTCCAAACACCTTCCACATCCTTCTCGATGCGCAGCTGCGATTGAGGTTGAGTGAAATATGTTTTGATAGTGCTGTGTAATTTTGTGCCCAGGGCCATTTGAGCTGAAATCAATTGAAAGGTTCACATTTTAATAACATTAAAAAATTGCAACATGAGTGTTAACGAATTCTCTATATTGACTGGATTTTAATTGAAGTATAGTAATGTCAAGCTTTAATTTTATTCTTGTTTTTGTCTTGTACGCATACCTATCAATCACGCAGGTAATGGATGACATATTAATGGATACATTGTCAGTCATCTATTTATAACAAAAGACTGATAGCTGTCCGTTCAAGAAAACAAAGCAATTGAGACAAATAAAGGTACAGAGTTCATACATCACAAATCAGAATATATATCCATTAATTGAACACAACTACATACTAACATCAGATATAATAGGCAGTTATTGTTTCCTTTGTTATTTTACTTACTAATAATTATAACGATAAGAGAAATATTATATAGGAAAAAGAATATACTTTTTAGTTTTTAATACTGATATAATGAATTGGCATTTTTAATATACCAAATTTAGTTCAATACATGCCTATGTATATTAGTAGTTTTAGATATAAGTCACGTAGGTTGCAACAGTCTACTAGAACATTTGCAAACTTGCAATTTATCTGCAGTGGCATTTATATATATAATAGAAAAAAATACTTTACTAAAAATGATATTTTGTGTCCCATAGGAAAATTTAGTGTCATTATTTTGTTAGATACATTAGGTCTGTAAATGAAGCCTAATATAGATGATATCTAGTGGTTTTTTTAGATTGCAATGAGATTAGGGATACTTTAATTATCATACTGTATTAATTATATTTTGATTATTCAAAAAGTGTTTGCTACCATGTCTGTACTTTACCTACTTGATAAGTTTCGTGGTAATGGAGAATGCACATTTATTCTTGTGTCAAAGGGGAATTCTTTGTAGGTATTTAAAAAATATTAGATTATCAAGTGGCACAGGAGCACAAGCCGATCTATCATTCTAAGAAGGCGATGGTTGTATGTAGCGGTATACCGTCAGCAAAGACAAAACATACTTTTCTGAAATTATTTGTAAATTTCGAATTGCTTACTGTTGATTTCTAAATTTTATCTGAATAATTTTACTTTAAAATAATATCATGAGTGAAATCCATTATTCCAAAATATTATTTTGGTATTAGCAAGGGTGGCAGGTAGAATTTTCTTATTTTCAAAATCTATTAGGTACTTAAACAAGTCTCTATAAATAAATATTTGATTTGTTCTTTACTAGAAACGAGTTAACAAACAGAACTACTGATCTTATATGGAGACTGAATACAGAAGACTTATAATAGTTTGCTTCCAATAGAACAAAAGAAAAACAAAGCAAGAAGTAAAATGCATTATAAACAAAAGTATCATTTAAACGATGTGTGGAACACAAAAATGTATTAAGATTTGCAAATTAATTGTCCTTAAGCTTACATACCTTCATAGAATTTTTTAAATTCTTCTTCGCCTATCTCCGCAATCCTCTCTTGCTTCCATTTTTCCAAGTTCTTCCTCGATTCTTCTGTCATAGTTTTGTTCAAAATCAATGTGACCGAAGGATATTGTTGAGCATAATCATTCTGATGAGGTCTTATTTGTAAGATTTTATCTTCATTGACGTATCCAGGCTCAGCTGGAGAACTGCGAGCTGCATTTCTTACTGCATAAGTCTTGAATCCCCTCACCAATGCTCCGTTGAACAATACCCCAACAAAATTCACACAAGCGCTTGTATTTTGCCACATTTTCCTTTGCATTGGAAGTAAAGGATTATATTTTATACAGGTAATCAAATTGATTTGATCATTTTTTGAAGAGAATTTTACCGAGTTGTTGACACTTTCGGTCGCAATAGGTGCGTTGTTGTTTTGATGCCCTACGCGACTATTTTTAGCTGCAACACAGAGATACTGTTAAGTCGAAAACATAATACGTAAATTTGTGCGACTGTGTTTGTATATCATACGGCGCCAGACATAACTATCGTCACTCGTGTCAGTCATATGATTTCATTTGGCAAGGAGCGATACACGCGGAAGCTAATTAATTCTTATAAGTATAAAAATGTACCCAGTGACAACGCAGTATCTAACCAAAAAGCGAAAGTTGACGCGCCAATGTAAACAACATACCAGTAAACGGTGAAATATACTGTACATGTGATACAAACGCAATATTACCATGAAGGTTTTTTTATGTGACTTTCGCATATGACAAGGCCAATAATAACGCCAATTTGTATTGTAAAAGTGTCACGCACGATTGGTGTATTTTAAGTTTAAGTATACTTACAGACTTTTCGACGTTTTTTCTTTTCCTTACTAGTCTCCAATAAGGGACCAAATAATTCTTTGTTCTCTTTGTTATACAATTTCAATTTCTCCGTTGGACTCAGGATAGTTGCGGGACTAACTACTTTATTTCTGACAAATTCCTTGCAGTCTTTTCCTACACATATTCGGTGACCGATCGCACATATAGGTCGAAACATTGTAAATAATTAAGTTATCAGATTTCAAACAAGAAAATAAAATCAAAACACAGATTTTAATGACATAGATTAAAATTTACACTGAAAATCGAAATTAAAATTTTAGTTTTTTTTTATTGGAATTGACAGATTTGACAGCCCAGACAAGAGATAAAAAATCATAAAATATTCTGTTCTGTCATAATGACTAAAGATTTTGTCTTAATTTTTTACTCATTGTGTCATGTCATGTCATGCATTCAGAGTTTGTGTCATGCATGATGTCATGCTTGTCATTCCATTCCACAGACGTATAATAATTTATTTTCATTATAATTAAACTTCTTTAATTCTTTATGTGTCTTTCTCATTGTCATCACAGATTGGTTGTGTGTGATAAACATACATAAACAAATTCACACGTACAAGTTAGTTACTAAATATTATTACATAATTTTTTCAGTACCTACAGAACTGAATCCCCCCCCCCCCTTTTTTTTTTCTAAAATAATTTAAAAAAATATTTATATGGGGATAAAAATATTTTCATAAGGACAAAAATAGATTTCCTAACTAAAATAGACAAGACTACCTCCGTCCTCCACCTATATAAAAGGAAGACCTTTCCCAAGGAAACATAAAATATCATTTTCTACACTCATTCATCACCTTGTATAAGAAGGTAGGTTAGGTAGGTACCTACATGGATCAAACTTAATTTCTGGACGAGGAGAGACATCTAGCATAGGCATTTAGAATTAGTTGATCTTTATAATTGTTATGCACTAGGTATAGATTTAGTTCAAAATTGAACAAATAGATGGCATTAACTTGGTACTTTGACTTTGTTATAAGACGACAAAATTGAATAATACATCGTAATGTTACTAACAGTACCACATGCCACAGCTTTCAAATTGGTACATTTCGTCAAAAAACGCAGAAGTTATCTTACCAAATTAAATAGTAATGCTATCCTTGCCAGTACAGATAACACAAGAATATATTTTAAATAAATGGGATAATAAAGCATTTGTATTGGCGGGAAATAAGAACATGAATGAGACATTTGAAAAACGCCGGTTGTCGTGAATGCTTGGCTTGTCGCTAGTCGTATGTTCTGTATTTTGAATGGACGTGTATAAACCACACTTGACTAAATAAACTGATGCAAAGTGAGAAATAATGAACTAAATAGCGTGAATAATGTTTTTTGGAGTGGCGTGCCGGTGCGAATAAATTGGAATAATTTTTTTGGGAAATGTAAGTAATGTTATATTTAATTTTGCAAATACTTAACGATTATCACGATGATATCTGCCTAGATTTTTTATGTATTTAACTAACTAAAATATTGGTCAATTTGAATATTTTTTAAAATTCATAAAAAATTATGTGTACTTTTAGAAAACCTAGTATTTGGTTTTTAAGTAGTTTTCTTAAAATATTCATAACTATTATTTTATTCGCACTTTATTTGCTTGTCTTGAAATATTTATTGCGAAAAATATTGGCGATCAATATAATTCTACTAGCATTGGGCCGCGACTTCGTCCGCGCTCCTTTTTGTTAGGTGTTCAAATATTTATCCCATCTTTATTGCTCATATATTTTTGTAAGGCGTTAATTTTTTTATTTTTATTTTAATTTGTATTTATTTTAATTTTTAATTATTTTAATTTGTCCTTTTCTGATGACGTGTATACAAAATTTCATGATGGTCGGTTGAGTAGTTAAGGCGTGAAAGCGTATCTAACAAGCAAACTCACTTTTGCATTTATAATATTAGGAAGGATAAAAAAAAGTCAATACACAATTAAATGACTGAAGTGCAGGCACGAATGGTAGGTACCTACTCTATTTACGTCTTCCTACTAGGTCACAGACCATAGGCACAGCCATGAGTTTATTCTATTAGCATAATATTGCCTCATGGTAGAATAATTATTTAATATTAACTGAGCCCGCAAATTAGTACGCGTGGTATTCCGTATAACACGTAACTTTTACAAACACTAAATGTTACGGGAAGCTTGCTACAATACATCAGTGAAAACCGGATTCAAATCGGTTAAGCCGTTTCTTGAGATTAGCGTGCACAAACACACAGACAAACAGACAAAAAATTCTAAAAACTATCCTTGACCTCTGTAACATAAGTACAACGTGTACAAATTGTTTTTATGTCTTTTTTAGTTATAATTTACAATAAATGACTAATACCAATAATACCACTTATCAAAAAAATCGAAACACCTCTGAAGTTTGGTTTTATATGAGTTTTATGTTTTTTTTTTTCATTAAACAAAAAAAAATAATGCCAGTTAATTGCGGATATTTTAAAGTATCGTTTAACGAATATTAATGTTTCAAATTAAAATTAAATTTCTTTAGCTATCCTGTTTTATTCATCACGTAGGTATGTTTCTACGCTTTAAGAAGAATTTGTAAAATTGTAGAAAAAAAGACGTAAAACAAAAAAATGTTTAAAAAAGGTCTCTAATGACTGCTTCCATGCGGCTCCTCATGGAACGGATGAGAGTCACAATCTTGTGTTGTGGGATGTTATCCCACTCTTCTTGTATAGCAGTTTTAAGCTGGCCACTCGTCACCTGAGTAGGATCTCTCGCTCTGACTCGTCTCTTCAACTCATCCCATAGGTGTTCTATGGGATTCATATCCGGGCCAGCCCATAACCATATTCATTTACAACGCCTGCGGCATGAGCCCTGGCATTGTCTTGGATAAAAATGAACTCTTCGTATGTTCTTCGATAAAATGAGCATCCGTGGGCGAGGTATCCATATTTATTAGGAAAAAAATCTCCTTGATAGGATGTCACAGAGTTTAGTTAACAATCACCATTAAAAAAATGATATTTTTTGCAAAAAAAAGATTCATTTATTGGATGAAAATTCGAAAATTTCATTTCAAATTTGAAATTGTGGTAAACCATTGTGTAGGCCAAACTGCCAGCTATTTATTGGCGTATTTTTTTAATGATATAAGTCCTCTTTTTTATATAAATGTCGCCTAATAGTACTTGCAATACTGTGTATTACAAGTAACTGTAAGTGTATTACAAATGTTAATATACCTACTAATAAAAAATAATTAAGCAATAGAGTTTGAATTTTAAATGATATTAAATAATAAAATGGTTTTAAAACAAAATCGTTACCATTATGCATGATTGATATAATATTATAATTAATTGTTACGACATCTAACTAAAACAAAAAGCATCTCTATAAAGGGAAGATAAAAAAAGTAAATTTACGACGAATATTACATCATCAACAACCGTTGTCAACAACATACAATTCACTCGTTCATTCATGAACGCAATGAAACGTTTGACACGAATGCAGACACTGATAAGAGGACGCAGACGGCAAAGGGAATTTAATTTTAAATAAAGAATGATCATTTGCTGCACTTGCATTTCAGCCAGCAACGATGGCCACAGAATTTTAATTAAAAATGTCTGCCGCAGCAATTGCCCGGAGATTTATAACAATCTCTTTCTGAAAAGTTGTTTTTTTTTTCTTATTTAATCTTGGGAGATTTTTTGAGCGATTAAAAATGTAGGTATCTACCTATATAAAACTATTTCCGCATGCAAAGAAAAAAAGTGTGTGTCTGTCAGCTCCGACGCACGACTGTAGTATTTTACTCCTTTTTTTAAATGTATAAAATTAAGAGTATAAAAATTTCCTCGTGTCTAGACAACTATTATCTAGACCTAATTACTTTATATAATTTTGTTACATTCTGCATACTCAGATGTCACGTGTTCCAACAAAAGTTACGTTAGTTACGTTCGGTATACACAGATTTCACTACGTTTTGTAATTTCAAATAATTCATTATTTCGACGAGAGATGTCAATATTTCGTTCCTCAACGTGGACTACACTTTATATATAGACAAGATTTCGACGTTTGTGTTGGTTTACTTGTTTTATATAGAGTGCTGTTGTATAAAATAAAAGATACACTTATTGAAATGACGACGTTTATTGTTACCTATTTTACATGTCGGAAGTTGAGAGAAGACAGTTGCCATATTTTATACTTTAATCTATGTTGCTATATGTAACACTCTGCTTATACCACAGACAATATTTGTTGTCTTCCAACAGTTTGCTTTATAAGCCCAGAAAATAGAATTAGCACAAATCTCAAAGTGACAGATAACGTAACGCTTTTTAGTTAACGCTTGTATTAATTTTTCTCATAAAATGTCCATACCGGGGGCCTTATATGAAAATCGATTCCAACTTTACAAGGCTATTTAGCTACGCCATTGCCATCCTGATTACGGCGATCAGTATCAATATTTTTGTAGGAAAAAATCCCAATGCCCTCTCTATTTTTGCTAAAAATTATTCAGCTCTGTATGTCACAAAGTCGTGTGAAAGTTATGCAAATTTTTTTTACTGCAACACGTTTTTGCAATACGTTCGACGTGTTTTTATGAAAATTACAACTACTCGCTACTTTGTCAAACGCGACCAGTCCACACAATTTCACGGGCTCTATTTAATGTAATACAGTGATATTGTAAACTAATGAATATTTTCACAATTTTATTAGATGTACAAGGCCGTCAGATTGTGAGATTTTCGATGCCAATGTTTCCTTTTTTGAATTTCCAATTTTTTTAAATGTTTTCTACCACATTAATTTAAGTAGGAAAATTACAATATCACAAATCGCTTCATGGAGATTATAAACAAACACATCAAAAAAGTCTAAGCAACACATACTATTTCAAATTATTAATCCATTATTATATCATTTCTTACCAAGTAGGTAATACCTATGTAAACTTTTTTGATCTAGAGGATATACTGGCTGGTTGTAAAAAAATGCGAGTATCATTGGTTTTTTTTTCACAAATTCAAAAGCGAATGCATTTGTCCGAATTTTATAGCGTTTTCTTTGCTTATTAAAATTTAGTATTCTGTATCAATTTTATGATTTAAACAATAATTTGAAAAAAGTTTTGAATGATTTGGATTTTGGATTTTGAGGCATTTTTTACGTCATGGAGCGACATCATTTGAACGCAGATGAAATGCAAAGAGCTGTAGGGATGTTGCAAACGGGAAGAAGTCAATCTCAGGTATCTCGGTATTTTGGTGTCAACAGAAGCGTTATTTGCCGTCTTCATCAGCGTTACACTAACACGGGAGATCCTGCTGAGCAGCACCCAGGTCGAGAAAGGTATACAACCACACGGTAAGATCGATGCATGCAACTGACTGTAAGACGCCAGCCGATGTTAACCGCCCGAGAGATAGGTTTAAGGCTACAAAATTCAAGTGGTGTTGTTTTTAGCTGTCAAACTGTGCGAAATCGACTGCATAAGTATGGCCTACGAGCACGACGGCCAATTAGGTGCCCACCGATACGTCACGGGAATCGCGCTCGTCGAAATGAATGGTGTAGGGAACACATTACATGGACCCGGGAACAATGGGATTAAATTTTATTTTGCGATGAGTCTCGATTTGGGTTCAAGCCTGATACTAGAAGGGTAAGAATGTACCGTCGTCCTGGAAATACTGAAAGACTGAGGTGCGTTCAGGAAGTGCATCCATACAACGGCTCAACAGTTATGGTATGGGCGGGTATTATGAAGAACAGACGAACTGAGCTCGTTTTTGTAAATGGTAACATGAACGCTGTAAATTACGTTGAGGATGTTCTAAGGCCTTATGTTCGTCCATTCGCACAAACGCTTGGCTCCGATTTCACGTTGATGCATGACAATGCGCGTTCGCATACAGCTTTGCACACACGGGAGTACTTGGCAAGGGAAAACATCCTGGTATTGCCTTGGCCTGCACAATCGCCAGACCTCAACCACATCGAGCATGCATGGGACATGCTCCAGAGACGTGTTTTAAAGGACTCGGATGGAGTGACAATAACCCAACAACTGATGGACTTACTAAAATTTCATTGGGAACAATTGCAGCAGGATAACATTAACAGTCTCATCGATTCTATGAATAATCATGCCAGCAAGTTCTCAATAACAGGCCACACTTTGTATTAATTTATGCAATTTTAGTTTAAGTTTAGTTGATTAGGCACCTTACTTTGTACTGCGTACATACAGTACTTACTCGTAATTATTGTTAATTAAGATTATTAAAAAATAAATAAAAAAAAAACAATTGAGGTTTAATATCAAAAAAGCATTAAAAATTAATATAAATAAGAAAACACTAAGGATTTAATGCGAAAACACATTGTAAAATTGAAATTTGTATGTGTTGCTTAGACTTTTTTGATGTGTTTATAACTAAGATTCTCCCATGACAATGATATTCTATGAAATGGAGACGATTGAGAAAAGTCCATGTAAGGAATTGTAATACCAATAGTAAAATTCTTATATCACAGTTTTTACAATAATCCTGCGACATAAACACAATATACCTACCTAAACTTATCACGCTAATTGTACCGTTTTACAACAGTACAACATTTCGTGAGGTTTAATCACAGAAACAGGTAGCTAATAAATTTCCACTCCCAAAAATCACCGCTGTTAACCTGCTTCCTTCAATTAGAACGTGCCATTGTCTGAATAATGACGATTATTAATATTGTTAGCATATCCTAATTAACAGACCTACATAAGCTAATGAGTTTATGACAATAGCTTTGATTAACAATGTTTACTAATTATAACACGTATGGGTATTAAAGTATTAAAATTAATTATCTATAAATTGCGTTATTGATATCATTTTTATGTAGCAAAATATTTTCATTGCAGTCTTGTGAGCTCTGAACATTGTCATTCATATGATAATTATGACCGCAGATGACTTTAGGCATATGACTAACAATTCTAAATTTAAAAAATAAATAAGACATTACTTACTTCATACTTTTTTTCATGTAATATTTCTACAGGCCATTTTTAAACTTGTCTTATTTCGTATATAAATATTTATGTATAACGTTCTACAAAATACACAAATTGTTAGAAGTTAAAGTTCATTTTCTTAAATGATTAGACATTTATTTCATATTTTGTGTCAATCTTATTTTTATATGACTAATTATAGACATGAAAAGATTGTTTAAATAATTAAAAAGACAAAGTATAGAACAATGGGTCATGTGAATAAAAGAAAATCATTTACTACTAGTAAATGTTTCAAGCATTTGCTATCTAGCAAAAGCTACATATCTAGTAAAAGTACATGCTTAATTTTATGTGGATAATCATTTACTTTTACTACCCAGCAAATGTTTACTGCTTGTGTTCTTTACCTACAAAGATGTGCAGCGGACGCGGCGGGACATGTTCCAACATGTTTTTCGAGTTGTGATTGATTATTATATTGTCTGAATTATTAGAAAATGTCTGACAAGGAATGTCTAATCACGAAAATATTGACTCTGATGCAACCTTGGCCAACAGTAAGTTTGTTACTCAGACCGTAGTTTTTGTCAGTCTGAGGTTTGTTGATATAATTTCAAAATATCCAGTGTTATTAAACAAATCTCAGGTGTCCAAAATTAAAAAGCAAAAGTAGTTATCAAAAATAATAGCAAAGCTTGTTCGCATTTGTTAACTTATTCAACAATTACTAAGCATCTGAAAGTGCATACCTACTACAAAATAGTCAAGCGTATGCTGAAATTGCAAGTAAAAGTTCGTGTTTATTCACACTATCAGAAGCATTTTATTAGAGCACATGCTACATCGTTTTAGCAAATACTTTAAGTAAATGCACTTACTTGTTTATTTATTCACCTAAACGCAATTATTTACTTAAATCAGACTAGTAAAAGCATAACACTTAGTTTTATTCACATGGCTATGGCACTGCAGATATATTGCAAGTTTGCAAGTGTTCTAGTTGACTGTTGAAACCTACGTGACTTATATCTAAGTCACTTGTTTAATATTTATTACTTATATTTATTTTTCTGAGGCCTTGAATTGTTTTTATTTTTAAATGGTACGTTTCGCTGTGAGTGCCTATATAAAAGTTAAAATAAAATAAAAAACACGTACATTAGTAATAAAAAAGCTAAAGATTAGTTATAAAAATTCACCTTCGTCCCTATTCAAAATACTCTAAGCTTTGTAAAGTTGAAAATTTTAATATAATGTGTGTGAAACGAAAGCGTATTCGTCGCTGTGAAAAAGTTTTCGTCAATCATACAAGCATTTCCAAATGGTTCATTTACAAGTTGTAATAGATTTGCCTAAACAAACAAACAACAGTAATAACAAAACGTTGGTATTTATTTGGTATTCCCATTTGTACACATTTTACAAATGTTAAACTTTCCTTCGTTACGGTATTTTACGTACATATTGTACGTAAAATACCGTAACGTAAAATACCAATATCTTTCAAATATTAAAAATCTCTATTCAATCCATAACTAATAATATAAACGTGAAAATACCTCTGTCTGTTTGTCCGTTACCTTTTCATGCCTAACTCGCTGAACCGATGGCATATGGAGCTGAAACATGGTCTCTAACTATAGGCCTCGTAAGTAAGCTCAACGAGCTATGGAGACGGCTATTCCCGGGTTACACTGCGAGATCGAATCAGGAATGAGGAGATCCGTAGTCGTACGAAAGTTACCGACATAAGCCGGCAGATCAGTAAGAAGTGGCACTAGGCCCGTGACATAGTAGTACAGAGAGCCGTTGCTGGACCGGCAAGCGAAGTGTAGGACGTCCACCCATAAGGGCCGCGGGTGATGCTTCTGACTGGTCCCACTGAAAAATTATAGGGGAGGGCCATGTCCAGCTGTAGATGTGCTATGATTTATTTTGTTACATATAAAGTTATCTAGCGATATTTTACTAACAGTATTACATTGTAGAAAACCAGATCACTGTTTTAGAACTCCTAAGATATTTGTGACAAAATTATCATGGGAGGTTTTATTTATGACACTTTGAAATATCTAGTGAAATAATACATACTTCAATGATGTCAGAGCTTCAAAATAATTGAATTTTAAAAATAATTTTAAATATTACATTTTAAAATTTAAATTAAATACAATGCCATATTTTCCCTTTTGATAATTAAAACTTTCAAAAACTTAATGTAGAGCTTAATCTGAATATTATGGAAGATTTTTTTTAAAATTATTTATGTAAATTTTATAAAAAATTCAAAATAATTTTAAAATGAAATACCTAGTATAAAAATAAAATAAAACAAATATAAGGGCCACTGAAATTAGGTCTGTAAGTAATTGGAAAATTTATTAACACAATAATATCAAAATTTGAGACTCTCAGGGGCATCTTTGATATAAGTTTCTGGAAGATATGAAATATATACAGGGTGGTAATTTGAGATGGGTCAGTAAGGGCAGCTACCTAAACCATTGTAGCTAGAACAAAACACTCTTAGGAGACTATCCATTATTTTAATAGTTATTCCCATCGTCATTCAAAGCTTTTGAAAAAATGGTACAGTCAGCGGGAAAAAGGTCAATTTTCACGTTTTGTTTTTATAGCGCCAATCGATTCTGTTACTTATAAGGATCAATTGACCCTACTGGACCACCTGAGCTTAGAGTACTAGAAACGTCAAAAATCTCAAAAAACTACTTTCATACATTTCTTACGGAATGAGATTGAAAAATAAGTTCAAATATTGTTTTTAATTAAAAAATGCGGCAATCACTACAATTGCCAATCTTTAAAAACAAGTAAAGATCGTAAGTAATAAATCTACGATAGTAGTTGCTCTAATTGTTTGCCGTTTTGACGGTTTCCGTAATGAGCGTGTAACCGCTGATATTTTGTTTGCGTTAATTCCATACACCGTTGTTGTGACAGCGTCTTTCAATTCTTGAACTGTAATGTTACCTACTTTTTCTTGTAATTTCCATTTTTGAGATATCCAAAAAAAAAATCAAGAGGTCTCAACGACCACAACGACAGCATTTGTATTTGTACTTCTTCCATATCTTTAAAACTTGGTTATGGGAAATGCCTACTTCGGCAGCGACTTCAAAGCTTCTACGAGTGTTAAAATTGCAACCGCCATTTTTTTATCAAGAATACATTGTTGTCGTAAGGATTTTTCTTAAAGGAGCTACACTCTACAAGAATATTTAGGAGATTTTTTATAACTTTTGATATGGGGTATAGGGTATTTAATCTTATACCATTCCATGGCAGCTGATATTATTAATAAAATAAGCTTCTAATAAATCTATGCGATCTAAATTTGAAGCCATTTTCACAATTTAGCTGACATGCAATAATAATAATAAATAACATTTGTTTCTAAAACAATGTTTTCCTTCCAAATTCAAATTAAAACATTGCCTAGCCAGTTTCAATTGTAGTGATTGCCGCCTTTTTTAATTAAAAACATTATTTGAACTTGTTTTTCAATCTCAGTCTGTAAGAAATATATGGAAGTAGTTTTTTGAATTTTTTGACGTTTGTAGTACTCTAACCTCAGGTGGTCCCATGGGGTCAATTGATCCTTATAAGTAACAGAATCGATTGGCGTTATAAAAACAAAACGTGAAAATTGACCTTTTTCTCGCTGACTGTACCATTTTTCCAAAATCTTTGAATGCCGATGGGAGTAACTATTAAAATAATGGATAGTCTCCTAAGAGTGTTTTGTTCTAGCTACAATGGTTTAGGTAGCTGCCCTTAATGACCCATCTCAAATTACCACCCTGTATAGAGTTAAAGAAATTTTAGATTCTACCCTGTAGAAATCTAAAAAAGTCATTTCCCAAATTATGAAAAAATGGTTAGAGTTAGAAAAAAGTTCAAGACAAATACTGAAAGACGAAGGTTAGAAGATATAAGGGTTAGGTACATTTAAAAAAAATCCCAGTATCTACCCTTATCTTTTAACCTCCCGAACTCTGTTAATTTTAATTTTAGCAAAAAAAGTGATATGAAGATTTTTATGTAAAATTAAATAATCTACAATATTTAAAAACAAATTTCAAACACTCACCATTTTTTTATAAATTAAAATAGGTAGAAAAAAACCACCTATTTTAGAAAAAAACCACCTATTTTAATTTTTTCTACCTTTTCTACAGTTGAAATAAAAAATGCACGTCGTCGGTCTAGTTAAATTTTGCTATAGTGTTGCTTATTTTTATACGCATGTACAATCATACACTCATATGTAGGTACATGCAGTATGCGGCAACCATCTGCAATCACGTAAAGGTATCTGTTTTTCTTTTGATAAAGTAGGTCAAAGATTAATTAAGAGGGCGTATAAAACGAAACAGCCAACCCTAGATTTGAATTTTATCTAAGTAAACAAAGTCCAAATAAAAAGATAAATAAATTTTTAAATAGATAAATAAATTATAATTAAAATTGCTGACATTGGCTAGTAACATAATTTAACATATTTTTTTGATAGAAAAAAAAACATAAAACTAGGTCTATTTGACATCGATTTTTGATTTATTTTTCAAAATGGCACATATTTATGCACATTGTACTTATGTTACAGAGGTAAAAACAGTTTTTAGAATTTTTGTCTGTTTGTCTGTGCGTTTGTGCACGCTAATCTCTGAAACGGCTTAACCGATTTGAATGAGGATTTCACTGATTTATTGTAGCAAGTTTCCTGTAACATTCCAATCGATTTACAAACAAAAAAGTTACGTGCTATACCAAATACCACGCGTTCGAAGTTGCGGGCTCAGCTAGTATTATAATAAGTGTATTGTGTATTGATTGTAGATAAATTCTTCCATAATATGTTAATTTAACAAAAATATGTGAAAATATGGCCAATAATAATAACTACTTATTATAAAACTTGAAAAACGTGAGGCGTGCAGTTGCGGGACCCACGAGTGAATTTAGAGATTTTGCTAGCTTTGTACCAACTTTAACATTCGACAAATGTTAGAGTATTGCAATTTAATTGCCTTATTGCAAGTCAGCTTTTATTGACTGAAGTCAGTGCAGGTAATCCGCATAATTCTAGCTGTGCATGCTAGACCGAGTTATGTGCATGCTAGACCGAGTTATGTGCATGCTAGACCGAGTTATGTGCAATTAGGGCTGGTACCCATCGTTTTGGAAGCGGCCTCCGTCTCTGCGGAAGGATTTGCCGCAGAGAAGAGGTTATGGGGTGTTTCAGAGATGATATTCCTCGATTACTGCTCGATGCGAGAGGTGAATATGAGCGGCTCGTGCCGCTTCGTCCGGGGGCGGCGGACATAGGGTCGTCCGCCGTCATCACAACACCGGGCAACGAGGGGAGACGTGCTGTGTGTTTCCGGCACGTCTCTCCACGGCTCGGAGGTCAAACTCCGTGTCTAATGAAGGTGGAGTCCGCAAGTGTGCGGAGCTCCTCTGGCGGGGGAGGCAGATGCATGTGTCCACGATCCCTTACAACAGACTGCGCGAGGAATCACCGTGGGTTTTTAGTGCATAGGAGTCCCACATGGGGTATTTCTCCATGGTCGGTGGGATCTGGCTCGTAGATTTTCCCACGCAAAAAAATGGTACCCATCGTTTCGCAATTTGAGCAAGCGAGTATAGTTTCTTTAGGTAAAGAAGTAAGTATGTATATCTAAAAGAAAGTTTGACTTGTGTGCAGAACGTGACTAATGGTTCTTCAATTTAGACCAAAATCCTTTGAAGGTAACGTTCAAAACATTATATGCCTGTAACGAAACTCTTAGCTCTGTCTATAGTATAGATTCTACATCTACTTAGGTATATACATATTATAAAATAAAGTCGCTCCCCGCCTCTGTCTGTTTCTCCGCTAACTTCTTCTAACCATCCCAAGGAAATACGATTTTCTTTAACACAAAAAGCTATAAACGATAAAGCTCTGTATATAATTGCAGTAAAAATTACATCCGTGCGTAGTTTAGAGATATATAGGTAGTAATATAATATGTATAGTATTCGCTCAAAATTGTTAAATTAACCTAAGGTAAGCAACCTTTGAATTTGAATATGATAATATGAAGTCGAGTGAAATGAATATTAAAAAAAAAATGTATTTAAATATCCGTGTACGCTGCAACCTTTCACTAACTCATCGACCTACTATTCGCTTAGTTTATGTGTAAACTGACTCCGGCGGTACACAACGATGTATTGATTAAACGCTGGAAAGAGATACGGACTCTGAAAGAAAATTAAAGGAGCTACCACAAAGTCCGATAATTATATATAGAGATTTTTTTTTGTTAAACTGTACCTATTTCTGCATCGGGACTATACATTCTTTCACGCCTTAATTACTCAATAAAATATCGTGAAATTTTGCATACACGTTGTCAGGGTTACATAAAAGGACCTTTCATCCAGAAAAAAATACTGTTCCCGATCACCTAAAAATAAAAACAAAAATTAATCGCCGAACAAAAATATATGAGAAATAAGGATTGAATAAAGGATTGAATAAACACATAAGAAAAAAGGGCGCGGACAAAGCCATGGGCAAGAGCTAGTTTATATAACGTCATTGTCAAACCAAACTCTGCTATGCGCACTTTTTTGAGATTCCAACATTTTGACCTTAGTGAATAGTTCACTGCCTTATCTATTGTATAAAAAAAACAGTTTGTCGAACTTAGCACTATTTGTCGAACTACGATCTCATGCTATGTGCAGCAGCTAGAATCTTTTATGTACAAAATTTACTTTATTATTAATATAATAAATAAACCATTACATTTTCATGTTTAAAAGAGCAATAAGTTTAAGTATAACAACCCTAAGTTTCAAAAAATTCTTTTAAAAGAAATTTTTAAACCCACATGAAAAATTTTTCTGTGTCAATGAGATTAGACCAGAATTAGACAATAAAGTTGATAATATTAATCTAGTGTGCAATTGCTAATTGCAGATTTAATTGATTACTCAAATTTGTTATTGGAAGTATGTATCAATGCAGATCAATTTGGTACATCACATATTTCACTTATATGTACTCCTGTAGCCGATGTGTGGTCTTGCAACAAAGTCAAATGTGATTAGGCCATAAAATCAATATAATATTAATCCACTGTGCTATTGCTAATAACAGGCTTAATTGAACATAAAATTTTATTATTATATTCAATGCATATTAATTTGGTGGTCCATTTATACTTCCCTCTGTAGCCGATCCGATGCCTCTGTGCATATGTGGCCAAATGAGATTAGGCCATAAAATTGATATAACATTAATCTACTGTACACTTGATAATTACAGGCTTAATTGATTATACAATTTTGCTAAAGGAAGTAAGTAAGTAATTAATGGATATTAATTAGGTACACGTCTCGCTAGAATTGTTATTCTCAAATTTCAGACTCGCATTTGTTCGCATTGACGACTGTTTCGCGTGCGCTCGCGCATCTGGGGCCCTAGCCAAGATGCACAAAATGCAAACGCTTCCTTTGCGTACTTACGAAACGAAAGAAATGAAGCCCGGTGATTGGTTGTTGAAGTTACAACTGTCACAACAACCAATCACCGGGCTTCATTTCTTTCGTTTCGTAAGTACGCAAAGGAAGCGTTTGCATTTTGTGCATCTTGGCTAGGCCCCCTGTTCCGCGATTGTCATGCCGCCGAAGTTTATTGGCAAATTATATGCTTTAATAGCTCTAGGGATGTGTTAATTTCAGGTCAGATCTAGGGCGTTGTTTTCGAACTATTTTATTAGTTTATTGACCGCTGTCGATGTGGGACAATTCTTTGGCACTCCGCCTTTTCACAGTTTCTATTATTTCTTGATGTAGGAAGTTAATATAGGACGCGTCTGCTTAAATAATAGCTATAGGAAAACATTAGACCATGAAAAAATAACCTTAATATATGGGTTAATTATTTTAAAAATAGATTAAAAAGAAATTGCTCATAACACAATAACAAATAGTATTAAAAAAATACTAGATATATTATAAAATATTTAAATTTTTATCACTTTTTATCACTCCTAGTCGTCGATAAATTCTGTCACTGAATGGCGAACATAGAAGTCAACGCGATTGTTAAAAACGGCCAGTTAAAAAAACTGCCAGTTAAAAAAAAAACATGATGGTGAAATTGATTTGAACGTGAAGCGCGTGTTTCTTTATCGGGAAGAATTTTAATTGCTGAAAGTGAATTTTGTAATGGTCTACTTTTGCGCGTAATACTTCTTCTCTTACAGCTGCCTCTTTTAGATATTAACGAGGATCCTCAAAGTTAGAAATATAGCAGAAGACGGTACGCGAAGACATTTTGGTGAGTCTTTTGTTTTAGTAGCAAAGTCTAGTATTCATATTTAATGGTACATTTGGCCTCACAAATCGGGTAGCAGAGTTGTGTGTTTGCTTATTTCGGGCTCTACGTCTACGAATGGTAGACATTTGCATTTATTCCGACAGGAGTAGACGCAAACAGAAATATTTACATTATTTCTAATAGTAAAAAAAAGTAATGCAGGTCTCAATTTTTAAGTTAACAATAAATAAAAATTTCATTTTCTCTTCACAAAATGTTTATTTTAGGCTAAAGTGGGAACTAAATATATATATTTTAACTTTAGAGACTGATGCCTGTAGTAAGTATAAAAAAGAAACTCACGAGAGACACAAGGCCCCTTCTATGCAACACAAAACATTATTATTGTTTACTTGGAACCAAAAATCGTGAAAACCTGGGTGAATAAGTCCAAGCCATCAGAATTTGTTAATAAACTGCCGGCAATCAAAATCTTGTCCATTTATCTGACGGCAGTAACCACCCCAAGGGATCTATCGTGAAAAATAACGAATAAAGTTGTGTTTCGGTGCCTAGAGTAGGGATGACAAAATCCAATCCATTATTTCCAACTTGCCTTTTACCCTTAAGCCGAACCGGGTACCTCAATAGTGTTGGTATGGACGATGGTATCCATCTATCATCAAGTTACCTGCTGCTTATCGTCGTGAAAAAGAAAATAAATAATCTGCATATTTCTTGAGAAAATTCAAGAAAATGAGAATAGATCGGCTGACACAAGCATGAGCAAGAACGAACAGGGCAAATAAAGTAATTTTCAATTGTAAATTATAAAGAATGAATTAGATACCTATATTTTATTAATTAAAATATACTTGTGCTATAGGGCAAACTGGACGTTACTGTGCACTTGTATAAGCAGAAACTTTACTTCTAACACTAGAATTTTTTACAAAGTCAACAGGAAGAGAACATCAACATTCCCAAACAGAATATTTCGGATCTGAAAGGGCCAATAAAATGTAAACAAATGAACGCAGTATAAATAAATATTACCGCAACGTGGAAACACGTGGATACGGTCATCGGGTTAACTATCAGTTAATAAACAAATGAAACAACGTTCGTGGAAGCTGCACAACATAATTTGGGTTAAAATTATACTTTGCGTAAGTTGTTGGTTGCGAACAAATGTGGTTTTAGGTATCGTTTTTAGTCAATATCAAATCAAAGATTACTTTATCGTAAAATTTCATTATACATATGCTTGGCTAAGAAGTCCTTAAAGCTTCTGCTACTAACATTTTAATTTTATTTAAAAAACGTATTTCCTTTAATGTATAAATTGTCCATGAAAATTTTTAAAGATATGTATTTTAGGAAAGTCCATTTTTTCGTTGCTTGTGTTGATAGGCAAAGAGAGCCACATACCATGTAGTGAGGCCATTTTTTAACGTCGAGTAATCTTCATGGATATCCGGCAGCGTAGGGGTTGCTGGAGAGTTATGCCGGACTCCTACTGGCTAAAACCCAACGACTTTGTAGCGCGGCCCTAGGGTCGCGACCATGACGACAATCCGCCATGGCTGCCCAGCGTGTGGAGGACTACGCACGCTGGGCATATTCGTTACAGCGAGTAACTTTTTTGTTTGTTAACAGATTGGAATGTAAAAAATACTAAATGTTACGAGAAGCTTGCTACAATACATCACTGAAAACCGCATTCAAATCGAACCCGTCACTGAGATTAGCGTGCACAAACGCACAGACAAACAGACATAGAGACAAACAGACAAAAATTCTAAACTCTATTTTTTTGGACCTCGGTTACATACGTACAAGATGAACAAATTTTTTTTTTGAAAAATATTTAATGTGCAGGCACGGCTCGTTCACGATTGTATTATTTGTATAGGTATAGATTTAGACTACGCCTAAGCGTACCTGCCTCAAAGTAAAGATACGTCAGCCATTGAAGTGTTAGCCTGTCTAAATTACAATTATCTTAAAAAAATAAAATCAACGAATAAAAATAATATATATTGAATTTATTTATATATTGTATTTATTTTATGAATAAATACATAAAAGCTACACTATGAATAAGATACAAATTGATAAAAACTGACACAAACATAAAATTCGACAGCAGGCTGACGGTCCACTTGATGGTAGGTGGCTACTGTCGCCTATAATACAAGCAACGCGACCACAGTTACTGCAAGTGCGCTTGCAGCATAAGGATAAGGGATTGGGAAGGGATAGGGAAATGTGGCTTACCTGAATCTCTCACCGAAAACCAAAATTGTTTCATGGTGGTCTTCTGTAAGGGGATGGTTACTGCCGCCAGACGGTATGCCCAAATGACTGCGAAAGGCAGTGCGCCCCGCCACATATAAGAATTTAAAAAATAAATAAAATAAGCACGGATAATCCAAGTACCGAACTAGTAGCCGAGACATTTTTAAAGACAAAATAAAATACCCAATGTCTAGAACAACGATATAATTATTTTCCGGTGGTCTAAATATAATACTTAAAAAAAGTAGAGAAAGCTGTGAGAAAATAGAGAAAACTTTATGCTTTTTCTTAAAAATATAATTTAAAAAAAATATAAAATGAGGTTTTAAAAGATTTTTAACATTACACACTTATTTGTTAATAATCAAAATAAATAGGTATCTAAGCCTTTATTTATTAAACATTATTTAAAAATTGGTAAATATTGCTACTTATAAGGATACTGCTCGCAAGAGTTTTTGTGTTTTAGTTTCTATGTCAAACAAACTTATTTAGTTTGTCAAATATTAGATATTATCTCAGCCTATAAATTGTACCACTCGTCGAAGGAAGCTTTAACATTACGGCCATTCTAGTGACCTGTTTCACTAAACATCCATAAAGCCAGGCCTGGCCCAGATTGCGTCACTAACTCACTACCATCCCTTGAACACAATACAACAGTGTGTGAACTCGACAAAGGCTTTCTTTGTGAGCCATCGGGCCTTTTACTATTAAATGGTTGACAGCTTACGTGAATTGATGGAAATCGGAACTTATTGCCTGCAACAGCCTTAAATACTAGTAATAAATATAAAAGATGATACGTTTTTGAATTATTTATTATTTGAAACTTAAGAATTTTATCTTTATTGCGTAAAAATATTTCGGGGTTACTTGTGACAGTGAGTAAATAAAGAGGATGTGATGTAGGATGTAGGATAAAAAAAATGAGGATAAGAATTTTATCTAGACAAATAGATAATTATTTTAAGGTTTAGGGTGGCTTGTCCATGATGTGAATAATGTCTATATTTGTTGTATTAATACGCCTAATATGTGAATAAAAAAATCCTTATTCGTAAAAGATTCTTCACTTCTCTTTTTTACTGTGACATTTTACGATCTTGTGATTTTCACAGTGTGATTTATAAGTCATTACGTTTTTTTTGGAGGAGAATAATAATTCATTGTTGCTTTTTTTAGTTATTTATTTTGTTAAATAAATTAATTTTTACTATATAAATGACTACCTACACGTCTTCTTTGTTTATCGCTCTTTGCATTAGTGAAAACTGTATCAAAATCCATCGGATGGTTTAGAAGTAATTAGCGGAGAAACAGACAGAGGCGGACGGCGACTTTTATAATATACTAGCTGTGCCCGCGACTTCTTACGCGTGGTATTCGGAATAACGCGTAGCTTTTTTGTTTGTAAACAGGTTGGAATTAAATATACACATAGTGGAAAGCACATAAAAATCCATTAAGCCGTTTCTGAGATTAGTGTGCACAAAAGCGTAATAGGCAAACAACGATTGTATTATGGTCAAAAGTCGCAGCCGTTTTCCTGTAGCAGACGGCCGAGAAAGCTGAGTTCTTTTTCTAGGCATTTTATTAATGTAAGTATTATTATAAGATGAGATATCGCAAAAAAATGTTTACAAAAAAGCAGTTCGCTGAACACGACCACGCGTCTGAGCCGCGTGGCAGGCAGGAGCCCCCCTAACGACCGCCCGCCTTGCACATCATATGCGCGCGTGGTACTTGGATAATTATTTTGATGTGGAGTTATTTTAAAACTATGAAGGGGCAATATTGTTCAAAATTAAATACTTGTGATGAATAACGTATTTATTTGGATAAGGATTAATATCATGTTTATAAAACACCTTCGCAAATAATGCCTCCAAATTTTCAATGTACATTAGTATAGATAGACATACACTTTAATTTTACAGTTGGATTTCATGAAATACATTATAATTTTTTAATAAAAAATCGTTTTTTCGCATACGACCTTACGACATAAGCAAGCGCGCTCTCGTTTTCGTAAGCAATCACAGCCGTATTAATTGTTTACTGCTGCGTTATATACCTAGCTGTGCCCGCAACTTCGTACGCGTGGTGTTCGGTATAGCGCATAACTTTTTTGTTTGTAAACTGAAAACCGTTTTCAAATCGGTTAAGTCGGTTCTGAGATTAGCGTGCACAAAAGCAGACACAAACAGACAAAAATTCTAAAAACTATTTTTTTTGACTTCGGTAACATAAGTACAACGGTACAATACATATTAAAATCCTAGACAAAAATTCTCTCCGCCTATTAGGCTCTCCAGTCCTCGATGAGTCTATACCTGATTTCATTCAAGAAAAAATTCAAAATTTCAATGACACCTCCAAACGACTACTTAACATAAATATGCACGTGGCTTATGTAATTATCAAGTACTGTTTATTTGTGCCAAAATTCACCTATACTTTACGCTGTTGCCAGCTTTGGAATCACCCCGATATTTTACAAAAACTGGACAATAGCGTTAAAGAAACGCCACGTTCAATCGTAGTTGGAACCAGGCATCCCTACCAATTCGGTATGGAGGCCTAGGTATTCGAAAAATTTCTAGTTTGGCTTTACCAGCTTTCTTGTCCTCGATCAACAGTACCAAAAATTTAACTCAAATGATCCTTAAACAGAATACTGAAACTCTACATGCATCATATTTGACTGAGACCACGAATGCTTGGAAAATAGTCTGCCCAAATGCTTCTTTGCCCAAAGACCTAACTTCCCAAAAGAAGTGGGACCTGCCGCTCTGTGAGCTGGAACAGAAAAATCTCATGCAATCGTCCAACTCTCCTACAGACCGAGCTCGTCTGCTGGCTGCTTCACGTTGGGAATCAGGTCTTTGGCTACACACACTTCCATCCGTATACCTAGGAAATTTTTTGGACAACAACACATTCCGAGTGTCCATATCACTTCGTATAGGAGTACCCTGTATAGTTCCTCACCGATATGTTTGTGGTGAAAATGTTAATTCGCTCGGCCACCATGGTTTATCCTGCAACAGAAGTGCTGGCCGCATTGCTCGACATAGCGCTTTGAATGATATCATCCGTCGGGCCTTTGCAAGTGCCAACGTCGTCGCGGCAATTTTGGAACCAAACGGCCTATTGTAACAATTTTGTATCAATTTTGGAACCTGGCCACGCGACGATGGCAAGAGGCCTGATGGTATGACTCTCATTCCTTGGAAGATGGGACGTCCTCTTGTGTGGGACGCCACATGTGCTGACACCTTGGCGCCGTCTCATCTTTCAGAAACTTCAGTGAGTGCCGGTAGTGCGGCTACATATGCAGAACATCTCAAGAGGCGTAAATATTCTAATTTCGATAAAGGATATATATTTATGCCTTTTGGGGTGGAGACACTTGGACCATGGGGGCCGGACGCGTTAAAGATTTTCAAAGATCTGTCTGGAAGGTTAATTACGGCCACTCGTGACCAAAATGCTGGTTTCTATTTCGGACAAAAACTTAGCATCGCCATTCAACGAGGCAATGCCGCCAGCATTTTGGGCACGCTGCCTTAAATTTCAGAACATTTACTTCTTACGTGATTATTATTGTTTATGTGAACTTGTAAACCGATAAAAATGTATATAATCTGTTTAGTACAACGTGTACAAATTGTGAAGTATGAATATGAAAGTATCACCCTAAATACCTAAATACGTACATTGCATGAGTCTTGAGTAATATCAAACACAATAAACAAATTCTTGAAGCTACATAGACCCTTCACATAACACACTTCACAGAGGAGCTAATGAGACATTTATATATAGCAGAGAATATATTTACAACTTTCGAAGCTCATATTCACAACTTGTTGAAAATAACCCGAAAGTTCTTTAAGCGTGAAAGATGGAAAGGTGTTTCAAAGGTTAATAAAAGTTATTCCAAATATTTAGGTTTTAATAGATGAATATTTTTTGTGTCTTTTTTCAACATTGTCGAATGTAAGCTTTTGTATGTCGCTTTATAAAAAAAATATACGGCTTATAAGTTGGTATTCCGACTGTTTGTGTTTCTTTAATCAAATTGTTAATAAAAAAATAATAGAAAACAATTCTTTTTTAAACAATTAGGTAAATTTGTTGTGTTCTATAAATAGCTTATTTGAATTCTGCGCCTTAATAAAAAAGTTCAATACAGTTTTGTAAATAAATTCAATGTTGTACGAGCTAATTATGTCAGAGCGACTAGCAAACAGGCTGGCGCTGCTGCTGACCAGGCCCAGATTCTCAAGCGCCGCAAATACTCATCCTTACTCAAGGACTACGAGCTTGCGGTGCTCGCAGTAGAGACACTGGGCCCCTGGTCAACAGACATGAAGGCTTTTGTAAGGGCACTGTCGGCACGGCTGGTCGACTCTACAGGGGACCACAAGGCTGGCACATACTTCTGTCAACGCATCGCCCTAGCGGTACAAAGAGGTAATGCTGCCAGCATAATAGGGTCGATGCCGCAGGCGGACCTGTTAGACGGGGTCTTCCTTTTGTAATCTGTATATATATATAAATTTTTATATAATGTAAATACATTAAGTTTTTATATATTACTGTAAATATTTAATTATAAATAAATGTAAACACTATCCTCAGTCACGTTTTTTTTATCTTCTATACATATTATATAATAAAATCGTAAACGAGTCGTGTATGTAGTCTGTACATTAAATATCTTTTCAAAAAAAAATATACAAGTATATATTATGTATATCTACACACACAAACACACACACACTATTATTTTGACTATATATAGTTTTTAGAATTTTTGTCTGTTTGTCTGTGCGTTTGTTCGCACTAATCTCAGAAACGGCTTAACCGATTTTCATGTTGTTTCTACTGATGTCTTGTAGCAAGCTTCCGGTATTATGTAATGTATATTTAATTCCAATCTGTTTACAAGCAAAAAAGTTACGCGTTATTCCGAATACCACACGTACGAAGTCACGGGCACAGTTAGTACCTATATTGATCATAGCGTGATTTTATATAGCCCATAGCCTTCCTCGATAAATGGACTTTTCAACACAAAAATAATTTTTCAATTCGAACCAGTAGTTCCTGAGATTAGCGCGTTCAAACAAACCCATAAACTCTTCAGCTTAATATATTAGTATATAGATATTTATTTCAATGAAAATAAAATGATTTATGCCGTTCGTGTCGTAATTGATTAACATTGTTTAAACAGGGCGTTAATAATTATTGTTGTCATAGTCTACAAACGATGCCACGGTCCAATTAAACACATCTACTCAATTAACTTTATGAAGGGCCTTTTTATTACCTTTGCTATGATGTCTATGTGGGTATGTGTAATTTCCTTGGCATAAGTCATCTTCTATATCTGAAACTTACCTAGCCCAAGGTTTATTCTGATTTATTTATTTCTTTACTAGCAGTGCCATACAAATATATGAGTTATAACGCCTTATAATTTATGTTTTGTCGCCAAAAGTTATGACAGATGCATCTGATATCTATCATGATATCAACGGGCATCTAAGGCCGGAGACTGTCGCCCTGTGGGGGTAGTCACCATCGCTGTAGGCACAAAAATATTCCTACCGGACACTGTGGCTGCGTACAGCGTGGTACGTAAGCTACATCTGTCATCAATTCTGGTGCAGGTGTTCACCGGCCACGGAGAAATCGCAGTATCTGCTCAGATTCAAGAGGGCCGCCAGCCCGGTCTGCCTGTGCGAGCAAGGGGTAGCGGTAACCGTTCTGCATCTATTGGTGGACTGCCCCAGTTTTTCGCGGGATAGATTCGGGCTAGAACACGAAATAGTTATGAACTTCAACAAAGAGAATTTGTCTGTAATCGTAGCGGATAAATATTTGAGAAGAAAATTTGTAGCGTCCTTGATTGACTACACCTTTTACTTGATAATGAAACGATTGACTTGATATTTATTGATTATTGATTTATTGATTGATATTGTATGATCAAATAACCCGGGTGTGCGAGCACGCGCGATCGCCTTGATTGATCGATGCGAACTGATTTTAATAAAATAATTAAATAATTACGCGAGCGCGTTCCAAACGCTGACTCCTTAAAAACCCTAAAACTGCTTAATGTACGATATGAATCGTACAAAATTTTTGGACTTCTGCACAAAAGTTACAAATGTGTCGATGAGGCTAAATAAAAATCATTGATACAAATTCATTATAGATAATACTGACAGTGTCAACTTAATTCAAGATAAACAAAGTCCCTTGTTACGCAAGGGGTATAAAAAAAAATAGAGCCACTCGGCCATACGGACTAACTAGATTCATTAGGTCGGTATCAAATACCGTCAAACTTTTTGTTTTTAATATCTAATTAAAATTTAAATAATAAAAATATGAAATCTATACTAATATTATAAAGAGCTAAAGTTTGTATTTAGGAGGTTATAGGAGGTTATACTCATCCAATTTAAAAAAAAAAATTTCACCAATAATTAGAATAAAATTTCAGGATGAACATATATTCCATGCGGCGAAGCCGTGGGCACCAGCTATCTAAAAATAAAGATTCGACGCCTGGCAGATGTATAATAGCAATAACGATGTCAGGCATTATATTGCTTTACATATTTCGTCAGGCGTTCTATCTTTTATTTTTTCAAGACGGGCATCAGCTAGTAACGAAAAAAAATCCACTTATTTGTAACCGTTTTCCTTTTAAATTATCATAATAATTATAATTTAAAAAATACTCAAATCATCTGCAGGATATATGATTTTGATATTGTTTTGTTTACAGTAAACAAAACAATATCTACACATGTTATACCCCAAAAAATTGTTCTGTTAATTGATCTGTTACTGTATTATGATTGTATGCGAATACAAATCTTCTATATATATAAAAATGAATCCCCATTTCCCTTGGTCACGGCATCACGCATTAACGGGTAGCCGATTTTAATTCGGTTTTCACTAATGGAAAGAGGGATAAACGAGGAATGTTCATATATATATAAAAATTGCACGCTGGGTGAAGCCGGGGGCGGGTCGCTAGTATTGTTATAAATTTAAATTTACATTACTACAAATTAGTAGCTTCATAAAAGAAAATTTCTATGTCAATATAAGCAATTTTTTTGTTGTAACATTCAGAACAGTGGAATGTGTCTTGCATACACTTCGTGCGCACGTTTGGCGCGTGATAATTGATCAAACAAAGCACTATTGAAAAAGTTTTATAGATGGACAGTAATAAAATCAACGTAACATTGAGTAAGCATTTGACAACCATACCTGAAGTAATACTATTTGAATTGCATTTAACAGAAAATCTTTCGCAAGCGATTAAACTCGTGAGAGCTTAATAGTGGCGATAATAACTGGATGCTTCCCACTACGCTTAAATTACTAGAACAAACAGTGCTCAATAGGGGGCCGTGTTGATCAAATACCAGCCTACATACACTGATTCCCAAATCAAATATTTACACTAGCTTACGAAATTTAACTCGTAAACGTCTATCAATATAAATCATAAGTGTCTTTTATATGTTAACGATGACAACACCATTAAATTCTTTGCAACATTGTTTACGCCTACTAAAATTTATTCTTGATTTGGATAAGAAGATTTATAACTGTGCTTTATCACATCTATACAGATGTGTAACAATCTATCAAGTATAGTATTTATATACATACTAGCGTTCCGCCCCCGGCTTCGCTCGGGATGCAATTTTTATATATAAGAACATTCCCCGTTTATCCCTCTTTCCATTAGTGAAAACCGAATTAAAATCGGTTCACGCGTGATGCTGTGACCAAGGGAAATGGGGATTCATTTTTATATATAGAGAAGATTACATACTAGTTGAGTCCGCAACTTCGTACGCGTGGTATTCAGTATAGCGCGTAACTTTTTGTTTGTAAACCGATTGGAATAAAAGAAACATTAAATCACTGGAATGACAACATCAGTGAAAAATGAATTCAAATCGGTTTCTGAGATTAGCATGCACAAACGCACAAACATCGACCACCCTGCTATTTCCACTGAGGCCTGTAGGGCAACAACCTTATCCCTCCATCGGCTAGGAGACCGGCTACGAGACCTCTTTCTGTCCACTCATTGCAATCACTTTCAACCACTACTAGCTTCTCCAGGTTCCCTGTGAAGTATTATTTTGAAAATATTAACTTAATTAAATGAAGGGCTGTAGCTTTTATGTTATGTTATGTTTTGTACGTCGTCTATCTGCAACTATGATATGTTATCGATAAAGCGTCAAAAAATTATGACAGTACATTGGAGTCAAATGAAGTACAATCATTACACAAAAACACTTGATAGTCGTAAAAATGGCCATTGTATCTGATAATAAACGTTCATTTTAATTTTAGTTGGAACTCAAACAAAGAATGTTACTGAATTTCATATATAATTTTATAGGTTACTAGCTGACCCAGCAGACGTTGTCCTGTCCTGCCCGAACCCAAAAATAATTTTCTAACCCGATTGTAGCGCCATCTATCTTGTCCATTTTTATTTTCAAACCATATGTCAAAGTGACGCGACACTTCACGTCAATAAACGACGGAATTATTTGAATATTCTTCATACAAAAATACCAACATCCCGATTAAAAATGGGGGTGCGGGTAGGAGGATGAAAAATACTTTACGACCTATTCTCAGACCTACTGAATATACACATAAAATTTCATAAAAATCGGCCTAGCCGTTTCGGAGGAGTTTTGTTACAAACACTGTGATACGAGAATTTTATACATTAGATATACCTTTGAATGTAATTAACTTCATTTCGATTTTATAAATCTAAAGCCGGCTTTATTTTCCATCACTAAGTTTTCTTCTAAATTCATCAATTAATTTAACCCTTTTTTAATCAAGAGCTGACTTAAAATTGAACTCTTTCTTCTTTCCAATTACGTAATTTGAACCCACAGAAATTGCCTTTTGCACTAAAAAAATCCAATTAAATTGAGCAATTAAAAAAGCCAGCACAAGAAAGCGTTGTCTGAATTCACTAAGTGGGTCGCCAAATGCAAACGAGCAAAGGTTATCACGATTACCGACACATGTGAGTGAGGAGGCCGGTGATTTTTTCGTTGATGACGTTATAGTCCCTTTTATGGGACTTTTAAATGTGTGTAAAAAATGTTTGCTTCAATGGCAGGATGTTGAATCATTTTTACAAAAATACTCTGTTTTTACTACCTCTAGCTAGATGTTTGTTTTTATACTTGTGGGTGTGAACTTTATTTGAGTCACAATTCCAATTCCAGAACAAGATTCTAAGTTCTTGTGGCGGTGCAATGAACCTAGAACTAATAGGTATACACTCCTTATAGTAAAAAAGTAGTGAAGCTGTCATTGACGTCGCATCTACGTAGTTGAGGGCGTTACTTTTTACTGTCTTTCGTAGATTTGTAAATATATCAAAGTGTATGACTTATTGACAGATAATACACAATACATCAAAACTTGATGGAACAGTAATCGCATTTTTCTTATAAATAGGCACCACACATAAAGAGTTAGATATAAATCATATCGTAAGGTGTGAGTGAACGATTTTCGATGGGTAAAGGTCATTGGGCAGAATCTGACCCGGTTTATGAAAGTTTGCGTACAGAAACTAAATTATTTTTAAATTGTAAAGGTATATCCCACCTATTATTTTATATTTACATTTCATTGAAAATCCATGGAATTATGTAGTTATAGGTTAATAAAGGTGGGATATTTTTCTACCTAGAACAGTTTTTAAGTGGCAAGAAAAAGATAATATAAATAAATATAATATAAAAAATTATTATATAATAAATATAATATTTTTTATATTATATAAAAAAATACGACATATAAAAATATAATATGTAAGAAAAATATCTATGACACACCAAACAAGAGAGGGGGACAAATCATTTAAAAATTGCGCGATCATACTGTCATGAGCATATACGACCGGAATGATTTGTACATCTTTGAATTATATCGCCATCAAGAAGTAATTGATAATAAAATATTAATCAGAGGTAAAATTCAATCACGACATGTCAGGATTAGAAAATATTATACCTACCTATGTTCTATATATTGGTGAACCCTACAATACATGGTAGAGAAGGTGTCGAAGGATACTATTGCTCCTGAATCCATGGTCGACGCACCGTTGTTGGAAGCTATGCACATGTGGCCAGCGTTGTTTATTTTTTATCTTGGGCGAGACATTAGGGACAAACAGACGCACCTGCGGTTTTTTTGTATGATATTACTATACCCATAGACATTGATGAAACCGAATAACAGTTAAAAAAATGATAACTGTTTTATTTTCCTGTTCCTTTTTTACTAAAATGTCTTTTAATTCCGTGAAAACACGTATTAAAAAAAAATAAACATACATTTTTTTATGTTTCCCATGATCTACAGTAATAATCTTATAGTATCATAAATAAAAGATTTTATCTATACATACTGCTATATTGTATAGTTTTCATACTAAGTGCCCAATGACCTTTCCCCATCAGTTGACACAAACAGCCTGATAGTAACAGTAATAAGAAGCAGGATAATGGTGATGACGATTATATTAACTTCAATGAATAAAATAGATAAAGCCATCACAATGTCAACGTTGTAAACTTGAATAGATACCACCCCTAAATAGGTCGTAGGATGTGAACGGTTTTGGTAAATGTGTCTAGCAGTAGACGTATGTATGTAGGTTGATGGTAACGGTAATGAGAACCATGATAACGATAATGATGATTGTAATAACTTCCATGAATAAAATTGATAAAAAAACACAAAGCTAACATTGTAACAACGAAATTAATTATATGGAAACATACCGTAAAATTGCTTCAAGAATTGTGACAATAGCAGTTATGTTGTGTGCTCTTCCATTGTGACATTTATGTACATATTTGTATCTGCTGGGCATTGTTGGGGGAACCTCAAAGTGTTTTTTTTTTTTTTCTTTCTTTTTTTATGTTAAGGTGGGCAGACAGGCTGACGGTCCACTTAATGGTAGGACGTTTAAGCAACGCCTAAGGATTGGATTATTAGGAGTGGATAGGGAAATGGGCTCTAAAAATTGGAAATGGGAATAAACTTTCATTTTTAGTTAATACGTGGCTTTTAAAGCTTCAATCCATGAATCAACTTCACGAACAGTTTTTCAATCTAGCAAATTGATCCCACCCGTTCCTGTTTTCCCTAGCAATGTGTTTCTGTCGCGTCCACCCGTCCGATGCATGATATAAAAAGTCTTTTTGCGCACACAGCTTTGCCGGTTTCCACTTATCCTTTTGCTATTGGGTGTATTGATCCGTGTAAAAAAAAATCAGGGAAACACACACCGAGTCCATGGTAATGTGATTATTTCGGTCGGACCATCGCCCCCGGACACGAGAAAATTGTTGTAAATGGGTCCGTTTACGACAACGATATCGCGTTACGTCAATTTGGAACGATTCACGCATGATTTACTCTTTTCATTTTGGTTATAGCTACAGATTTTTCGTAATGTTTCTTTACTCGGTAAAAAAATTAATTTGTTGAGGCTCCGCAGTCATAAATTGGGATTTACATTTGGTGATGGTAACGTTCTCCTTACAGTGTAATATCAGTCATGAGTGCTTCAGTTACGAATACTTAGGTGCATAAGTGTCTTTCGGTTGCTCAGCAACTCATCTTACGACCGATTCGGGCTAATTAGTATTTGTTAAGAATTGACTTTCATATTGTTCATTGGCCTTTGTCCCATTACCTACACATTTCTGATACTTGAGTATCGAATCGACCCTCCTTGAGAAGCACAAGTCTATTATGTTCATGTTCATGTGTGACACAACCTCTTTTGTATGCTAAAGGATGGCAGGCAGGCTGATGGTCTACTTTTTGGCCTACAACAAAAGCAACGCCTAAGCTGCTGCAAGTGCGCTGACGACTGAAATAGGATTAAGGATAAGGGGTTAGGAATGGATAGGGAAATGGGTTCTGACATCCCCTACTCACTCATCGAAACACAACAGCACACGTGCTGTTATTTCGCGGTGATCTTCTGTAAGGGGGTGGCAAAATGTAACAACATAAACAACACTAAAATGTAACAACATAAGTGTTATTTCACGATGGTCTGCACTAACTGGGTGGCTCCTGTCACCAAACGGGCGCTGAACGGGCGCCCCTGTTATGACTTCAGATTGTTGTGTGCTCACCACTATTAATCTATAGATATAATAAAATCGTAAACGAGCCGTGAAATTGTGCATGCACGTTATCAAGGATACAAAAAAAGGACATAGGGTATCTTTCATCCAGAAAAAGTATTAACACCTTAGAAAAAGGGGCCCCGACGAAAACGCAAAAGTTAGTATTGATATAAAAAAAGGATTTAGCAAGGAGATATTTAATTAAGATAATTACAATTTCCACGAAACGATGGTTAAGTTTGAGAAATTGTTCCTTGAAGTTCATTAGTGATAGCAACAAGCAATATTCTGGAGTTTTTAATTAAAAAAAAAAAGAAAAAAGAAAATAATAATGAAAGTTCGAGGTTTCTCTCAATTAATAATTTAATTTAATATTTTTTTATTGTTTATTAATTCCTGATGATGGTATATAACAAAACAGTCTACATCTACCACTGTAACCAAAACATACCAAAACTGTATACAATGCGGTAGCTCCGACAGCATCCAGGCTATATTGTTATACACTTATACGCGTCTGTTTTCTTAGGTATTATTAATTAAATCTTATTACATTTATTCATTCTTTATTGTGCATATATTTTTGTCAGGCGTTAAATTTTTAAATTTTATTTTTAGATTATCCCTCGATGGCAGTACTTTTTTCTGGTTTCTATGTATGCCTAACGACGCGTAGAGGGAGGGGGGTAAAGAGGGGAGATGGGGAGGGTGAGTAGCCTATGATACTAGCTGAAAATGTAGCTTTCTATAGGTGAAAGAGTTTTTAAAATCGGTCCAGTAGTTTTTGAGTTTATTCAATACAAACATACAAATCTTTTCTCTTTATAATATTATTAGTAATTAGTATATTAGTACAGACACAGTCTAACCATACTTACAGTAAGGCAACGAATGTACTTGCGTAGAGCAACGATCGGCGAACTCGTTTCAGTTTGCAGGCTCGAACATTGAGCGTTGCCCGACTGTATGACGTAAGTATGGTTAGACTGTGGTATAGATTAGAATAGGACTCGAAGGTACTAGTATATATTCTGTGTCGAAGGGTCTTACAGTTTCACGTATAATTAATACATACTGCAGTGTGTTACGGCTCGGCCGTTCGCCTTCGACTGAAAACTCATCTTCGATTGAAAACGGGCACCCGTGTCAGTGACCAACCGATTCCAAATCGGATGTACGAAGATCATCATAGATCAAGATGACGAGTAGTTCTAATTCCTTTGACCAGTGCTCAACATGCAAACCGTTTAAGGTTTTCTCGTCAAACCAGTGGGGCATGGTGCTCTTCATGGACGAGTGCAAAGTGAAATTGCTTAGTGACGATCGGCGTATTAGGGTGTGGAGATGACTTGGCGGAATGATTTACGGATGACTGTATCGACGAAGTTGACCATTTCGGTGGTCCCAATTCAATGACTTGAGGTGGGATTAGCTTACACGGCAAAACTGAGCTCCATTTTCTGAATGAAGAAAGCGTAACTGCACAGCATTAGATCGGGGATGTCATCATGTTTCCTGATGCAAGACAATGCGTGGCCAGCGAACAGTTCGCACTTATGTAAATCCGATAGAGAATATGTGGGATCAATTGAAAGGAAAGAGTGAGTAAGAGATCCACAACCAGCAACAGCTGATTAATGCAATAAAAACTGCCTGAGAAGAGATTCCAGCTGAAATCGTGAGGTATTTGATTGAGAGCATGCAATCCAGGCTTCGGGTGTGGATAGCTAAAAGAGGAGGGCATACCCATTTACTTAAAGTTATGAGTGCAGATTTTATAAATTTTTCAGTCACTTTCCATTGTTTGTTTTTCATAAAAAAAATATTTTTTTGTGTTTTTGTGTTTTTAAATTTTAAATAATCATTAGCCTTAATTGTAAGCAAGGACATTGCTTAAAATTAAGTTTGTTATTGTTGCCTAAATAAAAATTGTTATTAATTGTATTGTTTCTATGCTATATCAGAAAGACTTACAATTTTGTTTTGACTAGTATATATTATTTCCTTGCAATTAAAAAGAATTAAAAATCTCAATAGCCTCTTAAAAAGTTAAAGAGCCTCTTCGCTCGTTTACGTGGAATCGACAACTTTGAAGGTTAAAAATATTATTGTACAAACGTTCGCTGTAAACTAAAAAAAAAAATTTGTAATATTAGTAGGTAGTAGAGAGAGGTTCTTATAACTTTTTAAAAGAAGATAAATGGAAAACATTATACCTACCATAAATGTAGTACGTTCTTCTCTCATATCCTCTGTCAACACCTTTTGGACACCAACTGTCTAATAGGATGTCGATTGTTTATCCTCATCCAGGGATTTTGGATAGACAATCCTATCTATAGATATAGATCTCAGGATGCTGTTACCGCTGCCCCGAAAGCGCTTTAGCAGAGAGGCACAAAACTGTCAAAACGTTTGACTGTAACTTTAACAAGGTATAATTAAAAATTATAAAGTAACCCCCGACATTCTATTGAACCCAAACACGCTATATCTGTTGTAAGTTGCTGAGAAGTTGCGTGTCCTGCAGACTACTTAATGCTGCAGCATCAGGTCAAGGTTACCACGTCATGGAAATATCATCGAAGTAACAGTACACCCCATTTTAAATCAATCGAACCTATGGAAGTTAGTAAGATCCTTTTGTCAACTTGGAAATGAGCTCATGATCTTCAAACGCCCTGAACAGATCTTCATAAATTATAGTTAACAAATATTTCGATCAGCTTTCAAACAAAAAAAAAAACGCATAAAATTCGGTCCGACCGTTTGGGAGCTAACTGACAGATACACCCATACACAAGGTTAAACTGATAACACAGGTTAACTTACCTCTTTTTGCGTCGGGCGTCGGTCGGGCAAAAATAAAACGTAATCTTTACTATGATTGTATATCTAGCGTACCTGTAAGAGAGCATGTTGAACGCCAATGCCTTTTTTTAACATTGGGAAATCCTCATGGACGACCGGCAGCGTAGGGGAGGTTTTGTCGGACTCCTATCGGCTAAAACCCAACGTCATTCTAGCGCGGCCTTAGGTGGGCGGGGTTCTGGAAATGTTGTGACACGAATAACACGAAGAAGAATTGTGGAACAACAAACAACAAAACTAGTTGAACGTAAAAGTAACGTCTATATAAACATTTCATTAATGCGACAATCTCTGAAACTGGGAAGTAGGGAGTTGGGGAGTTAGGGGTGGGATCCAAGACTCTTGCAATAATCCGGCTAGAAGGAGCTTAACGACCTAATCTTTCCAACGTCAACCGCAATGCGAATTGAACTCAAAGCCATGGTGTATTTGGGTGCAAAACAGTTTGATATTTATTTACTAAAGTAAAAATCAAAGCGAAGTTAACTTAAAAACTAAAGCCTTATCTGCTGTATTGCATTCTCTCTTTATGGTATTAGGTTAAGTATATTTTAATGCGCTAAATATTTATATTATATATTATTGTACGTATTATGTAAGTATACAAAATTTCAAGACTTGGAACGAACGCTTAAATAGATTTATGATTTGGTAACTATATGCAAGACCTTCCAAGTCATTATCATAACAGATTTTATAGATTTCGATGTGCTTTTTCCGAATTTCTACTTTGCCACCTCGTATCTTTATCGCCTCCATATTAGAAAATATTGCCTCCATATTTGACAATATCTCCTTTACGATAAAAACAATTAAACTAGAGAAAATTTCCTACAATTTATCTCAAAACATTTTTCTTGTAAAATTAATAGTTTCAGCGTACGAACCCCGCAAAGTTTACACCAACAGGTGTTTTGACCAAAAAAACTCATTTCCACACTACCATGAGGTAGAGTTAATGGCGCGTTTTTTTAAAAATCCTTTGAAGTGAAGAAAAAGGATTGGAGACTTTTCGTAAGTCAAGTGTTCAAAGAAAGGACAAAAAGGAGGGAGTGAGATCCATAATGGTACACGATGTATATCGAAAGTCTGTGTCCAAAAGACAGACTTAATTGTAGGGTGATCATGAAAGCTTTAAGCGAACATCTCGGCATAAAATAACGCTATGATTATTATTATTTTTCTTAGGATAATAACTCCATAGAATGCTTAACAAAGATCTTTGTTTCTCTTCAACTCCTCCAAATAATGATTAATTTATCAACTAAGGATATATTTACATACTTTGTTGACATAAGTAGATTAGTAGGTGCGAACTGTGTACATACTTCGGTATAAATAGGTCATGCAAGCAATCTCGTTAGATTAGAATTAGAAGTATCGCATAATACGGATTGCATATCAAATTCAAAAGAAGTAGGATTTTTATTTCCCAATATTTCTTTAATATTTTCTGATCTTCTAATCATGGTGATATTTTAGAACTTACTTTAATTTAACAACTTTTAATGTTAATTTATTTCAGTGATAAAAATAAAAGATATAACGCCTTGCATACATTGACGCCTGACATAAACTTTTGCCAAGCATTGAATTTTTATTTTTAGATAGCTGATGCCCGTCGCTTCTCCCGTGTGGAATATTTAGCCTATGTACTGTTATCCTGTAATTCTATTCTATTGGTGAAAGAATTTTTTAAATCGGAATTTTAATTAAAAAAAAAAACGAACTTTACCTCTTTATAATATTAGTAAAGTAAATTATAGATTACTCGCTACAATAATTAAAAAAGAAGCATAACTGCGAAGTCTATACTATTATATAAAATGTTGTTCCCCGCGGACTACAAAACCGCTAAACCGTTTTTGACGAAATTTTCAGGAAATCTAGTTTAGCCCATCCTGTGACCCTGTGAAGTTTAGTAGCTATTGGACAAACATCATAAAAGCGGTAACAAAAAATTGTTACCGCTTTTATGATGATTTTATTTTTAAATGATTTATTTTGAATCATTTAAAAATATGCCTTTAAAATGATTTTATAATGATGCTTTTATAATGATTTTATTTTGAAATTTTGCGTATAGGTGGTCAGCTTTGAACTTAAGCTTTTCCCTTGGGACCCCATCGCTTCCAATGTTTTTCATGAATATAATATCGTATTAGGTTCATCTCTCGGAGACACATCCAGAGTAACTGTCAGTACCTTTTTGCAACTAGAGGTCCTTAAAAATATTAATTATCCGAAATAAATAAACATTATTATTATTATTAATCCAGTAATCGTTACTTCAACTTCTAATTCTGTGAAGTGACAAATAAAAAAAAACACACACACATTTCAGCAATTTGGCATAGAAAATTTTATACTTATTTCATAATAGGTAATATTACAGCTCTTTCTCTAATGCCAATTTAAAAAAAAACAGGACAAGTGAGAGTTGAACTCGCGTGAAGAGGGTTCCGTACGATGTTACCTATCCGCACAATATTGTATGATTTACCATGTTATTTTAATATCATGGACTTCTTATAGGTTTTCCTATAATTTATAAGTAGAAAACTAATTTCTGTATTTTTTTCAAAATTTTAGGTTCAGTAGTTTCGGAGATATCAGACAGACGGACACACGAGTGATCCTATAAGGGTTCCGTTTTGTTATTCGGACTTACGGAACCCTAAAAATGAACAGAAAAAGAACTCATTTTTTAAAAGATATAATATTGAAATTAGTTTTTTAAGATTTGTTTTTTCTTTTTTTTTTTAAACTCAATGATTAAAAAATGTTACATGGCCCACAGTGATATCTTTGTCCAACCATGACACAAATAAAACAGAGTTTCTTCTTATTTGTGTCTTCCATTATATAAGTTATCCAATATTTTTCCTCGAGACACATAAAAATACAAAACTTTTAAATTAAATTCGTGAACGCAACCCTCTTGGTACTGAGTCAGGCTTGGCGTTATTGTATTTAGGAAACCACCTGCGAAATGTCGCTAAGAGTTTTGCACACTTGTATATGCTCTTACTAAAAATCACATGACTTTCTTCAATAAGATGTTATAAGCTCAACATAACATTGAGCGATTGTTTTTGGACCAGTAGACAAACAATGCTTGACTTTAATTTAGTCAAATAAATTACTTAATAAAGATAAACGAGCATTCCAATTAAAGATGGTCAAGTAGCTGAATAGTGTCTCCTATCACTGTCGCTCAACGGAACCAAAGTATTTAAATGTTTTTGTTCACATTTACTGTGCCTCCCACTCGCCTAAAGCATTAGGTTGGCCAAAAAGTGCTTGCAGATTTTGGCACTGGTGCACTTTATATTTAAAATGCTGTGATCATTTTAAAAATAATTTATATTAAATACATAATATTTATTTATTTATTGAAAAAGCAAACCTAACAGCATACAAAAAATTGCAAGTACATTTTAAATAAGATTAAATTTTTACAAAGCCTATTACTTGGTCTGACAAATTACAATTTAAAAGTACAAATATACATAATATACAAACACATATACATACATACATATAAGTATAAACATATATGGGTGATTGCATGTGTGTGAGAGTGAGTGATTTACTAATGTTAATGTTAATGTGTGTGTGTGGGGGGGGGGGGGGGGCGTATGTGCTCTGTGTGTGTTTTGTGTTGTGTGTTTGGTACCGCTCAATGGAGGAAACAAAGTTACTTTTCAATATGGTATAGACTATATAATATGTAATCAACTAGTTGGTGCCCGCGTCTAAATGTATGAGCAATGTAACGCCTAACATCTTTATTGCAGTTATAGCTTTGCTAGGCGTTACGTGATCCCTCGGGAACGGTACTTTTTTCTGGATGAAAGGTACCCTATGTCCTTTCCTGCTTTCCTGACAACGCACATGCAAAATTTCATGATAATCGGTTCAGCGGTTTAGGCGTGAAAAGGTAATAGTTACTTTCACATTTATAATATTAAGTATGGATACATAATTTATCATAAATATAATAAAATCGTAAACGAACAGTGTACGCACTGTACACATGTACAGTATTTTTTCAAAAAATCATTTGTACACTTATCTCAGAAACCGATATGAATGTGATTTTGTATAGATTGTATGATTTTGTATGCTATATTGTATAGCAAGCTTCCTATAACGTTTAGTCCATAAATTTTGTTCATATGTATTCATATGTGTTGTATTTATAATATTTGTTTCATTCCAATCGGTTTACAACGTCGAAATATAATATAACCTGGTTTACAAACAAAAAAAACTATACTGAATAGCGAAATGTCACGCGTACCAAGTCGCGGGCACAGTTAGTATAAAATATAATATTTTTTTAAAATAAAGTGTCTCCAAATTAAACTAAATTCGGAGATATTAATTTTTTTAAAGTTTTTATACAAGCGTGCAGTACCAAAATACCGCAACAACTTTTTAGCCAAACCAATGCATGTTAGTAACAATTAGTAACAATCAAATAAAAAAGGCAGAACTAACCACTGAATTCGGTATATTTATGATGCATTCGAAATAACCGATTCGGTAAACATATATTAAGTTAATATTTGTATTCAGAGAATATAATTAGCTCGCATTGTATGACAAATTAATATTATTATGATATTTAATGGTAAATGGTAAACCACAATGAATCAAAAAGCAAGTGCATACAAAGTTAATTTAATAAAGTGCAATTAAATCAATGTTATTAAATCAGAAATTGTTTATTCTAGCATTTGTGCTGTTATGATCTCGGCAAGTGAGTTTAAGTGAGAGTTTAAGAAAAACATTGATTTCTAATTGTATCGAATAAACTAGATTGCATATAACCTTATTATGACGTTTTGATATTTTAATAAATATTAGAAATAATAAAAACGTCCTCTAATATAAAACCATGGCAGAAATTTTTAATTAACGGGATGTATTGTCATAATCACTTTGCTATGTTTAAAGTATAAAGTTTCACAGAAGATCTTGCTGCCCATCTCCTGCTAACCAAGGTTAGGGTCTCTTCCAATACGCTACACGTCCCCACATGGGCTTCGCAGCGGCTGGATGCGTTGGGCAGAGGACCGTATGTGGTGGCGAGCCTTGAGAGGGGCATATATCTAACAGTGGAGAAGAGACACAGGCTGATGATGGCGACTTGACTTTTACTTGTCAAACAAATGTTAAACAAATTATAATGAAATTTGGCACACATATAGACCATATCCTGAATTACCATATTGATACTTGTGGGGAAAAACAAAAACGGTATTATGTAAACGTAAGTTTAGCTCTCGAATGGCTTCACGATTAACATCCTAACTAACATTATAAAAGCGAAAGTGAGTTTGTTTGTTTGATTCGCTATCACATCACGCCTCAATTATTCAACGATTTATTTTAATGTTAAGATCGGTAGACAGGCTGACGGTTCACTTGATGGTAGATGGCTACCGTTCGCGTCTCCTATAACACAAGCAACGCCATAGCCGCTGCAAGTGCGCTGCCGACTACAGTAGAATTAAGGATAAGGGATTAGGAGGGGATAGCGAAATGGGCTCTGGATTCCCTTACTCACTCACCGAAACACAACAGCACACGTGCTGTTATTTCACGGTGGTCTTCTGTAAGGGGGTGGTTACAGCCGCCCGACGGGCTGCCCAAATGAATGAGAAGTGCAGTGTGCCCTGCCATTACTTTCCAGCTCCAGACCAGAGTCAAATTTGAGAAATTCATTTTTCAAAGTTAACCCTGCCGGGAATCGAACCCAGGAACCCTAGAACAGGGCGATAACGCAAGCATCCTAACAAATCTAACGGGCTCGTCAAATCATGAATTTCTGTCCCTTTCTGTAACCATTACAACATACACGTTGCCAGGGATACAGAAAAGGATTTGTCCTTTGGGATACTTTTCATCCAGAAAAAGTACTATTCCCGAGCGATCATATAAAAATAATATTTGAGCAAATATTTGTTAAATATGAATCCAACTTTTCATATTAAAATGGTATTTTTAGTAACGAACGATAATGCATAATGTCACTTGTTATTTCTCAGAATATGCAAACGCTTTGTGCTGATGATCTCAGCGCTCGTGTAAGCCACAACATACAATTTTACGAATGCGAACGACAATCGTCGTGGGTGCTTTTTAAAAGAGCGTACATGTATACAAGTAGAATGCGTTTACTTTGGTTACTGAATCATTATATTTTATACGACTTTTGCTTTACAATTAAATATTTTAAATGCCATTATAGACATAAAGTAGCTTACAGAATGAACAAGCTGATGTGGCATACTGGCTGAAGTTTTTCTTTAAATGCCTTCTATAGGTGAATCTATGAAATTCATGGGAAACGTTGGAAGCGCAGTCGATAAATTGCTATGGAGCAATATACGGGTCCTTAATATATTACTATATTAGATCTCTAGAAATAAATTAATAAAAAAAGACTAGTTTAATAGGTATACATTAAACGCGACTTAAATATAATCCTAATAAGATATAAACAGACAACCTAATAAGGACCGCATATCGACGCCGAATACAGGTTACTTCTGACCGATACTACTGGAAAGTTTGGAAAGGCCTATGTCCAGCAATAGACGTCCTACGGCTGAGATAAGACGAGTAGGTAAGAGTTGTAACTCAAAGACATAGGACAGACTGTGATTCAGAATTCAATAATTGTTTTTTTTTTTTAAATTGAGTCACAGCTTCAGGAATTATATATTTTCAAAAATCTATATTCCGTAAAAATCGATTAATGATAAATATATATATTTTTTTTTATTAAAGATGGGTTTGCTCTTGGCCAGCATCTACCCGTGTAGGAAAGATGAGGCCGACGATGCAGCAACCTCACACAGAAGATGCCTATTCACTCGAACCTTGAAGAGATTTTGGTTGTATGAGATAGAGACACAGACGCAGGCAGGGAGTTCCAATCCTTAGCAGCGCCCATTATAAAAGATGTTTTAAAGCGCTTGGTCCGTATTAGAGGGATTTCGACAAGGTGAGGATTGTAACCAGCCGTACGTCTGCATGTCCGCTAGAATAAAGGGGAAGGCGGTATGATCTCATGCAGCTCCCGAGCACACCCTCTGAAGTACATTTTATAGAATACACACAGAGAGGCAATTTTGCGTCTATTTGTCAGGCTCTGCAGCTTAGTTCTTATTATTGTACTGTCACCAAGGATATATCGAGTCGAGTGCGGCAAGTTGGTATTTTGCTGAGCCATCCCAAAGGTGACAGCAATTTACCTTTAATTACGTAATTCATTGACTTAACTTCACAGCTAAAAATGCGTTCTCGTCCGTGAAATCCTTCCGTGTGTTCTCAACGTTTAATAATAGGTACTAAAAGCTGTAAAGTGTATTGCCTAGAAACCTATCCGCCCACAGAGTGTGTGAGAAATAAAATATCGGTCAAGGCGTCGGCGGTTCTTTTGTGTTAAAACACACAAGATCTATCAACTTTTTATCTTTTACGACATTCCATTTTTATGTTTTTTTTTGTTTTTCTTAGTCATTATAATGTGGCTTGTTTCTATTTAAAAAGCTTTCTAGGTTTTTAATGACTAACATATTTTAAACCTATTAGAGATTATTTCGTTTTTAGCTTCTGCTCTCACACTGTCTTAGTATATACAAATAAAATTCTTCAAGTCAATGTTTTTATTTTTACATGATGTTTAAAAACATCTCACTCGAGCTTTATGTCCAGAATTCAAAATAGCTTTGTATGTATTCTTTACAAAAACCCAAAAAACAATACTTATTTTTTATTTATTGATTTCCGAAAATACATGTTTTGTACACAGATTGCGTTGACCCCCCCACGAACGCGAATTGACTGCTTTCATGCAATTGTTAGGAGTACCTATCTTGAAAACGGTTGCTTAGTAATACAACTCTGCTATTTTTAAATATTTTACTGATGTTCTCATAAAATAAGCAAATTGACATTTTACATATGTATTTAAAATTACTAAAATTGCATACATAAATATTTATTATGCACTAGGGGCCCGCCCCCGGCTTCGCCCGGCGTGCAATTTTTATATATCCTAAAACATTCCACGTTTATCCCTCTTTCCATTGGCGAAAACCGAATTAAAATCGGTCTACCCGTTCACGCGTGATGCCGTGACCAGGAGAAATGGGGATTCATTTTTATATATAAGATTACGTTATCTGATCTCTCCTGTTAGGGATTATGGTTTGTTTGTTTATTAATATTTATAAGCAATTAAACAGTTGGTTAATTTTATCTCTCCATTACATAGTATTTGGAAACATTTTTCAATACTTCTTAGATATAAAGTGTTGACATACTCCTGAATAATCCTGGCGTCAATGAATTGTTTTAACTTATGTTTAAATGGTTTAAAGGGATGGCTTTCAACTCTTGGAATTTATCATCACACGTCGGCCCTACTACATGTTGCGTATGGTGTGCCTCTATCGTAGTGGTCTTTAGTAAAATTGTGACGTCACGCTTCTAGATATGTAGGTAGGTATGAGTCAAAGTCACCATGATTAATTTGGGTAACACTTAAATATAAAAGGTCGTTAGACATGCTGACGGTCCACATGAAGGTAGCTACCGTCGTCTGTTGACACGGATAACGCCACAGGTGCTCTAAGTGGGCTGGTGACTTTAATAAGTTATAGGGCCGGCGCACACTGGAGGACGGGACGGTAAAATATTCATATTTTTTCATAGCATTTACGAGACATTTCAAATGCTACGGCGGAATGCCGCAGCACATCGATTTATTCCACTGCATTTGCATTTTCCCCACTTAAAATTTCTGATATAACTTCAAAAAATTATTTTGGAATGATTTTTTTATTGGCCATATTAATAATTTGCTGAAAAAAATAATAATTTGCAGTAACCACCCCCTTACAGAAGACCACCGTGAAATAACAGAACATGTGCTGTTGTGTTTCGGTGAGTGAGTGAGGGATGCCAGAGCCCATTTCCCTATCCCCTTCTAATCCCTTATCCTTAATCCTATTGTAGTCGGCAGCGCACTTGCAGCAGCTTTGGCGTTGTATGTGTTATAGGCGACGGTAGCCACCTACCATCAAGTGGACCGTCAGCCTGTCTGCCGATCTGAACATTAAAAAAATCTAAAAAATTTTGTTTACATTAAAAACCCAAAAATTTTTATAACGAATATTTCCTCCCTGATGATCTCCTACAGTTGATTTGGAAGACTGTCTATTATGTCTTGAATATCTGCTGCGGTATATTCTCCCACTCCTCGAGCATGGAGGTAGGAGCTGGAACCCGACTTCGTACTCGTCTTTTAAGATTATTCCAAACGTGTTCGATAGGGTTTAGGTTCGGACTGCGAGTTGGCTATAGTAGTTGTGCTATAACCACGGCATCAAGGTTCTACGTGACCTTGATGCCTGAGGCTTCCCCAATAATTGAGGCAAAAGAAATGACATAATGTTTTAAGACTTCTTCCACGTACCTTTGAGCATTTACGGTCCCTATTTCAAATAAACCAACTCCGTACGAACCTCATAAGATATACCACTCCATACCATTACTGAGCCACCTTGATAGCCCTTTGTTTCGATAACAGCACACTGTGCAAACCTCTCACCAAGATGTCGGTACACGCTCTGGCTTCCATCGCAATCTCTTAAAGTTACTCTCAACTCATCCGAGAAGAGAACGTTCTTTCATTGCTGCATGGTCCAGTTTCGATATTGTTGAGCAAATCGAAGTCCAGCTCTCCGGTGCTCTGTGGTCAACGCTGGAACTCGAACTGGTTAGAATGCAGTCAAATTACGCTCTGCAAGCCTTCTTCTTATCGTTCTAATACTAACGCTTACATTCCGTATCTCAAATAGGCGATTACGAGCCTCGGGAGCCGTAGTGAAGCAATTTTTTTAGAATGTTGAACACGATGAAGCGGTCATCTTCTTCAGAGGGGTACCTCATACCTTGTCCTGGTCTTCTGGTGTAAGATCCAATTTCTTTGTATCGTCGGATGGTCTCACGCACCGTGGTTTGAGGATATCCCAGCATCTTAAGAATTCTTCACAGGCAATACTTTATGTACGATCAAAACAATTTGAAAGTCAATATTCGACTGAATTCAATAAAAGAGTCTCACACTTGAGGGTCATGAATTGTCTTAATTTATCATAAACTATCCACTTAACAAATTGTCTTTCAGCATTACAAGCGTTTAGTTGTAAACAAAGTTATGCCTCTTTAGCTAGGTGGACGGTTACTTGTGCCTCTGACAATGCAATGAAATTTGAAATACATATATTAAAAGCACACTATGAAAAAATTTAAATACTTCGCCATGCCGTCCTCAAATGTGCGCCGGCCCAATAAGGAATTAGAAAGGCCCTGGTATCCCTTACTTACACACTGAATCACTACAACACATTGCTATTATTTCACTGTGGTCTTCAGTAAGAGGGTGGTTACCGCCAGACGCCGCTAATTTATGACTGCAAAACGCAATGTGACCAGCCACTAAAGCAGGATGCAGCTGATTTTATTTCACGACATACCTAAATTTTGGAGAAGTGACTGAAGAAAGCAAGAAAGCTTAAGTTTTGAGTTTATAACTTTAATGTATAAAAGAAATTCACTTAATATAAATGACAACATGAATTATCCAAAGAATAATATACCTAAGAAAACGTCAAACAAAATAGACTTTGTCTTAACATTTCAACTGTTATGAACTCTAAGCAAAGATTATAACTTTCTTTTACAAGAGAAAGGAAGCTAAATATTACTTAATTTCTTAAGCATTGCTTACTTAACTATAAATGAGAGATTTTTTGAAATTAATTTTACATTTAAAACTTGAAATTTGCTACTTCATTTTAAAAAAAAGAGATATTTATAATTGCTACTTAGTACCAACTATAGTATTTTATTCGGCAAAACACAGGATTGAATGGCGATTGGTTTATTCCCAATCCCAATTATCCTTCCTTATACATAGTACATATTATAAACCAAATCCCCAGCCGCGTCTGTTTGTCTGTATGTTCGCAATAAACTCAAAAACTACTGAGCGGATTTTAATGTGGTTTTCATCAACAGAGTGATTCCTGAGGAAGGTTTAGGTGTATTTCATTTTGGTGTATAAGGTTGTAACATATAAATTTATCTATAGTAATCTATACCAACGTCCATGGGCCCTGTATTGCGTATAGCGCCATCTCGAAAGTATAGCTTAGACACGAATGTGAACTGTGGCAGATAAGAGACTAAATATGGATTACATTCAGCTATATCTTTAGTGCTTTATATCCATATTATGTTTGATATAAATTTATTTATATCATTCTTGTGATTTTGTTATGTGCATATTTAAAGTTCAAAGTTCTAGGAATAAGCATCTTTTGGGTGATCTCGCTCCATCGTCGACCTCATCTTTCCTACACGACTAGCATCTGGCCAAGAGCAAGCCCATTTTTATTAAAAAATAAGAAATAAAATGCTGTTTATATGGCTGGATTACGCATGTAAACTATTCTATGGCAATTAAAAATATAAAGGTATTATTATAATATCGAAGGTTTTTTTAAAAATTATGATACCCACGTGTATAATAAGAGACGATATTTCAATTTTTCGCCGCCTCGCTGTCTACCTCATTAGGATCGCGCCAAAGGATGATCATAAGCGTCACAAAAGCACCAATAAATAATTCCATTCACATTTAGTACGCATAACAGTTACTCGATGTCATAACATTGACTCATCTGCATTATCTGTCGCCTACAGCGAAACTAATTGCATTCGCATATTGAATCCACTAGGTACCTATGTAGATTTTCGTTTAAAATAGCTCGCTGCGTTAAAACCTTTTAAAAGAGATTGTGCAGCGCGAAATAAAAGCAAACAGTGCTTTTGTTTATTGAAAAAGAAAAGAGTGTTATTAAAGTCTGATGAATTTACATTTTTTAGAACTGTAAATTTATTGTATAAACGCGTTATTCTTTTTAAAAATGGTTTACCTTTTTCCAGAGAGATATTTCGTAATGAAAAATGCTTTAAAAATATATTTAAAACATTAAAACGGTAAGGGAGAAATGATGATACGGCCAAGCGTCATTTACTCACCGCATTGAAACATAGCACTTGTGCTATTATTACACAGTAGTCTCTTTTAAAAGACTAGTTACAGCTTCAGTCTTCAGCTTCAGACGCATTGCCCAGTTTATAACTATACGGAATGGAGTAAGTCCTGCCACTACAAAGTAGAAAAGAATATAAACATTCCTCGGTGTTCCCAGGTCTACTGGGGACGTCCTGTCCATGAACCGTAAGCCTAAAAAATATGGACTGCACGTCAGAAGTGAAAACTTCTAGTTTTTACTTCAAAAACGCGGATAAAGCTGCCTTTTTTGAGAAGACACAATTTTTAGAGATCAGTCGACTTTCATAGAAAAATACCGACGCAAGAGCGAGATAGCGTAATTAAAGACAGTTAGAATGAGATAAAAGATTGTCATTGTATTGCATTTTATTATTTTTTGTGTTTAATAATGAAAATACTTCAATGCAAACTGATACCGAACAACTTAATATAATAGAAACATATTAATTTATAAGTGCACATATACAAAAAGGGCACAAAGTATGATCGTGCACATGTGCCGATTACATTACAGAATTTAAAGCGAGCTGTGATTCACAGAGCCAAATTAATATACTGCATAATCGCGTCCAAATAAACGTTTCTATGCACCTACAGGAAGTTTCCAAGTAAGGGAGATAAGTGTACAAGGATTAGGTCATCACTGTGTCATCCTTCAGTTCCAATTCATTTATCAGTATGTAAATGATACCCATTTCAATATAATAATATACATATCTAGAGTAAACTGCAAAAAATATTGTACATATAAACTTGCGACAAATGGTGCTGCATATTGGTTTGTTCCCAATCCCAATTATCGTTCCTTATAGTACATGTTATAAACCAAGTCCCCCGCCGCATATGTTTGTCTGTATGTTCTATCTCAAAAACTATTTCATGCGGTTTTCATCAAAAGAAGCTATTGTTTTGAGTCTATAACTTTAAAGTATAAAAGAAATTCACTTAATATAATAAGAAAACGTCAAATATAAACATTTTTATGACAAAGATATACCAACTCTGCGATTTTTAAACATTTTATTAATGTAAATGGGTATTTTTTGCTTTTAAATGTAAATAAACTAAATAAATAAATAAATATTGCACATATATATAATTTTGAAGATTGCTTTTCTGTTGCATTTCGACAAGTTAACATTTCTGATTAAAAACAAACACTATTCAATAATTTGAAATTATGAAATCTTTTGATTTTATCAAGTACTTTAATTTTTGCAAAACATTTTAAAGAGCTTCAAATTAAGCTAACCAGAATGATAAACTCACATTTTGGTAAACTAAAGCGTCCCCTTCTCCTGGTTAAACTGGCTATAGATGATACCAATTAGGTGACATCGATTTACATTCGGGATAAATTTCAGGATTACTTCTAAAATATTTTTAAACTAACATAATGTTTGACTTATTTTACAAATTCTCAGAATTCCACATCGTATTAGGTTTTAAACGTACTGGTGAATTCTTTAGGCAAAAATTGTTCTCTTACGAGTTGTGTACATTACGATATTCATTTCCATTACTTGCATAAGGACCTTCTGAGGACGGTTTAGAATAGACGATTAGGAATTTATCCCGCGGATCCCCGAATTTTGGAGGAAGCTCCGTGCTGAGGTAATTGCGCTCCAAGTTCCCACGCTTGGAGTTTTGTAACTACAGATACTTCCAGAGTTTGTAGCCGGATTTACATCGTCTCTGTATATTCCCTCTACGCCGGACCGGCGAATTTAGGCCCGTAAAACTGCCGGAAAGTCCAGTGGCTGTAAAATTTAAATGAAGCTGTTCATATTATGCAGGATCCGGCAAAAACAACGCAAATCTGACGGCACGTGCCTTGATGTGACATCCGGCTCAAGCCCCTTGAAGATGGTCTATCGGACAATAGCACTCACGGAAAAACGTGTAGTGCTACGATTTTTCGTGATATTTTGTTTATATTTCCATTGAGCCCTTAGGGATCCCTCCTTTTCCTTAATCCTGTCTACTTATTAATCTGTGATCCTGTGTAGGCAGTCACTTGCAGTGGAGCACCTATGTTGTTGCTTGTGTTATAGGCGACGGTAGCCACCTACCGTCAGCCTGTCTGATAACTTTAACTTAAAATAAAAATTGAAATACCATTTAGGTAAATATTTTTTTTATTGAAATAGTAAACCTCATTGAGCATTTTAGTATCATATTACAACATCACAGAACATTTTATTAATAATATTTCTATTTGTTCACAGTTACGCCTTCTAATCGACAAAAGCCTAGGACTTGGCGTGGTAAGTATTTAAAAAAAATATGAGTTTAATTAATTACCTTTAAGAAACGAATCCTTTACTTTTAAGGCTCATATTGTATTAAAGAAACCGCACAATTATCTACGATCGAATATTAGTGGAAGCAGACCAATAGGTACCTATTTAGATAATAGTTATATTTATTAAAGTTGACTTCGTCAGCATCATCAGCATCGTCAGCAGATAATAGGATAGGTCAAAGTTATCACTAATTTTAATATTATAAATTAAATATGACTTCTTAATTTCGTAAAATTAAAATTAAAAATTAGAAATTTTCTGCATCATATACCTAATAAAATAAATTTATCCCGCGCTTTCACTCACATTTTAATTTATTTCAAAGATATTTCCTTAATTTGCATTGCGTTGCATTTAAATTGCCATATGGCGGCTGTTTTCGGTAATTCTCGGTGCTCTCAAGAATTGGCCTATTCAAAAGATTTTTTTAAAATCCGACTGGTACTTAATTCCAGAGTTAAAAGCATTCAACCAAACAAACAAACTTTTCAGCTATATTATATTAGTACGCGGCTACTATGCGGACGCAAGAAATTTTTCGGGTACTCTAACTGTAGCCTTACCCTTCTGGGATGGATGTAGCCTTGTATTCAAAACCGTTCCCTCATTCCTCATAATAACATCCTACAGAGCGGTCATCTCGTGAGCTAATGTCATGATAATTTCACGGGGCTTTATCATGCGGTACCGTCACCGCTATGACATTGTCCGATTGGTTGTTAATAAACAATGAAGTCACTGATTAAAGTTTCAATAGAACTATATTTGTGTTTCTATATGTATTTCATACATGTTAAAAACACCCTTACTAAACTATCGTATTGAATACAAAAAGATTAAACATATAGAATACATAGAGAGGGCATTGGGAAAATTTTCCTACAGAAGTATTGGTCCTGATCGCCGTAATCAGGGTGGCCATGGCGTAGCTAAATAACCTTGTAAAGTTGGTATGGACTGAGCGATTTTGTACCACGTGGTTCTAAATGTCGCATTACGGATTCTTTCGTTTTGCCCTATATATACAGTATTAGAAAATCTTTGATTGTATACATAAGCTTTTTGTACAGAAAACAGTAGAAATCATTATTTCAATAAAATTTTAGAAAAAATAAATTGTATATTCTATAAATGAATTACTTCATTAATAAGCAATTTACCTTCAGACAAATAGATTAAATAGACAGAGAGGGCATTGCGAATTTTTTCCTACAAAAATATTGATCCTGATCGCCGTAATCAGGATGGCCATGGCGTTGTATTAATAAAGTTAATAAGCCTTGTAAAGTTGGTGATGGACTGAGCGATTTTGTACCACGTGGTTCTAAATGTCACATTACGGATTCTTTCGTGTTGTCCGATCTATACAGTTGAAAATCTTTGCCTTCAGCTGAACTGAAGAACTTTGAAGTGGCGTTGAATTTAAGATGTACAAAAATATTGTTTTTTTATTTTTTTTATTGAAGATGTAAAAAGATAAAACGGATAATTATCTTTATAATTATTTCAATTTAAAATAAATATTATAATTTTGCGCGAAATTTAATGTTAAATAAATAATAAACTACGCTGTTACAAGGATAGATCGAATGTTGCTGTGCCAAAAATAGCAGGTAAAAGTAACGTTATTTGCCGTTATACTTTACAATAGTGCGCTTTTCTTTCGAATAATTTGATAATAAAAGAATGTATTAATAAAGTTAATAATATTATAAAACGGCGCCCAAACCAAATGCGCAAAGAGTAACTATTTTTATACTTATTAGAAAAAAAAAGTATTTGCAACTTTCTTCAAGATATTGTTATATTTTTAGTAAATATTTCTGAATATCATTACCTCATTTTTTTACTACATTAGAAATTAGAAACAAGATAAACAAGTAGGTAATGAAACTTAGGTTACTTTTTTATTGGGTCAGTTAAAGAGCAAATAATAGTGTTATTTATTTTCCATCATTAGTCATGACCAACTGACAGACGTCAGGATCGCATTCTTTTATTGATCGTACCTGTAGTTGAATGAAATATATAATTTGCATATTTTTCTTGTGATTTCTCTGTATCTATAGGAAACAATCATTTAATGGCCCTCGGCTTCGCACGAAGGCTATTTTTTTCTGCAAATTATATAGGTACACAAACATTCCCGTTTATCACTCTATTTTTTCACAGAACACCGGTACGGTGACGTTTGGAATTTGAAGTCATAGATAAAGATTTAGCTTAATTTTTATCTTAGGTAGATAAGCAAAAATCTCTTTTTTAATTTTCGATTTCATCGGCGCTGCGTCTTTAGTAACTTCCAAACGTCACCGTACCCATGCTATGAAATATGTACGAGTATATAGTTAAAATTGTAAATATCCGTTGAATAGTTTAGAAGAAGTTTGCGGAGAAACAGAGAACAGAGACGAGATATGTATACAGATATAGATTCATGCCAAACAAATATACGAAGATCAGTTAAGCACTTTCTCTAGGTTTTGCCTGTTAATTACGTTAAGCTACTTCAACAGGGGACAGGAAAAAAGCTATTTAAACCACCCTTGTATTTAAAAATAAATAAATATAAATTTGCTTAATTAACACTTGACAATGATGAACAAAAAATATGATTTTTAAAATACAAATTAAACGAGGCATTGCCTCTATTTGCATTTTTTTTTCAACTTAAGTATGTACTCTTATTTAAAATGTTGCGGTCACTTGGAACTTAGAGTGTTTAAAAATAAAATAAATAGTTATTATGTTATATTGAAAAATTACGAATAGAACCAATCAAACTCGTCATTAATGAAATAAATTACAATTGTCGATTAATGATTAATAAAATAACATTAATTAATATTTTTCTTTGCACTGTATCTGTAGCGTATTTTTGTTAAAATCGGCAGACAGGCTGACGGTCCACTTGATCGTAGGAGGCTACCGTAGCCTAAAACACAAGCAACGCAATTGCTGTGCTGCAAGTGCACTGTCGACAACAGTAGGATTAAGGATATGGGTTTCGAAAGGGTTAGCGAAATGGGCTCTGGCATCCCTTACTCGCTCTCCGAAACACAACAGCACTTGTGCTGTTATTTCACAGTCATCTTCTGTAAGGGGGTGCTTACTGCCGCCAGACGGGCTGCCCAAATGATTGCAAAATTCAGTGTGCCCTGCCACTACTTTCAAATCCAGACCAGAGCCAAGAAAAACCGTCGGTACTTTCTTAAAATTTTATCTACACATATAATAAAATCGTAAACGAGCCGTCTCTGTACATTAATATTTTTTTTTCAAAAAGTAGTTTGTACACGTTGTACTTATGTTACCGAAGTCAAAAAATAATTTTTAGAATTTTATGCACGCTAATCTCAGAAAAGGCTTAACAGATTTGAATGCGGTTTTCACTGATGTATTGTAGCAAGCTTCCCGTAACATTTTGTGCTTGTTTCATTCTAATCGGTTTACAAACAAAAAAGTTACGTTTTATAACGAATACCACGCGTACGAAGTTGCTGGCTCATCTATTCATCAATAAAATTGGATATTTCATCCAAATAACGGGATCTTATTTGGATCAAGTGGGGTTTTAACGAAAAGAAAATTTCCTTGATAGTTATAATACTTTCTTGTATGGTTATAATAGGCATTTTAAAATTACTCCAATTAATAAAAAAAACAAAAAGAAATAATTTAAAAATAATTAATATATTCTAATGTATTTCAAAAGCTCACTTTCAAACCAAATCGCTATTCCCCTGGGCGTGACCTGTCCTATTTCGACATATTTGAGGCTAATGTACAACTTCAAAGAGTAAGTTATTCATATTTGGGGAAACTACATAATAAATATTGTAAATTCCCTTATCAATATTAAAATTTATTTCTAGTTAATTATTCAACATTTTATTATTCGCCATTGCTGTGTAAGTCAATGTATTCTTTACTAGCGACCGCCATCGGCTTCGCTTGGATGCAATTTTTTTCTGTAAATTATAAATCCAGACAAGCTGACTTGATGGAATGTGGCTTACGCGCTTATTAACACAAGCAACGCCATAGGTGTTGTGAATGCGCTACCATCCTTAATAGGTTAAAGGATAAGGATAAGGAAAAGGGTTCTCCTTACTCACTAACTAACATCACTTGCTGTTATTTCGCTCTGGTATTCTGCAAGGGGGTATTTTGCTTTTTATACTGTTATAGCATTAATGGTAAAATTTAAATGATGATTTGTGATTGACGTAAGTGTTCCAGTAAGCGTTATTCAGGGTTATTTTGAATGGAATTTTAATCCCCAAAAACTTTGTCGAAATGGTTAGTCAGCAATACTTATCTACTAATATATACTAAAAAAATTGTTAACCTCATAAGAAGTATTTGATAGCTCTCTCTCTCTGTAAATTAAAATATAAAAAACGTATATATTTATGTATAGGTCGTCAGACAGGCTTACGGTCCACTTGATGGCGGGCCAACCGCCGTCGCCTATTAACAGAAGCAACGTTACAAGTGCTACTATTAGGAAGTAAAAATGGATTAGGAAGTAACAGGGCAACGGGCTCTGCCCTCCTCCTCATTACTCACTCTCTGGAACACAATAGCACACATGCTGTTACTTCACAGTGGGGTTCTTTGAGGGGATGGTTACTGTCGCCAGAAGGGTTGCCCATTATTGTGACCGACCATCACTAATTTAATATATTTGTAACGTGAAAATATTTAAATATTTGATGACATTTTTATTACATTTTTTAATGTTACCTAAGGTTAACAGGTTGACGGTCCACTTGATGGTAGGTGGTTACCGTCGCCTATAACACAAGCAAGGTCACAATGCTGCAAGTGTGCTGTTGACTACATCAGTAGGATTAGGGATAAGGGATTGGACAGGGTTAGAGAAATGGGCTCTAGCATCGCTTACTTATTCACCGAAACACAACAGCGTACATACTGTTATTTCACGGTGCTGGTCTTTTGTAAGGAGTTGGTTATTGCCGCCAGACGGGCTGCCCAAATGAATGCGAAACGCAGTGTGTCTTGTCACTACTTTCCAGATCCAGACCAGAGCCAACTTTGAAAAGTTAATTTCCAAAGTGATCCTGCCGAGAATCGAACCCTAGAACAGAGCGTTAAGGCAAGCACCCTAACCACTCATCCAACGGGCTTGTAAAATAATTTAAAGTCGGTTTAAGATAGGAAAATGGCCAGAGCCCTATCCCTTCCTACATACTAAGGTTGGCAGCGCACTTACAGCGCGTTGCTTGCGTAATAGGCGACGGTGGCCATCTACCATCAAGTGGACTGGCAGCTTGTTTGACGAACATTCATCATCATAAACAGCCTATTATATGTCCCCACTGTAGGGGGCACTGTCTATCTTCTCAAGAAGGACGTATGTGCTATATGGTTCACCACAGTAGCCCAGTGCGAGTTGGTAGAGTTCACGTGCGCCTTGGAAATCCTTCTTTGGCGTATGCAGGTTTCTCACCGTTCCTTCACCGTTTGAGAGTAGTCAATAAATGCACTTAAGTTTTTAGAAAAAACCCATACGTGGTACCTCTCGATCATCGATATACATCTCGATATGATATGATTACGGCCATTACATAAAGAAAAAGAAAAACTTTTCTTTTAGCTATGTTTCTTTTTTCAATAGTCATCAATGTTAATAAATAAATGCTTAGTAGAGGTGGTGGAGATTGGGAATAATACATCCCATTTGCCACCACTGGTCACGAACATGGTGGTGGCGAATGGGAACATACCGAATTGGACATTATCAAATTTAAAATGAAAATAAGACTATTAATCAGATCTGTCAATGTTATCAATGTCAGTTCTTTCTCCTTTTAAGTCTGTGGAACCATAAAACATGTCATATTTGAAAGCGGCTGCTTTGTTTATTGTTACTGTTATTTGGCCAGTGTGGATGCATGCGGTGATGTCATAGTGTGACATATTAACTCTAGCCTTCGCTCGCCCACAGAACGTAACTTGAAACGTTTCGTTGCGGAAATGACCGTCACGCGTTGAATGCAAATGAGGATTTGAAATGAAATTTTGCGCGTTTGTAATGTAACATACATTAGGGAAAATTTATTTTCATAATCTACAATGGGATCCTCCTTTTCGAATTCCTAGAAAATAAAAAAAGTGCTAAGTTATCTGCTTTATTACGTTATATGCAAATATATATATAAGTCGTGTAACTGACCGTTTTTTATGATTTTTAATTTGTTGAATTTGTCTCCCATACAAATAGCAGAATAACTGTTAAAATATCTGAAATATTCACGAAAAAAAAATCTCTTGCATTTAAAAAATTGTATGCTTGTTACTTAATCACGCAAAAACGGCTGAATAGATTTGGATGAACGGTTAAACAGATTTGTTAAAAAAAAATTATGTTAAGATCGGCAGACAGGTTGACGGTCCACTTGATGGTAGGTGGCTACTGTCGCCTTATAACACAAGCAGCGTCACAGCTGCTGCAAGTGCGCTGTCGACTTCAGTAGGATTAAGGATATGGGATTGGAAAGGGTTGGTGAAATGGGCTCTGGCATCCTTTACTCACTCACCGAAACACAACTGTTATTCACGCTCATTACTGTTATTTCACGGTGGTCTTCTGTAAGGGGGTGATTAAGGTCGCCAGACGGGCTGCCCAAATGACTGCGAGACGCAGTGTGCCCTGCCACTACATGTTAGTTTTATTAGTGCTACTTCTTTTTACATATTTCGCCTACAAATAATAAAAAATTGTAATGTTCACAATATCAAAACTAGGTTTAAAAACTATATTGATTTATTTACATAAAACGCGACTCTACAATATAAATAATTCTTTTTTCGTTTTATAATAAACTTCTTGACATGAATCAGAGCCTTACCTATAAACAAATTTAAAAGTGTAATCAAAACCAAACTCTGTTCGATTACAAAATCTAAAAGTATAATGAAGCCTGTAATTAAACGATTTTGAGCTCATAATTGTTATAATAAATATATTATTTTAAAGATGGTATCCTGAGTTTCTTTCGGGGTCATCGGAAGTCATCTGGGTTATTATTTTCCGAAACCCTGCTAAAATTTATAATCGACTTCAAAAAAGTGATCTCGTTATCCCATTTTTGAGAAATAAACGATTTGATTTGATTCGATTTGCAGATTGGCGCTTGAACTGTCAAATTTTAGGTCGATATTGATGGTGCTACTCTGCTCAGAGCCAGTTGCGCGCATGATCTCATAAAACGTATATTTAGACATCAGCCTGATGACTCTCTCAACCGCTATTGTTGTTCACAAAACGTTGACAAATTAATGGCCATCATAAACTAGCATAATTTGACTGGCTACTTTTATTAGTATGAAATATATCTCCGAGCGGAATTCAAATCTTGTAAATTGTGTCCCGAATAATACGCATATTGCGTAACGAAATACAAAAAGGGTAGTGGTGACATATAGTCACTGGACATCCCTTTTGGCGACGGTAACCACTGCCTTATTGAATGTCACAGTGAAATAATAGATTATGTGCCCTTATGTTTTTGTCACTTTCTAAGGAATGCCATTCTCCTTATCCCTTCTATTTTGTTAAGGACAGCAGCGCACTTGCCCCTATGACGTCATTTGTTAATAAGAAGACGGTAGCCACATATCATCAGTCAACCTACCTGTCGATCAAGTTCAGTCGATTATTCAAGCCTGATTTAATCGTGTATATCAAAAACAAAAGTCACCTTCGGCTATATACAAGATGTCCCAAAATTCAACCGTAAGCGGGAACCAGGGAATGGACAAGTTAATGACTACCCAGGGAAAAATAATAAAAAAATCGAACTCTTTTTTTTATTATTAAAAAACTAACACAAGCATTGCCACAGATGCTGCAAGTGCGTTGCCGACAGTAGTAGGATTAAGGATAAGAGAAATGGGCTCTGGTATCCCTTACTCAGTTACCGAAATGCAACAGCACACGTGCTGTTATTTCACGGCGTCTTCTGTAAGGGGGTGATTACTGCCGTCAGATGGGCTGCCCAAAATGACTGCGAAAAGTAGTGTGCCCCGCCACTACTTGCCTGATCCAGATCAGAGCCAACGTTGGCTCTGCCTGGAATCGAAGCCGAGACCCCTAGACAGAACGTCCAATGGACTTGTCAAAAATTAGAAAAAAATCAGAGTTTCGTGTGTATACCTACTCGCAATAACAAAAAAGAACACTTAATATTGCTATAGATTATATTTAACCAATGAAATAGTCAGGTAATATAAAAATATATCGCATTCAGAAAACGGAAATTCATCTAGAATACCGAGCAGTCTAGAAATATATAAAAGGGATTTTATTACAACCCAGTGGGAATCGCGTTATCCTGACGTCGGAATTTCGCATTGCTCATTCAAAAAGAAACCATATTTTAAAGAGCTAGAGATGAAATTACTTGTTCACTTTGTACAATCATTATCCCTTGCTCACTCTACCTATAAAGCATTTTCTTAAGACACGGCGATCTTCTTTCTAGCAAGCAATTTGAACAAAATAGATGTAAGTATTTAAATTGCCCCTGGATTCACTGTCAATTGTCTGCAAAAGGCAAGGACTATCTATAAGTTGTTGATTCCTTTTGGTAAACTTTAAATAAAAGGTTTAAAGTGTTAAAAGTTTCACATATAAGTCCCATTGTTGGGCATAGATGTTTAATGTCAACGTGTCCCTCAATTTTATCCATTGCTGCTGAAGCAATTCAAATAAAATCGTTTATTTTTCAGAAATAGAACAAGATATTACTTTCGGAAACAATGGCGTTCTAGAAGAGAAGAAACAGAAAGAAACTTTCCAGCAATCGCTCTTTTAATATGAAATTACAATTGTGCTAAACTTAAAATATTAACAATGATTTAATCCCATGAATTTTTAATGGTCATTTATATATTTTAATAGGGTTTCGGAAATAGCCAAGACGATGACAATCCTGAAAATAAACCCAAAAAACTCCGAAAGCAACTCAGAATGTGTTCTTTTTGTCATGTTAAAAATAAAATATATAAAAATTACGATTAACACTTATTATAGAATATCTCTCACTGGATATAATAGCCGGATATAACATCCTTATGTCCGTCTGTCTGTCTGTCTGTATATCTGCTAACTCCTCCTAAACCACGCAACTGATTTTGATGCGATTTACTATAGTGGAAAGAGCGGTAAACAAGGAAGGTATTTATATATAACTAATTGGTGCTCGCGACTTCGTCAGATAAAAAATATAATACCTTAATAACGTCTGATATCTTTATCGCTGCGACGGTGGCACTGCCACAGCGATAGTGTCGCTTAATTTCCAGGATAAAAAGTATCCTATATGTTAATTCAGGTAATAGGCTATCTGTGTGCCAAATTTCATCTAAATCAGTTCTGCCGTTTTTGCGTTGTTGAGAAACAGACATACAAACTGTCGCATTTATAATATTATTAGAATTGCAGAAAAAAACGCACCCGTGCGAAGCCGGGAGCGCGGTTCTCTAGTTCAATACAAATAGAGTATTCAAATATTTCTTGGAACGTGACTGTTTCGTGATTCCGTTTTGGAGACGTCTCTAAAAACAGACAAATATATGTATTTAATTCTAAAATAGTGTTTTTTTTTTTTGTTGTTGTCTATGTAGTCACGGAATAATATTTTATGAAGAATACCAACTGCCCTAGGTCTTTAATATCATAATATTTCTCGCTCTAAAAGAGGCATAGATTGCCTTCTTAGAGGGAAGGTCCGCAATAGGGGATCGGACAGTAATCAGATTAAAATCTAAAATGTACTTAGAAAGAAAATATATAATTTTTTACGATTATTTATCGAATAATAATTTAATATAATTCATTTAAATATTTTTAAATGAAGAAATAAAATTTTATTATTTACAATATTTTTAATCTATACCGAAACACCAATCACAGTGCGTGACGTCATTTGTGGGCAATCATTGTCTTATGCCAATGCAGCTGTTTTGTTATGATATGACCACAAATGACGTTACGCGCTCTCAGATGAACTACCGTGGCGTTTGGCGGCATTTTCAAACAAAAAATATTAAAACATGATTTTGAGTACCTAAAAGGCTATAAATAAATAAAATATTATTTTTTATGGGAATAAATATCCATGAAGATTAATTTAAAACACTTTCTGAAAATTTGTCCGATCCCCTATTAGAAATTTTTCTTCCTAGAAACGCAGCGACTTTTTATTACAAAAGACTAAGACGTTTTGCTTAAATAAATAAAAATAAAATAAAATAAGCCTTTAATCATTGATAAGTTACAATTTTTATGGTGTGCTTCTACATATATAATGCAGTGTATTAATAATTTTCTATATTTAGTATTTTTTTTATATATATTTAATTGTATTTAGAATCTGACATCTGCAACCTTATTAGGTTGTCCGAAGACATAGGCCTCTTCCAGATCATGCCACCTGCTGCGGTCAAGTGCCAGCTGTCTCCATGTATTGGGGAGATCATCATCCCATCTTCTCAGCTGCCGTCCCTTTTTTCTTTTTCCTTCTCTTGGATACCATTCCACCATTCTCTTTGTCCACTTATCCACACTTTCTCTCATTATGTGACCTGTCCAGCGCCATTTCAGCTGCCTTATTTTTACTATTATGTTGGGGATCTGCGTTTTCTTTTGGATATCTGTTAGTCTGTATTTATCTTTCAATTCTATGTTGAGATGTTTTGCTTACCATGGCAAAAATACAACTATGACCTCCTGAACCGAACTCAAGAGGACTAATAATTAAGTTTCACAAATAATTAAATTATGAATTGAAATATTTATTATAGATTATTATTAAGTGGTCCTGATCATTTCTTTTTTTTTCACAACTATATCTATTTTTAGATGTGCTAAAAATAACTGCTAAAAATAGTATAGGCATAGCTGGGAAAATTATGCCCTTTTATATCCCTTTAAGATCACAGTCTAGTCGTGATACTATAATGAGCTTTTTGAATTTAACCTGAATATTGAATATTAACTAAGAACATGTTCATAGACATGATTCTCTTAAGGGGAAGATACTTTGTTATTGTGTTCTTTATGATAATATGTAGAACTTCACTACAAATATTACTGTCGCTTTGTCATTGTCTTTTTTTATGTTAAGATCGGCAGACAGGCTGACGGTCCACTTGATGGTAGGTGGCTACCGTCGCCTATAACATAGACAACGCCAAAGCTGCTGCAAGTGAGCTGCCGACTACAGTAGGATTAAGGATAAGGGATTAGGAGGGGATAGGGAAATGTCACTAAAATTTGGTGCTTTTCTATTTGTCTAAGCTGAACAGCATCAACATTCACATTATGATAAATTCCTTGTATTTTAATCTTTGTATTTTGTAAACTGGGTATTTTAAAATCCAATGTAAAGATTGAAAATTTTAGTTAGTATTATTTCAAAGTTTAGTTTAGAATCTAAAATGTACATTCATTGCTGTCATGACTCGCACATTCGTCAAGTGCTTTACGATCGGCGCACACATACAAAATATAAAGTGCTCATACAAATTTTATGCACAGTAAAGAAATATAGCCCTACCAAACGAATAGCCCATACGTTTCTCGCGATAGGATATTGCTATAGGCGACGTTATATCATCTTTGATATTGTAGTGACAAAGTCATGTATGAAAATTTAGAAGTACCTACAGAAATGAATACTTACAGGTAACAACAATCACAATCTTTATAGATATACTAAAGCTCTGAGGATACAATATCACTGCAATAGAGCTTACAATGATTAATGAAATTATTTTTATAATCGTAATCATTAATATTTAATTCTGAAATTCTGTTCTAATAGGGGATCGGACAGTAATCAGATTAAAATATATAATAAGAAAATATATAATTTTTTACGATTATTTGTCGAATAATAATTTAATATAATTCATTTAAATATTTTTAAATGAAGAAATAAAATTTTATTATTTACAATATTTTTAATCTATACTGAAACACCAATCACAGTGCGTGACGTCATTTGTGGGCAATCATTGTCTTATGCCAATGCAGCTGTTTTGTTATGATATGACCACAAATGACGTTACGCGCTCTCAGATGAACTATCGTGGCGTTTTGGCGGCATTTTCAAACAAACAATATTAAAACATGATTTTGAGTATCTAAAAGGCTATAAATAAATAAAATAGTATTTTTTATGGGAATAAATATCCATGAAGATTCATTTAAAACACTTTCTGAAAATTTGTCCGATCCCCTATTATTGGTGAAATGTTTCGGGAAGCTTGCAACAATACATCAGTGAAAATCGTATTCAAATCGGTTAAGCCATTTCCGAGATTAGCGTGCACAAACGCACAGACAAACAAACAAAAATTCTAAAAACTATTATTTTAACTTAGGTAACATAAGTAGGTACAACGCGTACAAATTGTTTTTTTGAAAATATAGGGCACACTGTGTTCCGCAGTTATTAACGGGGCAGTCAGTCTGGCATTTGTGGTTTTGTTCCGTAATGTATGCCAGAGATCATTTATCTACCCTCCACTATTCCCTTATCTTTTATCCTAACTAAGGCCGGCAATGAATTTGCATCACCAATGGCGTTGTTTGTGTTAACACAGTTTAATTAAACACAGTTCTCCAGCACTAAGTCAGCGTAAAATTTAATCAATTAAATTAAATTAAATAAAAAATTAATCAAATTAAAAAAAACATTACTTTCAGGAGTCTTTTTAAATCACCAAATCTTTTCTATTAAAATTTATATACGGTTATTACCTATCTACCTCTAAAGAAATTTAAAGGAAATGGCTCGTTTTCATGTAAAAAAAAATCACCAAAAAAGCTAATTTAAAAATAAATAAATTTAGTAACTCTTAATTATTAAAAGTGTAACTTCAATGACGATTTGTATAGTTATTACTTCTAAGTCATGTACAAATCTCATAATGTGAAAGTTTTGCTTATTATGGAAGTTATTTTAAAATAAACAGCTTGCGCCACCACAGCCGGACGTAGACAACACTAAGTCCTGCTTAAATAGCTTACAAGATAAGATTGTATAATAATAATGTTTACAAATTCCACTTGAGTGGATCCAAAGGAGGAAACAGGTTATTAGTTATCCTAAAGTTATTTTCCGGAACAATGATTGGGTGCGACTAAGAGGAAATATTACAATAATACGATCAAAGATATTCTTTTTTAAATATAAAATTCCATTGACGGTCCATTTGATGGTAGGCGACGGTAGCCACATACCATCAAGTGGACCGCCAGCCTGTTTGTCTATAATTTTTGATGATGGTATTTAGAGTTAAGTAGGCGCGAATACTCTAGACCAGACAGTTTTGCAGACAATCCTTTGTTTTCGTACCTAAAATTATAAATTACTCAAAATTAACATAACCACCGTAATGTTTGTTTTAACACCTTAATAAAATATTTTAATTTACACAGTTTATAAGAACCTGAAGTGAGTTAGATACATTTTATGTATTTAATAAATTTTATGGAAAGCAAAATTAAAACAATCATTAAAAAAAATCCCAAACCCATTATACCAACGCTCAAAATGCAACAATCAACGCTCAAAACTCTGCAAATACCTAATGTGTACATATCATAAAATAAAGTTGTTGTCTGCCTCTGTCTGTTTCCCTTTAACTTCTAAACCACCCAACGCATATAAACGAGGAATATTTGTGTATATATTAGGGCGGGGAAAAAGTCTTTTCGTATATAGTATGTGTATAAACTTTTTGGATGTACTATTTGTATCTGGCCGGTTTTGATGACATTAAAAAGGTTACATTTCAAAAAAAGAAACAAATTAGTAAAATGTTGTTTCCAGATATTTTTCATTTCTTTTATTTTCTGTCAAAATGAGAGAATCTATGAAGAAATTCAATATATTTTAAAATTTTATTACAAAAAAGGAAAAAATGCAATGCAAGCGGCGAAAAAAATTTGTAACGTTTATGGACCTATTGCAGTGTCAGTAAGAAATTTTGATGTCAAAGATGCACCTCGCTCTGGTCGCCCTGTTACGGATAAAATGGACAGCGTTTTGGAATAAGCGGAGCAAGATCGGTATATCTGTAGTTACGACATAGCTGAAGAATGGGAATTGACCAAAAAACAGTTTTGATTCATTTGAAAACAGTTGGGTACACAAAAAAGCTCGATATTTGGATGTCAAACGAGCTCACTGAAAGAAACCTTACGAATCGTGTACTCATTTGCGATTCTTTATTGAGACGCAATGAAACCGAACCGTTTTTGAAGAGATTGATAACTGGTGATGAAAAGTGGTTCACGTACGACAAGAACGTGCGAAAAAGGTCGCGGTCAAAGGTCGGTCAGGCTTCACAGACTGTGCCAAAACCTGCGGTAACTCGCAATAACGTGATGCTGTGTGTATGGAGGGATTTTGTTCATTATGAGCTTTTACCACCGGGCAGAACCATCGATTCGGATCTCTACTGCCAACAATCGATAAGATTAAAGCAAGAAGTTGAGAGAAAGCAGCCGGAATTGATCAATAGAAAGGGTGTGGTCTTTCATCACGACAACGCTAGATCACACACATATTTAGCCACTCAGCAAAAAGTAAGAGAGTTTGGCTGGGAGGTGTTAATGCATCCAACATATAGCCCTGACCTTGCGCCTTCAGATTCCCACCTGTTTCGGTCTCTTCAGAATTCTTTAGGCAGTGTCAGGTTAACATCAAGAGAGGACTGCCAAAACTACTTGTCGCGTTTTATTGATCACAAGTCCCAAAATTTCTACAGCAACGGGATCATGTCACAAGATAGCAAAAAGTCATCAAACAAAGTCGCACATATATACAGTAATTAAATATAAATTTAAAAAATATCTTGAGTTTTCATATAAAATGCGAAGAAAATTTTTCCCCAACCTATTAATAAAAAAAATGTATCTATGCGAAGCCGGGTCAGGTCACTAGTTAATTTCGAATCATTTTCTTTATAAGTGAGCGCATATTATATATAATTAGTTATATATAGATTAAATGTAAAACCATTAAGCTCAAGTATAATCCGTCCCCCTTTTGTACAACTAAAAATAAACAACTTACCCATAACTCTTTCACTCTCAGATAACAGTGGACGCGGCAGTTACTTAATGTAATACTTATAATCGGTGGCCAGATAGGTCAACAACCCTATTCAACTGATAGGTACAAACTGTTATATTTTATCATAGAGTGGAAATGCAGCAGCCGAATTAATAGAACAAACACATTATTTTTATTATTGACTTTGGGTCAACATACAGTGTACCTAAACGTTAGCTTTTTTTTACTTTATTCATTTATTTTATTTAAATTTAGAAACATGAACACATGTTATATTACAGTACTAGGGTCTCGCCTCCTGCTTCGCTTTTATCTATACTAATATTATAAAGCTGAAGAGTTTCTTTGCTTGTTTGTTTGGTTGAACGCGCTAATCTCAGGAACTACTGCTTCGAATTGAAAAATTCTTTTTGTGTTGGACAGTCCATTTATCGAGGAAGGCTATAGGCTATATAACATCACGATACAACCAATAGAAGCGGAGATTCAATGACAAATGTTGCAAAAACGGGGAAAATGATCCCTTTTGAGAGCTTCCGTTGCGTGCGCTGCGTAAACGGTTAAACTTAAGTAAAAAAAATGTATATAAAAAATAGGCTTGCCGATGGAGTATTATTGTTACTGGAAACTGGATAATGGATAAATATTGTAGCCGTTCTTATAAGAGCTTCTAATATCTTTGTTTTCATTGTTGTTATGGTTGATATCTTAATTGGGACGCTTAAGTGTATTTATTAAAGTTATTGGCTATTTAAATTCTAATGGGTGTTTTAAATTCTAAGTAATTGATACTCATAATTAAAAAAAATTACACTTGTGTAGTTTTGACATTACATGATTCATTTAGCTTTAGGTAATGAGGTTTTTTTACACTATAGGAAACCATTAGTTTCTTTTATACAATAACTTATTTTTAACAAACAAAATGAAAATTTTCGTGTCTGACATATCGCAAAGAAACGTGGTTTCTACCTACGAGCCTTGTGAGAAGGTTATGGAAAAGCTATGCTCTGGGTTACACTGCGAGATCGAATCAGGAATGAGGTGATCGGTAGACAAATGAATGTCACTGACATAATTCGGCGAACTATGTCGTAAGTTTAAGTTGCAGTGGACACTAGGCAGGACACATGGTAAGGGTGTGATCTGAAAATTCTTGAATGGAGACCATGGATCGACAAGCGCAGTGTAGGATGTCCACCTCTAAGATGAACCGGGTCGACTTTGGATCCAGGCTGCTTCTGGAAAGCTATTGAGGAGGCCTGTGTCCAGCAGCGGATATTCTACGACTGAGATGAAAACGTTGTCTCTAATATCCAGTTAATAGAATTTTCCAATTAACTGAATTACCTAGGTATTATTCTTCTTTTTTAGATTTAAAACTAACTGATATTAACTTAAGCACAATTTATATCGCAATTGTAGTGGTAGGGAACACTGCGTTTCACTGAGGATATATTTTATTGAGAACCTAGACACATACAATTTGTAACAAGAGCAGTGATCATAGTGAGAACTGCATGACGTTCACAATATCTCACTAGAGCAATTAGTTAAGTGCCGTGAAGTGAGACTTGGAAATTGTCATAGAACTAGTCTATTCGAAACTACTACACTGCTAGTATAATTTGCAGAACATTGTCAGTGCCATATTCCTTTTAAGATTTGAACAGAACATAATGACTGCACAGGATCTTAGTTATGAATTATCAAAAGAATAAACAATTTTTCTACATTATACTTGTATGTAAAAAAGCTTTTGTCTGCTGCCTCGCCTATGCAATTACTTAAAAATTAAGAGTATATATCCTGGCGAAAGACAACATGCGCTAGAATTTCTTAGAACTAAATGGTTTTAACTTCGTTCCGTGAAACGGTTCGCACGCTATGGTGGTGCTGGTTTACCGTTTGGTTCGAAGGGGAGGGGGCCGAGATAGAAATATTTATAAAGTTATTTTATTTCTTCACACTATATTTAATTAGCACACTAACACTAACTTTTCCTAACATATTTATGGTTTATTAAACTTTATTTATGATGGTACGGTCTTTTGGTATGGTATGGTATGGTATATGGTATGTGAGTACGCGCCTAAACTGGTGGTCAATTGGTTAGCGTAGTGTGGTCGCTATGGTAGTCGAACGCGCACTGGTGTTAAAGCGTGCATTTAAATGGCCGCAAATTATAAAATGCAAGAAAAGCATAAAAATGGTAGCGCGACGCTGCCGCTGTTCGGTTGCGTAGCTCCCAACATTCCGCATTCATAAATGGGCAACCTGTCTGGCGGCAGCAACCACAAATAATAGCGAAAATCCAGAAGAACTGCACATATTTATGTGTTTCGGACGCTAATGTGAGAAAGGATGCCAATGCCATCGCTCTTTGTCTCTAATATGTCATTTAAGCAAGAAACTTCTGTAACGTAACATGGCGAGTTCTTCTTTGTTTTGCTGCGAAAATAATTCCTCTATCCCAACAGCATACCTATTTGAATCAATAACATATTTGGATCACCTCTTGTGTTACTTAGTGTTTCTAATCATAAAACACTAGTAACACCAATCCGCTTTTATTATAGAAAAAAAAACTGTGCATAGATACATTGAAACAACTTTTACATACTTGCTATCAATGTGGACGGTGATAACGTCAAAAGCTCATAATAAAAAGAAGATTTGTAAATGGACAAACGCTACCCCGGATCGCTGAAACGACTCTCCATTAAAACGACTCATTAATCTTCATTAAATTATTATTTACACTCTCATGAAACGATGTCGCGACTTAAAAAGCTTTTAAAAACATAATTCGGAATAAGCTTTGATAAATATAAAAAACATAAAATAATGTATCTATGTTTTAACAAAAAATCCTTTTTCGCATCATTTTTAACTACTGGGGTTAAAAGCCTTTCTTTTAAAGAAAATGTTTTAACCTAGCTTCATCCTGAGCCTAAAAATACAATCTTACATGGGCTCACAGCGCAAACTTGAACAACGCAAGAGGGATGACCCTCTTGCGTTGTTCAAGTTTTCAGGCGACTATAGCCCAGAGGCGTAGCTATCGTCGTATCGGCCGTATCAATTATAAGGGGCCCCGACATATGTGAGTAAAAATTCGTAAAATGTTATCTATAATCTTACTTAAATTATTAGACCGTACATTAAACTATAAACTTTATAGTATAGATTCTAAAAACATACGAGCTTTGTTACAAAATGAAAGAAAATAGGTTTTGAAACAATCCTATAATATTTCTTGCGCCAAAGGTTTTTTTTTTTTTTTTTTTTTTTTTTTTTTTTATAATGATAGATCAAGCATTTGACCGCAGTCTCACCTGATGGTAAGTGATGACGCGATCTAAGATGGAGCATGCTTGTCTATTAAGAACCGATTCACTCGCGACTTGAAGAGTCCAGGGTTGTAGTGTTGTGGAAACAAGGGTGCTGGAAGTTGGTTCCACACGCTAGCAGTTCGAATCAAAAAAGTTGACCCGAACCGCAACGTGCGGATTTTAGGTATATCAACCATATAAGGGTGACATTTAAATGTGCGCCTTGTTGTCCGATGGTAGAAGGGGCTAGGGGGGACTAGCTGGTGCAAGTCCAACGCACACTCTCCGAAGTAAATCCTGTAGAACACCGAAAGGCTGGCTACCAAGCGCCTGTGCTCAAGACTCTGCAAGCCAGCCCCGGTAAGGGAGTCATCGCCAATGAGTCTTATGGCTCGCTTCTGAACAGCGTCCAAGGCCTCAAGCTGATACTTAGCGGAACCGCCCCACAAGTGGGAACAGTATTCCAAGCAAGAACGAACTTGAGCCTTATAAAGGTCAAGGAGCTGTTTAGGCGTGAAATACCGTCGTACCTTGCTCAGAATGCCAAGCTTTTTTGCAGCAATTTTTGTCTTGGACTCAATGAAGGAGCGGAAGTTCAAGGTTGATGATAAGGTGACACCCAAGAGATCCAGATGGTCAGAAATTTGCACAGGATTACCCCGGAAAGTTGGAGTAAGATGAAAGGGACTCCTTTTTGCAGTGAATAGACACGCCTGAGTTTTTGAGGCATTAAATTTGACGAGGTTGGAATCGCCCCATTGGGACACCTCAAGTAGTTTAAAATTAATGCGCTCAATCATGGCCTCCCTAAGTTCCTGGGTTAGAAGACCTCCGGATCGTGCATCAGAAAGATATCTCTCTACCACTGTGCTATCATCTGCATACCCAACAATACCGGGTTTTAGCATTATAAAGGTTACATTATAAAAAGTTCTCAACAAATTAAAGCGTCACTGTTAAAAAACAAAAATAAAAAATAGATTTTGAAACCAATCCTTTATAATTTTTATTCAGGGATCGTGAAGTAGCTCGGCCCTCTAGAGTCTACCAATCATTGAAATATAATGTAACGTTCTAGCAGTTCGCTGCTACCAATCATGAGTCAAGAGGGTCATTGAATCTCAGGCGGGAGGACGGCGCTGCATTTGCCTATGGACCCGGCCAGGTCGTCGCCAGGTCATCAGCCCGCCTCCTTGGCTCCCTATATATGTAAATATATATAGCCCAAAGGCCTTGATAGGTTTTTTTTATAAAAAAATCTCTACCCTCCATTTGGACTTCGCGCAGTCAGTTGGAAAGGCCCCTCGACAAAATTTGATTAGCTTAGCCTGTGACCCTACTTACATATTATGTATCTTATCACAGTATTTCTACAAATTATATGGCTGACATATGTCTATACTATTACATCTGCCTTTTATCTTTATCACAAAAGGAACTTTTTCTTTTGTGAGTTATATGTTGGTATTTTTTATATGGAAAACAACATTATATTCAGATCTAAATTAAGTCCGTTGTACGTGCGTGACTTCGTTTTAGTGTCGGAATTCAGATCTACCACAATCCCCGTCCTTATAGCCTTGTAACATTTTTCTTCATTCATAATTCACTGCCCTCGTAATATTCCGGAATGGGTATTTCAATAAATTCTTGAAAAGCATTCGTATCAATACCATACCAAAACAACCGAACTATGATTTTTTTGCAAATTTAGGCATTGGGGGAGTTTGGATTTAAAGAAATCTATTCTGAATCGACAAAAAGACATAAATTCATCCCCACTGAACGGAGTCTCCTGATACAAGTAATTTTTATACTTACTAGGAGTGCCCCTACAAATGTAAATTCGTACTTGTACCTAATAATAATAAATAAATAATAATAACATTGTTCATTGTTCACTTTAATTTCAATTGTAGATATTCAGTATGAGAAAGCGACATCTGTGGACCTAACTGAAGCAATAAATAAAACGTCACCACTCATGTAATTTTTTCTATCCACATTATAATAACTTGTATCTCAGACAAATTAAATCGGTCATTCGTTAAAAGCTGTATTGTTTTTTATTTCTGAAATTAAATCAAGAAGTGTCTCTAAATCTAATTACCTAGCTCAAACGTAGGTATATTCTTTTTCCTGGTAAATTTAAACAACGATCATAAGAGTTTCTTGGAGAAATCTATTTAGCCGGATCCACACCAGACGATCCAAAATGGATCGCCAATTCCTGCCATCCGCGATCCGGGAGCATGAGGCATGGATCGTGGATCGTGTCGTCTGACGAATTTAACTTTTCTTGCGATCCCGCCGCGTCGCACCGACACTCTCCAACCGATCCACACTGATCCGCCTAAGTATAGCACAGTTGAACTTTCGGTCGCTATGGAGTCACACGTGCAGCAACGACGTCGAATTGCTGTGGCAGCAACAACCTACATTCTTCTTAAATATTTACGAATTAAATCCCATAAGCAACAAAAACCGACAACTGACGGATCGCTCGCGGCAAGGAGCGCGCTCCTGCCGCGCAGTTTAGATCGCGCGAGGCAAGTCCACATCAAACGCTCCTATGGAGCGCGCTCCTGCCGCCCGCGATCGGAACGCGTTGGATCGTCCGGTGTAGACCCGGCTAATGATAAATAAATATTTTGATTTTGATTTTTTCAAAGATGAGTGATGATCTTTGATCTGATCTGTGTGTGGATGCATTAATAAAAACTAAACTGTTTACTAATTTACTTTGTTATATTTATTGCATTAAAAAATCTCTGTTCGAGGGTTCCCTGGTTCGATTCCTGGCAGGGTCACCTTTGAAAAATGAACTTTTCAGGCTCTGGCCTGGAGCTGGAAGTAGTCGCAAGGCACACTGCGTTTCGCAGTCATTTGAGCAGCCGTCTGGCGGCAGTAACCACCCCCTTATAGAAGGCTATGTAACATGAAATAACAGCACGTGTGCTGTTGTGTTTCGGAGAGTGAGTAAGCGATGCCAGAGCCCATTTCCCTATCCCCTCCTAATCCCTTATCCTTAATTCTACTGTAGTGTTTCTTGTGTTATAGGCGACGGTAGCCACCTACCATCAAGTGTACCGTCAGCCTGTCTACAGGTCATTAAGATCAAAGTCGATCACGATCATCAGTAACAAGTATATTTTCTCTACTACCTCTTGCTCATATTTTTCGGACCGAAATTCTAATATTCTTACTGTTTACAAAACACACAAATTCAATATTTAGTAGATCCTTTTCTAGACTGCCGATATTGGATTTTTTCAGGACGCAATGCTTTTGAGACCCTCCCGAAAGTGATTTATGGTTTTCCACCCATAAATTTTTGCTTTTCCAATAACTAAAATTTGCAAAACTACCAGCACAACGCTTTTGTGTGCTGTCAGAATTACGGTCGCGAACACTTTATTACAAATAAGCTTGCATATTGATTTTACGCCCTTTGAACAGAAATAGCGATCGCTTACGTTTCTAATTCATTACTTCAGATGCAGGTGTGCTTCTAACAATAGCAGACTAGGTCAGTAATTTTACGTAAAAAGTTTTATTAAAAAATTTGTCCAATTTTCAATCAACAGTTTCGTTTAAATAAGTGGACCGATATATTGTACATTTTTTTTTGGCTCCCAAAAAAAAAATGTTTTCTTTGTTACGTCTGGAACTTTTCAGCCCATGTGTTACCAGTATATATGGCTGTACGTCAACCTGAGTTCCGACATTCATATTAAAAATATCTTACAAGAATGTGTATTTACTTATTTAAAGTTCAACATCTTCACGATCAGAGTTTTAAAATTAGATAGTTTCGTATGTAAACAAGTGAAATGATAGACAGCTCGTAAAATTTTCACTCTCAATACTTCAAACCGTTTATAAGAAAATATATTTATTTTCACAGTTCTACGTCTCTTATTTGACGAGCTGCATTCGGCATTTGTGGTATGTTTCTAAATGTTTTCATGCCGGAAATATTGCTTTCAAAACATTTCTTGACATTGCTATCTAGGTTTATGTTGAATTTGTTATTCCTATGCTATTTTGGACATGCTCTTTGCGGTGTTTTTCTTGTAATATGCATTAAGAAGCAGAATAACATTTTTTTTTTCATTGATAAGAAGGCTTGAAACCCTTGTTTGGAATAACACTTTTGAATTTCAATATATTTGAAGATGTTTAAGCGATTTTCGGTGTACAGTATAAGTAATTAAACAAATTTTTTTCTATGGAAAATAAATAAATAAATAAATCATATACGAGTATATATTTTACTATGAGTACGTGCCTACGCCCTTTCTCGAAAATGGTCATGCTACGCTCTACTAGGATCGCTCCATAATCACGGACAGGATTATCGTCGCCAATAAGCCTGAACTCGTGGTTATTGATCGATCCCAGCGATGTGAAAGCCGAAACAGAAAAGCTTACCAAGTACACTTAACTGCCTTGGCTCACGAGGAAACCGCCATGTGACGTCGATTCGACAATTATCTTTCCGATAGTCGTCGCGACAAACGGTCTTATAGCGAAGAGCCTCGATCAACATCTTAAGAGGCTCTCGCTAGATGGCTGGATCAAGGGACAGATACAGAAGGCGGTATTTCTTGACACGGCACGAATTGACACCTCACTATGCAACCTTAACCACCGGTAGCTTAGGCCTTGCCTCGCTAATACTAGCCGATATCTAATTTTAAATTTTATAATATTTATTGTTTTTAAATATATATATTGTAAAAAAAATTTAATTAAGCATAAAAATAAATATATGTCTATAATTTTATTTTAGGCATATTTCTACATTCATATATGCATTTATAAACTTAGAATTTTAAATTAAAATTCATTAAAATAACGCAACATAGTAAACGTAACGTAACTTAATTTTCATTGGTTATCAAAAAATCTATCATCTGTCTAAATCTATATCTATCTATGCGTATTATAAAATAAAGTCATATTATATAATATAAAAAAAAAAACTTTTTGACTACGGATCGCACTGTGTTTTGCAACTATTTTTTTTTATAAAAATAAATTTTTTTAAAAGCACGAAGCGTATATGATTATAATTAATCATTGACGCAGACGTGAGGTAGTAAAATTTTAAAGACCGCGTTGGTGTCAGGTAAAAGATGTATGTTTTAAAACAGAACAAGGTCAACTCTAAACCAACTTTATAGGATATCAAAAAATAGATTTGTGCTTTTACATTGTGCTTTTATATTAATGTAGGTATAATTATACTAGTATAAATCTAGTATAATTTCGTTTTAAACCATGCGAGTTAAGTTGCCTTAAAAACTATACAGCCAACTAGACGTTATTGAATGTTTCCCGCGACTTCGTACGCGTGGTATTCAGAATAACGCGTAACTTTTTTGTTTGTAAACAGATTGGAATGAAGATGTATGTATATGTCGCAGTCATCTGGTTGAATCTGCTATTTGATTGAATGACTAGCGCGTTCATTGAATGACGACATTTAATTGAATGACTAAAGGACAACTCGTCAAGTCGTTGAATGTAACGTTCAACGTCTTGACTGAACGTCATTTAGCGAAGTCGTTGAATGGGATATAGCCGACTTTATAATGTTTGGTTAAGGTGCCCATGAGTTCGCAACTTAAATAAAAATAAATGAATTATAAAATGTTTCGTTAAATCAAATTGTAATATTTGATTAGGGTGAATTTTGGGACAATTAAAAAATTACTGATTTATAAACTGCTGAGTTTAAAATAATAAAAGATTGTAGCATGATTTCCAAAGCTTTACTTAATCTCATATTTTTGCTTAGTATAAAAAAGTAAAAAACCTAGAAAAAATTATCATATTATTTCAAAAGTAATTTATTAAAATATGCGCTATCAACACAGTGCTATCTGTGCGAGCTGTTAGATGCCATATTTGTTTTGGTGACAACTAGCGCCGCAGTGGGAATGAATTACCTGACTGATTTCATGTCCGCTATGTTCAAAGGGCTATGTTACAATCCGCTAACTAGTTGGACGTTTAGTGACGCTTGTTCAATCAACCTTCGGCCTAGTCATTCAATTAAATGTCGTCATTCAATGAACGCGCTAGTCATTCAATCAAATAGCAGATTTAACCAGATGACTGCGACATATACACTACATATTATCGGAAGCTTGCTACAATATATCAGTGGAAACCACATGAAAATCGGTTAAGCCCTTTCTGAGATTAGCGTGCACAAAGGCATAGTAGGCAAAGAATTTTATTATAATATATGAAGTGGCCAGCCTAAGCTGAACCCAATTTAATATGACTGATTATGTAGATCTAAGGTCAACTTAAATTGGAATATTAAAAAATCACCTAAACTGAATATTTTAACTTTATATATCAATCATCATCGTTTTACAGATGATAATATATAGTTAACTAAAGTTTCAGCCAATTCAACCGAAGAGTAATTTTATTGCATTTTTATCGAAAAAATGTTGGACGTGATTCTTTATATTTACATAACTATTTCGTTTGTAAACCGATTGGAATAAAAAACACACTAAATACCGCATTCAAATCGGTTAAGCCGTTTCTGAGATTAGCGCGAATAAACGTACAGACAAACAGACAAAAACTATTTTTTTGACTTCGGTAACATAAGTACAACGTGTAGAAATTGTTTTCTTAAAAAAAAAATTAATGTACAGACCTCGCTTAGGATTTTATTGTATGTATAGATATTTAATCTTTTCGGATACATCGAATTAATAGTGTCTGTGTGACGATATGTGACAAGCGATTAAGCGACCTGGACCCCATTTGGTATTGTTTTTAATTACAAATATTCGTTGAAATCCCAGGAAGGTTCTTACGAAGAGAAAAATTGCACGGAAAATTATCGCGGGCGGATCGCTAGCGTGTCATATGTAAGAAATATAATCTAAATTTAGCATTCTCCTGATCTCTCTTTAAACCAAGTTTCAAATTGAAAACTTCAAAGAGAAACCGACCTCGAGTGTGTTTGATGCTACGAACGTGAAAACAAACTGTTTTGTACTCCAACTGTTTGGTTTAAGAGTCAGGCTTCGAGAGAATTTAAAACAATTTGTGAATTCATGAACAAGTGACTACAAATTATGTAAATGAATGTTTGATTAAATGGTTCTTCTTTTAGATGAATTACGAGTGTTGCTATTGTTAAAAATGTGAGAATATGAAGTCAATTGGGAGTACGTTTAAATTACTTTTTATACATACTAATTTTTGCTTGGAACTTTGTCCGCGCCTCTTTTATCCATCCTCGATGTGTACTTATACTTTGTGTACCTATATCACTATTTCTTTCACTAAACTGTATGGTTTAGGCTCAGGATTTTCCTAAATAGGTTTAATATAAGAACGTAGTGTGTACTGGCATGTTGCATAGATGATTTACTTTTAAATATAGAATGAAATTTAGTGATGTCAAATTAGTTCTCATGTGTTGTCTACCTAATTTTATCCAATTGTAAAGAGCTTTTTACATTCAACATTTCTCAGATTGTTTTATTTGTTTGCAATATTTTTGCTATGAACAATAAATGTCTCCCTATCGAAGAACGGATCAAACCAAAGCATAAATAGAATTTGAATGTTTTAGTACAGCTTGTACAGATTGGGTACATTAAAATCTTAACCAGGCCGCGAAGAGCCAATGTAACTAAAAAAATTCATGGATGGATTTTCACCTAAAAGTCTTATTTAAGAATGTTATTGGAAAATTTCTAAAACGCGGGAAAACTAAAAAAATGTGGGAAAAGGATATCCATTGCCTGTTTAGGTACAGTAAAGACATATACTGTACACATCCTAATTTAAATTATATACATTAAAAAACAATATTTGACCAGATTTCGTTAGAAATCTCAGAATCAACATCTCAAGTAATGCTCCGAATTACTTACGCGTGCTTAGTTCGTCACAATTCAATAATATCTTCGCTCGTTATAAATTAGCAGCCATAGAGGTTCGAGACCTTTTCCGTTTTATATTCAGAGTTTAGTTTTGTATTATGTGTTCTCTATAATAATCTTTTTTTTTTTCAGTTTATTTCTGAGCTGAAGCCTGACTAGGGTTATGAAAATAATATGTAGAAGGTATATAGCCCTGGCCTAGTAAAGGTTAAATGTTATCGGAGGGTCAACGTCTATGTTTAAAAAAATAACTTTATTTGTGTTTGAACTATAATGCCATTTCGGAATTGTCAATAATTTTATGTTTTTATCTAGCATCTTTTAGCAATCAACTGATCTCTTTTATTTTTATAAAAAAAACATCCCCTCCTGCCTATTGTAGTAATGTGGTATTGTTAACGAAATAAATATTGTTATTTATAAAGGACAATTATGACAAGTTTGCTCCAACGTTAGTTGGGTCACATGCACAGCTAAGTGGGATGATGGGTGAAGTGTCACATGAAACCAGGTCAACCCTGTTCGTAAGTTTGTCACTAACATCTGACGCGAACACGTCTAGGCCTTATGTAGTTGACTAAGGAAGACGGGAACTTTGTTAATTAATCATTTTCTTCGTTTTTGTCTTGAAATGAAATTAAAAAAGAATAATAAGCTTTTCGAATAAATAATTCTAACAATAAGTAATTTATTTGACAAAATGTTCATAAGTTTTTGCCATTAGAGCACTTAGAAGAACACTTTCCATTTTATAAAAAAAGTGGTCATTATAATAAAAATATTTCAATAAGAAAGCAAGAAAAGAAAAGATTGAAAATTATTAAGATTGATCAATTGGAACGTGATTTTTTTTTATTTCAAGAAAGTTACCATAATGCAATAAGATATGTGGGTTTTTAACGTATTAAAATTAAAAGGAAATTGATAAATAATAATACAGTTATATATTTGGTAAACAAAGGCACCCAATTTTCGTATAAAAATAAATAAAAATTGATTATAATTTTAAGTAGTGGCAAGGTACACTTCGTTCGGGAGTTATTTGAGTATTCCGTCTGGCGGCAGTAACTTTACAATAGACCACCATGATATAACACCTTGTGTGCTGGCTGCTGTTACGTTTCGGTGAGTGAGAAAGTATACCAGAGCCCATTGCCCTACACCCTCCTAATCCCTTATCCTTAATCCTACGGTTGACAGCGCACTTGCAGCTGTAGATGGTAGCCAATTACCATCAAGTTGACCGACAGCCTGTCTGATGATAAGCTACACATAAAAAAGTCCAATTCGTAGTTCCTCAAAGTTATCTCATTTTTAACAACTTTTTCACTTATGCTTTTTGACATGCACATAAGTGAAAAGAGATTGGAAAATTTTCACAGAAATCTAGCTACCTAGCTGTATAGCCATGAAGCTTTTACGACAACATAATTTAGTATTAGATCACACAATCCGTGGCGTAATTGACATGAGAATCTAATTAACTGAAGTCTCGGCAATATACTATAGTTAGACGTATTAAGTAAATGTGTATGTATTGATATATTAATACAATTACTGTAGAAACATGACAACATATAGATAGCATATTAATATTTTAATAATTAAACGTGGCTACTATAAAATGGGAAAGTTATTTGCACATATGTTGCAATTAATAGGGAACATAAAGAAGTAACTGCTCTACTGATTTTATATGTAGCAGCAAAGACACGAGATAATAAATAAATTCAAATGAAAAAAATAAATTGCTTATATCAAGTAATTACAATGATTTTCAAGTAATTTAAGAGCCATATTAACAAGCATGTTAAATTTTATATGCATTCAAAAAGTAGATGCTATTTTATCTGTTCTCTCAAGAACTTTCTACGTTTTTCTCTCTGTTTGTTCTTCTGACGACCTCTATATAGATATATCGAATAGCGACAGAAATATCTTTTAGAATTATTAGCATGTATACGTGATACCTACAACATTAAAAAGATATAATAAGACAATAATACAATAAATTAATAAGACCAAATTTACAAAAGGCCACAAAAAAAATTAAGTGAAAAATTTCATTAAAATAAATTAGACCTTTTTTCTCTATAAAAATACTCAGTTTTGCAATTAATGGTTGGTCATTTCCTGCGCACTAAATCGTCTACCCACGGCGGATTACAATCTCATTTTACCGGTTCACAGCAATTTTATACAAGGCTTGAATTGAGCTATATTACACGCCAATGAGTGTGACAAATAATAAAAATATTGCGAAATACGAGGCGGTGATCTTAAATTTCAAAGCCACGCGAAATCGTAGGTACCTTCACATTATATTACGAAACTATAAATTATTTCTTCCATTGTAACATTGCATACTTGTTTTTTTTTTGTATAGATACTTTTGAGACAAAATTGGGAGCTAATCTAGTGACAGTAACCAATCTTACAGAAGACTATTATATATTATAAAATAAGGCTTAAAATAAGACTATTATATACATATATAATATGTAAAGCCTTTATAAAGTAATATTTTTTTTTGTATAACTTCAAAGTTCTATTTTTTACTAAAATTAACTTTGTATTCTAAAAATAAATTAATATTAAATTGATTAAAAACTAATAATATAAAAATGGACCCTGCGGCATTGTACCAAGTACGCTGGCAGCATTTCCTCGTTGAATGGCCAAACTAATACGTTGGCCGAGGAAAGTGCCAGCTCTTCGGTCTCCCGTCGCATCAATAAGCCTCTTCGAGATGTCTTTGAAGAGGCTCATTGCTGCAGGGCCCCACGGACCGAGTGTCTCGACTCCGAATGGTACAAAACCATATTCGGCGCCGAGGCCACTATATTTGGAGATTTTTTTTTTCCGCCGCCTCTGCTGCGGCTGCTGCCTTAGTGGATGTATGAGTAAAGTAACATTATGACTAATAACATATGTCGGGCCTTCAGTGTTTTCAAGAGGCTAATGGCCCACTTGAGCGCAGGTGACTATCGTCGTATATAAACATAGGTAAGCAGCAGCACCAAAAGGGGTGCAAGTATGCTGCCGATGTTAGTAGTATAGAAGAAAAGAATATACATATATAGAAATAATTATCTTGTAAGGAGTGGTATAAAGGAACGGTTCTGGCGTTCTTTCGACTCATTCACCGAAATACAACCGCGCACGTGCATTTGTTTCATGGTGGTCTTCTTTAAGGGGTTGACAGGCTGCCAAGTTTAAGCCTGTGAAACGCAGTGTGACCTATTACTCCTAAAATATCAGCAAATAGCCAATATTTAGCAGCAGCTAAATATTGGTAATTTTATGTAATATTTGATAATTGTGTAATATTTAAACTTTTAACATAGATAATATGCAACATATACAGTGTACCTGTAATTGGCAAGTAAATGTAAATGTGTAGATATTTGTTTGTGTGACTTGATCAATTTTGCTGTGCTGTTGGTAATTCCATCAAATAAAAATAGAAATAAAATATCAGTATTCTTCACATTAAAGATTTCACATAACAATTTACTTTAGCGTTTATCAAAGTAAGTTACTTTGATAAACGCTGAAAAATGCAAATGTAACGAGAAATATGGACGAACTAGACAAAATGACGAGTATCTAATACATATCTATATATCTACAATAAAATCGTAAACGCGCCGTGTCTGTAAATTAAATATGTTTTCAAAAAAATACAATTTTTACACGTTGTACTGATGATACCGAGATCAAAAAATATTTTTTAGAATTTTTGTCTGTTTGTTTGACCTTTCCTTTGTGCACGCTAATTTCAGAAATAGATTAACCGCCAGCTTTCCGTAATATTTTAGTGTTAGTTTTATTCCAATCGGTTTAAAAACAAAAAAATTACGCGCTATATCGGATACCACGCGTACGAAGATGCGGGCTCAACTAGTACTAAATAAAGCGAATTTCCTAACACGCCTACTGGCTGAATTTACAAATGAATATTGCAAATTGCTAAACACAATATACACTATGGCAGTAGTGGGAAGGCCCGCTGCGTTCCACTGGGAACGCTATCTGGTATAATCTGGGTAGTCTATATAATCTAATATTGAACAATTTATATCATTATCATTGTTAGCCCACAAGTGTCCACTGTTGGACATAGGACTTTTTAATTGAGCGCCATGCCGCCATCACATTTGATCTTCAATTCTCCGCATCCACCCACTGCTATATAGCTGTTCTCTTAGGGATAACGGTCCAGCGAGGCGGCGGTCATCCTGTGGTCTCCACTCCAAGACTCGTGTACTCCAACGGCAATCCGCTATACGACAGATACTGACAGAATTTATGGATTCATAAAAATTTTAATGAAGTTAATTATCATTGTTTTTATCTCAGCTCAAAGCAAATTCCCGTCGAAGACAGCTACCCTGATGAGTGGCACGTGAATACTAGTAACTTGACTTTTATATAACATTTTATATATATTCTTATGTGGGCAGCTCGTTTAGCAGCAGGAACAATCTTATTAGAGAAAACGACTGTGAAAATATCACAATAGTGGTCTTGGTGATTAAGAAGAAGCCTTTACATCCCTATAATAACCTCACCACTTATCGTAGCAATGTGGTAGAGTACTTTCTTCTCCTCAGGTGTTGCTTGTGTTTTGAGCCGATGGTAGCCACTGTCAGCCGACGTCGTTATCATAAAAAAAATTAATTGTGTTGTTTTTTTTTTTATACAACAGGCAGGCCATGGGAGCCAAAAAGCAAAATAATTATGGGATCCTCGACATGGGTGCCAAGTGGAGGATTTCTTTTAAATGACTTCCCTTAAATCACTTCTTCTGTAAGCGAAGGGTCCAAATCGATCTAGGAAGCATTAGAAAAACGCTCAAGAAATTCTGACTACTAAAAAACCTATCAAGGAATATACGTTTGTTCGTAATCCATTTCTTGCCGTTATCTATCCACCTCATGTTCATCTTCAAAATTGGGAAATTCCTTCCCCGGCTCGGCTAGATTTATGAAACACGCTCCAATGGCAGGATCAGGCAGGATAATATATAACAATAGCTGTAACTTGTCAACTTAACCCATCAATATCAAGGGACGTAGATAAACGATCCTCTCGTGTATTTGTTCTGCTTTCTGGTTCATGTGTAGACTATCTTTGCAAACATTATACTTAATTAAAGATTTCTTAATATATGATGTTATTGAAGATATTTTCAGTTATATGAATATTTGGGAACTATTTTAATGATATACCTACTTATTATTAGCAGTGTTATCTTAATGGGACACATACATATGTCTGACTACTGTAAGTAAAGGCCTAAGTAATAAATAAGAATAAAAATAAAACATAACACACAATTTAAACAAAGAAAAATAAATAACATTGGTCAAAAGAAAATAATATAATTATTAAAACTGATATAAAAATTATATTTAAAATTGTTATCTGTACATAGCAGCAAAAAATGGTAAAATCTAACTTAGCACTAATATGATACCTGGAAAATCATTACTGATTTTTAATCAGGCTCTGAGAATCATATGAGATCAAACTATTATTCTTACTTTTCTAATATTATAAATGTGGAAGTAACTGTATGTCTGTTATGCATCCACGTCTTAACTACTCAACCGGTCATGATGAAATACAGGGATACAGAAAAGGAGATAGGGTACCTTTCATTCAGAAAAAAGTACTATTCCCGTGGTAACATAAAAATAAAAATCCAACGCCTGGGAAAACTATAACAGCAAATAAGAGTGCTCAAATATTTTGTAGGGCGTTATATTTTTATATTTACACGCGAACGAAGCTAGTTTTAAATAAGACAATAATGTCTAAACAATTTTCAAAAACACTCAAGTCATGACAATCCATAGAGGGCTAGCTTTGTGGACTTATTATTGTCCATACAGTGAATACTGTTCCAAGCAGCAAGACATAATATTCTTATAAGCTCCCTATTGACTTATAACGTATTCCTATCTTATCGGCTTATATAATAATTATATATATATATATATATATATAATTCTTTATGGAATACCATTTACGAGATAGGTATATAAAAAAATAATACATAAATTAATTAAAAAATTGCCTGTATCAATGCCTAAGTAAAGCGCATACTTTCAGATGGAATAAAGTAATGAATAAGAATAGGTACCTAGTATTTAAATTAATTATATTAATTTTGAGATATCATACGAAGCAACATTCGTTACAATTCTCAGTTTGCTTCCAAACCGTCGCATTGGGAGATAATTAGTATGTTATATGAAATCGATTTCATATTATTTAGTACAATTAATTTCCAAAATTTGCAGTATTTGCGACATTTTCGCGAGTTAACTGAGTACACGCTAATAAAGTTTCTGCATGAAAATTGAATGTAAATTCAAATTGGGTTATAGATAGCTACCATATATAAATATTTTACTAAATATTAGAATTACAGACGTATATTTTATTATTTTCGCAAGTTCAATAAGTACTGCGAATCTTGCGTCGCATTCTGTCTCCGCGGTTATTGAAAACAAGTAAGGTGAGATAACAAATTCTCTCAAATACTGGCTCGTACAGGTGCCCATAAATGCATATATGTACCTGTACGCACACACAGGCATCTAGCGAAAAATAATATTGTATATTCCTTCTCGGCCGATACAACTGGTATGATTGCTATACCAAGCCAACATAATATGTAATTTTGTGTGAATTTCTTGTTATAGTACAATCTTACTATCTAATTTTCATTTACACTCCAAACACCCAGACGAAAACAAACATTAAAAAACTGGTTTAACAGTTTTAATCAGAACTAAAGTCTTTAATAAACACTAATATAATAACATAGCTGCAATATCAGAGTTATTTCTCTCATAATACCAGATCTCCGACTTCGTCCTTTAGCGAAACGTGATATGTATGCAAAACTTAAGAGTAGGTTATTCAAATTCTCCTCATCAATCATTTTCAGATATGGAATAGGTGCCGACGTATCACACATCAAAGGATCGCATACCTTTAAGGTTCGCATGAGTTTTGTAATTTAACCCAAAAATCTTATATGAGTCGAGATGAAATTCTTTTTTACTGGTAGTGGGTCAAAATTAAAAGGACCATGCCCCAACAGTTGACGCTTGGTGTGATGATGAACATTTTTTTTAATTTATCAATTGTTTTTTTGCTGTCTTAATAATAAAAAGAAAGTTGTTAGTTTCTCTCTTTCTCCAAGTATTTTAGATATAATACCTACAACCACTTCATATTAATGTGCTATATTGTTTGTAATTAAATAGAATATGTATTTCATCAGAAACAAAATAATAATAATAATAATGACCCCGAGTCATGCGTTTCGTTCCCCAGGCCTTTGTAGGTACAAATATAAAAATCAAAAGATTACTTAACCTAGACAACGGAACGCATTGACTATTTTAAACAAAAAGTTTATGCGTTGGCAAATCGTGTGAGACGATATAAAGAACGGGTGCATAGATACCGACAGAATCTTCTTTTTCAAAGTGACCAAAGAAAGGTGTACCGAGATTGGGAGAAGACCAACCAAAGTATGAACGTCGTATTAAACTCTATTTGCGTGTGGAAGTCTCCATATTATATTATTTAACATTGAAAATAATATTTTACATGTCCGTACACCACAAACTTTATTTTTCTCACTTATAAAACAATTTCTTGACAATCAACAAATAAAACATTACCAAGGTTACAAACCAGCGACAATAATTAAAAATAAACCTCATCACGTCGGACATCCACCTGACCCAGAAGTTAGTTGAAGTTCTGGCGTGATATCTGGTCGGTGTCCGACAAGCATACTGAGGGTGATTGGATATCCATTGTCGAGTAAGCGTGCGAAACTATCACAACCATTAAAGCGATTAATATCAGTCCCACAGACGTAAGTTGTGCAATCCGTTCTACCCAGAATTGGAAAAGTCCTGGACCGGACGGATTGCACAATTTCTGGATTAAAATGATTCAATTTTCGCACGAGTGCTTGGCAATGCAATTCCAAAAAGCCCTAGAGTTAGGCACAGAAACATTGTCTTGCCTTCTCAGTGGACCGATTGTGACTGACCATGTGAAACAATGCACATTGAAGTATGCATGACATGAAACGGAAGATAGCGCATTTCGCGGAATAAAAATGTTATAAGTGCAAAAGTATTAAGGGCTTCACTGAGGCAAATGACATTTACTATAGAACTCGCTGGCGGCGGATCCAATTCAACAGGCCTAGAAATGGTGTTTTTTTGTTTTTACCATTAGAACAATACACAAAATAAATTTTTTTATTAATACAATTTTTTAATCTGATATTAACTTATTAATAGATACAGGATTCATATGCGTGCAATAAGCCGTTTTCGAGAGAATTTTCAATAAAAGTCAAATTCTTCTTGTGTTCTAACTTTTTTTGTGGAGTTTCTATTACTTTAACGAAAATTCTAATTAATACAATTGGTTCTTCACATGTTTAAGTATAATATATATTTTTTTCAAAGCAATTGTCTTGTCCATTTCTTGTAACATCTTCATTAAACAATGGATATTTTTAGTATTTAGGGTTTGTCTCCCCCTTAAATATTAATTACTCGTAAATAATGTCAAATGAAAAATTAACTCTCAAAGGCCTAGATAATCTGTGAAGTGAGATTTCTGATAATCTTTTAGGTTTGTAATATGTGTCATTTTGAAAATAAAACAAAAAACGATAATAATGAGAGGTAACTTGGTGATTTTGTTCCATCGAGAAAATTTCATTGTATGATATTTTCTGTCTACATTTCACTTTTATTTATAATGTATTAATCTATATATAAATACAATATTTTCTTATCTGGACTATATATACTTAGATAAAATTCAAATCTAGGATTAGCTATTTTTATTTATACGCGCTCTTAAGGCATGAAAGATAACAAACAGACAGAGTTACTTTCACATTTATAATATTAGTATGGATTAAGGTGTCAATATCAATAGAAATATAACTGAAATGTACACTCACTTGTATCTAATATAAAATAAAATACTTACTAATCTTATATATGTAAAGAATATGTATTAGCGTTAGCGTAGGTAAAATACTTTTTAATGTTGCCTATTTACTGTAACAAGGAACTGTGTCAATGAAATTTGTCAATCAATTTATTTTCATTGTTACTTGAATTTCTTAATGAAAATTATTTTTTATTTTAAAAAGGATTTGGTGGACAATAAAACTTTAATTGTCGTTTCTTTGGTTACAGAGCAACGCAACAGTTTAATTTACCAAATTTAATTACTAAAAGACAAATAGTCTTATATATATATATATATATATATATATATATATATATATATATATATATATATATATATATATATATATATATATATATATATATATATATATATATATATATATATAAATGAATCCCTATTTCCCTTGGTCACGGCATCACGCGTGAACGGGTAGACCGACTTTAATTCGGTTTTGACTAATGGAAAGAGGGATAAACGGGGAATGTTCTTATACATAAAAATTGCACCTCGGGCGAAGCCGGGGGTGGGTCGCTAGTAATTAATAATTCTGGTTACCTACTTACTTACTTCTTATGTTATAGGCAGACAGGCCTTCAAAACACAACAGTACACGTGCTGTAATTTCATGGCGTTCTTTCTGTAATATGGGCGGCTCAATTTTATGACTGCTTGGTTTAGTGCCGAACAAGTAAATTATATTATAATATAAAATATATTAGAAAGATAGAAGAAAATTTTGCTCTGGCGAGGAAATATGTACACAAAGGCATATACTTTAAGCACAATCATAGTAATACATATTTATAAGTAATATACTCGTACATACATGTCATTTTAAAAAATATTTTCCTTTTTAATATATTTCTTTAATGTATTGTATTTTTCTACTGTCTGTACAAACGGGCATTCCTGAAAATAATATAAACTAAAATTTTTAAAACATCAATGTTTTAAGAATGTGTTGAGTTTACAATAAGATCGACGGCCCCTACGTAAATAATCGAAACTCAAAATTGAATCGGTTTCTTTAACACTATATTTTATATCCTGAAAAAGTATTAAGTTTTATTTTGTTTATAACAGAAATTTAATACGTAAAACATCGAAAGTAAATAAAATTTGTGAAGTAATTCATCGAAAATCAAGATTCCCGTATTTACGCGGGCGTAGGTGAAGGTGTGAGCGAAACGAAACTACCACTTTCAAGAATTTTGTATATATTAATACATTTATTTACAGCGTAAATAATGGAAACTACCACTTACATAAAATATTTTAGTAATTTTAGTTTTTACTTTCCAAAATTATTCAAGAGTTAACAATCGAAAGTGGCAGTCTCGATGGTAAACATTGTTTTTATTACGACGTAATCAATAGAAACTCAATTTTCTATAAAGCCATAGCAAAATTTCATAAACAAACGTATCTGTACAAAGATATTAACTTTTTTTGTTATCACGGATCTTAAAGTTTGAATATAAATCTTTTTATTTAAGAAATATACCACAAACAAACTTTAAAACGCTCTGGTGAAAAGTGTAAAAAACCACTTTCGATGGTTTACGTAGGGACCGTCGAGATAGTTTACCTAAAAAGTTACTTAGGAGATTTGGCATTATAAAATGCCCAGAAATGTTATTTGACCTACATGTTCATTTTTGTAATAAACAACCCTGTCTCACATAAGCCTCTCCTGGGTTTCGTATCAAAATAGGTATGAAATTTACACTAAAAGCTTAATAGGTTTATCGGAAATCACCTGACCGTACTTGCTTAACCCGTTGTATTAATTGTGTTGAATTGCTAAAATTTTGAACTCTATCAAAACAATGTCATTTAATAAATAAAATTGTTCCCTTACAGAAGAAAGGGAAAATTGTTCCCTTACAGAAGTAAGGGAATACTCAAATTTTTTATATAGTACGTAATTAATGTAATAGTCAATTATAGTAACATTACACCCCACTGCTGGGTACAGCCCTCATTTTCATGTTAAGAGGTATCACTATACCAAACGTCCGCCTAATGACAAGACTATATGAAAGTCATGGTCTTCTAAGAACTGTACATTCTCTCCCTCCGTCACAATTGGAACAATAATTATTATTTTGAATCAATAAATGAATTAGAAAAATAATGGTGCCTTAATACATATCTTAAAACAGTTTTAAGATAATTCACCATTTTGATTGAGTGTTACCATACTTTCTTCTTTAAAAGTCGCTTAGTTAGGTCATATAATATAGAAACAATGGAAAGCATAAGATTGGAACAAGAACGTTGTCTTTGCTCTGTAACATCGGGGAGTAAACCGGTATGACAACTGTGTAGCAATTATTTCGACTTGCGAAAAGAAGGGAGAAATTTAAAAAAATGGCTTCGGCACTTCAGCAATTCAGAGGCACATGAAGGTGCAGAAGATACTCTTCTGCGTTCCTCATCCATCCATCCTCTGAATAAAGCAAACAGAAAATAGAAGAAAGGAATAAACTAATGTAAAGATCTCTAAACTTACTTTATGAGTTCACTAAGTTATCTTTTTTAAAATATGTTATATATTATGTTGAAAAAACCTTACCTTTTCTCATATTTCGTCGCTTTTTTAAAACTCGAAAGTTTTAGTGGTTTCACTGTACCTCCATATTGAAAATTCCCACAGTGAAAAGGGTTTATTAATTAGTGAGTGTAAAATTCCAATATCGTCTACCAACTATGAGAATTCGTGATGGTTCCTTGAATTTTTTATAGCAACCGCCAAATGGAATTTTGTTCACAGACTAATGACAGTAGAGAAGGTAGTCTGTTATATGATGGACTGGTGAGGCGGAAGACGCTCGTTTTCCACTCAGCTCTGCACCTCTGACTGATTTTATTGGTGGATTAGATGTTAGATCGACATACAAACTTTACCACTTGGTGGTAGGTTTTCCAATCCAATGTATATTAGCTGAACTCGGCCACGCTTCGCTACGGCGGCGGCGTGCGCATGGGGCGCGCGGTACGGGACACTGCTCAAATATAATACTATTTATCGTAGCGTGATGTTATATAGCCTATAGCCTTCCTCGATAAATGGACTATTCAAAACAAAAATTATTTTTCAATTCGAACCAGTAGTTCCTGAGATTAGCGCGTTCAAACAAACAAACAAACAAACTCTTCAGCTTTATAATATTAGTATAGATTGGAAGTGTAAAAATTTGTATGGAAAATAAAGAAGTAAATACAATTATTATTACCAATCATCGTCATCATTCACCTCAGCCATAGGACGTCCACTGCTGGACAAAGGCCTCCCCACTAATTTTCCAAGAGGACCTGTCAGAAGCAGCCTGAATTCACCATCGACCCGCGGCCCTTAATCAAGTCTTCTGTCCACCTTGCCGGTGGAAATCCTACGCTGCGCTTGCTGATCCATGGCCTCCACTCGAGAACCTTCCGGCCTCAGCGGCCGTAGGCTCTCCACACTATGTGTCCTGCCCACGGCCACTTTAACTTGCTAATCCACCGGGTTAAGTCGGTAACTTTCGTTCGTCTACGGATCTCCTCATTTTTGATTCGATCTTGCAGCCCACTCCATAGCTCATTGAGCTTTCTTACGAGGCCCATAGTTAGAGACTACGTTTCATCACTGCATCATGTCATCACTGGCAACACACATTGTTGGAATTTTTTTGTTTTAAGACACTGAGAAATTTTAAACGAAACGATGTCTCAGAGCTTCCCGAACGCTACTCATCCCAGCTGGATTCGACGATTGACCTCCTTCTCGATGTTGGCGCAACCTAATTGGACTGTGATACCAAAGATCGATACCAAAGAATAAACATAATTAATGTATGTAATTGTGATGCGCACTGCTAAGGATTGGAACTCCCTGCCGGCGTCTGTATTTCCGAGCTCATATAACCCAAATCTTTTCAAGGTTCCAGTGAATAGGCATCTTCTGGGTGAGCTCGCTCCATCGTAGGCCTCATCCTTCCTACATGGATAAATGCTGATCAAGAGCAAACCCATCTTTAATTAAAAAAAAAAAAAGGTACTCTAACTATTGCATAATATATATTTGATTACATGAGTGATATGGGTTTTGTGTAATTTTGATGTAATTTTTCAAGTTAAATTTTTAAAAATAGTTATTTATCTTTTGTTAATATAATTTATTGTCGAGATCACAGGAGACCGAAGAGCTGGCAGCTACCTCGAACAAAGAATTAGTCTAGCTATTCAAAGTTCCAATCCTTAGCAGTGCGCATCACAAAATATGTTTTAAAGCGCTTGGTCCGAATTAGAGGGATTTCGACAAGGTGAGGATGGTAACCAGCCGTACGTCTGCATGTCCGATAGAAGAAAGGGGAAGGCGGTATGATCTCATGCAGCTCTCGAGCCATGTTATGTTATGTTATGTTGCCATTCTTATGTTACCTATGAACAATATTAAAATGGAGGTACATTCCAAAGAAAGAGACAACGGATTTTGTAAGTTTGCTTACTATAATATCTTCACTGAACCTATTTCAAAAAATTTATCACTATTTGATGGACATAGACCATATATATGTATAATGTGCACAAACTCTTGTTTACATACAGGCGAAGTCGATACACACCAGTCTAGTGTAAGATTTAAATGAAGTATAGTAAAGGCTATACATATTTGTTAGCTTTTCAATTCTGATAAATTCAAGTAGAATTAACGACCCTTAAACGACAAATGTTATGTAATTTCACAAGTGGTTTAGTGTTGTATAATGGATTCGAATTGTCTATTGTTCACAACAAAGAATCCGTGACTAGTCAAACTAAAATCACTTTCATTAATTTCATTCGTTAAATGTAGTCAAACGGCTTTTTGAATTTCTGTGTGTTTTATAGTACCTATAAATTAATATCAAGATAGTTTCATATTTAGTTCAGAGAGAGGATCTAAAAAACGCTTCTTTTTTGGCAGTCGATGCGTTTAGAACCTCGCACACGGCACCTTGTACACGAGTATCTAATTCCTACGCACGGCTCGTCAGAACATCGCGGCGTTGTTTCGACTTTTTTTTCGAAAAGTCAGTATAATGGAATAAAATTATGTAAGAATATACCAGATCATTCTATACACGATTGGATACACACGATACGAAGTCGCAGTCACAAAACACGATCCTAAACAAATAACAATTTATTGTTTCACATTAGTCACAGGTGCGGTTTTATTTCACATTATAAAAAATAACAAACTTGTAACAGATGTCTTCCTTCTAATAATACACGCTTATTCAGAAATAGCCTTGTTACGTATGACAAGCGTTAATATAGTTCTTTATAGCTTCAGTTACAACTCTTACTCCTTAAGTTATAGGGAAGTTTGTGATCTCTTATCCTTAGGACTTCAGTTTTGGATTAAGAATTGTGTAAATTTTCTGTGTATGTTCATACTAAGAAGCGATGTTGGGTCAGGAAAATATCCATAGTACTAACAAAATAATTAACCATTTAGTAGTGACAAGATATACTGCTAGTCGAAGTCCTAAATTGGGCAGCTTGTCTGACGGCAACAACCACCCCTTATGGAAGATCTCCGAAAAATAACAGCATGTTTGCTGTTATGTTTCGGTTAGTGAATAAGGGATACCGAAGTCCATTTCCCTGTCCCCTCCTTAAGCCTTATATTACCAAGATCGGCGGGAGTGCACTGGCAGCACTTATGGCCGTGCTTATGTTAATAGGATATCTACAATCAAGTTGCTTTTTTTATGTTAAGATCGGCAGACAGACTGACGGTCCACTTGATGGTAGGTGGCTACCGTTGCCTATAACACAAGCAACGCCAAAGCTGCTGCAAGTGCGCTGCCGCCTACACTAGGATTAAGGATAAGGGATTAGGAGGGAATAGGGAAATGGGCTCTGGCATCCCTTACTCACTCACCGAAACACAACAGCACACGTGCTGTTATTTCACGGTGGTCTTCTGTAATGCAATGTCTGTAATGTCTAATGCAGCCTGACGATCTTTACATAAAAAACTATGGTTAACTATTCAGTGCAGGTCTCCTAACTAACAGTGATGCTGTGGATCTCGCACTGCCAGAGTTTTTTTAAATCACAAATAGTCACAATCATTTTTAAAATGGAATCAGATATTAATTTTTAATTAGATTTAAATTGAAAATTACTAAATCGATTAATATGCAAATAAATAAAAAAAAACTACGAATATTCTCTAACGAACGGATACGTATTCGATTTTCTGCCGATCTTAAGAAAAACGCATCGTTATGTGAATAAAGAAACCGAACTTTACTGTATAATTCGTCTAAATGGCTACTGATTCGGTGTTAGGTTTTATTTTTTATTACCTTTACTGGGAAATTGTAAAGAGATTTTGCATTGACGAAATGCTTTTATCAATAGCTTAGGAGTTGTAGTGGAGTGCAAGGTCTATTTTGGAGTAGAATGTTAATCTTACGTCTTAACGCAATCGTTTTTGGGTTGAACATGACATCCCTTCGTTTGTATAATTGTTATTGTTTCACTTTAGTGTTAATAGTTTAAACTATATTAGATTTGGTATTAAATATTATCATATACATATATTCATATTGGTTTCTCATTTTAAACCCTTTCATTTAAAATTTCCAAGTTCGATTGCTCTGCTCAAGTTAGTTTAACTACAGACTTCGTTCAAAGATGAATAAAACGTATCTTGAATTCCAAAAACAAAATTCTTCTTTTACTCCGGAATAATTTTTCCAACTTCAAATAATTATTATAAATTATACTCTACCATTAGTTAATACTGTGGGTCTAAGTGGATATACTCTCTCTGATGTGAAACCTCTATAAAATAGTAAATGAACCTCTGGGAAAATTAGCGGCTTTGTTTACATTTCAGTTTGCTAATAGTGGAAATAAATGCACTGTTTTTTTTATTAAAAAGCTATATATAAATAAATATTTTGTGAACCTTCCTTCTCTGTTTTCCGAGAGCATTCCTAGCATTTATCCTTGTGATATTTAGTTAGCCGATTACCTCAATGAGGTCTTTGTAATCATGTTTTTTTTACAATGTGTTTTTCACAGAGAAAGTTTTTATGCTGTCAGATTTTAAAGCAGCCAAAGACACAGGCTACAGCTAGCACAGAGTAATATAAAAACAATTAGTTCTACCTACTATTAGATAGCCTGTCCAATATAAGATTCGTACAGATCCAATATACCTATAATGGATTTGTACGAATTTTGTCATATACTATAATGGCGATTATCCAACGTAAGTCAATTTACTTAGGTCCTGCGGTTGTTGACTTTAATTCTGTTCAACACTGACCCTATGATGGTTAATTAACCGGAATGTTTATCAATGTAAATTGTCGCCATGGACTTTATACGGGTCAAGCACCAACGGTTACAGGTATATTCAATGCCATTTTCAACCTTATCTACATTAGAACGACATTTGAAGTCTATGATCCGGGTATTAGGTAATGAGAAATTAACAAAACAAAAGTTAAACTTGAAAATTAACTTTATGCTGGTCAAGTGGTTAAACCGTCTGATTGTGTCTGGACTAGATTTCTGGCTAAGTCAACTGTTAACTGTTAAAGCAAACCTTTCCAAGTCGCCTAGCTTTAGGCCTAGTGCAAATTAGAGTTCGTGCGATTAGCGTGTTTGCCGAATATTACTCTTATTCTGTTACATTTCTTACTCATTTAAAGGTGACGTGATTATGATGACGATGAAATCATGTAACATATGAACGTGACTTCAAAACATGAACCAATGACTCAATTACAATTGTACTTACAAACGCTAATTTTGTCCCATACTCTGTCACCGACGGAAATAAAGTTATAGCTTCTGAATGTGATTGCAATTTCGATCTGGCATACAAAATTACTGATATTACCAAAGAGTAATTTTTCTCATTTATTTGTGAACAGATTTTCTTATTTTTATTAAGTACCAACACAGCTACCGGCCTTTATTGTCAAAACAATAAAAAAAATAGTTACTGGTTGTTATTAATAATTCATTAGTGAATCTTCAATAAAAGTACATAATAAAATAAACAAGAAACTATATTTTTTGTTAGTATTTATTAGTAATTTTAAGATTAAAATTGAATTAATTGGTAACTAAAAGAAAATAATGTGCTAAATAATTATTAGGTGCTTTATGCCTCTATTACTCGAAACAATAGAGGCATAAAGTAACTACTAAAATCAAATAAAAACGACAGTATTAAAATTATACAATTATAAAATCAACATTAAAATATTGATTTTATGCCTCTATTGCTTGAAACAGACGCTTAGCGTACGTTATTTTTGAAAATTAGGTATACCAAAAGTAAGATGTAATTATTAATAATAACAGTTAAAAGAAATAATTCATTACTTTTACCTTTAATCTTGGTAATTATTAATAATTTTCAATTATTCACATTTACCGTAACATATATATACGAATTTGGCATACATGTTATTAAGAATATAAAAAAGCACCTTTCATTCAGAAAAAAAGTATTGTTCCCGAGGGACGCGGACGAAGTCCCGAGCGAAACCAAATAATATGCAATATTAAATTAAAATATTATCCATCATGCATTGTCTGAACATTAGGTTAAATGTTGCTTTTTCTTGTTACAGTTGCTGAAGCGAAAATGGGTCTCTGGAGAATATTCACGCTCGTTTATTTAACTACAGTTCTAGTCAATGCCAAATTGTACCAGAGACGCGAAGTAACTACAAACATTTGCGATCCGGTCTATAATAATACAAACAAAGTACATTGCTCCTGCGAAAACGACATTCGTGAGCCTAACAGAATCAAAGCTGCAGATTGCTACTTGAGCATTGAAGCTGTTACCTCTGAGGACCCAATCTGGGACGCATTTAAATACACAAAAAACATAAGCAAATTAATCCTGACCAGCGCAAAGGGAATAGTCTTCAACTATATACCGACCAATGCCATAAAAAGTATTGAAAATTTAAAACGACTCGATGTCAAATACAATAACATACGAAGTATTGAATCGTTCGCATTCGCTAATCTTAGTTCTGTTGAGGAAATTACATTAAGAGATAACCAGATTGTTGTTTTGAGAGCCAACGCTTTCGCTCATCATCCAGACTTGACAACGATTAATTTGGATAAAAATAACATCGTCGAGATAAATAGAGATGTATTCGTAGACCTGCCATCGCTAGATAAGCTTTACTTGACTGCTAACAACATCACCACAATACATGATAGAGCGTTTATACATTTGATCAATTTAAAAGAACTAGAAATCAGCACAAATAATTTATTTAGTTTGAACAGTGAGACGTTCTCTGGATTGAAGAAACTACAGAGATTGGATTTGAGCAGCAATAGTCTAGAAGTTATTGGTGATAACACCTTTTTACCGCTTATTGATTTAATTTCGTTGGATCTCAGCGGTAATAAAATTCAGATGTTGGACAACAGAGCGTTTCATGGACTAAGTAAATTGGAATTTCTATCCCTATCACATAATAATTTGTCAAATATAGACAATTTAAAAGTGTTTGATGGATTAAAAGCGCTGGTATCTTTGAGCTTAAAAGCCAATCAGCTAAAGGAATTAAAAGTCGAAGTTATGGCTCCCATTGTGAAAAATTTTAACAACGAACCAAGCTATTTGGACGTTGAAGGTTTGTAATTTTTCATTTTATTTTTCCTTTAAAAAAGATGTCTTTTTAATAAATTGTGTAAAAATTGTTTTAGAATAACTTTTATATGGGACTTAACTTTGAATATTATCTATGTATATAAAAAAGCTGTTACTTTATTTTTGGTAGATGCTCTAGGGTAATATAGGATTACATCAAAGCAATAACAGAATGAGAGCTTCGGCATTCTTTAGCACTGCACGAGCCCGTTGGATGAGTGGTTAGGGTGCTTGCCTTAACGCTCTGTTCTAGAGTTCCCGGGTTCGATTCACGGAAAGTAGTGGCAGGGCATACTGCGTTTCAAGTAGACCGTCAGCCTGCCTGCCGATCTTAACATAAAAAAAGTACGTTAGTGAATTGAAATCCGAGACTACATAACACTGGAGAAGCATGTAAAACAAGACTGTGAGACATAGATTTAGTATGTTGATTCATTAGTATGAAAATCAATGCAGTCAAATTCACATATAAACGCAAAATTATCCATGACGATGGTATGATATCTTTATTTACATTCTTCGCACGTACAGATGTAGTTTTCAAACTCGTTACCATAGGATCTAGAAGTTATATATTTTTTACTTGGTATATTATATTATCAGTACTGAAAGAATACTAAAATGTGCCTGCGATTGGAACCCGAGGTCTTCACTAAGGTCACTTGCTTGTTTTGAGAGGTTATGAAGTTCTGTCGAAGATCTTGGTATTTTTTTAGTTGAGAAACTTAGTAAATTTGAAGTTAAAAAAAATATATTAACATATGTAAATTTAACATTTTATGGAGGATAAAGTCGTAAATAATAACGAACTGGCATAGTTTTAATAAATGTATTATTGAAAATACAAAAATGATGTATTTGTTTTCTGTAATATACTGAAAAAATTGCCAAAGTTTTGAAAAAGGCATCCAACAATATTAGTTCTTAAAAGTACGAGTTTCTAAAACACATAAAGGTTCATACAATGTTATAAGTGATAGTACACCGATCACCTATACCAGTATGTATAGTATAACAATATAACAGTATATAAACTAATTTGAGTATTGGTCGTAATTCTTCCATAATGACGTTTTGTCAAATATACGTCAAATGCTTTTTTTATGTAAAGGTCGGCAAACAGACTGACGGTCCGTTTGATGGTATGTGGCTACCGTCGCCTAATAATACCTACAAGCAACAGTATAGCTGCGGCATATCCACTGTCGACCTTAGTATGATGAAGCATAAGGGATTAGGAGATTCTCATCACTTATTCAATCCCTGAAGCACACTGAACAGCAACGGATCACTGAAGTAAAGGCTTCTTCTTGACAATGGGCCATTTCACACCGCCACAGTAGCAGCAGCCGCAGCTGCAGTTTGAATTATGTTGTGACTTCGTAGAAATTCGTCACCCACCTTATAGTCCTAACCTAGACCCCAGTGACTAATATTTATTTTCAAAGCTGAAGTCTGACCTAAGAGGCCGCTGCACATTTTGCCCATTTTGAAAACACAACTTCTGAATATTTTTATAAAGGTTTAGAAATGTTAATTAAACGATCCGAAAACTGAATAGAAGTCGACAGAAACTATATTGAAAAATAAATATAACTTTATGTATTACAGTGGCTTTTTTCTTTGCCAGGCCGGACACTTTTAGACTCTCCTAGTAGTCGCATAGTCGCGTTAAAATTGAAGGTTCATTTAGAAATTTTCTTCAAATCTATTGCCATCTATTGCCGACTTTTATTCAAACGATTTTATATAATATATTTTCGCGGAATTGTTTTACCTACCAAACGTTGTAAATCAATGCTTTAAAATATCTTAAGAATAAGCCTAAGGAAGTTTCTATGAGATAATGTTGGCGCAACTCTTTAAAAAACCAACAAAAGATACATTGCTACAATAACATATAATCTCTGTTTCAGATAACTACTTCCCCTGCGATTGTCGTTTGGAATGGCTTGTCTCTCTAATGAACAAGATCGCTAACAAACGTCTGAAACTGGCATTGGAAAATTTCAAATGCATACCGAGCATTGAATTGAAGGATTTATGGAACAAAACTGTTGACTCGGGTAAGAGTACACAGCAGGTTGAAGACGAAAACGTAGTAGACAATGATTACGAATACTATGACGATACACAGTTAGATGGAAAACTATTCTATATAGACGTCAGAGATTTGTTGAACTGCACTCCTCCAAACGAAAATAAATCTACCACAGCTAAAACTGTAGAAAACACCATAACTAAAATTGTACATCCGGCTGATATTACGACACCGAAATCTTCTCAAGATGCAATTAAACAAACAAGTACACAAAACAGTAAGCCAAAAGCTGGCGTAACGGAAAAAAAAGATCCATATACCACCACTCGTTTAGCAACTGTGTCGGCTAGTCCATTGAATAAGAAGAGTTATGAAGACATGGCATCTGATGAAGCAGTACCAGATAAAATCAAAGCACACAGAAGTATTCAAGAGGTCAAAGAAACGCCCAAGTTTAATTCCAATTATGGACACAGAACGTTAGGATGTATACCAATGATCATATCTATACTATTATTATGTTTTACATTGTTCTAAGTATTTATATATTATAATAAATAGTGATAGTTTAATATTATTCGTATTGTTAATTTAAATTCTCAACAGTCATTAAAGTAATAATAATAAAATTGTACGTATGTTCATTTGTCCTTTAATTACCATTAAAAAGACTTCCATGCGTGTTTAGTTCATTTATGCATTACTTTTGTCCATGTCCATCGGGAACAGTACTTATTTTTTGGATGAGCGGTATCTACCCTATGTCCTTTTTTATGTTAAGATCGGCAGACAGGCTGACGGTCCACTTGATGGTAGGTGGCTACCGTCGTCTATAACACAAGCAACGTCAAAGCTGCTGCAATGCGCTGCCGATTACAGTAGTTAGGTCCCTCCTAATCCCTTATAGGGAAAATGGTCTCTGGCATCCCTCACTCACTCACCGAAACACAAAAGCACACGTGCTGTTATTTTACGGTGGTCTTCTGTAAGGGGGTGGTTACTGCCGCTAGACGGGCTGCCCATATGACTGCGAAACGCAGTGTGCCCCGGCCACTACTTTCCAAATCCAAACCAGATAGTCAAATTTGAAAAGTTCATTTTTCAAAGTTGACCCTGCCGGGAATCGAACCCGGGAACCCTAGAACAGAACGTTAAGGCAAGCACCCTACCCACTCATCCAACGGGCTTTGTCAGGGTTCTATAACCCTGACAAAGCCCAATACAAACTCAACTCACTTTTGCAATACAAACTCATTTTTGCATTATTATAAAAGTTACCATTTACAAACGTAATGCGAATGAAAAAAAGTGTCACGTACTTAAATGCTATATATAAATTTCCAAAAAATCCTTTAGAATCAACGATGGCAACACAAATCTTAAAAATAGGTAATAACAATATTTTTGGTTTATAAACGTAAGTTAGTCATTATTTAACATTTTCTTAGCAATATATAAAATTTATAACTTCTTCTTACAAGGGAGACATCACTTCTTTTTTTCAATGTTCATACATTGTTTCAAGTACGAGTAAGGGAATAAGACATATTACAATTAACTAATCGATTACATGTATGTATTCATACAACTAATATCATAGATAGATACTACTAATATACATTCAACTACATACATGTGTATTAATAATTATATAACTATATAACGTGTACTTAATCGAGTTTAATAATGTATGTTGTAATCTATGCTAATATGCTCAACGAAGCATTATTTCATAGTCATACTATAACTCCCTATGGCTGAAAATATGTGATAAGTAGGTAAGTATGTAGTCTAAATAAAATAAACAAAATTTGATATTTCAAACAGAGTTACCTATAGGTAACTGTTTATAACAGCCTTTTTATTGTGTTTTCTTGTTGACAAGACTGTAGTTGAAGTAATAATAATAATAAAAATCTTGAACCCTGTAGCTATAACCGAGTAACGGTAACCACCCTTTTACATAATGGGTAATACTGAGAAATAACAGCATGTCTGCTGTTGTGTTTCATTGTGTGAGGAAGCTCATTTCTTAAGATATTCTCACCTGGACCCTTCTTTTTGTCCTAATAGTCGGCAGCGTAGCATGCGTTGCTGCATAAGTCGTCTTCGTGTAAGCTAAGGTAGCCGTAAGTCGTAGAGAAGACTGTTAGTTTGCCCATAGGCTTTTCTCATAAAAGAAAAGAAAAAAAAAGAATGCATAATTTACCTGACAATGACCTTTACCTCAATAATTTGAATATCGCTATTATAATGTTACTACCAGCGCCATCTTTATATTTATTAAAAGAACCACATTTAATACAAGGCGCCATCTTTGTATTTCTTAGAAAGTCAACATGTATTCTGATCGCACCTACCACAATCACCATTGTGTGACTACTGGCGCCATCTTTGTATTTATTAGAAATTCAAAATATAATTCTGTAAGTCCCCGAAACCGCCCTGATTTGTATGGTTGGTTCCAGATTTATGAAGATACGCAGACGAAGTCGTGAGCGAAAGCTGGTAACTTAAAACTAATTAAATGGAGGTGCAAATTCATTTAAATGTTAAAAAGATAATTTTGTGGCGATGATTAATTATAGCGCGGCTCACAATTCCTAAACATGGCATAGCAGTTAGTTATAACTCTAATAGATGGCATTGTTTATTCATTTTACTAATACGTTTTCCTCTTTGAATACGGTTAGTGGGTAACATATTTTTCCTTTGAAATATCCATAAATTTTACTTTTGAAAAGTGTGATAAAAAACTATTGAATGATTTTTTTGTCACAGTCTGTCGTGGCAAGCGTGGGCCAACATTGCCACAAACAATATTTTATTTTGATAAAATATTGTTATTATTATTATTATTCTTTTCATCTTTGAAAGAAATATTTTAAAATCGGTTTTCAAAAATATCGTGTTAGTTTGAACAGTGATCAGGTTAAAAAGAGGTATCTACACAAAGTCAATTATGACTACAAAAAATCCACAACATAGCAACAACAACAACAACAACAACAAGCAAGCCCGTTGGATGAGTGGTTAGCTGGTTAGGGTGCTTGTCTTAACGCTCTATTCTAGGGTTCCCAGGTCCGGGTTCGATCTCGGCGGGTTTAACTTTGAAAATGAATTTTTCAAAGTTGGCTCTGGTTTGGATCTGGAAAGTAGTGGCAGTGCGTACTGCATTTCGTAGATATAAGGGTAGCCCGTCTGGCGGCTGAAAGCACCACTTTACAGAAGACCACCGTGAAATAATAGCACGTGTGCTGCTGACGGCAGGCTGACACAGGCTGACGGTCCACTTGATGGTAGGTGGCTACTGTCGCCTATAACACAAGCAACGCCACAGCTGCTGCAAGTGCGCTGCCGACTACACTAGGAATAAGAATAAGGGATTGGATAGGAATGGGCTCTGGCATCCCTTACTCTCTCACCGAAACACAACAGCTCGCGTGCTGTTTTGACTGTGATTTTCTGTAAGGGGGTGGTTACCGCCGCCAGACGGGCTGCGCAAATGATTGCGAAACGCAGTGTGCCCTATGCCACTACTTTCCATTTACATAATTTTAATAATTACATAATAATACATAATATATAATTTATTTACCTGTCGGTTTCTTATCTATACTTACTAATTATATCAGTATAACTAAATTAAATAAAGGGGTATTGAAAATTATTTTGAAATTTAATGTTAGTTTTGTCAAAACCGCAAATCTCAGAAAGTACCTACTTTATCGATCATCATGAAACGCATACGCGCATAAGGGCACAGAAAGGGACATAGGGAACTTACCTTTTTTCTGGATAAATTTACTGTTCTTGAGGAAACATCTATTTATTCAAAAATCGAAGCCTTAGTTCTTAAGAATAAATTTTCGTATCTCTTATGGTTTGAGATTCGCCCCCACTGACCCATTTGGATTGATCATCCTGTATTTAACGCCTAAGTAAAAGAGGCGCGGTCGAAGTCACGGTCAAAAGCGAGTATTCAATAATTTATTATTCTCTAATAAACTTAGAAATTTCGACTGTGCGCTGATGGAACAGATTTTCTAAGAATCGGTTTCATATCTTTTTCAATTTACAAAGACTATTTCTATAATTATCACACATTATTTTGTTTTATCGTGTATTTGTTTCATTTTGATTTCTATATTCGATTCTAACTATAAAAATAGTTGATAAAGTCATATAAGTAATATCCTGTCATAGCATTGTTATATGTTTAGATCAAACAATGCAAGATATAAGAGGCTAAATCTTGTTTTAATGGCTAACATCCAGTGAAATCGATTTTGATCTAAATAAAATATATATACGTTCATTGTGAAATACGTACCTTTGTGGTACCCCAGTAACATGTATTAAAATGTTAACCGCAGGAAATTGAACTTCAACGTTGGCGATTTAAGAGCATCATAAAATGTGAATATGTATGTAACCAAAAGAGATGAATAGATCACCAGCCAAAATAAAATATTTTGGAGGGAACGGATATTGGGATATTGGGTGCATCACTTGTTTAGTTTATTATTTTTAGGGCAGAAAGTAATCTATTAATTGATTTGATTAATGTATTAGACTGGGATAGATCATATTTAATTGCTTACAATATAATAGTGTTTTATGAAAAAAAATTTTTAGTTAGTTTTGTACCAAAAGTTGTAATTGCAAATTAATAAAAATAAATCAGACTCATAAATACATTGGCGGATACAGGGGGGGGGGGCGGCAGCCCCCCCCCCCCCCCAAAGTCCCAGGAATTCCATATTTTTGACTTAACTTTTCAATTCAATTCAAGTACAATTCAATTCATATATGAACTGAATATAGAATAATATAATCCATATCAATCAAAGTTATCGAAAGTTTCATAATTCATGTCAGACATTTGAGACAGTTCAAATACGCGATTACGCGGGTTAAAAGTATTTGCAATACAACCATAATGCATCTCAACTAGTAAAAAAAATACACAAAAAAATTACTTGTGATATTAACCCTAACTCCGAACTTTGTCAGAATGCCCCCCCCCCCCCCCCCCCCCAAAATGAAATCCTGGATCCGCCCCTGCATAAATAACATATATATTACTAGCGGCTTCGCAAGGATTTTTTTCTACAAATTATATACAAAAACCTCCCTCGTTTAACGCTGTTTCCATTAGTGAAAACCGCATGAAAATAAGTTTAGTAATTTTGAGATCACTGCGAACATACATACATACAGACAGACGAAGCAGGGGACTATGTTTTATTATATGTAAGGATAACTATAGTTTTTTTTTTAAAAAACACTTGAACCAACAGACGCGTTTTTCTAAACGGAAAGTACTTCCGCAAGAAAAGCTCTTCCAGCGTATTTTTCTAACGGGAAAATACTGTCTTAGTAATAGGATCATTCGTGTATTATCCTAGGGGTATGAAAAGTATAAGTGGTATGCAATCATGGAGTGAAACGAAATAAGCACACACACAGCACTTCACTTTTTTGTGATCCCAAATATAATTTTATTACTAACTTTTAATTGCGATTTCATCCATGTTCTTTATAAATTATAGTCTAGGTCATAGGTTCCCAACCTTTTATGGACCACCGCCCCCTTTCCAAGAAAAAAAAAATCAAACGTCCCCAAAATTGGTATAGTAGTTAATTATACCAATTTTATATGTCTGTTATCTATTAATAATAAAATTAAAAATTAATAAAATGCCCTCTCTATCTCTCTCTCTAATCGTGCTCCAAGTGGTCGTGGCAGGGGGTCGATACAGACAGTCCTAAACCGAATCAGTTAGTTTATACTTGATGCTTATTTAAACATTTTAATGTTTATTTACGCCATAATAATAAGATAAAAATTTTTAGACGGCTAGATAAAATGTTTTTTCATGAAATAGAGGTAATTTCAAAGTATTGTATTATATTAAATATCTAATTAGGTAGGTTAATATAGTCAAAACCGGATATAACGACATTGAAGGGTTTTAACCTCGGTTGCTATATCCCATAGTTGTTATAATCAATATGCATAAATAGATACACAATTTGAACTTGTAATATGTATGCAAATAAAATGTCGAAATACAAAACAAAAAGTATATTTTGAAAAGTATATTTTGTTGAATCTCAAATGTATTTTCATTTTACTTTTTATTTTCATCAAAATTCCTTAATTATTGTCAGAATTAAACTCTTCGTTAAGAATTAAACGCGTAGCTAATTATAAGTCAAAACAATCCTTCATAGATTTGAATACAGTTGAAATTAATGTTTTTTTTTTTTGCTGGAACAATTATAACGGTTGGCCGTTATAGATATAGACGATGATTTCAAGAAAGTTCGTAGTTTTAAGCAATATAACGCTTAATCCGATGTTGTTATAGGCGGTATGCCATTTAGTCGTAATAACTGATCCGTCGTTCAAGCGCCGTCGTTATATCCGGTTTAAAAGAAATAATTCTTAGTATAAAAGAGTTCGATCACAATGCCCCTTTTATTTCATTAAGTTTGGTAGGATGTATATACCTACTTGCATGAAGAAAAACTGTTTTGGTACTTCCCAGGGAGAGCGAATTTGGAAAAGTCCCTGGTCCCAAAAGAGGCAGAATATTTAAATTAAAAAATATCAGTATTACTTATATGTCTTATTAAAAAAATATTTTTTTTTTCGATCAGCCATGAAGGAAAATCTTTATAATCCCATAGGTGTAAGAAAAGATTCGGTTGGTAAATTGAGCGTAGATCGTCCATATAGAGTATACAAACATTTAATATTCGTTTGTTCAAAAAAGCAAATCTCCGAAAGTACTTTATCGAACACTATGAAATTTTGCATACACTTTCTTAGAGTATGGGGTATGCACAGAAAAAGACAGAGGGGACCTTTTCATCCACAAAAAATATTGTTCCAGAGCGATCATCTAAAGAGAAAGTCGCGGGTAAAAGAAATTTGTTAAAAAAAAATTCTTAGTTATTTTTAGAAAAACTGTGTATTTTCTTGTTTTCCATAAATTTCAAATCATCTGTTAATTAAACTTTCCCTTTCTTAGTAGTGGAGACCACACTGCGATTAGTAATAAATTGGGTCACCGTCTGGCGGCAGTAACCACCCCTTACTGTGTTTGTTGTTGTGTTTCGGTGAGTGAGTAATACTGCCATAGGTCACTTTTCCTATCCCCTTCTAAACCCTTATCCTTATCCTACAAACTCAGCACTTCACGTGGCGTTGATTGTGTTTATATTCGAAGGTAGAATAAGTCGAAGGTAGGGCTGCCACCATCTAAATTACGGACCCAGGACAAAAACTTCGAAAACCCCGGACATTTGGGTGAAATAAAGATTTTCCCCGGACTCCCTCGAAAAAAAATACAATAAAATAATAACGAATACAAATAATAATAACGAAACGAATAAAATAATACATATACGAAAATGGGTGCTCATGTCAAAACACTATTGTTTCATTGGTTGGTTTTGACACTAGCGCGCAGCGTGACCACTTTTTTGTCAGATAATCTACCAAATACACTGCTAAAATCTACCAAAATCTAATTCAAAATTCTACTAATGATATTTAAGTCGTTCTAGATAAAATAGTTTATAAACAGCACACATGTTTTTATATTTTAATATCAATATTTATCATCCACTTTTTTGCATCACTTTTCATAACTTGTACCTAGCATGAATGATTCGGGTTTAAAATGAGTATACTTTTTGCCTCTTACACACTCCTTGAGGTGTAAAATTGACCGCACGTTTCGATTATAAAATCTATTGCGATCGTCCCTTTTGATCCTGTTTATTGCCGAGAATATGCGTTCGCATTTTGCGTTCGACACTGGAAGACAAAGCATCTGCATCGCTTTTGCTTGCTTTTCACGATTTTAATAACGCACGCAATTGTCAAACAAACGACTAGACTTCTGTTAATGTAATAAAACAAACTTACCAACAACAGTCAACAACTTACATGAGTATACCTAAGTATAAAATGTTTTAAGTGCCATAACTAATTTGATAAAACAACCTTAGTTGTTAATCAATAAAGTTTATTTTCCAAAACCTTAATAGAAGTATGGGGAAGCCCCTTCCATCAATGCTTCTAATCGTTCTGTTTTGGCCTGGATTCATACATTTTTCACCAAATTTTCTTAAATATCGATTTTTTACTCGAATCTACTATACAATTTTACACTACTAAATCTTTGCTTGTATATGTCGGCGCTTTTGATTTGCGGGAGTGAACAGCACTGACAACTGTCATTTGTCAACTGGACAGCGGGATCGGAATGTCATTGTCGTTGACTCGGACACAACACCGAGCGCTAGCGCGGAGGCACGTCGGCCGGGGAGTACCTCACGGGAAGGCAATCGGTTGACATCAAGGGACTGGTGCTACGTGTTTGGTGGAGTGTTATCTGATTTGGTGTGATTGGCTGGTGGACAATGCGATCGAGGACTTATTTTGTGCCGATTGTGGCGTTTTGTTTGGAATTGCAGCGCGTGACCTAACGTGATCAAATATGGATCAAATATTCGCGCCTATCTGTGATCAAGTGTGGAGACCAATGATACGAAGAATCCTGGTCGTGTCCTTTCGGGACCGATGATGCCGGGGACTCTAATCGTGTTTCTACATCAGAAGTGGGATTGTCTCACGGGCACTGCTATGAAAATTAAAACTACGCAATCATGTGGTGCAGTGTGATGGAAAATCGTCAGTTTTATCGAAGCCATAAAGGATCCGGTTACGACGAGTGAATTTAAAGTTGTCAGACTTCAACCTTGAGGCTGCCGACGTCGATGCGTGGGCTTGGTGCAGCGCCATGGACCTGTGCCTCTCAGAGGGACCGTTACAAGGAGTTGCAGATGACCGTGCAAAAAAAAAAAATAAAGATGTTGCAGCAGCAGCCCATCCTGGACAAGTCGGGCAGGATCTGCTCTTGTTGCAACAAGACCCGCATGGTCAATGGATCGTCGCGAGGCGGCCGCGACTCGGAGTGGAGGTGCTGTGGGACCCCTGTTGGCGGTTTGTTGGGTCCGAGCGCAATGACGACTTCGAGAAGTCGTCGCTTTTGGTTCGATGGCTATAACCTATGCAGTGAGGTTGATCCTCGTGAATAATAACGGTGAGTCGTTTTCATTTTGGGGTAGAGAGCACAGCCCATAAGTTGGGCGAAAATCGACATTATGATGTTGTAACGTTGGCTGGCCTTGCTAATCGCGCAGTTTTACTAAGCCTACCTACAACACTGGAACAAAAAAAAAAATAGTAAAAATCTTATCAGCTGTTTAAATGAGAGTTATTTAATTGAGGTTTTATTTCATGTAGATCTGTTGTTACTTCTAATTCGATCTACCCACCCAGTTATTGTTATGCGAGAATAATTATCTTAAAAATTTTAATGCCAGTTATTGTTATGCGAGAATAATTCTCTTAAAATTTTTAATGTGAAGCGGGGGATAGACCGTGTTTTGTTTCTAGATGGATTTAAAGTACTAGAATGTGAGTTATCACACCCAAACGAACCCAAAAGTGAGATTAGACTTGGAAAGATTAGTAGTCCTGTAAGAGTGGTTGTTAATTGCACTCCGATAGTTCTAAATTCTGATTGTTGGATAACCGCAGAGAGTATTGTTGCTTGCTAAAGAAGTTTCTAAACGCAGTGTAGCTACCGGACAGTTATAAATACGCCTTTTTTTGATGAATTGCGCATTGTTCAGCGACGCCCATCCCGTATCAGTGTAGTGGAATGTAAATGTGTTATGGACAGGGGTCGTTAATTATTGCAAGCGGATGTAATACGACCTGATTGTTTTTCTTATTTAAATACTGTACTTCTAGTGACCTCATATCGAACGCTTGTCGTTACTATACTTACGAGTTAAGAGACCCCTGCTTTAGTTAATATTATCAGTCATTACCAGTACTCGTTTTCTTCTTGACCGAAAAAAAAAAAAAAAAGAGAGAGAGAGAGAGAAACTTGGAGAGCCTTCGGGCTCTCGCATTGTAGCAGTTGCCGACGTACTAATTCTGGGGAACCTTTAATTAATGGTTTGGGAACACTATCGGTTGATTCCGAAGAGGCCCTATCCATAGATTCCGAGGAAGCTTTATCTGCTTGCTCTTTTTAACTGTTATGAGAGAGTTCCATTTGTTGTTTGATGGAGGCTGTAGAGATCTCACCTGCTTTTGTGGGTGACGATCTGGTCCAGCAAGTTGTTGTTTAATGAAAGCTGTAGAGATCTCACCTGCTTTTGTGGGTGACGATCTGGTCCAGCAAGTTGTTGTTTCATGAAAGCTGTAGAGATCTCACCTGCTTTTGTGGGTGACGATCTGGTCCAGCAAGTTGTTGTTTCATGAAAGCTGTAGAGATCTCACCTGCTTTTGTGGGTGACGATCTGGTCCAGCAAGTTGTTGTTTAATGAAAGCTGTAGAGATCTCACCTGCTTTTGTGGGTGACGATCTGGTCCAGCAAGTTGTTGTTTAATGAAAGCTGTAGAGATCTCACCTGCTTTTGTGGGTGACGATCTGGTCCAGCAAGTTGTTGTTTAATGAAACCTGTAGGGATCTCACCTGCTTGTGTGGGCGATGATCTAGTTCAGTGATAGACAGCTGTGGGGATCTCATTTCTTTTAGTAAATGACGGTCTAGACCAGCGTGTACAAGCTGTGATACTCTTGTGGAATCTTAAAACAGATGGGGTTTTTGATTGTAAGGATCATATTAACTCCAGCAACCGACCCTCAACACAGCATGGCGCGTGGACCGCGCGTGCTAGGCACTTTCGACCAGCCCTCAACGCAACATGGCGCGTGAGTGCATATGTGTGAAGTTGTATCTAGTTGGTCAGGATAGGACGAGCACAATGAATGTGGTGAGCCAGATAGTTTGTTTTCTTTGTTTGCATATTAACCGAACGTGGATCGAGGCGGAGACGAGAGGCGCACGAGGGCGTGCGCATGTCAGTCTGGCCGTGTCGGCGCTTTTGATTTGCGGGAGTGAACAGCACTGACAACTGTCATTTGTCAACTGGACAGCGGGATCGGAATGTCATTGTCGTTGACTCGGACACAACACCGAGCGCTAGCGCGGAGGCACGTCGGCCGGGGAGTACCTCACGGGAAGGCAATCGGTTGACATCAAGGGACTGGTGCTACGTGTTTGGTGGAGTGTTATCTGATTTGGTGTGATTGGCTGGTGGACAATGCGATCTAGGACTTATTTTGTGCCGATTGTGGCGTTTTGTTTGGAATTGCAGCGCGTGACCTAACGTGATCAAATATGGATCAAATATTCGCGCCTATCTGTGATCAAGTGTGGAGACCAATGATACGGAGAATCCTGGTCGTGTCCTTTCGGGACCGATGATGCCGGGGACTCTAATCGTGTTTCTACATATATAAAGACGTTGTGTATATTTGTTAGAAAATATCCGAATTGTTTTGTCGAAAATAACGAAATAGGAACTAAAATAACTAGGCAAGGTAATTTATTGCAAAGACCAAAATGTAGATTAGAACTATTTAATAGAAATGTTTATGTTATGGCAATTAAAACATACAATAAACTACCTAATAATATAAAGGAATTGTCGGATCCTAAATTTACAAGAACATTAACAAAATGTTTATTAAGTAGATTGTTGTTATTATGATGTTAAAGAATTTGATAATAAGAAACATTAATTCATTTATTAATATAGTCTACAAACAATTAAACACAAATAATTGCACGCCCTTGGCGGGTAGAACATACTTTGTACTGTAACTGCTGTATACAAATTAAAATCCTGTAAACATGTGTTCGCGCAAATAAAGATTTATTTCATTTATTTATTTATTTATTTGCCCCCTTGCCCTTAAATCTACTAAAAAAGTAGAAATCTACTAAAAGTGGTCACGCTTTAACGTCAGAAATACACCCGTGGAAACGGTGCCTAAAAAGTAGGTAGGAACTAGGTATTTTAAGGGCTTAATTTTACCTGCGGAAACGGGGTGTTTCCAATTAACGAGAAGTCCGAATTCTTAGCAACGAGTTTTAGTGCTAGATGTTAAAGAAATACAAAAATGTTCAACAAATACAAAAATTTCAAAGCCACTAAAAATACCTACCCCTAAACATATAAAGCCCTTAAAAAAATCCCATCCCTCTAAATTGGGGGGAGGACCCGATAAATTGGGAACCTTGTTTTAGTTAGATCACAGACTATACATTGATGCTGAGTTAGTTACTTACTGTACACCCACAAACAAAACATGCTTGAATTCGCAATCTTGCGTTTCATTTTACTCAACAAATCTTGAATAACGTCTATGATGACTTGAAATCTAAAATAATATTGTATATATCATAGTTTCATATTGGGCTAAAGTTTTTTCAACAACTTAGGCATAATACTTCTACTACGGTCTAAAGCTTGAAAAATTTATAATTTCGCTCTGCTGTGAATCGGAACGTCATATCTTCCTCGCTCGCACTTATTCGATGTGCCGTTCATTTGTTCTCACTCTGTACTAAAAACTGAAGACGAGGCCGAGGATAATTTTAATAATTACAATATTGCCAATATGGTGCAGCGCAATTCGTGGAATAAATTGACGCTGGCGACAGCAGCGCTACAGCAACAGATGGCACTGTTGCTGTAAATTTTTTAATGTTGCCACCTATTAATTGTTTTGTTTTCCGTCCAAACTGGGTCCTAATGTTTCGTCAATCTATTGAAGTACGCAAACTGGCCACAGAGTACGCGAGTACGGTACACCATACCATTTAATAGTACGCAATGCATACTAATGCGTACCCTAATGGCAACCATGCTTATGCCTAGGTCACTGAGGTGGTTGCGCGGCGGCGGGGCGCGCGGAGCGGGGCTACTTTAAAAAGTGTCCGGGTTTACCCGGACACTTTCCAAAACCCCGCCCGGACGCTCCCCGGACGCCCTCCAAACTAGGACAAATCCGGGGAAACCCGGACGGATGGCAGCCCTAGTCGAAGGTAGAATGACTTATTTTCTTTATATAAAGAAAATGAGTCATGGAAAAATTTCTTTTCAAAGGAAACGCAAATGTCAGCATAAATTATTAATTAATTAATGAAAACAACAAGAAAATTGAAAAATATATATTATATGAAATACCTAATAGCATTTTACACCAATCCACGATCTTATAAAACTAATTATTAACATTAATAATACTTTTTAACATCCATTTCACATATGAACGGGTTTCTATTAGAACATGCTGTTTTAAACACATGGATTATTGGGGAATTGTATCTTTCCCTTTGTGAAATACTTAAACATTCTTCAACGTTATTGCCATCACTATTTTCTTGATTTGAGTCAACCTCTAGATTTAGACCATCTATATCTAAAATTTTACGACCTGAAATGATTTTTTAATGTGAATACTTTAGTGACTTTTATGAACTATGTGTTCATTTAAGCCAAAACTGAACATAAATATTACAAAATGTCAAAATTAAATTTTATAAGAGAATTCCAGAATTTCAATAGTATATTGAAATTATGATATTATAGCTACATGTCATAAAAAAAGCCAAATTTTTATCGCTCCATAGCAATTGGACAGAAGTGAGTTATTATAACATGCCACATAAAATTGATTTTGTTTTTTGTAAGTATTGGTTGGTTATATTAAATCCCCTGTGGTGTCATGAAGTTTAGAAACGAGAACACCATACAAATCTTTTTTTATTTTATAGAAAATTCTCAATATGTTATTGACTAATTTAAAAATGTGAGTATTCATTTTGAAAGAAATTTATAGTAATAATAGCAATTATTCTGTACATCCAGGGCAAATATTACCACTTATGGAGAATTGTACAAATAAACCTTAAAATTTAACAGTCATTAAAATTTATAATAATTATCGTTCCTTAGAATAAGCAAATAATATACAAAATAAAATTGATTATTGAACCCTAGACACAAAACTCGAAACTCATAAAACTAAAAAAAAAAATGAAAGTTTTTTTTTACAAAGTTGCCTCTTGTTTGGATTGTCATAGTTTTGCAATCATAAATTGGGTATACCGTCTGGCAGGGGTAACCATCCTCTGAAAGAAGACCATCACCTATGCATTTCTAATAGTCTTGTTCTTAATCCTACCAAGGTTGCAGCGCCTGTGGTGCTGCTTGTGTTAATAGGAGACCATAGCCGCTTTACCATCGAGTGGACCGTCATCCTGTCTGAGGACTTATACATAAAAAAATACAGAATTCATGCAGAAAGAATGGGATGGGGAATTTACCTTTGACGCTGTAGTAGTCTTCGCCGAAACCTAATTTTCGGATTCCTATGAAATGTAATTTATTCTCCTCTGTTTCGGGAAATCTTGAAAGAAATGTGTCACTAACCCTTCGATCTTCAATAGCGGCCAATGCACCTCCTTCCATAAAACATGTCTTTACGGCTTCGTTCCACGTTTTTTCCCTTTTGTGTAATTTGTAACATTTATCGTAGTCTGACATGTACTTATATCCTGTTTAAAAATACATTATAGAATATTAACCGTCTATCGACAGATTTCGATTTCAAATGTGTATTAGAATTAGTTCTTCTAACAGGAAAGCAAAAAATCGTTGTGTAAACTACTCGTTTTATCGACAGCAGTAGGACAATATGCACATTATATTGTATATACTATTTGTATTGTGTTGTGCTGTGCTGTGTTGTGTTGTGTTGTGTTGTGTTGTTTTATATTAATTTCAATTGAAGTTTTAAAACTATTGTTCCCAAAATGGGCGAATATTTTTTTTTTAACATGTTACATATTTTGTTATAGATATTATGAAGTTACTTTACAGTTTTCTAATAAATAAATAATGAAGGAAACAAGACACTAACCTTTATCAAATGTAGGGCAATCTGTATGGATTACTCTCTTGCACACAAAGGGCTTACAGATTTCCTGATCACATTTTTCTGTCCGTAAAGCTCCATTTTCGATGTTCATAACAATACACTTATGTTTCTCTAAAGGAGTATTTTCATCAATCAGTAAGGGAATTGGTGTTGGTTTGCCTGTGTAAAAATAAAAATAAAAAAACCTTAAATAGCCTCGGGTCATATTGTGTTCTTCAGCCGTAAACTTCACAGCTTGTCTGGTGGCAGTAATCACCCCCCAGAAGACCACCGTGAAATAATAACATGCGTTTTGTAGTGTTTCCCTGAGTCAGTGATGGATGTCAGACCTCATTTCCCTTCACCAACCTAATCTTACCAAGGTCGGCAACGCACTTAAGCCTTATGGTGTTGCTTGTGTTAATAGGTGACGGCAGCCACATACCATCAAATGTATGGCGTGCCGAGCTTTAGATTAAAAAATCCTATAAACCAAACTGAAGAAAATAATTGCAAATACTTTCAAAAAGTTTCAATAATAGTCTAAAGCCCGCAAACCTCGTGAAGCTAAGTGAGATGATTGAACAGGTAGCAAGTCCTTTTGTACTTATATCGGTGTTAGGTAAAACAATCTTCGTGTAATAAATTCGGCAGCCGGTCTGCCGGCAGTAAATCCCTTATCCTTAATCCTACTAAGGTCAACAGTGCACTTTCAGGACCTGTAGCGTTGATTGTGTTAATAGCGACGGTAAACGGTAGGCGGTGTTTTGGAGTAATTAGATACTAACTATCCCCTTACCGAAGACCACCGTAAAATATTAGCACGTGTGCTTTTGTGTTTCGGTGAGTGAGTAAGCGATGTCAGAGCCCATTTACTATCCCTTCCTAATCCTTTATCCTTATTCCTACTATGGTCAGCAGTGCACTTGCAGCACTGCAGCGTATTATGTGTACATGTATGTTACAGGCGATGGTAGCCACCTACCGTCAAGTAGACGGTCAGCCTGTTTGACTACCCAAATTCAATACCCAAATTCAATAATTGTTACAATGAAAAATGAAAATAAATAATTGTCTTAATAAATACATAGAGTAAAATGGAATATTGCAAACTGTTATACCATCAACTGTAGCAAACTCCGGTAGTCCGAATGCATTATGAATTCCAACAAATATTTCCGTGTCGTTTGGTTTTTCTGCAGCCATTTCAAAAAGCTGCTGAGCCACCGACCATTCATCCTTAGTTTTTGGATAAAATAATTGGGCCTCTTCGTCGTCGCAAGCTTCTAATGCGGTAGTCCACGACAATCCGTTTACGTCCCAGTGTAACTTATAGAACGCGTCATAATCCGTAAAGTAATTGTAATCTCTTCGTACAAAATATTTAGCTGATATTGCAGATATTCCTGAAAAATTAAATATTTTTTCTGCCAATTATACACGTATACACAAACCTTCCACGTTTATCGCTCATTACAAACAAAAAAGTTAAGTAAATTGAAATAGCAAGTACTATTCTAGAAACGCGTTTCGGTCGTTTTAGTTGAAACTTTTGTTAACTGTAAGTACCGTAGTACCTATTTAAAACCATGATTGGATGTTATTCTGAATACCACGCGTACGAAGTCGCGGGCACAGCTAGTAGATAAATAAAAATAATTAAAAATTTTAAAATAGAAACCTAAATATTTTTTTTCCCACAAAGCAGTCTTATTATAAGACAATACTTCGGAACTAGTTGTCTTATTGTTTATGTACAATAGTATAATTCCTTAAAAATTAGGGCAAATTTACAATAAAACGTGGATTAAATAAACCACACTTAAAATCAATAAAACTTTTAAAAGAAAAAGCAAACTTACCGCACAACACGATAATTAGCTTCGTAAGCATGTTGTTCGATCAAACTTCAAAACTATAATGTGTCGAAATGCTAACGAACACTATTTATATATTGTTCTTGCTGACTGAACTGTAATTGAGTATTATTTTAGTACAGTATGATTATTTTATTTCATAAATAAATAAGGACTTAAATATTGGAATACAATGATGAGGTAGTAAAATTTTGAAGCTGCGTCAACAACAATTACCGCGTCGGATTAAATGCAGGTTTTATTATGAAGAACTTTGCGAGCAATCAGAGACAGTTACTTATTTCAAGCTATATTAATGAGACTTTGCACACTTGAGTTGACAACGAAACCAAGTCTCAACGTGTCTCAACTATGTTATAGTAGGTAGACGAAAGTTTATATATATATCTTATATTGTCTTACTGGCGCGAAAGTTGACAAAGGTTAAATGCAAACAGGATAACTCGCGGGCGCACGCGAATTAGTGCACAAGAGTTAGTTGACTAATAACTCGTCATATAAATAAATAAATTAATTATATTATACTTATAAATTAATTTCATCAATTAATTCATTATTTATTGAATATGATCTGTGTCTGTTAAAATATCTGTATCTGTAAGTATCTGTATCTGTTAAAATATTTGACAATCAATATCTTAACAGTAATGATAACAAAGGCAGGTAAATTATAAATTTTTTTTTTGATAAATTTTGATAAATTTTTGATAAATTTTTGATAAATTTTCATAATTTTTTGATATTTTTTTTTTTTCTAACTTTATTGCCGGGATGCTACTTTGACTTTTATTGGCGTAGGCTGTGCCTCCTTTAATTGCGGCGGCATCTGCCATGTTATTTTTTCCTGTTCCTTGCTGTGTGTTTTTTTCGGTGCCTGCTTCGTTGGAGGCCATGTAATAATAAATAAATAAATAAATAACCAAGACTTTTTTGAATTTTTATTTCACAATTATTTTAAATTTCTAAAATGATATTGGCTTGGAATTTTATTCCAAATATAAAATCCAATAGAAGTTTATTGTATAAAATATAAACATACTGTATAATATTATGTTGTGTATAATATCATACACACAACCTTTTGATGACTCCAATGTTCCATATTATAATAATTCCGCGAAGTTATGCTATCTCTAATTGCGAACAATACAATGTCTTGTTTCTACATTGGCGGAATTTAAAAATATGTGTAGACGTTTAGATAACCAACATGTTACAATATATTCCCTTTATTAATACACAGAAGGAAACGCAGGAGCGGCAATACTGCGTTCTAGACATAAATTAGCAGCAGTAGGTAAGGAGGTGGTATCACAGAAGACCAGAGTGACCTTGCGCTGTTCTGTTTCGTTACGCGAGTAAATGATGCCAGAGCCCCGTGAATCACCATACAATACAGTTTTTGTACAATTTTGTACAGATTTTGCAAATACAGGTTTTGTACAAGCATGAATTAATGATCTAATGCAAGACGAGTCCATTAATTGGAGTTACTCTCATAATATTATATTTTAAGCCCTGCACTGCAAATCTTGGTCTGTCTGTTTGTCTGTAACCACTGCAATACCGAAAAATATATCTAAAATGCTTATAACATGGAAACGAATAATGTTAAAAAATTATTTAGCGTGACATTTTAGGATAAAGGATAAGGAACCAGGTTACATAGGAGGGATAAATGTAACCTGGTTTCTTATCCTTCATCCTATTAAGGGCTTCACTTGGGCAAATGACATTTACATTAGAATTCGCTGGCGGCGGCGCGGGCGGAGATAATTCAACAGGCCTAGAAATTGTGTTTTTTTGTTTTTACCATTAGAACAATACACAAAAAAATATACATTTATACAATTTTTTAAACCGACATTAACTTATTAATAGGTACAAGATTCATATGTGCGCAATAAGCCGTTTTTGAGAGAATTTTCAATAAAAGTCAAATTCTTCTTGTGTTGTAACTTTTTTTGGGGAGTTTCTATTACATGTTTAAGTATAATATAGATTTTTTCAAAGCAATTGTGTTGTTTATTTCTTGTAACATCTTCTTTAAACAATGGATATTTTTAGTATTTAGCGTTTATCTCCACCTTAAGGCAGCGTACTTAATTGTATCTCACTACTTGTACTTGCATAACGAGCCGTTTGGATGAGTGGTTAGGTCTAGGGTTGAATTTTGAACTTTGTAAATGAGCTTTTCAAATTTGGCTCTGGTCTGGATCTGGAAAGTAGTGGCAGGGCACACTACATTTCACAGTCATTTGGGCAGCCCGTCTGGCGGCAATAACCACTCCCTTACAGAAGACCACCGTGAAATAACAGTACGTGTGCTTTTGTGTTTCGGTGAGTGAGTAAGGGATGCCAGAGCCCATTTTCTTATTCAATCCCTTATCCTTAATCCCACTGTAGTCGGCAGCGTACTTGCAGTACATGTGGCGTTGCTTGTGTTATAGCCGACGGTAGCCACCTACCATCAAGCGGACCGTCGTCGTCGGCCTGTCTGCCGATCTTAACATAAAAAAAACAGTATCATGTCGTCAAAAAAACAATCAAAAAACTAAATGTCGTCAGGCAGGCTGACGGTCCACTTGACGGTAGGTAGTTACTGTCGCTTATTAGCATTATCATTGTTAGGAAGAGATAGGGAAATGACTTTTATACAACTTTTTCCAAGATACGCAGAAACGATCGCAAGAAATAATATGTTAACAAGTCATACGGAACCTTATAATTACAATTTTAATTTCTAAATAATAACTTATGTCAAAATGTGTCACAACTAATTAATGGGAAGTTTCTTATCATTATAATATATAGCATTTTAAGCAACAACAATGTACTTAGGTCGTCGTTAAGAGCAACTTAGGTAATAAATATGCATCGTAATAAATTATCTTTATTAATAACTGAATTACTATTTACTAAAATCACATAATTTACTAATAGAGTTGAATAGTCTATTAGTAAATTATCATAAACTACTCACAATTTAAATATTTAATTAAACTTAATTTATATTCGAAATTTAATGGCAATATACATACTTTTTTAATACTACATAACAGGTTACAGGAAGATACTTTAGGGTTCTTAAGAGTTTCTTAAAGGTCATCAGTAAGTTTTGGGAGTTCATTCTCGTAGTTGTGAATGAGACATACTAAGTCTCTGTTACGCCTCATATATTAACTAGCGCCAATGATAATCAGTCGAATCCATACTAATATTATAAACTAGTTGTGCCCGTGACTTCGTACGCGCGGTATTCGGAATAATGCGTAACTTTTTTGTTTGTGAACAGGTTGGAATGAAATATACACTACATATTACTAAAAGCTTGCTACAATACATCAGTGGAAACCACATGAAAATCGCTTAAGCCGTTTCTGAGATTAGCGCGAACAAACGTGCAGACAAATAGACAAGCAGACAAAAATTCTAAAAACCATTTTTTCGACTTAAGTACGTGTATAAATTGTTTTTTTAGAAAAATATTTAATGTACGGACACGGCTCATTTACGATTTTTTTATATGTGAAAGTAATCTGTCTGTCTGTCAGTTACCTTTTCACGCCTAAACCGCTGAACCGATCATCATGAAATTTTGCAAACACGTTGTCAGGGATGCAGGAAAGGGCATAGGTACCTTTCATCCAGAAAAAAGTACTGTTCCCGAAGGATGATCTAACGCCTGGCAAAGCTATAACTGTAATGAAGATGTTAGGCGTTACATTATATGGCCCGACGTGTGTAAGCAAAAATTCGTAAAATGTGCTGAATTCTAAATTTTAGAGTCTAAATTTTAAGATTATTACAAAGAGTTTAGAGTCAATAATGCAATACGTCTAAAACATGCGAGCTTTTTTTTGTAAGATATCCTCCATTTGGGCTGCGCCACAGTATCTAAAGAGTCGGCGCTGACTGACAGTATGATACGGCACGGAACAGCAAAGGGTTGTTTCCTAAACAAATTACTTTAAATCTTATTGCAATGATTTTAGCACTCACACTCCTTTGTTGCCACGATGTGCCGAAGCATGCCGCGGTAACACGTGGCATGACGCGAAAGGCTATGCTGATTATCTCAGGTAATTTATTATGAAACCGTATATCATAAAAGAATTACTTATCTTGTGGAGTCGCGTTTTATGTAAATCAATATCATTATTAAATCTAGTATCGATATTGTGAATATTATATTTTTTATTAAAAAATTGTACCTACTAATTGGCAAAATGCTAGGCGTTGTGACATACTTCATAAGTTGGTATGTCACGTAATACACTCAGTATTACGTGGTATATAGAGAAACCATTAAAATATACCTACTTATATTTTGCTTTGTATTGTTTTTATTTCTTTGTTCCTTTGAAAGAAAACAACAAACAACAAATGAAAGAAAACTTTTTCTGGACCTCAAAGAAGATTTATATTTGTGTTTTCAGCATACCTTTCAATTAGTTTAGTGACAAAACACTTTTTTGTAGTGAAGTTATGGCTACCCATAAAGAACGTCTTCCCCTTAATAGAGACAATAAGAACAGTGTCAATAAATATAACTATTTGTTATAAATTAATTTATTAAGGTTAAATTCATATTTGTCACTAGCTGAGCCAGCAACTTCGTACGCGTGGTATTCAGTATAAAGCGTAACTTTTTTGTTTGTAAACCGATTGGAATGAAACAAACAATGTAACGGGAAGCTTGCTACAATACATCGGTGAAAATCCAATTCAAATCGATTAAGGCGTTTCAGAGATTAGCATGCACAAACGCACAGACAAACGACAAAAATTCAAAAAACTATTTTTTGACATCGGGAACTTGTACAACGTGTACAAATTGTTTTTGTTTTTAAACTCTTTAGTGTACATACACAGCCGTTTAAGATTTCATTATTTATGTATAGATTAGACATACAAGTACAACTAGATTGTAATCTTAAAATAATGTAGGTACTCCGGGATGATGGCCCAGGTCTGTTGGAAATTCTTCCAAACGTTTCGTCAACAACTGCGGTTGACATCCTCAGTGGTGTAGTCCAAGTTAGAAGAAAAAGTACATCACATCACTGCACTTCACTTCTGCACTTTTCGACTTCTCGAGCGAGACTGATTTGTCGACTGGAATGTGTCTATATTTAAACTTAAATTTATATCCCCACCCCGTGGTTGAATTGGTGGGGTGTGGTCACTAGGAGAGGGGTTATAATGCCTTCTCTTTCTTTCATTATTATTATTATTCCTGCGTAGTGCCGGATACCAAATGTTGTGTAGCCTTAGATTTTCCTCCTTCCTGTTGAAATTATTTGGATGCTTGAAAATTTCAATGGCTTCCCGATTAAGGCGTGAGTGATAGTGTACCTCGGATGACAGAACTAATGTGTTTTTGAAAAGGATTTTATGGTTGCCTTCAGAAAAGGCGTGTTCAGCTACTGCCGATTTTTCGGTCTCTCCTCTGCGACAGTTGCCCTTGTGTTCTTTAATTCGGGTGTTAATGCTGCGTTTTGTGGTGCCGATGTATACTGCGCCACATTCACAAGGTATTTTATATACCCCTGTCGAGGATAACGGATCCCTTGGGTCTTTAACTGAACCGAGCAGGTTTCTGATTTGGCTCGTGGGCTTATATATGGCCTTGATGTTTCTGCTCTGTAACATTTTTCCTATGCGATCCGTTACTCCTTTAATATATGGGAGGAATGCTCTGCCTTTATCTGGGTTTTTGTCTTCGGTATTAGTCCTGTTTCTCCTCGGTTTTATCGCTCGCTTAATTTCAGTGGGTGTGTATCCGTTGCACCGTAGAGTATGGCTTAAATGTTCCAGCTCTTTTTGTATCTGTGTTGGTTCGCAGACTCGTTTCGCTCTATCAACCAGCGTCTTAATCATAGCTCTTTTTTGTTGAGGGTGATGGTTGGAGTTTTTGTGTAAGTACCTATCTGTGTGGGTGGGCTTCCGGTAGACTTTATGTCCCAGGCTACCATCCTCGTTTTTAGAGACCAACACGTCCAGAAATGGGAGTGTGCCATTTTTCTCTGTTTCCATAGTGAATTGTATTCTTGGGTGGATGCTATTGATATGTTTAAGAAACATATTCAGTGCTTCCTGTCCGTGGCTCCATATTACAAATGTATCGTCTACGTATCGAAACCAGCATGAAGGTTTCTGAAATGCTGTTTCTAGAGCAAGTTTTTCAAACGATTCCATGTAGAAGTTGGCCACGACAGGGCTGAGCGGACTCCCCATTGCCACACCATCTACTTGTTCGTAGAATTTATTATTCACTTGGAAATAGGTGGTGTTCAGAACATGTTTGTATAATGACACTATGTCTTCCGGAAAGATTAGGCTTAGCTTTTCAACTGTCTCTTTCACCGGGACCATTGTAAAAAGGGAAACGACGTCAAAGCTCACTAGAATATCTGTTGGTTTTATTGTCATGTTTTCGATCTTTTCTACGAAATGCGCCGAGTCTCTGATATGTGATGATGTCTTCCCGACAAAAGATAGCAGTTGTTTGGACAAGTACTTGGCTACGTTGTAGGTTGGTGCCCTAATAGCACTAACAATGGGTCGTAATGGTACTCCTGGCTTGTGTATTTTTGGTAGACCATAAAATCTTGGTGGAATCGCTTCGCTGTTTATGCATTGCCGTTTGTCCTCATCAGGTATGGATGATGCTTTTATCAGTTGGTTCGTTTTTCGAACTATAACGGATGTCGGGTCTCTGGATAGTTTCTTGTATGTTGATGGGTCTAAAAGGTCGTCTATTTTCTTTTGGTAATCCTTCCTGTTGAGTATCGTGGTTGCATTACCCTTGTCTGCAGGTAGAATGACTATGTCTTTGTTGTTATTTAAATTTCTTAGAGCCCTTCGCTCTCTGGCGTTGATATTGTCTTTTGGGGGTCTTGCTTTCTGGAGTATTCGTGATGCTTCCCGGCGTATCTCCTCCGCCTCTTCTGATGGTAAAATTCGAATTGCCGCCTCGATGTTCGCAATGATATCCTCCCGAGGTATATTGATTGGAGTAATAGCAAAGTTCCCTTCTTTCGCTAGTATCGACCTTTCGTCTTCCGTAAGTTGATGTTCCGATAGGTTCACAACTGTTTTTGTCATGTCAAGGGTTGCTGTTGCTCTTGGAGGTAAGTCTTTATAGCATTGTTCATACTTTTTCTTTTGCCGGTTGGTTGATTTCTTCTTGACAGCATCAGCTGATCCAAAAGTTATCATGTCAACCTTTGTCCAGATGCGTCCCTCCAGTCTGGCGCTCAGCAATAGATGTAGATCCATGAGTTCCTTATCGTTTAGTGCCAACTCTTTTCTGGTGTAATGGATTCGCTCCCGTAGCATCGCCTTCTCCGCCCGGTCATATATCCGGTTACTCGCGGCTGTATGAAACAGACGCTTTCTTTGTAGAAATTTCGGGATTACATTTGTGTCCCTGCAGCGTAGCAGAAATGTCAAAGAACACAGTAAGTGGCTTTTCTTCTTTCTTTTTTCTTAACAGACCTGGGCCATCATCCCGGAAACCCACAACTCATATGGATACCGGCCGAGAAAACCTACATTCTACTATTAATGTAGGTACTTTTCAGTTAAAATGCTAGTTTTAAAAAAATGTACTACATGCATTATTATAATTATTATAATGGATTTATTGTAGGCTGAATGTCTATGTGTTTGATGGTAAACATCTTTAGTTTCTCATAAACGCAAGTACTTAACACCAAGCCATAATGCAAGTGTGCTGCCTTGTATATGGCTACTCTCATAGGATACGAATATATTATTACATTAGAATTATCTAACGCAAGGAAACGTAACAAGGAAGCGTAATGTTATTTCACTGTGGTAACAATTTTGCAAGAGGATTGTTACCTACTGCTGTCAGATGAGCTTCAACTGTTGCCTGCTATCTACTAAAACATTATGAGTAGGACTACAAGCTGGCCTGGGGGAGATTGCCCTGACCATTCATTCATGAGTGGTTTGTGAGTTAAAAGTTCAAAGAAATTATTTATAAATACATGTTATCCTATAAATATTATAAAATCTATACTACCTATACTAATTATTATAAAGCTGAAGAGTTTGTTTGTTTGTTTGAACGCGCAAATCTCAGGAACTACTGGATCGAATTGAAAAATTCTTTTTGTTTTGAATAGTCCATTTATCGAGGAAGGCTATAGGCTACGGTAAATAGTATTATATATATGTATAAGCAGTGTCCAGTACCTCGCGCCCCAATCGCATGTCGCCGCCGCCGCCGTACGGACCGCAGCGAAGCGTGGCCGAGTTCAGCTAGTTTTAAATGCGAAAGTTTGTGAGGGTGGTGAGTGGTTAGATGTATGGGTGGATGTTTGTTACTCTTTCACGTTAAAACTACTAAACAGATTTCGATGAAATTTGGCATACACATAGTTTAATATCTGGATTAATATATAGGATACTTTTTATCCTGGAAAAATGTTAGTTTTCCGAGGGATCGTCTGAAAATATAAAAAAATCGGCGCCACCGTTATCACAGCAGTAAAGATGAAAGGCGTTATTTAGGTATTATATTTTTCATTTTTCAACGCAGACGAAGTCACGGGCCCCAGCTAATTATGTAATATACCAAGAAGTCACAGTAAGTAGTTAAGAAAGTATCGTTTTTCAAGTTTCATGCCATCAGGCCACGATTAGGCGAAGGTTCGACAAAAAAATCAAATAAATTCGCATCTGTTACGGGTGTAGCCGTTAAATGAATAAGGTAATTTAGAAAGGGACTTTTCCACAAATATATGCAGGCTGGATGTAGCATCAATATTATTTTACTAAGTTACCTCTAATATTAGTATCTATACTAATATTAGAGGTAATGTATATATGTTTGTTTGTATGTAGGGGGGTAATCTTTGAAACTACTAATCCGATTTACAAAATTATTTCATCAATAGTTAGAATAGAATTGGACATAGACTAATCCCGTATAATGAAGAGGCTTTTGCGCGTTAATCGAATTGGCAAAGTAAGTCGATGAAAAACGGACCAACGAAAACGTTTCTTTCGAACGCTGCTTTAACGGTGAGAGATATAATGATTGATTTCTATGGAAAAGTTGCAGAGCTTGATGATGTCTACAAAAACGTCAAAACTACAAAACTACGGTTAAGCTACAAAACTACGTTTTTTATTAAAAAAATATTTAAAATTGTTATGTGATGTTTATTGGGATATCAACAATTATGAATACTTATCAAAATCAGCAAGTTTATCGTCACAAATAATTAATACTTCTTTCTTTCTTTCTTTCTAAAACGCGACCGCGCTGTACAGAGACAGTGCAAGTGGATACGACTGCCAGGTAGGTACCTACTCGATACCAAAAAACAATCTGAATTCCACGCGGGCGAAGCCGCGGGCACAGCTAGTATCTTCTAGTCTGAATTAACTACTGTATATTTTAATTAATAAGCAATTATTTTCTTTTTATTTTATGTTTATGTGTACATGAACGTATGTACAATGTACACTATATCAATATTAAAGAATTGCAGCAAGCTAGATGAAGCTAGTTGACATAAACAGATATTAATTTTTGAGTATTAAAACACAAAAATCTTGTTAAAATATATCACTCAATATGTTATTAGTTGTTTAATATTGGTACAATTAAACGTGTATGGGTAAATATGCTAGGTTCTTCAAAACATACATATTCTATATATTTATTTTATTTATTTAATTTATATCAACCATCGAGGGTCATAATAGTAATAATTAAAATTAAAATTAAGATAATTAAATAAAATATGTACATAATAATAAAATAAAATCTTACACACTAAACAATAAACAAATCATGACATGGTGGTCAATACACGAATCATGGAGCAATGGTTCAAGTACTGCTCATCTAATCTCCCAGCCAAGGCTTGGAGGATGTGGCCGGGGTCAGCCCGAACCCTGCGTACGAGGGATGTGCACCGTTTGCGCATGATGGGAATCCACACACCAGTCTGCAAACATTCCCGACGCGCTTCAGAACCGGGGCAGCCCTATCAACATCCGAAACGCATTATTGTATTGTAGACGCAAGGAGCTGTACTGTTTCCGCGAATAATCTGCCCAAAGGCTGCTCGTGTAGAATGATGTACAAAAAGCTTATTTTTTTTTTATGTTAAGGTCGGCAGACAGGCTGACGGTCCACTTGATGGTAGGTGGCTACCGTCACCTCTAACACAAGCAACGTCTAAACTGCTGCAAGAGCGCCGCCGACTGCAGTAGGATTAAGGATAAGGGATTAGGAGTGGGAATAGGGAAATGGGCTCTGGCATCCCTTACTCACTCGCCGAAACACAACAGCACACGTGCTGTTATTTCACGGTGGTATTCTGTAAGGGGGTGGTTACTGCCGCCAGACGGGCGGCCAAATGACTGCGAAACGCAGTGTGCCCTGCCACTACTTTCCAAATCCAGACCAGAGCCAAATTTGAAAAGTTGATAAATAAAGAAATTTTAACATCGCTCGAACAACGAGCAAACTTACTGATTATCATATTCGCTCTGACAGACAGCGCCCTTCGCTCTCTCTCTCTCTCTCTCTCTCTCTGAGTCTGTATTGTCCCTCTCATGTCAGAGATCACCACATGTCCCAGATATTTAAATTGGTCCTATTTAAACCCTCACTTTTTTTGACATTATATTCACTGAGACATATATTTTCAAATTTCAGTACTTAGAAAATTCTTTGCCAGTTCCAGTAGAGCTGGCGAGCGTAATTTGGAAACGCGAGGGTTTATTGAACCGACATCTGTGTCGTTAGCATAATATTGTGACGATCATCGTCTAGTAAGAGGGGTCAGTTGCTCTTTAAAGTAGACAGCACTTTCCACTTCCTGTACTTATCGCGAGTAGATAAGCATTTTATTAAAAAAAGCTCACTTTTAATTAAAAAAATATCGTGATTTATATTAGAAATATTCTTTATATCTATAAAAATCAATCGCCGTGCATTAGTCTCGCAAAAGCTCGACAATGGCCAGACCCATTTTAATTTGTTTTAATTTATGGAAAGAGAGATAATGGGGAAGGTTTGTACATACATATAAAAATTGCACCCCGGGTGAAGTCGGGAGCGAGTCACTATAGTAATTTATAAATTATTGTGTGCTTTGTTTGCATCGAATATTAGAAAATCTAACTGAATCATTACCTTGGTGATTAAAATATTACATAGCTTTATTGTTTAATAGCCGCGAGTGTTTTCTTGGGTATTGTTTGTTGTAGGAATCTTTTGTAGTAGTAGTAGTTAAGTTCGGTCGCAGTAGAAGATGCTAAAAAACGATTTCATTTTAATAACTAATTTTAATTAAAAGGGTCTTGTAAGTCGTAGGACTGCACCTCAGAAAAGAGAAATCCTAGAGTGAACTCAGTTGATAAACTCAATTGAAGTACCGCCATATTATCTACGCATGAATTAAGATTCATAATAATAAAATGTCCATTAATCTGCTGCATCGTCTAGTCTAATATTTTGTCATCAACGTGAGGCCTAACATTTAACATCTAGACACTAGCGTTGTTTGTGTTATTTTAACACAAACACACGAGCGCAAGCACGCACGAACAAACGCACGCACGCACGCATGTTTTATGTTTTTTTAATGTTAAGGTCGGCAGACAGACTGACGGTCCACTTGATTGTAGGTGGCTACGGACGATAGTAGGTTTAAGAATCGCCTATGATACAAACAACGCTACAGGTGCTGCAAGCCTGCAAGTGTCCCTGCAAGTGGATAAGGGACAGGGAGAGGTTAGGGAAATGGGCTTTGGCATCCCTTACTCACTCACTCATTGAAACACAACAGCACAAGTGCTTTTATTTCACTGTGGACCTCTTTAAGGAAGTGGTTATTGCCGTTAGATGGGCTGCTCAAATGACTGCGAAACGCACTGTGCCCTGTCACTACTTTTCAGATCCAGACCAGAGCAAACTTCATTTTGGAAATGGTCAACTTTGGAAATGTTCATTTCCAAAGTTGACCCTGCCCGGAATCGAATCCGGGAACCCTAGAACAGTGCGTTAAGGCAAGTACCCTAACCACTCATCCAACGGGCTCGTCAAATATAAAACTAAATAGAAGATGATTGTGACCACTTTCACATTGGTGAGTATGTGACGCAATCCTAAAATAGTCTAATCATGTGTCTAATCAATTATTGTTTACATTTTTGTATGGTCGACGATCCACTTCATGGCAGGTGGCTAGTGTCATCTCAGGACAAACAACCCCAGAAGGGATGTGGAAGGATTTGTTAAATGTAAGTAGTTGTTGTTAAATCTTTCGCATGAAAAAGCTAAAAGTGTTTTATTATGAAAAAACACGACAAAGAGTGTCAACCATCGCTTTTGAATGGTATACTTATTGGTGTGAGGTAACAGAGTGATGGAAGTGCAGTGTCGACTTTGATAGGACAAGAGGTAACGGGCAAGATGAGAAATTATTTGGCATTCTCCATGTAGCACTGAAACAACGGGACATATGCTGCTATTTGTTACATTATGATCCTCTCTCTGTAACAGGATGGCTACTGCAGCCAGACTGCCTGCCTTCTGTAACACTGTGGATCACAATGTGTTGTTTCATATAAAAACGATGACGTTTTGACGAGCCCGTTGGATGAGTGGTTAGAGTGTTTGCCTTAACGCTCTCTGTTCTGGGGTTCTCGGGTTCGATTCCCGGCAGTGTCAACTTTGAAAAATTAACTTTGAAAATTTGGCTCTGGTCTGGATCTGGAAAGTAATGACAGGGCACACTGCGTTTCGCAGTCATTTGAGCAGCCCATCTAACGGCAATAACCACCTCCTTACAGAGGTCCACAGTGAAAAACAGCACTTGTGCTGTTGTGTTTCGGTGAGAGAGTAAGGGATGCCAGAGCCCATTTTCCTATCCAATCCCTTATCCTTAATCTTACTGTAGTCGGCAGCGTACTTAAAGCAGCTGTGGTGTTGCTTATATTATAGGCGACGGTAGCCACATACCATCAAGTGGACCGTCAGTCTGTCTGCCAATCTTAATATAAAAAATATATTTGGGAATAAGCTAGGTAGTATTAGCATTCAGAGGAATCTGAATTTAACAGAATTATAATAAATAATTCCGTAATAATTCCGCTTCGATTCCTACAAAGTTGGTCATAGAAAAATCGACAAGTTAGGAGCTATTGAGAAATACGTTGTAGCATTTTTTAAATATAGATTAAAGCAAAGAATAATGTGGCTGTAATGCATGAGAAGGAATTACTAAGTCATCTTGCTGGAATAATTTTGTCAGAGAGGTCGGTAGCAAGCCGCCTACAAAGGACGTGGCATTAGTATGGGCTTAGCGCTTTCATACCCCGTTCAAACTGGTATATTAAAGTGTTATTTTTAACTTATTAGAATATTAGTAATCCAGGAGGCTTGTAACGTTCAGTTCTAAATGAATAATAATGGTATTAGATAATGATAATTCGGGATTAATAAGTATTAATCCCTGATATTAATCTCGGCATCACGCGTGAACGGGTAGACCGATTTTAATTAGGTCTTCACTAATGGAAAAAGGGATAAACGGGGAATGTTCATATATATAAAAATTGCATCTCGGGCGAAGCCGGGGCGGGTCGCTAGTACATCATAAAAATCTCTAATAAAATCTTCTAATAGTATTCGGTTTATTTAATCTAAATCGTTTAAGAATTACATGAATGTGATTACTATCACATAGGAAAATTCACGTGTAAAATTTTGATCACTGTTAAAGTCATTGCCATATTAAAAAACCACTCAGTGTTTGTGATATATCTTAAACGTTACTTTTAATATAGGTAGCTAGCTCACTAATACTTACGGTAGCATAGTACCTAACTAATGCTGTAGAACTAACAGGTGGGCAAACACCCTGAAACTTTGGACATATTTATGAGACTGAGAATTTTCTAAATGTTAAGGCCGACAGACAGGCTGACAGTTCATTTACTTGATGGTAGGTGGCTACTGTCGCCTATGATACAAGCAACGCCACAGGTGCTGCTAGTGCCCTATCGACTATAGAAGGATTAAGGATAAGGGGTTAGGAAGGGATAGGGCATTGGGCTCTGGCATCCCTCACTCCTCACAAATGCTGTGATTTCACAGTGGTGTTCTGTAAGTTGGTTGGTTGTTTGGTTACTGCTGTCGCCATTACATTTCTGATTATGACTCTCAAGAGGAAACCAGCGACAGTTTCGTCCATTCATATAAGCACTTGTTTAGTATTTGTTCTCAAGGTAAACAAAAACATTTTTGGTAATCCAGGTTCTAGGGAATGAGTCTTTTTAATAATTTAACAACCTTGATCGTAAACGATGCGAGCGCTTCTGTTTCTCCAAAGATTTTTAACTGTATCCATTAATTAACTATAGATCGGACAAGACGAAAGAATCCATAATTTAATACTTAAAGCCTCGTGGTAAGAAGTCGCTCAGTCTATCACCAACTTTACAAACGCGTACACGTCTTGTCAGTTCAGTGTTATTAAAAAGTAAAATCAATATCAAAGAAAATATACTGTCGTGTGCCTTGCGGTATTGCAAATCACTGCATAATAAAACGTCTACACGTGTTTATAGCTTATTTTCGCAAGTTTTTGTATACTTATGTGTCAAATAATTAATGTAATTTAGAATTCGAATATTTCAAACAAATTAATATTCTAAAACATTTTGAACTATTGGAATAGGCGCCCTCTGTTGTTCAATAGATATCTTAAAAGCTGTTTTTCTAATATTTTAAGTTTTTATAGTCAAAATACTGTAATTGTTATCTTAAGTGGTTTATCTACATCATGGTAGATGGCGTCATGGCGAGCAAGACCAATTTTTTTCCAAAAATATTTTTGCAATGGCTGCTCTATATATTTGAACTATCTTTGGTTTTTCTGAATTTGATATTAAATAAATTTGTTCGTCGTTAAGTTTGAACACTCACTAATACAGTAAACCGGAGCGAATCCGAACAATAACCGAGATTTATGAATCATTCCACTTTTGTTGCGAACTGTACCGTCCCACGAGACCCGCCCGCTCGAGCCCCGACCTCGAGATACAATCGCGTATAAAAGTCTATCTACTCTAACCGTTTACTTAGTACGTGAGCATGAATGGATTATTAAACCCTATGCGAATATGTGATTTTATTTACGATGTGTGTACGGGTAAATTTTTTATTCCTTTTTTTATTGCAAGATATTTGTTGAGACCGACCTGATCTAAAATAAATAAATAGCTTAAAATACTTTTAGAATTAATGAAAATTTTATGTATTTAAGAAACTTATCTTAATTTTTCATTTTCCCATAGAATATACCTCATATGTTATATGTCATCCCATTGCTTACTTCGATTATTCAATAGTATTTTTAGGCTAACGGGTCCACTAGATGCTATGTGGCTATCGCCTAAACAAACAACGCCATAGGTGCTGCAAGTGCGCTGCCGACCATAGTAGGATTAAGGATAGCAGATTAGGAAGGGATGAGGAAATGGACTCTGACATCCCTTACTCACTCATCGAAACACAACAACAGCATTGTGCTGTTGTTATTTCACGTTGGTCTTTAGTAAAAGGGTGGTTACTGCCGCCAGACGAGCTGCCCAAATGACTGCGAAACGTAGTATGCCCTGCTACTACTTCGACCAGAGCCAACTTTGAAAAGTTAATTTCTGAAGTCGGACTTGCGGGAAATTGAACCCGATACCCATGACACAGAGCGCTGAGGCAAGCATTTTAACTACTCGATTAACAAGTTCGTCACTATCCTCCAATATTTTTTGTAACTTATATACTAGGGCGGAATGATGAGTCTGGTAAAAATCTATTTTGGATTAAAATGATTGCAAATTGCATGTTTTTGTTCTTTGTTCACAACTCTTCTGAAGGACTAAATTAAAATTTTCAGCTAGTACTGTTTTTTTGTTTAGTTGTTGTGTGACAGACATTAAAGAAAAATAATTGAAAATGGAGAAAAGTGAATTTCGTGTCTTGATTAAACATTATTTTTTGCGTAAAAAAACTATTACGGAAACGAAAAAAAAACTTAATATTATGGGGACTCTGCTCCGTCGATTAAAATGATTCATAAGTGGTTTACTGATTTTCGCTGTGGTCGTACAACCAAAAATGATGCTGCGCGTCCAGGACGCCCAGTTGAGGTCACTACTCCAGAGATGATCGCTAAAATCCACGACATAGTGTTGAACGACCGAAGAGTAAAAGTGAGGAAGATAGTCGAGATAGTAGGCATCTCAGATGAACGTGTGCGCAATATCTTACAAACAAAAACTCTCCGCTCGATGGGTGCCGCGTTTGCTGACTGTTGATCAAAAACATATGCGTGAATTTTTGCGTCGTACATAAAAAACTGGGTAAAACTGAATTTTAGCGTCGTTTTATAACAGTAGACGAAACATGGATCCACCACCATACCCCAGAAACCAAACAACAATCGAAACAGTGGATTGCTACCGGCAAACTAGCTCCGAAGAAGGCTAAAGCAGTTTTATCGGCCAATAAAGTGATGGCTACAGTTTTTTGGGATGCACGTGGAGTAATCCATATTGACAGGTAGTCAATATGGATTACTCTAGGTAAGAGAAGGGTAAAATGATTAATGGCGAATATTATGCCAATTTATTGAACCAATTTAACACAATTTTACGTGAAAAACGACCACATTTGGCTAAGAAGAAAATCCTCTTCCACCAAGACAACGCACGAGTGCACATGGCAAAACTTCATGAGTTGCGCTATGAGATGCTTTCTCACCCACCGTATTCGCCAGATTTAGCCCCTTGTGACCATTTTCTGTTTCCGAATTTAAAAAAATGGCTTGGTGGGAAAAGATTTGGCTCCAACGAAGAGCCTATTCCAACCCAAACATTTCAAAGATTAAGCATTCACTTTAGAATAAAAGATATTTAACTTTTTTTAAATCACGCTGATGAAAGTAAGTTGATAAATTTGATATGAGAAATTTGAAATAAATTCATACAGGTAAAAAAGAACAACAATAATAAGAATAATAGTACAGTCGGGGTACGAAAACCTTTGTCAGTTTCAAATTAAATCCTTTATCAAGTCGTAGACTCTCAGTACCTTTTGAAACTAAAGCACTAAGCAGACAACTGACAGACGTTTGAAATGAAATTTTGGCATGACTGATATTTGTCCTGGTGCAAACAAATGTCGACTTTCAGGTGACGAACCTTTTCTTACCCAGACTTTACAATCATATTGCGTATGTACAATTATTTGCACGTCAACGTATCTACATAAACTTACCTAGTACAGAAACTTGACTTGGCACTAAAAAAAAACGTGATATTAAAAGGAACAAAGTAAGCAATTCTTTTTAGTTCGATTGCAAAATGCTGACATAATGTTGTTTTGACCTACTTTCAGTGCCTTATGCATGTAAGCACAAATATATTACAAATTTATAATAATTTGTAATTGTACAAATAGATACCTATATTTCAGCAGTACCTATAGCGTGATAGTCCATTAGGTAGTACAGTAAGCTTGGCTGCTGCCACGCAAGTTCAAATTCCGGTCAGGCCAATAACTCTGAAACTTTTGATTAAATATGCAGAAAACGGTAAATAAAAATCCTTCACCTGATCTTTAGACAGAGGAACGGCGACTGTGCGTAATATATTTATTATAACTAATTAATAGACTGATAAAGATGCAAATATAAAGAATGTATATACCTACTTAATCTATAAGATTTGGCTAAATACAATGGAGTTCATGAATCGTTTTGAATTCTTCGATTGGTATAAAATTTTCCAAATTTAAATTATATACATATATTACAGTCAGAGTTAGAAATATGTATCTTCTAAACCTTTATTTTTATACTGATTATATTTTTATTGTGTTCGTAATTGTCAAAATTTGTTAAAATATGAAGGAAATTTTTTAAAGATACTCGTTTGATTATTTTAACAATATTTTCATAATTTTAAAGTTATTATTGTATATTAAATTATTTATTATAGTACTAGAAATATATATAATTAAAATAAAATGAAATATAGTATTTAAATGAAAATTGCGTACACACTGGGGAGGCAGAAGCATGGCGGAGATTAATTGGCCAAAAAGAATAACTCGTCCAGCTCAGCCGGATTCTTCTAACGAAACCATAATAATTACATATATGTATTAAAGGAATAATAAAATATATATTATTGTTATCATTAATAATAATATATCTTCGCGAATGTTCCAAAAAATTTTTAATTACCATAAGAGCAATAACGTGTCCCAAAAATGATTGAATAAGTTATGAATAGCAAATGTTGGTATAATTGCTTTTTGTTTTAATCTAATCTGTATAAAATAAATATTTAATATATTAATTTTGCATAGAGCAAATAATACTATTATGTATAAAAAAAATTACTTATGCAATGCTTGAAAAAAATTCAGGAACATAATAAATTAATGACAGTTTATTATGTGCACATTTGTAATAAACGTTATTAAGACATATTTAGGAAACGATTCTTTGAATATATATTTATGCAGTTGACTCTACATGTTGACTTGAAATTCAGTCAAAAAACAATTCTTGTATGATTTGTGCACGATTTACGACTGCGGTTATAGGCATGTTATTATACTAATCTATAATAAAAAATTAATTAAATTAGACCAACTTCTGCTAGATTTTTTTCATGCAATGATTAGTTGAAACTGAATTGACCAGAATTAAAAAATAAGCCGTTTTATTCATTTTTACGGACAAATTTTGGCATTTGGACGAGCCCGTTGGATGAGTGGTTAGGGGTTCCTAACAACTCATCTAGGGTTCCCGGGTTCGATTCTCGGCAGGGTCAACTTTGAAAAATGAACTTTGGCTCTGGTCTGGATCTGTAAAGTAGTGGCAAGGCACACTGCATTTCGCAGTCATTTTAGGCAGCCCGTCTGGCGGCAGTAACCATCCCCTTACAGAAGACCATTGTGAAATATCAGCACGTTGCTGTTGTGTTCGGTGAGTGAGTAAGAGATGCCAGAGCCCATTTTTTCTATCCAATCCCTTATCCTTAATCCTACTGTAGTTGGCAGCGCACTTGCAGCAGCTGTGGCGACCGTAGTCATCTTAATATAAAAAAATCAAAGTGACCAAAAGATTGATGAAGTCAAATTTGTTTCACAGATAAATTTTTGTTGTCTTAAGACAAAAACCTTCCTCCAAATCTGTAATATAATGGGTATAAAAAACGGCCATATACGTAGATGATTCTAAAAGAATATCAACTAATTTTATAACACACTTAGAAGAAGATAATATATATATACAGAGCACAATGGTGCTAAGAACTTAACCGGATACGGAAACATAACGGCAAAAAAAATTACTTAAGAATATCTCTCACAGATTTCATCCAGCAAAAAAGTTTACCAACTCAATTCGAAGCATGAAAAAAGACGTTTTGGTTCTTAAGATTTTTACATTAAAGTTTGTTATAACCGCAAAACATTTTCGCTATGTTTTCTAAAAGTGGGGCACTCATATGCAAAGAAAATTGCTTTTATGATATTCTTAACTTTTATCTTTTGTCATTTATTTAAACATTTTTGCGTTTATTGCGCTATTTTGTGCGTGCAATGCGTCTGGCAATTTTAGACTTGGTAAGTGCTCACGCGCGCATTTTATTTCTTATTTTAAGCCAATTTTTTAACAAATATATCCTAACTAATATTAAAAATGTGAAAGTGAGTTTGTTTGTTTGTTCGTATGTTACACTTTCACGCCTTAAGTACTCGACCGATCATCATCAACTGTCCGATCATCATCATGAAATATCATCAGCTTTGTTTTACTAGTGTTCATCGATAGTCTTAACTTATTTTCAGATAAATATTTTTAAGGATTTTTTTTATTTAGATAACAACTTTGTATTTTTATATTGTGTGTTACTAAATAAACAAATATATGTTTTTTACCAAAAACGCGCTGTGCCTCGTGATTTCACTCGCCTTTAAATTTAAGAGAAATGTCAGTAGGTATTGCGCGCCAATATTATTATTTTCTTTAAGCTTGGCGTTCTTTCTATTTCGTCTCTACCAAAGATGATAACGTGATGTTAGAGAGCCTATAAGCTTTTTAAAGAATTGGGCTATCGAATACAAAAAGGTTTTTTAAATACGAAAAATAGATCCAGAGTAATTCAAAGTATTCAGTTTTATCTTAGTGTAGGTTGAAATAAAAAAAAGTTTAGATTTTGATTACATATTCACAATATTTATACCTACTTTACAGTGCGAAGAAACTCCAGAGATCACTGTTTTAGTACGCTATCGTTTGGCGACAGGCCTGAGGAAGATGAAGTCTCCCGTTAATTAGTTTATAAGTCATTAATTCTATCGCATGTCGGCCGCCAACAACCATCTTCCAACTTTAAGATTTTATCATAGCAACTTAATTATTTTTGCCTCCTTTGCAAAAAAATTGAAAGATACTGAAGTGTATAAAACCAGTGTATGTTTTTCTGTAAAGTAATGTTCCACAGAATTGGAATCTGTAAAGTATCGCATACAGAATGGTCTAAAAATGAAGCCCAAAAAGCTGTATATCTAGGGGTGTATTGACTGGTAAAACAAATAAAATTCCTATTAAAATTTGATCCGTACATAAACAAAAATATGCAGTTATTTTTTACATTTAAAATTGTGTAATATTAGTTATTTATTTCTAAACACATAAAAAATCATAAACGAGCCGTGTCTGTAGATTAAATAATTAAAAAATAAATAAAATCAACTATCATCATCATCATCATTATCACAGCCGTAGGAGGTCCACTGTTGGATAAAGGCCTCTCCCCTAATTCTCCAAAAGTACCGACCAGAAGCAGCCTGGATCCACCGTCGCCTACGCTGCGTATGTCCACTCGTGGGTGGACGTCCTACGCTGTGCTTGCATTCACTCGAAAACCTTTCGACCCCAGCGGCCGTCGGCTCTCCGTACTATAAGTCTCTTAGTTTTTGCAAAATAAACATTTTTTTTGAAAATCGTAAAAATCGACGCCTTAGATCACATTTTTCGGCGCTATGAATACAATATATCAAATTTATCGGTTTTAATTTTTGTTATATAATCCTGAATAAGCCATCATTAATTATAGGTACAATGAAAATCATGTAAGTTTAGAGCTATGTAAATAAATATTTTTGTTTGAGTAAAGCATCTAAAAATTTAAAGACAGTTAATAATATTTTTATTTTTATAATATAATAATATAAAAATAGTGTATAGTGAGAATACAATATATTACCCACGTAATTATACATTGTTTAAAATGTAATAAATAAAAGATTAATACGGATGCATAAAAGTAATGTAAGTTTTATTCCAATTGATCAATCAGTACCTATACATCATACAGGTTATAGGTCTCAGAATTATTCCCTAGTGTATGATTTGCAAGTCGAAACAACCACAGCATAGCTTTGAATATTTTGGGATGGATTTGACTTTAAAATACGTTGCACTCTTGTAGTGAGGAAGGTATAACATCGTTTAATTTAAGTTAGTGAATAGATATTTGCTTTATTGTAATCATTAATTAAACTTTGTTTAATATTTTTTTCATCACGTATAATATACGTGCAAGTATAAACTCTCTTTTCCTTCTTTTTGCAATTAACGACAATGACAACGACAACGACGCACCTGAAACGACTAAAGACTCAACAAAATACATTACAATTAATTTCACCATTTTACTTCCTACTAATATTATAAAAGCGAAAGTTTGTGAGGATGTATGTATGTTTTTACTCTTTCACGTAAAAACTGAACGGATTTGGATGAAATTTAGCACACAGATAGTTTATTACCTATATTAACGCACATGATCCTGGTTATCCTGGAAAAATGTTACTATATCGTTTATAAAATATAAAATATTGGGCACCACTAAAAAATCGCAGTGGCGGCGTCACCGTTGTATCCATTACTTTTTTTAATTTAAAAGTGGATTTGCTCTTGACCAGTATCCGAACATCTATCCGTGTAGGAATGATGACACCGACGATGGAGCGAGCTCACCCAGAAGGTGAGCCTATTCACTCAAGTTTCGAAAATATTTGCCTTGTATGAGCTCGAAAATACAAACGCCGCGCCGCCGCCGCCGGAGTTCCAATCCTTAGCAGTGCGCATTATAAAAGATGTTTTAAATCGCTTGGTCCAAATTAGAGGGATTTCGACATGGTGAGGATGGTAAACAGCCAGTGAGGAAAGGGGATGGTCGTATGATCTCATGCAGCTCCCGAGCACACTTTCCAAAATTCCGAAGTATATCTTATAGAATACACATGGCAGAGAGGCAATTTTGCGTCTATGTGCCAGGCTCTGCAGCTTAGTTCTTATTATTGTACCGCCGCCAATGAGTCTCCTCTGCGATCCACTGAATAAAGTTGGTATTTTGCTGAACCACTCCAAATATCCAAAACACCACATTTTTTTTTAGGATAAACCTGTTATTCAATCAACAGAAAATAGTAATGGAATTTAAGTAGGTATCTATTTTGGAGACAGTTTCGATTAATTTAAAAAGAAAAATATATAGATAGTATAATTTGTGAATACAGTTTGGTGATAAAATTAAATTTATTTTTAATTTGTAATTAGGTACATACTTAGTTTTAAAAATCAATGAATTTGCTTTATAAGATATTATACTAAGATTTGTTGAGTATCTACGTATCTTTCACATCTTTCACGATTCTAAAAGCATTTTTAAGAAGTGTGCGGTGGCGGTTGGCTCTCTTTGTGCTTAGGTGTATGAATGCATTTCGTGTAATTATTATTGTTTGTTTTCATTTTAAGACTTTGTGATTGTTTAATTTAATTGTTTAATATTGTAAGGAAGTCATCTATTCTGCATTTCTTTTCTTTTCTTTTTATTTTATGTTTTTAAACTATTTAAATTTAAATTTCTACTTAGTGCTACTTTTTGATAATTGATTTATTCACCTGTAAAGGCGTATCAGTTGGATCTAGATTTTACAAGTGTGTGATATTTTTGTAACTAAATACTGATATTGTCGCTGGTGTATCAATTCTAAATAAATAAACACTAAATGTACCCGATTTAAATGTACTAATTCCAATTGTTCCTTTAATTATTTTTCATTATTTTTTTTAATTTGAGATTTTATCAGAAACCTTTTCTAATTGCCATTACATATTTAAGAAAAAAAAGACCAATCCTTTTTCGAAAATTTTGAAAAAGCAACTGAGTTTTGATTTTTTAAAACAATACCTTCTAGTTTTTACTTACCTACTACAATTTTTTCCGAATTTGATTTTCTATCAACTAACAAAACTATCGCTTATCAACTAACACTTTGCTCATCAAGTTTTAAGACAGTGAACCCTGTTTGTTTTTTTTTTTTGACGATAGCGTTCTTAAAAAACAATCTTATTAGCTTATTAAAAATAACAAATAGCACATGTTTTATTTATTAAAATAAAACATCTAATTTTGAAGAGTGCACTTCGAAATACTTTTAAAGAGGCATTTGTAAAGATCAGGGGCTATCAAATACATCAAGTGTTAAAGAACAAAGGATTGAATCGGTTCGTAATCGCATCACTTTTCAGCTCCTCCATTAACGTAACCTTTTTAATCCAGTTTTTTTCCCCGCTTACGTCGGGATATTCGGGCAGAAGTAACGGTCCAATTATTGGAATCTATTGAACGGGCCCACTGGACACTAACTACTACTTTGCCGGTCACGAAACCCGTTTAAGGCAGTTTAATAAATTGAAGAAACAAGGGGAATTTATTTTACATTTTATTTCTCTTTGAGAGAGTCTTTTGATGATAGGTATAGTAAACGATGCGGTCAGTATAAGTAAATAAATCGCCAAAACTGTATGGCCCCCAAAGTAAGCACTATTAGGCTTTTGCTATGGGATATTCATACAATGGGATAAACCCTGCACACCAAGACCACAACAAACTTTGAAAACTTTACCCCGGCGGGAATCGAACTCAGCACCCCAAGAACCGCTCCAACAATGGCTCGACCAATGGATGAAGAGTGAGCTAAAAACTAATACAAATTAGATTTAATTCTTCTTGGGGGACTTTTTACAAAATAATAATTTCAGATTTTATAAGCTGCTGGCGACGTTTTCTTATTTCGGAAAAATGTTAATCTTTTTTTTCTCTATTGTTCGGTTTTTATAACTCTTAGCCGTTTAAAGGTTCTGTGTCGCTTAATGGCGAACATAGATGTCAACGCAGTTGCTGACTTGCGGTGGTCTGCGGTCATTTGAAAAATACCATGATGGCGAAATTGATTTGTCTTTATCGAGAAGAATTTTAATTGTTGAAAGTGAATTATATACGGAATTTGTGCGACTTTGTAACAGTCTACTGTATGGAGTTTTGTATCCGTGTCGCGAGACAAAAGAAATAGTGATTTTAGTTTCGATTTATGTGTCGGCCCGACCGCTGAAGCAACGAATGTCGGCTGTTTGAGTCTTTTGGTACAATATTTGCACCAAAAGACATTTTGAATCGTCTGAGCGGCGAACTAACAGTGGCGCGCAATACTTCTTCTTCGCTACCCTTTTCAAATACTCACAAGGGCCCTCAAGGTTAGCAGAAGACGGTACGCGAAGACATTTGATGAGATTCTTATACTTTGGCAGCAAAGTCTAATGTTATTATTTAATTATTTATTTGGCCTAACAAATCTGGTATTGGAGTTGTGTGTTTGTCTAAAGGTTAGTAGAAAAAATCTACTATCAAGTAGAGCATCAAATCTAAATATTACCGCCTTCCCCTTTCGGACATGCAGACGTATGGTTGGTTACTATCCTCACCTTGTCGAAATCCCTCTAATTCAGACCAAGCGCTTTAAAACATCTTTTACAATGCGCACTGCCGGCATCTTTATTTCCGAGCTCATACAACCCAAATCTTTTCAAGGTTCGAGTGAATAGGCATCTTATGGATGATCGTCGGCTCACTCCATCGTCGGCCTCATCCTTCCTACATGGATAGATGCTGGTCAAGAGCAAACCCACCTTTAATAATAAAAAAAATTGTGCTAAGGTAATCTCCGGAACTACTGCATTTGAAAAGTCTTTTATTCCAGATGGATACAGGTTTTATGTTATGTAAACCCCTCCAACACACGAAGGCGAATCCGGGATATAATATTTTTTAAATGTCTGTTCACAGTGAGCTAGTGTAATGAACCATAGCCATACCTACTACCATTATCATCATCTCAGTCGTAGGACGTAGGTACACTGCTGGACATAGGCCTCCTCCATAATTCTCCAATAGGATCGGTCAGAAGCAGCCTGGATCCACTGCGCGGCTCTTATCAGGTCCTCTGTCCACCTTGTGGATGGAGTCCTATATGTGGATGGTCCATGGCCTTCACTCGAAGCACTAGCGGTCGTCCTTTCTCCGTAATATGTGTCCTACTCACTGCAACTTCTACTTGCTGATACACCGGATTACTATAAAATAGTAAAATTATTTACTAGTTATATTTATAGGTACTATAAAATAAAATGTATATTAGTTAGATTTTTTTTACGTTAACATCGGCAGACAGGCTGACGGTCCACTTGATGGTAGGTGGCTACCGTCGCCTATAAAACAAGTAACGCCAAAGCTGCTGCAAGTGCGCTGCCGACTACAGTAGGATTAAGGACAAGGGATTAGGAGGGGATAGGGAAATGGGCTCTGGCATCCCTTATTCACTCACCGAAACAAACAGCCCACATGCTGTTATTTCACGGTGGTCTTCTGTAAGGTGGTGGTTACGAATTTGTTGCAGAAATGTTCCTGTTTTATGCATAAACAATAAAATGTTTACTGATTTTAATTGTTGCTTTAAATTAATTAAATATGCAGTTGACCAAATCAATTGTTTATTTTAATGTTTTTTAGCGTATGAATTAGCGGTTTTTGCACACAAAAAAATTATTCGAAGGGAAATAAAGAAATCTCCTTTGCTCGTCAGAAAAGACTCGAATGTTGCTTATCGAAAATCAATGCAGAAGGCGGAAGGTAAGTTTCGGTAAGCAGTACTTAGCTTATCTACTAAATTTTAAAGTCAAATTCTTAATCCGTCGAGTATTCTGAGCACGTTGCCGGCGGTCCGAGGGCTGTTTTGCTTTGCAAATGCTCCTGTTGTTGGCCGACCGGTTTTGTTTATTGTTAAATTAAGTAATACCTATTGCCAATATTGTTTAGTTAGCTTAACGTCCCACTAAATCTCTCTGTTTACAGTATTGAAAACGAAAGTGAATTGATTGTGGCACTTTGTGATGGCCCTGTTACATAGCTGGTGCGTTAATAGGTACTCATAAAATATATGCAAGAGCTTATGGTTTATTATTTATTTGTGTTAAAAAATAAATGTCGACAATATAGGAACGACACTAGGAGAGACAAGCTTGTTAGGAAAACTCGCCATAGGAACGGATTTGTCCTAAAGTCATAGAATTTATGCTCTGTAATGCAGACTCCGATACGTACTTCTTTCCATATTGTATCTATACATATAATAAAATCGGAAACGAGCCGTAAAAGGTACATTAAATATTTTTTCAAAAAACAATTTGTTCACGTTGTATCTACTTATGTTACCGAGGTCAAGAAATAGTTTTTAGAATTTTTGTCTATTTGTCTGTGTGTTTGTGCACGCCAATCTCTGAAACGGCTTAATTGATTGAAGTTTTCACTGATGATAGCAGCAAGCTTCCCGTAACATTTAGTGTTTGTTTCATTCCAATCGGTTTACAAACAAAAAAGTTACGCGCTATACCGAATACCACGCATGCGAAGTTGCGGACTCAGCTAGTTGTTAATATTTAACTAGTGGCCCGCCCCCGGCTTCGCCAGTGGTGCAATTTTTATATATATGAACATTCCCCGTTTATCCCTCTTTCCATTAGTCAAAACCGAATTAAAATCGGTCTACCCGTTCACGCGTGATGCCGTGACCAAGGGAAATGGGGATTCATTTTTATATATAGAGAAAGAAGATATCAACAGCTTTCATAGGAGGGCAATTGACAATTAATTTATTCAAATTTAAATGATCATTAAAGTATCAAGGAAGTTACTAAATTAATTTCTAAAATTAATGATGTCGAATTATATAAAACTTATGAAAAAAAATATTAATTAATAATCTAAATTTACAAAAATTGTTTAAAAATTGCAGAACAAACGAGTATCTATTAAGATTTCATGCCGACTGCATTATCTCGTTGGCAAGGCGAATTGCTAACCGAGGTAAAAGTCAGCTGTGGGATCGCCAGTGAAATTGACCAAGCATTTTGTAAAAATGTTAAAAGAAAAATTCAAGCGCACGGACCCGACCCTGTATTTAAAGTCTCTTCTGTATTTAAAGTAATAACGTGTGGCTGACCGTTATATTAAATTATATTTTAAGTATTAAAGTGTAGTATAAACGAAGTATTTAAAGTTAGTTATCATAGGCCATCATAAGCTACCGAAAATTTGGCTAATTGAATACAAAAATAACCTAAGCATAATATTTTAAAATCGCTTAGAAGAAAATTTATATGTTGGGGAATTTCTTGTGAAATTATCTCTTCTGAATCTGTCGAGTATTTTAGAAGGACTAGCCAAATAAACAAGCAGACACGTATACAGGGTGGTAATTTGAGATGGGTCAGTAAGGGCAGCTACCTAAACCATTGTAGCTAGAACAAAACAATATTTGAACTTATTTTTCAATCTCATTCCGTAAGAAATGTACGGAAGTAGTTTTTTGAGATTTTTGACGTTTCTAGTACTCTAACCTCAGGTGGTCCCGTAGGGTCAATTGATCCTTATAAGTAACAGAATCGATTGGCGCTAGAAAAACAAAACGTGAAAATTGACCTTTTTCCCGCTGACTGTACCATTTTTTCAAAATCTTTGAATGCCGATGGGAATAACTATTAAAATTATGGATAGTCTCCTAAGGGTGTTTTGTTCTAGCTACAATAGTTTAGGTAGCTGTCCTTACTGACCCGTCTCAAATTACCATCCTGTATAATAATAACAACAGCCTAAGCCTAAGGATTTTGTTTTATATTTTTAGAGATTTTTGCACTAAAATATTAATTTTACAAGTATTAAGTTAAAGTATGTAAGTAGTCCAAGCGAATTATTATATTACTTAGTTTGTACACTTCGAGAGGGTTTCACTCGATCAAATCAAGGATAATAATATAATTTACAGGATATCCCACGTCTGTGGAACAAGGAAGAAAACAATTAATATGAAAAACTTATTTCAAAAAGTAAGTCCGCCTGCCTGTAAGTTTAAAGATTTAATAAACTCAAAGTAGTTACTTAAAATTATATATTTCTTTATACTAAGGTCGTTTGATGGTAGTGTGGTTACCGTCGCTTATAACACAAAGCGATTACGCTCCCGACTATTATATGATTAAGGATAAGGGATTAGGAAGGAATAGAGAAATGGGCTCTGGCATCTTTTACTCATTCACCAAATACAACGCCACAAATGCTGTTGTTTCACGGTGGTCTTCTAAAAAATGGTGATTACAATTTAAACAATCCTACACAATCCGGTATCTCTCCCCTGTAACATTTATTCTCCATTTGATCTAGTGTTCAGTAAGATAAAATTTCTAACGTTTAGAAAATCTAAATTAATTTAACCGCCCGCACCGGGACCGCAATAAAATTATATCAGTTATCGTTCTAACTTATAACCTGGAATACATTTAAATCCAAGGAAATCTCCGACGTAATCCCCCACAAATTTCCATTTAAGATAACACAAAAATAATTTAAAACATCAAAGAAGGCGAATTTACGTTCACTTTATTCGCACCACGTACACATAAGGGTGGAATAGGGGCGTCAATTCACCCATCTTATCTAAACAGTGGGAAACTGGGCATATTTCATTGCTACATTGTTTGTTAGGTGGCGCAATATAAATGATTCTATTCTTATTACCATTAAGTTATGAAATGTGTTCGGTACTTTGCCGATTATATAGGTAATAATACTCTGTAGGTATTATATATAGGAATGTCTTTAATTCTAAAATTACCCTATTTATATACAGTATTTACATTGGTATAGGTATGTGACGACGTATGGCTATTACCATTTTTTTTTAATTTTTTTTAGGAGGGGAAATGATTACGCACTATCCCTCATCGACGGGGACAATCGACGAGGGGGAGTGTGGGACTCGCCCGATGAAATAACTTGTCACCGGATTCCAACCCACTAAAACCCCCCCGGATTCCACCATCAGCGGTGATATGCGGGTCGAGACAGCAAAACAGCGTATAAATATGGGCCGTGTAGGTATTTTACCCTTTTGCACCGCCCCGACGCCGGCCGGGGGGACAATCAATATCGTCTTAATTCCGAAGCGTTGCTGTGATGGCTGCTGCTGGCTCCCATTCATCCTCCGTCGTGAATCCAGTGATAGTGGTCAAATGAATATACAAAACCAATCTGATAAACAGCTTTCTTCAGAGCTATTCCAATTTATCCGTTAACGAATTGTCTATATATTTATTTCCATACATTCAATTGGTACGGTAGCTACAGTACTAACGATATAATCACAATCACTTATGAAAACAATTTTTTTTTATATTTAAAAAAAAAAGTTTAAAAGGGTGACAGTCGGGCATTTAATGATAGGTGGATATCGTCGTCTAAAACACAAACAAGAGCATGGTTACTGCCTCCAGATAGGTTGCCCAAATGACTGCGAAACGCAGTGTGGCCTGCCACTATTTTGCTGACTCAGACCAGAGCCAAATTTGAAAAGTTCATTTTTTTTTTCAAAGTTGACCCTGCCGGGAACCGAACCCTAGACACAAGATCAGAGCGTTAAGGCAAGCACCCTAACCACTCATCCAACGGGCTCGTCAATACATTTATCGTATTATCTCTGTAACAATACGCCCAAAACATATCCAGTGAAAAGAAAAAAAATCGCGTTTATTAAATAAACTTGCTTATTTTGATAAGGATTCATAATTTTGTTGATAATAATGATCAACAAATATCACCTAACAATTTTATTTAATTTATAAAAAATTAAAATACTAAAAGTAGGTAGTTTTTATGGCTTAAATATAAAAGTTAGACATATGCTGTCTCTGACTTTTTTGTAGGCATTATCAAGCTCTACAACTTTTCAATAAAAATTAATGATATGTCTCTCACCGTTAAAGCGGCGTTTTCGTTCGATAGTATTTTCGTCGGCTTAGTTTGCAAATTCGATTGCCATGAAAAAGCTTTTAAATTTTGAGGGATAATATACAGGCTTTTTCCATCCTGAAATTCTATTCTAACTATTGGTGAAAGAATTTTTTAGTTTCGACGATTACCCCCTTTATACAAAAATACAAACTTTACATCTTTATAATATTAGTATAGATAATTGCCTATAGTAATCGCCTAAGTGAAACCTTTTAGAGGGCCGTCTTTTTGTCAATCGAAGTAGTTTATTTAGTGATTTTTTAATCTGTCTTTAATTTTGCGCAAAGCTAAAATAACATTTTGTGAATACATAATTATGTTGTAGACGATTTGGCAGTGATCACAGTAACATTGTTCTAAATACATACACTTTGGGTACCGGTTATTTTATTTAAATTAATGTTACATAAATGTCTCGGTTATGTCAGAGTTATTCTCTTTTCTTTTACTTTATGTCGACAGACAGGCTGACGGTCCACTTGATGGTAGATGGCTACCGTCGCCTATAACACAAGCAACGCTACAGGTGCTGCAAGTGCGCTGCCGACTACAGTAGGATTAAGGATTAAGAGATTAGGATGGTCTAGGGAAATGGGCTTTGGCATCCCTGACTCACTCACCGAAACACAACAGCACGTATATGCTGTTATTTCACGGTGGTCTTCTGTAAGGGGTTCTCTAGGGTGGTCTTCTCCTCGGTTGATATAAAAATGTAAAGTTATTTTTAATTTACATTACTTTAGATTAATAAAACAGTACATTTTGATCATATTTGAGTCTTTTTTTATTCTTGGGAATAATTGTTTTCATTTTTATATAAGTTTTGTATTATATTCTGCCATAACTGTTGAAAGTATCAGCTATTTAGAACAATATGCGACCATTCTTTTATATGAGAACTTTTTTAAGTTTGGATAGGGAAATGGCCTCTGGCATCCCTTACTCACTCATTGAAATACAACACGTGGTATTTAACGGTGGTCTTCTGTAAGAGGGCGTTAGGGGGTCGTCATACGGGCGCCCAAATGACTGCGAAACTCAGTGTGACCTGCCACTACTTGCCAGATCCAGACCAAAGCCAACTATGAAAAGTTCATTTCAAAAGTTGGCCCTTCCGGGAATCTAACCAGGGACCCCTGAGACAGACCATTAAAGGGGCTTGTAAAAAACCAATATGTATGGAAGGTAAATATTTACAGTTTTTGTGTTTAAATAAACATAAAATGAGTTACCACTCAATTTACCACGACAAGCTGAAAAATCATTGTAGATAATTGTGATGTAAAAATTTTTTTTTTAAAAACAATAGAGCTAAAATAATTTCTGATCCGAAAACAGTGTTGACTTTTTCAGCTAATGAAATAAAATTCCATACCCGTCACTTGGGAAAGAGATTAAAATTATTTATGTTCATCGATAAACGCAAAAAAACCAGCCACAATTCACCCGCGAGCATCTGTTTAACAATCAGCCCTTATCCAAGCTATAATTCACTGAGTGCGCTTCATTTTCAATACAATATTCACAGGACAGTAGTTAAGGTTAGTTTAAACAAATACTACGAAGTAAACGCCATATTGCCGCCATATGAAAGACAATGTAACCGTTTATCGTGGGCAGAAAAACGCCTACTCACCAACTAGAAACAGTCAGACAGTAAAAGAATCTGCAAATTATATCTGGGCGCCTTATTACCAAAGGAAAATTTGGAACAATGCACACAACAACGATCTTGTTACACATTTATTTATAATTTTAAACACACACATACACGCAGATCTATGTGTGCCGCACTGAAAGTGCTGGCACGTTCAAAATGCAACAATATATTTTCCTATATCGTTATAGCAATAGTATATATATTGCTATATTGTTATAGCTATAGTGTTATAGCAGGATAGCACTGTTTCTAAATACTTCAAAAGGAAGCACTGGTTCTTAGCTTCGGTCTACAAGGTTATACGTTGATATCAGCTCCAGCGCCCGCTCAAAGAGTTGATGTCGGAAGCTGACCTGGCTGTAGACGCCTCGTCCTCAGCTTGTTGATGAATGTGGCGAAACGTCTTGCCCTCGACACTGCTGGAAACTCAGCTGGAGATCGTATCTTTACTCGTGAATGCGCTCACAAATGCGACTTTGATTATGTCGATTAGGTGCCCGTGATAAGAAAGATCAAACCCACTCAAGGAAAAAGACCGGGGAAAAAGTCCTGTCATGTCTTTACTCTTTATATATTGTAGATTTGGTTGGAAAGCATCTGTTATCTATATGAGACAGATGACAGATGCTTTCCAGAAGCATCGATAATTGTAAACGGTATTTAGTCTATGCATTGCCATAGTGCAGCCATATCTTGCAGATGTTGTTATACGTAACACTGGGAAAATTGGCATAGACTAATTTATTCGTTTATAAGATGCCATGGCCTCATAAGACAATAGTCAACAGTTTTTCCAGCTTTTAGAAGAGTAGGTACAGTATCATCATCATTAACAGCCTTTATAATATAAATATTATGTCCTCACTGCAGAGGCACATACCTACCATCTCAAAAAGGGCATACAGGCTATTATGGTCCACCACGCTGCCGCTGGCCCAGTGCGGGTTGGCGTATGCAGGCGAAGAATTTCTTCTTTGACGTATGCAAGTTTCCTCGCGATGTTTTCCTTCACAATTCGAGAGCAGTCATTAGATGCACTTAAGTTTGTAGAAAAAAATCCATTGTTACCCCCATGGCAATACCGGGGATCGAACTCGGATTCACATGATAGGCCGTGTCTTTCATTAAATATATTACTTACTTAGTTAAATGGAATTTTTTAACTACATAACAAAGTGATATTTAAACTAAATTAATTATAAGGCTTTTAAGGGTAATGTTGTGTATCACCTAGCTTGAAATCAAGAAATTTATTTACAATGACAAGGTGTAAAGATATCCATTAGGTTTGTGTTTGTATGATAAAGAGCGAACGAGTGATGTGACAGTTAGTTTCTAGACATGTAGTTATAGATCACTGAATTTGTTCTGTGGTTAGGCCAGCCTAGTAAATACAGGGAGTAGGTAATTATTATTACCTTAATACATTCTCAGTTTGTTAATAGTCCAAGACTATCACTAGTCTTGAGTTAAGTTGAGTTTGCTCACTGTATGCAGTTTGTACTGGGCGAATGTAGACACGAGTTAATTAATTCATGGCACGAAGCCCGGACCACCCTGACTACACGGAAATCTGCGATATGGTGGCATACCTAAGCATTGTACGCACCGGTTTACGCATAAACGTGCATGTAGTGGGTACATTGGGTGTAATGTTCTGCAACTACATCAATGCACATGGTAGCTATGCAACTATTATAGTACAAATATTACAAATATGTTTCTGCATGTGGGCGTTCATTTTATTTATTTATTTTTAAATTTACACAATTCGAAACAGCAAATATCGAAAATGAGACTAATTTTTATTATCTAATATTTTAATGCGTTACTGCCTTTTTAAGTGAAACGGAAATACATTTTATACATACTATTTTTTTTAAATATTTTTACATAATTTTTATAAATTTAATAATATTTTACGGTCTAGATCGTGGGTTTTTGAAGTGGGGGGCGCAGAGACCCGTAAAGGCGGGCATGGGTCACTAATAAGACTAGGGACCTTATATTCGTGAACCGCAAAATTTGAATGATGTCCACCTTTTTCCAGTACGTATTTGTGCGAAAGAGGATTTTCTGCAGTGGTAGCGATAAAAACCAAGTATAGAAATAAACTTGACATTGCTATTGATTTGCGCTATGCCATTTCTTTGGTTAATAAGAGAATCGAAAACTTTGTAAAAACATGCAAGCTCATCCATCTCATTCGAATAAGTAGATTTTTGTATAAATTTAATAAGCAATAAGAATACTTTGATGTTTGAAGAGTTTTTTTTCTGTCTTTACATTCTGATCATTAACTAATATCATTATTATATACTATGTCAAATTGGACCGGGGGGGGGGGGGGGGGGGGTTAATGTTCATCTTTTAGAGGGAGGGGGGGTGCGTAATAAATTAGTTAGGGAAACCTTGGTTTAGATTATTATTAAATATCTTCCTAGAAAAAAACATGCAAATTTGTTTGAGGATTAATTACAAATAGTTCATGAAAATTTAATACTTATAACAAATCACAATTTGACTTATTTAGGGGTATTTTTGATTCCACTCTGTAGAAGGGATGGAATTCACGTTACTTTTTTTGCTAAAATTAAAATTAACAGAGCTAAGGAGGTTTTTCTTAAATATGGTGTATAGGTTAGGTTATATGGTGTAAAATATGAATAAAAAAGTAGCAGTACAAAACTTAAATTAATTATTAAGTTTAAAAACAAATGTAGTGATCACTTAAATTCTTTATTACTTATTAAGCTATTAATTGTGATCGTACAGAAAAAGTGCAGAAGTTTTTGAACATATTTATATTAGTTACAGATAAGGCTTTCACCGGAGCATTCCTCCGTATCGAGATAGGCTTACAAAATTCAATATGGTTACACTCGAGGAAAGCCGCAATTATCATAATTTCTTGTGTCTTCAAAATATTTCATTCCTACATAGACTCGCCATATCTTCTGTCGCTTATTAATTTTAACATAAAACCTAGAACCCGAAATCCTTTTATCAATACTTTTGTCTTACAAGTACACATTAATAATACTTCATTTTATAAACCCCTCGTCAGGATGTGTCGACAGTACAACGATCTTCTTCCTAAGCACAGCAGTAAGATAGATATATTCGTAAATAGCTTAAGTAAATTCAAAAAGAACACCATAAAAATAGTAACTGCGCGTGACATTGCACCGCAACAGCGTGTCATTAGGAAAACAAAATTATTTTGGTTATCAACATTGTCAATAATGCAATAATCTCAATGTATATTGCAATGTCTATTTCTATTTTAGCCTTGTAGAGACGTGCTTTCATCTCAAAGTAACTTTTTATAAAATACAGCTAAGCTTGTCTCTGGATGAAAGCGCGTCTCTCTTCTGTTTTAATTGTAACACTGTTTAATTTGGACACATGTTTTGGGTTTCTGTCTAGTTCATCTCAATGAATAATTCTATTTACTTACACTTAATTTTCAACGACAGTATCCTTTTTTGTGTAAATTATTGTGACACGAAATTTTTTGTGTAATTTACTATTTACGGAAATAGAATTTTTGTAAAAATCTGTCGGATTCTGTTAATGAATTTGAACTTAAATACTGGCTGCAATGAAATAGGTTTGATTTTCAAATATCGAAAAAGAAAAAAAATAGAGCTGGTTTTTTAATTTTACGTGTAAAAACTAGAGAATGGATTGAGAGAACAAAAGAATTATCATGTTGGATAATTTTTGATTTGTATTTTTATGTACCTAGTGGATGTTTTTTTATAATACACTATTTATAATGGATTGGTGAATGTTTCAAAGAATATATGTGCACATAAAATGAAGGAAGTTTCATTTTATGTGCAAATCCCAAAGGTATGAGAAAAGATTGGATCCCAAAGGTATGAGAAAAGATTTAAATTACGAGGATAACTACAATGTCGTATAAACCAAATTAATAAGAGATTCAAACTTTTTAAAATGCAGTTTATTATTTTTTTGTCCAAGTTCTAATTTTACTCTAAGAAGTCAAATCAGGTGACGAAAATAATGCTTTTCTGTTAAGTCCTCGCCTTTAAGAGCTACAATGGTTGCTGTTAGGAATCCGTGTAGCTAGTCGTCATTACTCATTAGTATTAAGTCTAAGATTTAGAACTCATTAGACTTAGCTCTAAAATTCGTTAAAAATACATAGAATTATAAAAGTAGTCAAGGTAGTCTCTATCTTTGTAACTTAGACCCTGAAGACGTTTTAGCATGTTTAAAATAAATGAAAAGAAAAACAAAGAGATAACGTTTTGTTTCCCGAGTACTTATAAATTATGTACTGGCAATAACAAGTTTTTTTCCCACAACGTAACACTTTTAGAAGGAAAGAAATAAGGGTCATTTTTAACTGACTTAATTTGACATTCACGACCCTTCTCGTATTTTATCCTCAGATCCCACATTACATTGAATGGAATTTCGTGTATGTTCATTTCATTTTCGCAATTCTAAATAAGCAAAAAGTATATAATATGTTTAATAGTTACCTGCCTATACGTAATTTAATTTGTCTTGAATCCAATTGGGCGAATTAGTATATAAGGGCCCAAAAGTATTTAAAATATTATGTAAACGTCCTAAACGTTTGACAGTTGTTGTGTTGGGTGAGTTCTTCGATTATCTCGACTCCTAAAAACTGAGTCACTTTACGTCAATAAATTACCATTGGCACAAATATGTTGTTCGATAGTAAGAAATAAATAATTGTAAGAAATGAAGGAACTTTTAAACAGTAACAGAATTTTTAACTTACGTAAACAGACTTACGATATTTGCTTTATCGCAAGTTTAGTCTAGTCTAGTTTTATAAACAAAAAAATCACCTTATATCCAACTTTACCTAAAAGCTTGTTTTAACCAAAATAAAAATCTTTGTGCCAAAAGACAATGGAAAATTTATTCCACCATCACGTACAATTTGTACATAAATCTGCGTTTGTTTTGGAGCACATGTGTTTGGATAGATGTTTTCGGTGTGTCTTTTTTCGCTGAATTATGTGGCAAACTACATAGATTGTGCGTGTAAATTGTAAGTGACGTTTCGAGGTCGCCTTCTATTTCTATTGAATATGGAAGTGACTTTTGACGTGTCTCCTGTCTAATAATAGACTTATTACTTTTTTTTTTTTCTTTTCTATATCATAAAATGAAGTCGCTGTTAGCGTGTCTGTTTCTTCGCTATCTTCTTCTATAGCATCCAATGGATTTTGATACGGTTTCCACTAATGCAAAGAGCGATAACGAAGAAGGTTTTTGTAGGTACATAATTTGAAGAAAAAAAAAATAGCCGGGGGTGGGTTGCTGTTCTATTGTAAAGGATGGCAGGCAGACTGACGGTAGGTAACTATTTACCTATGTATATGGTAGGTGGCTACCGACACAAGCAACACCAGCTGCAGGAATTTGTTTAAAGGTAAAGGAATTTGTTTTAAGCTTAAAGAAGCCCTTATTGCTCAAAAAGGAGGAAACGCCTCATAAGGGAGGTTATTCCAAAGTATTGCCAGAATAAAAAAACCAGAGTCCAATCTCCTACCCCTTCTCATCCCTTATTCATCACTTACTTCATCTTATTAAGATTAGGCGACCGTAGCCTAAATAACTGTTATATGTCTATGTAGGTAAGGTCAGGGTTAGAAAAGGTTCGTCACCTGAAAGTCGACATTTGCTTGCACCAGGCCATTTAACAGTCCTGCCAAAATTTCATTTCAGACGTCTGTCAGTTGTCTGCTTAGTGTTTTAGTTTCAAAAGGTGCTAAGAGTCTACGATTTGATAAAGGAATTAATTTGAAAACTGACGAAGATTTTCGTACCCCGAGTGTACAATGTAATTTTGTTTATGGTAGATTAGCCCTTCCAATGGGCTCGGTCAAGCGAGCATCCAATTTGTCGCCACATATTTCAATACTAGCTGAACTCGGCCAAGCTTCACTGCAGCCCATACGGCGGCGGCGTGCGCATGGGGCGCGCGGTACTGGACACTGCTTATATATATTTTCAATTTGAACCAGTAGTTCCTGAGATTAGCGCGTTGAAACAAACAAACAGACAAACTCTTTAGCTTTATAATATTAGTATAGATTAATTTGCCATTACACTTTTTAAATGGCACTCAGAGAGTGCACTGGCAGTAAAAAGTTTAAAATGAAGTAATAAAATGCATTAAAGAAGAGAGCAATTTTACGTCTCTCTTTTATGTTCTTTGTAATATTATATCTCAAATAATAAGCGGCTATGAAGTTCCGACCGGATTTCTTCAAGAAACCCATCTCCGACTACATTAAGAACTCCAATGAACTCCTTTTTTTCTTGTACTTTTGAGAAATTTTTCTTGTCTACATTAAATTGTAATCTAATGATATTAATTACATAATTATTTTTATAATAACTATCTGGCCGACAGTCTTTTTGTGTGGTGATTTGGAACTTTGGATGGGGGAAAGGTTAATGGCGATTTTACTTGTTTTCCGGTAGTAATTTCAAAATTTTCCCTTCATGAATCTTTCTCGGACTTCAACGAAGATTTAAAAAATAAATAAATAAATAGCCAGTCGTTATCGAGTTTTGCGCTTTAGCGATTAATTTTTATTTATATAGAAGATATTTGAATAATAACAATAAATTAAATCCAAAGTGTTGTCTAAAACTACGAAAGGGGAGTTATTAAAAATGTGTATAACGAAGTAATTTTTATGGAAAAGATTTTAATGCTGTTCAATTGCAAGACAGGCGAAGCCGCCGACAAAGCAAAAGAATTGAATTGAAACATTTAAAAGTCCATATAAAGAGCGATGTTACATTACGGATGTGCTGTAATAAATTAATGCAAGTAATTTAAGAAAGTTGTAATCCACCGTTTTTTTTAATTTTTATTAAAGATGGGTATGCTCTTGAGAATCTATCCATGTAGGAAAGATGAGGCCAACGATGGAACTAGCTCACCCAGAAGATGCCTATTCAGTCGAACCTTGAAAAGATTTGGGTTGTATGAGCTCGGAAATACAGATGCTGGCAGGGAGTTCCAATCCTTCAGTGCGCATTATAATAGATGTTTTAAAGCGCTTGGTCCGAATTAGAGGGATTTCGACAAGATGAGGATGGCAACCAGCCTACGTACGTAAAATCTTGATGATATGACAATGTACACAAAAAAATTTAATTATATAATAATCATGTGTTTTGTAAAGAAATTAACTTCACCGTTATCACGATTATTTTCCAGCGATTTTGCTGACTATTAGAGTCAAACAACCTAATGGGGAAGTAAATTTTAAAGTTGTCGCGCCTTACTTACCTGCACTCGAACCGTTCTTCCATACATAATGTTTTTTTAAATATAAAAGTCGGCAGGCATGCTGAAAGACAATGGCAGGTTTAACTTTGCCTATTAACACAAGCAACCCATATAAGCCGCAAGTGAGCTGTTGACCTTAATACGTTAAAGGATAAGGCATCCTTTAGCCCTCATTTTCATTGGTCAATAGTTCCCGCATGCGGGGGCGGGAAGGGCATTCGGTTTGAAAGATTTGAATAACAAAACCATAAGAGTTAAAATTGTTGCAGAACAATTTTGCACTGAGTGGTGTCCGTTCCTGCACCTCGCATGCCGTATTCCGACCAATGAAAATGAATCATCTTCTTAATTTATATTTAGGTACCAGCGACCCAATCTCGCTTCACACGGATAAATCATCTAATTATGTATGATTAGTGAGTGAATAAGGGATGCCAGAGCCCATTTCCTTATCCCCTCCTATTGTTTTAATGATAGTAAAACCGGATTAAATCTGTTACTTCATCATTAGCAGCCAATATATCTCCACTGTAAAGACATTCATTATTAAATATTGTAATATTTAGAAAATATAATATTTTAATAGACTCTATTCAGAGTTTTAATTAAATTATTATAAGATAAAATGAGTGAAAATAATGAAGAGACTAATGAAACGCCCACCCAGTGTTCTGTTCTTCTTCATTTCAACAAGGACGTGCGGTTTGGCGAACTTCACATGCGCCTTAGAATTTCCTCTTTGGCGTATGCAGGTTTCCTCGTGATGTTTCCTTTCACCGTTTGAAAGCAGTCAGTAAATACACTTATGTTTTTAGAAAATTCCCATTGGTTCATACAAATAGTATTTGACTCCATTGTTAAGGTAAGCTGAGTACGCAAAATCAAAGCTTTGGTTGTTACCAGGAGTGGTTGCATACGCAGACGACAGTACAATATCATGGAGAGATAGGTATTTGTCCAGCACAGGGACCGGTCGCGATGAAATTTGTTCTGAGAGGAAAGCAATGGTTGAACGAATTAACTCAACCTTCAATCTTGTATCCCAATTTGATCTGGTTGGTTTTAACGCCACCAAAACGCAAGCGTTTTGTTCTCTGCGAAAAGGAGCCATTTCGGTTTGGTTCCAACTTTCGGAGCTGCATCTTGAGCTTCTTGGCATGAAGTTGTGTTCAAATCTCAACTTCGGCACTTCTATCGAGTCCAACGCTTAAACAGCGGCCAAAAAGTTGGGCATCCTAAATAGGGTGAAGCGATGCTATACACCTGGACAGATCCTCTCTTTGTACAAAACACAAATCCGATCTTGCATGGAGTATTGCTATCACCTTTGGAATGGCTCAGCAAAATACCAACTTGCCGCACTCGACTCGGTGGATCACAAATCTATGAGGCTCATTGGCGATGGTACGTTAATAAGAACTAAGCTGCAGAGCTAGCACATAGACGCAAAATTGCCTCTCTGTGTGTATTCTATAAGATACACGGAGAGTGTACTTGAGAGCTATATGAGCTCATACCGCCTTCCCCTTTCTTCTATCGGACATACAGACGTACGGCTGGTTACCATCCCTCACCTTGTCGAAATCCCTCTAATTCGGATCAAATGCTTTAAAACATATTTTATAATATGCACACTGCTGCCGGCGTTTTTTATTTCCGAGCTCATACAACCCAAATCTTAAAAAAAAAGCTTACCTCAGGGCAAGCGCAGTGAGAACTTTTACGTTTACACTTGCATCCTATCCTTACATACTTAGTATAAATTGAAGTAGCTCCTCGCGCCTGTCTATCCGTTAACTCCTCCTAAACCACTTTACCACCTCACTCCTCCTAAATCACGCAACGCATTTTGATGCGGTTTTCACTAGAGGAAAGGGCAATAAACGAGGAAGGTTTATATATACAATAAAACCTAATTGCATGCCTGCGAAGTCGGGGGCGGGCAGTAAGTTCATTATAAAATAAAGTCGCTGTCTGCTAAATTCTTCTAAATCAGCCAACGGATTTTGATGCGGTTTTCACTAATGAAAAGAGCGATAAACGAGGCAGGTTTGCGTATAAAATTTGCAGAAAAAAAAATCGTATCTGTGTGAAGTCGTGGGCGGGTCGCTATTGTAATTTAAATGGAACAATTGAATGCTTATCCACCCGTGGCTTTGGCTCGCAAATTTATTATTTATTGTATTATTTATCGTAACTCGATTCACGTTAGACAGGATATTTCATCAAATTGTAATAGAAACATTTCGCAATAAGAAAGTAATTCTGATCCATAGCTATTAATTAAAACAAAACAATGAGATAATTTGGAGTTTGAGGAAACATCGATATAGATTTAAGAGAGGTACTTTCAATTGAAATATAAACACTAAATGTACCTATGTATCCTGAAAAATAAATTACATAACAATCACAAGAAAGGCTAGGCCAATTAGAATAATTGTACCTGTAATAATTATATAAGTATAAAGTATAATTATTTTATACTTTATACTTGTGTCGACACTTTGGCACCGTCCCATATTCATGGAACAGTTGCTACAGCTGGTGCTGCTGCGGACGCGGCCGAGAAACGCAAAATTCACAAATACAGAGATATCGGCAACGGCTACATTTTCATTCCCTTCGGTGTCGAATCTTTGGGTCCGTGGGGTCCCAACGCGCTAAAATTCTTCAACATTTTATCTAAACGTTTAGTCGACATAACTGGCGATCCCAGAGCTGGCCATTACCTCGGTCAGCAAATCAGTCTTGCAATACAACGAGGTAATGCAGCCAGCATGCTTGGCACCCTGCCTAGGGGACCAAAGCTTAATTTAGTATATAATTTGTAAATATATTTAAGAGAGTAACAATAGATGTTTTATTACGAAGTTGTGTCTATTTTTATCTATATTAATAAATAAAATTGGAGTGTATGTAAATGTTACATGTCAAAATATAATTTTTACTAAATGTATGTCAACGTATATACTCGTACCTACGATACTTATGAAAAATATCTGTATGTTTGTTCCGGCTAATCTCCGAAACCATTGGACCGATTTTGACGGGACTTTCACTTACAGATAGCTTATGTTATAAGGAGAAACTTAGGCTATTTTTAAAATATATAAAAAAATTATATATAAGCAGTGTCCAGTAACGCGCGCGCCTTACGCGCACGACGCCGCCGTATGGGTCAGCTGGTACGTATGATAAAATTATGTGTAAAATTGATGTTGCTAATACGTATTAATTTGGTTGTTGATGAAATTTAAATATTGGAATTAAATATTTTTAATAATAACCAATTAAAACACACGTCTTTATTCTTATGAAAACCAAATAATCCTGGATTTAAGACTAAATAACTCATAATTGTATATAGCAAGAAGAAACAGATAATATGCCTCAATTTCTGTAGACAGCGGGTAAGTAGGTATTAATAAAATTTGTTGATATTATTGGGGCGGTGGATGTTGCGGAAGATTATATGAACAGAATTTAATCTCGTAACAATAATATATTTACGAAGAAAGATAATTCAAGATATTTTTTTTCGTGACAGACGCTTTTACTGTTCTTGACTATAAAATAAGATAAATTAGTCAGCTCTCTAATAATCTAGCATGAAGACCATTTTTAACGTATTGAAAAAAACTATACGAATTTAATAGCTAACTGATATATCGAAATAACAGAAATATAATTTTGTACACATATATGTAATATATTGCAATTTTTTACATAACTGATGTAAAAATCAGAATTAATATTTAATATGCAATCTGATCAATGCAGTAATACATTAATTATTATTTTTTGGAAAAAATTATTTAACGAAAACATATGAAAATTTACTTGAAATCACAACTCACTCTAGCAATTACAGCAATTAATGAAGGTATGACGAGCATTATGAAGCATAAATATGTTTAACAATTCGAAAACTACATTACAATCAACACCTATGAGAAATGTCTTTGTATGTTTTTATTATCTCTATAATCTTTATCAATATATAATGAGACCGTAAACGAGCCGTGTCTGTACATTAAATATAAAAAAAAATACAATATTAACTTCTTTTGCGTTAAAAATACATGGAAAGCGTAGCAGAGACAGGAGAAAAACATCCTGGTTGAAAAATTTGAGAGATTGGTAGCAGTTTCCAAGGTGAAGATACTCATGATGGTCGCAAATCTTCGTAGAGAAGCGGCACGTTAAGGGGAAGACAAACGTTAAGATATCCATTGTTTAATGAAGATGTTACAAGAAATAGACAAGACAATTGCTTTGAAAAAATATATATTATACTTAAACATGGTGAAGAACCAATTGTACTAATTAGAATTTTCGTTAAAGTAATAGAAACTCCACAAAAAAGTTAGAACACAAGAAGAATTTGACTTTTATTGAAAATTCTCTCGAAAACGGCTTATTGCACGCATATGAATCCTGTACCTATTAATAAGTTAATATCAGATTAAAAAATTGTATTAATATTTTTTTTTGTAATGTTCTAATGGCAAAAAACAAAAAAAAAACACCATTTCTAGGCCTGTTGAATTGGATTCGCCGCCAGCGAGTTCTATAGTAAATGTCATTTGCCTCAGTGAATCCCTTAAGAAGAAGTCTGCGTTGAAAAATAACGCTTGACATCTCTTTATCGCTGTGACGACCGACGGTGGCGCTTTCACGGCGACAGTGGCGCCCAATTTTTTATATTTTTAGACAATCCCTAGGGAACCTAACATTTTTCGGAATATAAAGTATCCTATGTGTTGATCCAGGTAGTAAACTATATGAGTCCTAAATTCAATCTAAAACCGTTCAGTAGTTTTTACGTAAAAGAGTAACAAACATACATACATCCATACATCAATACATCCTCACAAACATCCGCATTTATAATATTAGTAGAATTATAATATTAGTAGAATTGTCGTATGGAGATTTTTAATAAAATGGGAATAGCAGACAGCACACGAAAACAAATTTCACTTTGACAAACAATAAATTTATGTAAGCAGTTTAACAGGTTTCGCGGAAGCCAAATGGCAGATTATTCTGTTTGGTATATTTGGTCCATAGACATGGTAATTATGATTTTCATCTCGCTGTTGTCTGTTTATTGGTAGCCCTTATATAAGATGTTGGAAAATATGTCTGTGAAGCAAGCTTACTTACTTCACATTTTAATGCATAGACGACCTGATAAGGGCCGCGGGTCGACGGCGGATCCAGGCTGCTTCTGACAGGTCCTTTTGGAAGGTGGGGAGACCTTTGTCCAGGAGTGGACGTACGTGCCCTACGACTGAGATGATGATGATGATCAACAAGCTTTTGTCCGCGCAATTGTTTTCTAGATGTTAAAACATTTATTCAACCTTTAATTGAAAGTTATTATTTTTGTAAACTTTTTAGGGTTCCGTACGTCCGAATTAAAAAACGGAACCCTTATAGGATCACTCGTGTGTCCGTCTGTCCGACCATTCCCCTTTATCTCCGAAACTATTGAACCTAAAATTTTGAAAAAAAAATTCAGAAATTAGTTATAGAATATTGGTTTTCTACTTATAGATTATAGGAAAACCTATAAGAAGTCCATGATATTAAAATAACATGGTAAATCACTAAATATTGTGCGGATAGGTAACATCGTACGGAACCCTCTTCACGCGAGTTCAACTCAACTTGTCCCGTTTTTTTTTTAGATGCACTTTTTTCTGAAAGAAAGGTACTTCAGGTATGTCATTTTCTGCATGCCTGGCAATATGTATACAAATTGCACGGTGATCGGTTAAGCAGTGAAGGGACAAAAGCGTGACAAACAAACAAAATCATTTTTGCATTTATGAAATTAACTTGTGTGTATTCCCTTTCGGCAGATATACAATAGACACTATTCTAGACAACTTCAGCAGTGTATGTCAGTCCTGTGGTCACGGCCACTGCAAACCAAGCGCTTAAAGCGGCATTTTGAATTGTTTTAAAGCGAAATGTGGTTTTGTGTTTTTTAGCCACTTTCGCGTCACCACGAGCAAGTTTATTAGCTCACAGAATTATGTGTTTTTTCCATTTTCAGAAGACTTGACAATTTGATTTTTTGTTTGTACGACAGCTTTACAAACTCATGATGTTAATGCGTCTGCAGATATTTTGTCTAGAATATTTGTCAAGGCCTTTCTTTAAAAAAATTATCCTTGAAACTCAGAACTAATAAGAACTAAAGACAGAATTTTACGAACATAGTGAAGCCGGTTCTACAAATAATATTGCGTAAGCCGGCTATCACCTGATTTTTTTTATTGAAAATATTGGTTTCCAAGTTTACTTACGTGTGAAATGTGATTCAATCTTGAAGACTGGTTTTCTTTATTAGATTCACTCATTTTAACAGAAAGAAAAACAAATTAAAAATAGCTGGAATTTTACTAATTTGTTTCTTTTTTTGAAGATACAAATAGTACAGCCAAAGAGATTTTATTACAAGTTTATACATACTATATGCGAAAAGGCTTCCCCCGACCATGTAAATTGTAAGTGTATTTTGTTATTTTTCTTGATAGTTTATTTATGCCTTGTTTTAATTGTCTTGTTTTGTTGTCATGCGCACCCGAAAGTGGAGGTACACCGATCATCTTTGGGGACCTCCCGACAGGCAGTAGTCTCCCCTAAGACTACCGCCCAGGTCCCGTAAATATACCCAAGTAAAATAAAAGTATTGAATGCATAATTGTGAAATTGTTTTAATAAACAATTTTACTTTATTATAATTTTAGCACAGGTAAATTAGTTTCATAAATAAATTGTATTTAATTGAAAGGACTACGTAAAGAGGCACTTATAGTATAAGCCCTACCGAGAGCTCTTTAGCTCTTAGGTACTAAGTAGGCAAACGTTCGAAATTGCGTTTTTCATTAATACGCCTTCGCTGAGGAGCAGAAAATTTCTTAATCAAACTACAGGTAATTGAATCTTCTATTAACTCTATAATATTCACATAACACTTTTACCTCAAAACGTCGCTCCAATATAAATATCGACAGAATACTGAAAAGACAAATGTAAAAAACGTGTAAATTACTTTACAGATTTATTTACAAAAAAATTTACAGATTTATTTTCTCAATATTAATTTTAATTAATTCAAATTTTATATTTATAATACCCTTATTTGTTCTTTTCTATGTCCTTACACTATGTCTGGCGTTTGTGGAATATGAGAAGGCCTTCGATTCGATCGAAACATGGGCATTGGGCAGGGCTCGAGTCTCCGCAGCGATGTCGCATGACCATCAGTATATCGACGTGTTGAAGTGTTTGTACAATAAAGCCGCCATGTTGGTTCGAGTACAGGAGCAGAGCACACAGTCAATTCCATTGCGAAGAGGTGTGAGACAGGGAGATGTACTTTCTCCGAAATTATTCATTGTCGATTTGGAAGATGCACTTAAGCTCCTGGAATAGCAAGGACTTGGAATCAACATTAACGGCAGTATACCTTAGATTTACCGACGATATTGTGGTCCTGGAAAAGTCGATAAGAGCACGATGCCCGATGGCATAAATGAATATAGACAAAACGAAAGTTATGTCCAATGACTATTGGTTTAGTGCTCGGTGGTTATGTCTAATACGAAAATGAGGTCAATCGTGGAATCTAGCTCTGATGTGCAGCGTTCAGGAAGCTCCGGACATCGTCTCTTCTAAAATTCCTCAGTGTCTTAAAACAAAAGTATTCGATCAATGTGCGTTGCCAGTGATCATATCTGGTGCTGAAACGTGGCCTCTAACTGTGAGCCTCGTAAGAAAGCTCAACGCCATTCATCGAGCTGTATAGAGAGGGCTATGCTCGGGATTACACTGTGAGATCGAATCAGGAATGAGGATAACCGTTCACAAACGAAAGTTACCGATGTAACCCGGCGGATTACGTCGGAAGGTTCTCGAGTGGAGGCAACGGACCGACAAGCGCAGCGTAGTTCGTCCACCCACAAGGTGGTCAGACGACCTGATAAGGGCCTCAGGCTGACGGTGGATCCAGACTGCTTCTGATCGGTCTTTTTGAAAAATTAGGTCTTTGTACAGCAGTGGACTCCTACAGCTGAAATTATGATGATGATTTGTTATTTTGCTGTTTTTTCTTCCTTTTCTCAACACAGAACAGTTAAATTACTGACTTTGCTCTACACATAATGTGTTCGGTGAAGATTCAATTCTATTGTCAAAAATAATAAATAATAAATTTGTCAAAAAAAAAAACCGGTATCAGGAGTTTTAGTCTTTCCAACGAGACACGTTGGAGGTCTTGAAATTATGTTATGTGGAGCCGCTGGTAGGCGACTCCAGGCGGGTTTGCGATAATGCGAATGCGTATCAAACACACCACTTACCTTTTCGTCAGCGGCTGCTACGACGATTTTGTACAGTGTTATGTTTGTATGTATTAATGTGGTGTACCTAGCTAATTTTATAATTGCGAAGTGTAAAAGCTGCAGCAACTCACTTAGTTTGCGGTTTATTTTATATGCGGAAAGTCACTGGGACGCGGAACATTTAATTTTCACCTTTTTAAATACTAAATTCAACTGTCTGCTTCTATCACAAAAAACTGTCGCGCGGTACTGACGCGGATTCTCGATCATATCAAGATACCGCCACACGATAAATGAAAATTTATAAAATAAAAATATTAATAAGCGCCACCTAGCGGACAAGAACGATATCTCCGCGCTATGCCAAGTGGCGCGTTCATTATGATTATTAAAAATTAAAATATGCAATTTTATTCTATAATCATGTTATTCATCTCTAAATTCGGATAAATTTTAAAGTCTCTCACAATAAAATATAGTTATTTTATTGCCATTTTATGCCATGCCACAAGCCTTTCTCGTTTATCGCTCTTTCCGTAATAGAAAACTGTATCAAAAGCCACTGTGAAGAGGTTATTAACTAATAAACAAATAATTATCCTCGAATACTTCATGACGCTAATTATCCTCGATATTATTTGTAATTTAAAACGCTACGAATACCAGAAGTTATGATTGTTCCTTAACTTTATAATTTACTAAAGATAAAGATAAAGATAAAGATAGCCTTTAATTTCGAGGAATAACAATACAAAAACATGTTACAGTACATTACTTATATAGAACAAAAATTTACTCTCTATTATTCTTCCTCGCCTGTCCAACGACATAGGCCTCCTCTAAGTCCTTCCATTGTTCCCTGTCCTGGGCCTTTCTCATCCATGTTGCTCCCGCTATCTTCCTTATATCATCTTCCCATCTACGATTTTGTCTTCCTCTTTTTCGTTTCTCCTCTTTAGGGTACCAATGGGTAATCTTGTGCGACCATTTATGTGGATCCCTAGTCATATGACCCGTCCATCTCCATTTGAGTTTCTTTATAGTTTTAGTAATAGGTATTACATTTGTTTTTTTCCTTATGTCTTCCAATCTTACCTTATCTTTCATTTTTATTCCTAGAATGCTTCTTTGCATTGAATTTTGACATATTTCTAGTTTTTTTAAATTCTTATTGGTAAGGGCCCATGTTTGGCTTCCATAGGATAAGCATGGAGTGATGCATGTGTTGAGAATTTTGCCTTTTTCTGATACCGGTATCCCTTTGTTTTTCAAAATTTCCTTCATTGACCAAAAACGTTTCCAAGAGTTGGAAATTCTTTTACTAATCTCCTTATCCATTTGGTCTGTGGGTGATATTGTCTGACCCAAGTATTCGTATTTGTCAACATATTCTACGATGGTGCCTTTTAATTGAATTTCTTTTTTTAGTCCATTCGTCATTACTTTTGTCTTTGTTGTATTCATTGTCAGTCCTGTTTTTATGCTTTCTTCGTCTAACTGGTATAGCATTTCTTGTAGTTCTGTAGGATTTTCACTCAGTAGTACTATGTCATCTGCGAATCTTAAATGGTGTAGGCGTTCTCCATTTATTATCAAACCTTTTCTTTCCCAGTCTAAATTCCGGAATATTTGCTCTAGAACCGCTGTAAATAACTTTGGAGACAAGGGGTCCCCTTGTCTCACTCCCCTTTGTATTTCGAATTCCGCTCCAGTGGACTCTAGTTTTATTTTAGCTTTGCTGTTCTTATAGATTTGTTTTATTATATTTATATACTTGTCCTCTACGCCTTGTTTCTGTAGTGCCATCCAAATGTTGTGGTGTTTTAATGAGTCAAATGCTTTATTATAATCAATAAAAGCAATATAATATATCTTTCTAAATTCGCTGTATTTTTCGATTAGCTGTTTTAATGTATGTATGTGATCTATTGTTGAATAGTTGCTCCTAAATCCCGCTTGCTCGATCGGTTGATTTTCATCTAATATTTTGGTAATCCGTGTCAGTACTATTTTAGAAAATATTTTATATAAGTTAGGCATAAGGCTTATAGGTCTATAGTTATTTATTTGTTCTTTGTCTCCCTTTTTATGTAATAAAATAATTGTGGTTATGTTCCATTGTTTTGGTATTTCTTCCGTTTTTAATATGTCGTTGAATAATTCTACGAGGGGAGCTGTTATGGCCTCTAATGAAGCTTTTAGTATTTCGTTAGTGATTTTATCCTCGCCTGTAGCTTTTTCATTTTTTTGTGATTCTATAGCCTTTATTACCTCTGTTTTTAATATACTAGGAACATTCTCAACATCTGAGTGTTTATTTGCATTACATCTAGTGTTGTTAGTTGTTTCATCTCTATATAATTGGCGGTAAAATTCTGTTGCAGTATTTATTAGATCCTTTCTTTTAGTTATTGCCTCGTTATTTCTGTTTTGAAGTTTGGGAACCCAATTGAGATAATTTCGTAACTCTTTTAGCGCTTTTTTCACTCCACCTGTTTTTTCGATATGAAATTTTATTGTGTTCATCCGTATTTTATTTCTATATTCTCTTATACTTGTACTAATTCTCTTACTAACATCAGCAATATTTTTTCTTTGGTTTTTTCTGTCTTCTAGTAGTTTTTTTCTTTCTTTAATTAGTTGTCTAGCTTCTTCTCCAATCTTGTCTTTGCTTTGTTTCTGTGGTTGTAATTTGTTTCCAAGATTAATGAGTTCTTTTTCTATAATATCGTATTTAATCTGTACGCATTTTAGTTCTATTACACCTTTAAGTTTCTGCTTTATCAACTCCATAGTTTCGTCCGGTATTTCTGCCTTGAAAAAATTTGGATGTAGCACAGTTGGCCTTCTTTTCCTTGGATTTTTACTATTGAGCGTTGCACGCACCATTCTATGATTAGTATTGAAATTCAACTGGTTAATCACTTCTACATTATCGAACGTTTTTTGGTTCTTGGTTAGAATAAAGTCTATTTCATTCTTTACTTTTCCACACGGTGATATCCATGTCCATTTTCTGCTTGGGCTCTTTTTGTAATAACTATTCATTATTTTCAAGTTGTTTTGAAGCGCAAAATTAATTAGCCTTTCACCATTGTCGTTTCTTTTTCCTGTAGTATATGGGCCTAACGTGTTTTCTTCGCCACTATTCCTAGGCCCCATCTGACTGTTGAAATCGCCCATAATTATTAGATTTCTATTGGCTTTATTCAGCATTTCTTTCATATCGTCGTAGAATTTATCTTTTATCTCTGGCTTCGATTGATCAGTAGGAGCATATACCTGTACTATTGACCACGGGTCTTTGTGTGAGGGGAATTTTATGTTCAGCATTGCAGCCCTTTCAGACAGGCCAATGAATTCTATTATGTTATTGCGGTAATTATCTTTCACCATAAAACCTATACCATGTTTGCCTGGTGTTTCTCCTTTGTGGAATAGTATGTATTTGCCATAGTCTGTGATTTCTTCACCCATTCTTCTAACTTCAGAAAGTCCGAGTATGTCCCAATTTATGTTATCCAGGGCTGTTTCTAGTTCAAGTAGTGATTCATTAGTTCTGAGAGTGCGGGTATTTAAAGTTGCTATGTATATTTTTTTTTTTTTTTTTTTTTTTAATTGTCTGATCGCTCCCGACACACATGGTTACAGTTGTGTGTCGTTACCGACACGCAGTTAGCTGAACACCATTTTAATAGTCAAAAAGAAATCATTTTTGAATTCTTAAAATTAATACGTATGGAATGTGAAATAAAAGAGAAACTATAAAATTTCTGATAGAATTTTGCCCAAACTAAAGATGAAACATGAATATTTGAGTTGAATCACTGTAACAGTTTACCCGTGTGGATAATAGGTATGATGCAGCAGTAGCATTTTACATTTTAGGTACTAAGCTCATAAGCCTTGGATTACCTATCAGCGTGACATATTTTTTTTTCTAATTCCGAAAGAAGGAGGTACTATAACAAGTAATTTAGTAAATAATGTAATGTGTAATGATTGATGTATAATGATATTATTAATTAGTTAGTATGTATGATAGTTAGTGTGTCTGGTGTCCATGTGTAATGTGACATTTCATTTTTGTTAAATATTGTAAATATTATTGATTTCTAATATTATAATAATTTATTCTGAGAATAATTGCAATGTCGAGCAATATTTATATGACTTTTATATTCAACTGTACAGTACGCCCTATTGTCCGCGAGTTAACGTAGTAAAAAATAGGTAAAATACAATTACGCCAAGTCGCGTAGATACGCGAATTAATTGCCCGCGAGTTGACGTATAACCCAAATTTAAAATTACAACAAAAAGAAAATTTAAAAAAGGCCGTTGGATAAGTGGCAAGGGTGCTTGTCTAATTTCTCAGGGGCCCCAGGTTCGATTCCCGGCTGGGTCAACTTTGGAAATTTTATTGTAATTTTCAAAATTGACTCTGGTCTGGATTTGAAAAGTAGTGGTAGGCACACTGCGTTTTGCAGTCATTTGGGCAGCCGCCTGACGGCAGTGACCACCACCTTACAGAATACCACCGTGAAATAACAGCATATACGTTGCTGTTGTGTTTCGGTGAGTGAGTAAGGGATGCCAGAGCCCATTTTCTTATCCCCTCCTAATCCCTTATCCAATCCTACTGTAGTCGGCAGCGTACTTGCAGCTGTGGCGTTGCTTGTGTTATAGGCGACGGTAGCCAAGTGATCAAGTGGATGGTCAGCCTGTCTGTCGACCTTAACATAAAAAAATAAGGTTATTATATAATACGTATTAAAAAATTCCAAATGTGAAAATAATAAAATGATATTTTTAATAGTAAAGTGTGGCAGATAGAATGAAGGTCCAATTAGTGGTAAAATTTCTGTTAATTAGTGTAAGGGAAATTTATTAAAAAAATAATTGCTCTTGTATTCAGTGAATAGAATAGTTTGGGCATATTTTTAGCAAATAAGGTAAGAATGAAGTAGATTAGTCTAGCTGAACTTAGCACAATTACAGATTAGATAATAGTTTTAACGCAATCAAAACGCAAGCGTCTTTGTTCTCTGCAAAATTGGCGCCAACTTTCCGAGGTGCATCCGTACCTGTGGCCAATGATCTCGAGCTTCTTGGCATGAGGTTGTGCTCAAATCTCAACTTCGGTACTTCTATCGAGTCTAAAGGCCAAACAGCGGCAAAAAGCTGGGCATCCTAAATAGGGTGAAACGATGCTTCACACCTAGACAGCTCCTCTCTTTGTACAGGGCACAAGTCCGATCTTGCTTGGAGTATTGTTGTCACCTTTGGAATGGCTCAGCAAAATACCAACTTGCTTTCTTGTAAATTACCATTTATTATAACAAAACTACTCTTGAGAAATGGACTGTACGAAATGAAAGGAAAGATGAAATTATGAACATATTAATAAAAATAATCTAATCACAATATGTACAGTAAAACTCACCGACACGGCAACTCTTTATACACCAACTGACAAATTCTAATTTAGTATCTACCTACAGACGAGTAATATAATAAATTATTTGTGGTTACTAACCAGCCAATAGGGGATCGGACAAATTTTCAGAAAGTGTTTTAAATTAATCTTCATGGATATTTATTCCCATAAAAAATACTATTTTATTTATTTATAGCCTTTTAGGTACTCAAAATCATGTTTAATATTGTTTGTTTGAAAATGCCGCCAAAACGCCACGATAGTTCACCTGAGAGCGCGTAACGTCATTTGTGGTCATATCATAACAAAACAGACAATGATTTGCTTTAGTTATTTTTCTATGATGATTGCCCACAAATGACTTCACGCACTGTGATTGGTGTTTCAGTATAGATTAAAAATATTGTAAATAATAAAATTTTATTTATTCATTTAAAAATATTTAAATGAATTATATTAAATTATTATTCGATAAATAATCGTAAAAAATTATATATTTTCTTTCTTAGTACATTTTAGATTTTAATCTGATTACTGTCCGATCCCCTATTGGTGGTTAATTGAAATATTAAATTAATTTTGTTATATTTTTAGAACTTCTTAGCAAGTTGTTATCAGAGCTATAGTGCTGAAAATTTAATGATACAACGGATGAAAATTTAATAAAATTAAACAAATTACAGGTTCCATTTAATGCGAAGTCTGTTGAAGAAATCAATGCAATGTATAGATAAGTAAATCAAGCTCGATCGTTAATTTTAATTGGTGCTTCAATAGGTTAGTCTCACTCGATTTTCTGCCGATAGTTATAGCCCAATCCCAACGTGCTTTACGATTCGGGGTCGAAACTAAGGAAGTTTCGCTATATCAGTTAGATTTTAGTGCTCGTTTTGATTGTCTTGGATCTTAAACGTTTTATTTACACTAGCTGCTGTATACGGTTTTTCCTTCACGTTATTTGTGAAGACATTGCGTAAAATTTGCAAAAACGTTAGTAATGCGTTATTTTAACGAAATCAGTTTTTTACACAAAGGTGTCGCCAGACGGTTGACCGTCTTATTTTGCGCGGGTTTTACGTACGCGGCCGACCCTGATGGGACTAAGAAAATGAACTCCGACATCACGTGCTGTTTTTCTCGTTGGTTTTCTTTGAGAGGACTGTTGCAGTCTCACAGTTTGTGGATATATGAGTAGTACCCCTAAGTTCTTTATTGTTGTACTTCAATAATAAAAATAATTTTAAACAGCTTAATTTGTTAATGCCCCACCGACCAATGTCCGTGGGTCATAAACGGTGTGTTCAACAATAATAATTTGTTTTGCACAATAGGCCTTCAAATGTACTAGCGCTTCAAAAATTTCATTCATAAATATTGAGCTAAGCCCAGCTCAGCTCAATATTTATGTATGAGCCAATTGAGCTATTGCCATAAGAATAAATAAGATCACGTAGAACGGAAACTTCGGACGCGCTCAAGGTTCACGATATTAGCCTACACGTTAAACGGGATACTCAGTTGGGCTGTTACGGCCGGCACGGCGTCTCCGCGCACGCGTTTTCCTGTTTGTGCGTTACCAGTCAACATGTTTTTCTGACAATAAGTATTAGCTATGATAATGTTTATTTCATTTTATTCTACTAGCTTTTACCCGCGACTTTGTCCGCGGAAACTATTTCATTTTCTCTAGATATCCATTATAGTTTTTAACTCTCGGACTATACTACGGTGGTGACCCCTTAGCCTCCCAAGGCCCTGACCGCTGTGCCATACTCCAAAACCATTATGGGGTTTAGCTCTCCCAACGTTGAATAAACTTACTTAATAGTTTTACATGAGCCAGTAGGTTTTTATTTTATATTAATTGTATGTAATCTCGTATTTTATAAGACTATAATAAAATAATGGTTTCAAAGTAAAGAAAAACTTATATTTTAGCGATAATATCTTTATTCGTAAGCAATATTTAACAGTAAGCAACCCTGGCGACAAGCCTGGGCGAAAAAGTGGCGTAACGACGTGAAGGGGGAAGTAGTTATATAAATGGCCGTGTTTGTGACTAGGACAAAAAAGAGTCCGTTCTACTTGTTATTATTTCTTCTTATGCTATTGCCCAGGGCGTCAAATTGTAACGGCACCGCGGCCCTGCCCGGTGTCAAACACCTCGCTCCATAAAAAAAATGATTATTAGGATTAACCTCCGCAGTACTATGGCTCAAATCCGACTGAATTCTTTAACTGTGCTTTCAATAGGAAGTAACTTGACCAAAGGTATTGATTATTGTCGCACAGCAGTCCCGACGAAAGGCTTTAATTATTAAATATTTTTTTAATTAATATGTTTAATATTTAGCGTTTTTTTGGTATTATTAAAAAAAAAATTAACAAGTATTGGCTGTCGTCCATGACTTCATTCGCGTGGACTTTCCACTATTACCGGTTTAAAAATACGCCTAAGTCCTAAGTGCAAATTTAGTAAAAAACAATATTCGTGGGGGAATGAGGAGCAGACTGAACCTAATTACGCCCCTCGCTAAGCTATTGCTGATTCTATAAATAAATAAAAACAAATAAATCATAATCAAATGTACTAGACATATTTCAATTTATGAATGAATCACATTAATTTGAGATGAAGTGCTAAATAAATTGTTCTCCTCAGCGATTCTTAATTGAAAGGCTCAAATTATTCATAGGCACGTCTGTTCCACAGAGCTGTAAATTTAAAGGGCCGTTTGTAAGGAGCTTTTTTAACAGCAGACATTAATTTTTTTTGTAGATTCATTTCGTTGTACGCTTGACCTTTTTCGACGAGGAAGTATTGATAAAGACCGATTTGGTAAAACGGCTGCCTATTTAAAGGTTTTTAATTAAATAAAAAAATAGTCATTCGCTTTTACCGTTACGAGTCGAGTAATCTGTCTGTGTCTGAGTTTTCACTTGAATGGAATTAATATATTTTATGTTTACTAATATTCTCTCACTCGTAGAATAATTAATCATTATTAGTGATTAATAATTAATCATAATTATTTCAAAGGAAAAAAAACTATTTCTAAATTATTTCGTTCATTAGGTACACCAAAGCTGGTCATTAGCATTTAAAAAAGTAAGAAAACACTGCTTTTTGCATTACAAGTGATGAGAAATAGGTATACTGAATTCTTTGGCCTCATCTATTAATGGGAAGTCATAATAACCACCCCTACAGCATAACCCTTTGAGATAAAAGTATGTTATGAGCCTTTATGTTTTGTCGTCTGAATAAGGGATGCCAGAGCCCAATTTCCTATCCTCACCTCTTCTTTTATCCTTTATCCTATCAGGGTCAACAGCGCACCTTCATTTTATTTGATTGATTGAGTTTATTTATTATAGGGAATCTATTGCTATTTGCTATAGAAATAAATAGACTGCGTACTGACTTTTTCAATGAGATCTATACTATTTATATTAAAAATAAGAAAAGTTTGTATGTTTGTTTGCATGCAGGAGGCAATCTTCCAAACTACTCATCCGATTTAAAAAATCTTTTACCAATAGAATGAAATTTCCAGATGGATAGAGGCCATATATTCCACGCTATCTAAAAATAAAGATTCAACTCCTGGCAAATCTGTAACAGCAATAAAGAAGTCAGACAATAAAGGCCTATATATATAGCCTTACATATTTCGTGAGGCGTTATATCTTATTTTTCAACGCGGACGAAGTTGTGGGCATCAGCTAGTATAATTGCTAGAGTACTTACTTGCTAGAATACTTAGAAATTACTAGAGTTAAAATTTGGTTCGTAATTTGGTAAAGCAAGGAACTTACCATCACGAAGCTATTTGGTTATAAGAACTTGACTTCACGTAAAGACTGTCATTTTCAGTCACATATTTAGCGCGATGAACCGTCAATGCACGAGTGTGCGGATGAACCACCCTGCACACTCATGCAGGGCAGAGTCGATGGAACAAGGCCGCGTGGAAGACCACATATGAGGTGGACTGGCCAAATTAAGGCAGCCATGGACTGTTCCTTGCACGCATGTGCCAATAAAGCTTCGGTGAGCATGTGTTGCAATTGCCAATTCGATGTGATTATAACCACGTCTATTCTGTTAAGAGAAAAATGAGAATCGTAACGTTTTTACTTTAAGATTTAGCTTTTGTCACGGTACGGAGCGACGACGAGCGACCTAATAGTTAAAACTGTCAATGTCAGCGGTCGAGTTCCACACGTCAGAAAACAATCGTTACACATAAAAGGAAAATTCGATTTACCTGCCTGCCTTTTAATTAGTAACAAATGTTCAAAAAAATCAATAAATTTGGCTGAAGCGAAAACAACCTGGTTCTTCTTTCCCGAGACGTCACAAAATTACAAAACCAGGATCTACTAATATTTGTGTCGCGGTTATAGGACAATAAATATGTAAAATTAGAGTAAAAAGCACATAGCGATTAAATCGGAAAGTGTCAAACCAGCTGTTAAAAAGTAAATTGGAAATGTCTGTTGTCGATTTGAACTATCTAACTTAGTAAAACCCATTTCTGTGTAACTAAATTCCCAAGGGAACTTCGCAAATAAAACAGAATCAAAGTAAGTTTAATTCGGTGGTAGCAAAGTAGCTTAAATTTAAAACTGCAAAGCCTAATATAGAGTTTTCCATCGGAACTTCGCGAAAGTGGAGCGCATCAGTTTCAAGAGTTTGAATTTCCCACTTTACGTTAGAACCATCGATGTTTTAGAACAGTTATCCAATAATACTTCCGAGCATTGTCTTTTAAAGCAAAGCTCACAAAAAGTTTAAATACTTTAAAGTGCCCATTCAGCTTTGATAATTTACTAGTACTTGTTTATTTAACTCGTTTTTATTTAGAGGTCGTCAGATAGGCTGACGGTCTACTTGTTGGATGGTGGCTACCGTCGCCAATAATATAAGCAATATCACAGATGCTGCAAGTGCGCTGCCGACTATAGTAGGATTAAGGGTAAGGGATTAAGGGAAAGGATAGGTGAAAATAGGCCCTGGTATATCTTGCTCACTCACCGAACAGCACATCATCATGTTGGACAAAGACCTCCCCCTAATTTTACAAAAGAACCGGTCAGAAGCAATCAGAACCGTTGACCCGCGGCCCTTATCAGGTCGTCTGTCCACGCTGTGAGTGGACTGAGCTTCTACACTGAGCTTGCCGGTCCGTGACCTCCACTCGAGAACCTTCCGGCCCCAGCGGCCGTCGGTTCTCCGTACTATGTGCCCCGCCTACTGCCACTTCAACTTACTAATCCGTCGGGTTATGTCGGCAACTTTCGTTCCTTGAGCCGTTATATGCGGTTATGCCCGCAATAAAACCTTGAGAATAGCCCTCTCCATAGCTCATTGAGCGACGTTGAGCGTCGCTAGGCCATAGTTAGGTCATATTTGACGAGGTCCATAGTTAGAGACCACCTCTCATATGTCAATACTGGCAACACACATGCTGTTACTTCACGGTGGTCTTCTGTATGGGGGTGGTTACTGCCGCCAGACGAGCTGCCCAAATGACTGCGAACTGTTGGGGAGACTCTCAATTTTGTTTAAAAAAAAACAAAATTTATTAGACGCCAACCGTTTATTATTTTCACTATTCTACACTAGACACTAATTACACGTTTTATGGGGGTGGTTAATATAATAACCCCCTTAGCGCGGCACAAACCCTTTGACTAACTATCTAGTCACTGAAGGCCAGCCGGCAGGCAGAAACCGGGTCCGTAGCTGGGCAGTGATTCGATAGAAATCAACAGGAGAACTGAACTGAAATTGAAAAATGAACTTGTATTTATATTAAATAAGGAATCGACTCAGTGTTTTACGGAGCGATTCAGCAGTTTTAGTATTAGGGCTTTATTGCATATAAAGCTAGGATATAACAGAACGCAATGTGCCCTGCCACTACTCCAGTTACCTGTTTCCAATTTCGACCTCGTGAAAAGTAAAAAATCAGGATTAAACTATCTCTAGTACCAAATATCCCAAAATGGATTTCAATGAAGATCGAGGCTGACGGGACTTACTGAATTAATGCCGCCGTCATAATAATCTGTGCGGCTAATTTGACAGTAAACCCGACAGAAGACCACTAAGACTTTTTAAGTAAAGGCGTGTGTGTAATTGTGTTTCAGTGAGTGAGTTCCCTATCTACTGCTTATTACTTATCTATGTAATTTTTATCCGATTAAGATCGGCAGCGAAAATGCCGCTATAGCATTCGTTGTGTTGGCGACGGTATCATCAACTGTACCGTCAGCCTGACGGTGGAAATTCATATTACAATTGTTTTTTTTTTGACAAAAAAAATTGTATGTGTACAAATTGTTTTTTTGAAAAAAAAAATGTTTAATGTACAAACACGGCTCGTTTACGATTTTATTTAAAATATGTATAGATATAACATAGACTAGCTGAGCCCGCAACTTCGTACGCGTGGTATTCGGTATAACGGGTAACTTTTTTGTTTGTAAACCGATTGGAACGAAACAAGGGGAAGCTTGCTACAGTAAAAACCGCATTCAAATCGGTTAAGTCGTTTTTGAGATAAGCGCGAACAAACGCAGAGACAGACAAAAATTATAAAAACATTTTTTTTGACTTCGGTAACATAAGTACAACTTGTATAAATTGTGTTTTTTTTTTTTTGAAAAAATATTTAATGTACATACACGGCTCGTTTACCATTTTATTATATAAATAAATTTATTATAGTTATAATAAAGCAATTTATGCCTTGAAATGCGAAACATTCAAAATATATATTAAATATGGCGTCGTTTTGAAATATAATCGCAGTAGCTAAGTGTAAAAGTAATCCATTCGTATCAGTCAAATAAAAAAAAATAAAAAAATAATTTACTTAATTAAGTAAGATTTTTCTAATAATATCTAAAATCAAAAATTATTCGTTCATTCTCGGAAGGGCCTATAGTTAGATAAGGAAACATATTTTTGATGTTCCTAATTTTTAGTGGTTACAGTTGGTTTTTCTCTTTTTAAATATGTATAGACGGAGTAATTAATTGAACAATAGGTATTAAATTATACTGAATTTTCAGGTGCTAAGACAAGGTGCTCACTGCAGATAATTACTGCTGCTCTTTTGTCTGTTAAAATGGGACATTTAGTTGAATATCAAAAAATTCAGATCTAATTGCACTACCACTCTAAATTTTACAATTTTGAAGCTTGTTTTTTGAGGTGTTTATCATTAAATTTAAATTTCTATATAAAATGAATGCTAATTTAATAATGAATGCTAATTTTCAGCATTAAACAGATTTTTTTTTTTTAATTTTTTGGAAATATAAGAAATCATCATCATCAAACAGGTTGCCTCGTTTTTGTATAAATGATGCCATGGGATATTTCGGTGGCTTCTAAAATAATAAATTAACTAATTTAAACTTGTTTCAATAGCGGTAAAATATTTTAGTACTATCTAATCATTGTGGTCTCTAAAAATAAATATACTTTGATTTTTTTTTTAAAGATTACTTAATTTTTTTTAATGTTAAGATCGGCAGACAGGCTGACGGTCCACTTGATGGTAGGTGTTTACCGTCGCCTATAACACAAGTAACGCCAAAGCTGCTGCAAGTGCGCTGCCGACTACAGTAGGATTAAGGATAAGGGAATAGAAGGGGATAGGGAAATGGGCTCTGGCATCTCTTACTCACTCACCGAAACACAACACCACACGTGCTGTTATTTCACGGTGGTCTTCTGTAAGGGGATGATTACTGCCGCCAGACGGGCTGCCCAAAATGACTGCAGTGTGCCCTGCCACTACTTTCCAGATCCAGACCTAGTCTAATTTGAAAAGTTCATTTTTCAAAGTTGACCCTACCGGGAATCGAACCCGGGAACCCTAGAACAGAGCGTTAGCGAGTGGATGAGTGGTTAGGCAAGCACCCTAACCACTCATCCAACGGGCTCGTAAATATGTCTAAAGCGATTATTGGTAATGCTATTTTTATTAATGTAAAAGTCAACTGACACTTAGACATTTTAGTATAGATGGCATGTGGCTACTATCGCCTTAACACAACTACACAAGCAACGTCAGGGGAGATATCAATTTCATTAATTAATTATCTTTTATTTATTTCAAATATCATGATCCATTAGTAAAATGTTTAAAAATTGAAGAGTCAGCAACAGTTTTCTAGATGCTATTGGCGTTGACTCGTTCCTCTCTAGCAACGACGTCATTTTCATTCTAATAAATTGCATGAAACCCGTCAGTTCTTGCTTTGGCAAACATTTGAGAGGCACTACAAAAACGAGGGAACCCCATCAACATCCTGAAACCGTTGGTGTATTAGATTCGCAAGACGTTGGTGGATTTCTTGATGTAGTTGGTCCACAGATTACTCATGTGCAGATTATGACAATATGCTTTAAATAAAGATGCCACTTTAGTAAAATAAATGGTAAGGGACATCCTGAGAAAAGATATTTTGAAAACAGGAACCATTTTATAACTAATGATGTAAATACGCCTTACGGGCTTCACTTGGGCAAATGACATTAACTATTAAAAAGTACAGGTTTCATATGCGCGCATTAAGACCGCGCTGTCAAGGTCGTTCAAAACCGCGATAGGTCCGTCACTGTTCGCGCACAACGCTGTACTGATCATCCGATATTCAACCTTATAAAGTTCTAAATAAGGTCGAATATCGAATGTTACGTTTGGCCCTGTCTAGGTCCGTCAAAGACCGCGTTAGCGCGCTACTGATCATTCGATATTCAACCTAAACTACGTTAAAATAAGGTTGAAAATAAAATGATCCGTTTGACCGTATTCTTGCACAGAAGTAAAGGACGCAGGTCTCAAATCATATTTAGTTTATTATGAGAATAATAATCGGTCTAGGCAATTTTTGTCTTATATGTAACTAATAAATCGTATTTTCTTTCTATGAGTATTCATTTTACATATGTTACTAAAGTTTTTTCCGAGAAAAACGAGAAAAATCTTGAAAAAGGTATCATTTAAAAAAAATAAAAGTATCGAGTCAATTTCCATCAATTGTGATTCTGTCTTTAAAATGACTAGAAAAAGGTTTTAAAAAACATATTATTTAAGTTTAACATTGATGAGATATTTGGTTTAGTTACAAATTTAAGGCAAACAATCATAATTTTCGGGAGCCGGACCTTAAGCCGTTTTCGAGAGAATCTTATATATAAAAATGAATCCCTATTTCTCCTGGTCACGGCATCACGCGCGAACGGGTAGACCGATTTCAATTCGGTTTTCGCTAATAGAAAGAGGGATAAACGGGGAATGTTTTAGGGTATATAAAAATTGCACGCCGGGCGAAGCTGGGGGCGGGCCGCTAGTTTACAATAAAAACCAAATTCTTCTTATGTTCTAACTTTTTTTGTGGAGTTTCTATTACCTTAACGAAAATTCTAATTAATACAATTGGTTCTTCACATGTTTAAGTATAATATTTATTTTTTTCATAGCAATTGTTTTGTCTATTTCTTGTAACATCTTCATTAAACAATGGCTATTTTTAGTATTTAGCGTTTGTCTCCACCTTAATTCGTTCTAGTAAATAATTTACTTATTCTATGAAAATTACTTAAACAGGTGTTTCCAGGAGCTTATATCTCGCGCCCCTTATTTATACGTTTTAGAAGTGATAGATTTCCTTTTATATGGTATTATCTTCCCAAGTTTCCTATCTGTATGCAAATGTTTATGCGTGATTCAGTGATACACATTTAAAAGTTTAGACATTTTCACAAACTCTTAAGTTGTATATCATTCTGTATATATTCACAAAAACGGTTTGTAAAAGTATTCACTGTACAAATTAGTTTATTTAATTTTCCCGTTCATTAATTTTTTTAATTAAAAAAAAGTTTAAAGTAGTACTTAAGTGTTTTTATGTGCAGAAATCGTTCCAATTACAAAACTATGAATAGCGTAAGCGAGATAGTAAATATACTTAGATTGTATAAAATACTAAAATTGTATAAAATACTGTCTAATTATGCCAGTAAGCTATAAAACATAATAGCAAGTAATCTGTAACCACATTTATGTCTTACATAGACTATGCTTTTTCTTGGGAATAAATTTACGTTATTACAAAACTAAATATTTCAAACATTATTAAGAACCAAGTGAAAGTAAAATAAAGCACTTAATAAAGTGAAAAATACTGGTGTAATAATTATTTACAAAACCTTTTCAGTGAAAATATACAGGTGTATAAAAAGTTATATCACAAATATAAAAAGCTATTTAATAAAAAAAAAACAGGTGTATAAAAAGCTTGTCTTTGGATGAAAGCGCGTCTCTCTTCTGTTATCTTAACTGTAACACTGTTTAATTTGGACATTCTGTGTGCACATGTTTTGGGTTGCTGTCTAGTACATCTCAATGAATAATTCTTTTTACAATTAATCTTCAACGACAGCATCATGTTTTTTGTACCTCATATATATATAAATAAATAAATAAATAAACAAATAAATCATCTTAGTGAAAATAAGTAAAAAGAATTTTATAATTGTATATATTTTTACTACAAGTCTAAATGTCAACAATAAAAAAGAAAACTTTGGTTGCGGCCTAAACAAACTTTTCTTTTTTTCGTATACACCCACAGTGAAGAGTTGAATCGACTTACCAAACCGGGCTACTCACTTAAAACTCTGCAAGATTCGAGCCTAATCTTTTTACGGGAACATCGGGAGGAAACTTTTCAATCGGATTTACTCCGTTCCTTATCTAATCGGAAAGTTCTGTCAAATTTTCAAACGGCCTCCCTAACTCTACGCTGAGCTAAGTTTCGAATCGGCATGTCTATAAGAAATATTACGATTTAGTTATCCCTTGTTTTTATTTTATTTATCTTATGGTGAAGTTACTACATCAATTTTGTAGTAAGGGCAAGTAACTCGGTTATTTTAACAGTCCCACGTGTACATGAACCAGTTGTAGCGACATAGTATAGACTTGGGACACATAAAAATAGATCAAAAAAACTAATAGGGAATATGCACTTTTTTAAATATTTTCATGCTATCGTTATATATATCGTTATATAAAAGTAAAATATTCAGCCCCAAAAAACAGAAATTTTGTAACAAAAAAAATGTTAAAACTGTAGACGTCACAGTCTACAATGAAAATCCATGGACAATCCAATGTTAAAAAAATTCATACATTCACAAACTTTCATAAACTTTCATTTCATGACATTTCATAAATTTTGACGTCACATTTGAACTGTGGCTCTAGCATGAGTTTACGATACTACACTCGCTAGCGAGAGCGTAAAACATTTATATGGAAAATTGATAATTTGACATTGACAGTTCACGATTTTCTATACAAAAGTTTTACGTTCTCGCTAGCGAATGTAGTATTGGTGTAGTATCGTAAACTCATACTAGAGCCTCTGACCGCTTTCAGACCGTTTCAAGTATTTTGAATTTCCCGCAATTTTTTTTCACTTTTTAATAAATTATTGTCTTAACGAAAAATAAATAATATTAAACATATTTACATAGACATAATTTTAAAGCAAAATTTTTGATAAGTATTAACAAATTAGCTGTTGTTAAGTAACGCATACCCCAGATATTCAATTTTGCTCCTTTTAAAGGTAATTTTTTAAAGGTTTCTAGGTCATACCGGAACCCTGGAGCACCTTTTTAATACTCACTTTCTTGAGCTAGCTTAAAATTTTATGACTTAAAAATTTAATGACGGTAAATTGACTTCAAAATCGGCTAAGGTGAGAAATAATTATTTATAGATGCCGAAAGAAAATTTTTGGTTCATTAGAATTATCTTGCTGTATTTCATTGTTCTAACTATCTTTTATGTAAATATTTTTTCAAAAATAATGGAGAAGTAGTAAAAATAATGAACACTTCATATGGAGTTCAATTCACACATCCTAAATAGGGTGAAACGATGTTTCACACCTGGACAGCTCATTTCTTCGTACATGGTACAAGTCCGACCTTGCATGGAGTATTGCTGTCACCTTTGGGATGGTTCATCAAAATATCAACTTGCCGTACTCGACTCGGTGGATCGCAGATCTAGGATCTAGCTCATTGGAGGCGGTACATTAATAAGAACTAAGCTGCAGAGCCTGGCGCATAGACGTAAAATTGCCTATCTGTGTGTATTCTATAAGATGTACTTCGGAGAGTGTGCTCTGGAGCTGCACGAAATCATACTACTTTGCCCTTTCTTCTATCGGACATGCAGACGTACGGCCGGTTACCAACCTCACCTTCGGACCAAGTACTTTAAAACATATTTTATAATGCGCACTGCTAAGGATTGGAACTCCCTGCCAGCATCTGAATTTCCGAGCTCTTACAAGCCAAACCTTTTCAAGGTTCGAGTGAATAGGCAATTCCGGGTGAGTTCGCTCCGTCGTCGGCCTTATCTTTCCTACACTGATAGGCCAAGAGAAAACCCATATTTAACAATTAAAAAAAAGAGTTCGATTTTCCTAATTATAGATAAAGATCAATTTTGTTGATGAACGAATGGATTATTCTACTATATTGATGTTCTATACGTATTTTCATACCAGTAGGTATGAAAATCTCTCAAATTCCTGTGCACAATAAGTTATTCAATGTCCAAAAGCAATTCGCTTTTCCTGTATCAAAAATTGCGTCGTAAGCCTCCAATACCGTACGCTGTCAAAGAATTTACATTGGACGACGGAAAACTTCGTTACTTGTATGAAATATTTTCATATGCACGACGGTTTGTGATGCGCTTATAAAAATGTTCTAGAAATATTTTAGTAAGGGTGTGATGTTGCAAATTCTCATTAAATTTTACCCCCAAAATTTCAATGAACTCCAACTCTTTACTAGGAAATATTTAATTAGCATTCCGTAAAAAAATTAAAAATAAAACTTAATATATACTAAACGCAACAATTAAAGGATATAAAAAAAGTTCCAAATTTTTAGGTGATTTTCAATATGCTGTAACTTCCAAGAAAATGGTCGTATAGAGCTCATTAAAAAAGAAAATTGTAGCTTCAAGTTTCTAGTTTTTGAATCCAAGCTTTAAATTTTTTTCTCTTTAGCGATTTATGAGTAATAGTCAGATAATCAACGATAAAAAAAAAATTCAAAATTTTTCTCGTCTTGAAAATGGTGTAAAAGCCGTAATAAATTTTTTATTGTAATGGCACAGTAAAGATCTTTTAGAGAATTTAATTCTCTACGACTTGACCTCCTCGTGAGCTCTGTACAATGATTTGTAACTGAGTTATCGTCAATCAAAGCGAAAAAGATCTTTTTGACTTGGACAATCGATTACTCGGGCAGTAATGGTCTTATAGAAAATTAAAGTAGGGTTTTGTAAACTGCAAAACATTCTCTACAAGGTGCTTAAATTGGATTATGATAAAAAAAATATTTACAACCCGAAAATGTTGGCCGAAGAAAAGGTAAAAAACTGTAAATTTAAGGATATTTGGATAACTTGCAATAACTTTGCAAATAATGCAGATACGAAAAATCTCTTCTATAGCTTTTCAACCTCAATGTGTCCTGAAAAAACCCTGAAAGTTTCAAGGTGCTGCGATTTATTTTTCTTAGTGTCCGGAATGTTTAAAATTATCGTTTTTGCTGAAAATCAAGATAACGGGCAATTTTTCATTTTTTTCCCTTAGTTTGAGTTTAAACGGTTTTTTTTAGCAATAATCCATATTTTTTTCATCAGAAATCTTTAATCATTAAAATAAAATAAAAAATTGAAATTTCTTTTTAAATTTTTTTTTCTTCACGTTAACGATGCTTTCCCGTGGAAAAAAAATGGTTGATTGCCTAGCTAGGCCCTTTTTTTTACCACCGGCTATTAGCGTTACGAAAAGCGTACCACGTGGAGGTTGCACGGTAGACAGACTGACGCACTTCCATTGTGGCTGCAACTTCCACCTGACTGCGACCTTCTTGAAGAAGAGTGACGATACGAGCCACGTCTGTGGCAGACAAGTGTCGCCGTGGCATGTTAAAGGATTAGTTTAAAAAAACTGTTTTTTCTTTTACTCGTAATTAGGCTAATGTGAACAATTTAGACTTGTAAGAATAACAAAAAAGTGAAAAATTATGTGAAGAAAAACGCCAAACATCAAGCGTCAATGTGAAGAAAAAAAAATTGAAAAAGAAATTTCAATTTTTTTTAATTTTAATGATTAAAGAGTTCTGATGAAAAAAATATGGATTATTGCTAAAAAAATTGTTTAAACTCAAACTAAGGGAAAAAAATGAATAATTGCCCGTTATCTTGATTTTCAGCAAAAACGATAACTTTAAACGTTCCGGACACTAAGAAAAATAAATCGCAGCACTTTGAAACTTTCAGGGTTTTTTCAGGACACGTTGAGGTTGAAAAGCTATAGAAAAGATTTTTCGTATCTGCATTATTTGCAAAATTATTGCAAGTAATCCAAATATCCTTAAATTTACAGTTTTTTACCTTTTCTTCGGCCAACATTTTCGGCTTGTAAAAATTTCTTTTATCATAATCCAATTTAAGCACCTTGTAGAGAATATTTTTCAGTTTACAAAACCCTACTTTAATTTTCTATACGATCATTATTGCCCGAGTAATCGATTGTCCAAGTCAAAAAGATCTTTTTCGCTTTGATTGACCATAACTCAGTTACAAATCATTGTACAGAGCTCATGAGGAGGTCAAGTCGTAGGGAATTAAATTCTCTAAAAGATCTTTACTGTGCCATTACAATAAAAAATTTATTACGGCTTTTACACCATTTTCAAGACGAGAAAAATTTTGAATTTTTTTTTTATCGTTGATTATCTGACTAATACTCATAAATCGCTAACGAGAAAAAAATTTAAAGCTTGGATTCAAAAACTAGAAACTTGAAGCTACAATTTTCTTTTTTAATGAGCTCTATACGACCATTTTCTTGGAAGTTACAGCCTGTTGAAAATCACCTAAAAATTTGGAACTTTTTTTATATCCTTTAATTGTTGCGTTTAGTGTATTTTTTAAATTCTCTTTTCATGTATTCTTCTTCTCAGTCGTATTCTTCAGTGCTGAAGGTCGTGTCCCTTATAGTAATTCGTAGCTGTGTGCACTACACGCCTCCACTCCGTCCGGTCCTCAGCTTCTCTCAGGGCAAGTGTTACGGGAAGACCAGTGAGAGCAGTTACTTGGTCACACCAGCGGCTAGGTCAGCGGCTCGGTCGCGAGGTCTCTTTCCTTCGATGTTGCCCGTAATAACTAATTTATCGAGGTCCTCTGGCGGACGACGGGCAATGTGACCAAAGTAACTGAGAATTTTATCATAACTTATTGCCGAGAGTCTGGGCTTCACGCTTAATTCTTCCAGGACAGATGAATTGGTCCTCCTAGCTGTCCATGGTATGCGGAGCATCTTTCTCCAACACCACATCTCGAAGGCTTCTATTTTCTTCCTATCCTTTGCTCGAATCGTCCACGATTCCGAACCGTAGAGAAATATTGAGAAGATCAATATCCGGACTAGTCTCATCTTGGTGATATTGGAGAGTTTTCTGTCTTGACACATTGCCGCTTTGGCTATTTGAGTCCTTCTTTTGATCTCCTGTTCACCTCCGCCCAGGGATGAAATATATTATTCTATGTCAAATTTCTTTATAATTAATGTTCTTCCCCCATAAATAAAGATACAAATTAATTAATTCCTTATAATTAATTAAACACTGCGGAAATTTTCAACAGCCGAACAGTATATTGAAATCATTAAAAAAAGATTAGCTTTTGAAATTAGAAGCAAAAAAAATATATGAATAAAAAATACTTTTATCTCTGAGCACCACTGTATCAACATAAAATTTCATGAAAATCTAATGAAGTTGAGTGCTGATAATTAGCGAAAAGAGAATCAGAATTCAACAGCAGATTTAAAAATATTAATTATAACACGAATTCAGGTCAACTAGTTTAAATCTAAAAATCATATTCGACTATTATAAAATGATTAGAATTAAACAAAGATTTTCAATCGTATAGATCGGGCAAGACGAAAGAATCCGTAATGTGGATTTAGAACCACGTGGCACAAAATCGCTCAGTCCATCGCCAACTTTACAAGGCTATTTAACTACGCCATGGCCATCCTGATTACGACGATCAGGATAAATATTGTTATAGAAAATTTTCCCAATGCCCTCTCTATATATTTTATATATTTAATCTTTTTGGAATTAAATAATTATTCTCTTAATCCTATTAAATATCATAAATGCCTAAGTTTGTGAGTATGGATGGATGTTTGTTACTCTTTCACGTAAAAATTACTGAACAGATATGAATTATATTTGGCATACAGATAGTTCATTACCTGGATTAACATATACGATACATTTATCCTGGAAAAATGGTAGGTTCCCGAGGGATCGTTTAGAAATATAAAAAATTGGGCATCTTCGCAACAGCGATAAATATATCGGGCGTTATATTAACTGTGTTATATTTTTCAACGCGGATGAAGTCGCGGAAACCAGTTATTTATAGTCAAAAGTTTAAATAAAAGATGAAAACACTTATAACGCAAAGGCATGTTTTTTACAAATGGCTTGGTAACAAAGTCTAGGTATATACCGTTGGGAATTTGTTGTCTGTCTGTCAATCAACTCAAACGCCAAACAATTGGGAACTTCTTATACCTACGCAATGAAGAAATAAATAAGTAATGCAGATAATACAATATAGATGTAAGAATATATAAAAATATCCTTTTTATGTAACGGGAGTAATAATGTTATTATATTTTACGGATATTAGGTAAATGTATTCAAAATTAATGAACTTTCAATTAACTTTCAGTATTAGTAGCAGCCTTTTGATCAAAGCAAGTCATTTGTCAAACAAAAATATCATTTTATCATGCCATAAAATTCATTTTGCTCGTTTAGGTTATAGGTAATAAAGTCAAAGACCCCGTGGCCCCTTTGATATTTTCAAACAAAGGTTGTACAATGTACGAAGCAACATTCCAGTAATGGGAACACAATATCTGTTCAATGTTATAGTGAATTTTACAACATAAATATTCGTCAATTCACTGACGTCGGCGTTTTCCTTTGTGCGAGGGGCTGAGAATGGAAACCTTGACGTTTGGCCCAAGTTGCAAGATGAAGCGAACGCTTAATTAATTAACAATAATTAATACAGTAGATGTAACTAATAATTTACAAATATAATTGGGAAGGTAATCTTTTTGATCTCTGTTATAAATATACAAGTAATTAGTTGTCAATAAATAAACAATTTTAAATAGCGAATAAATTTAACTCTACAAGAGATTATCAGTGACATTTAATTAAAAAAACTAGTCTAAAATAAAATAAAAAAACTCTGTATATTTCTATACTACATGTTTATTTTTTATTCAAAATTTTAAAAATATTTTTGAACTTCCGTTTATTGAAATACTATAATTATAGTTCGGATTTTTTAAAATGATCGTTTATTTTAAATTATGTTTCTATGTTTAATATAATTTTAAACATCACAATTTACGTAGACTCCTTAGTTATGTAAGTTTTTTTTTTAAGTTAAGATCGGCAGATAGGCTGACGGTCCACTTGATGGTAGATGGCTACCGTCGCCTATAAAACAAACAAGGATAAGGGATATGGAAATCGGCTCTGGCATCCCTTACTCACTTACCAAAACACAACAGCACACGTGCTGTTATTTCACGGTGGTCTTCTGTAAGGGGGTAGTTACTGCCGCCACACGGGCTGCCCAAATGACTGCAAAACGCAATGTGCCCTGTCACTATTTTCCAGATCCTTTTGAAGTTCATTCCTGTCGGGAATCGAACTCGTGAACCCTAGAACAGAGCGTTAAGGCAAGCACCCTAATCACTCATCCAACGGGCTCGTCAAACATTATATTCTTTTTCCCTCTTACATACATGTTTACTGGACTTAGACTAATACAATAGTGTAACATAAAAAAATCTTCCTCTTCTTAACGTGCCGCTTCTCTATGAAGATTGGCGACCATCGTGGCTATCTTGACCTTGGAAGCTGCTGGAGCGAGTGTCTAAACGAAAGCACTCTCTCAAATTCTTAAACTAGGATGTCCTTCTCCTGCCTCTGCTTACACTTATATTCGAAATCTAACTCAAAAGTATTAAATATGCAAATTCTACTCTTATCACTTGTACCAAGCTCTGCGGCGAACCTTTAGCTCCCCTCCCCGCGGCATTTCCCCGACAATGCCTCACTCGTTCAAGGAAATATTTTATCTTTCTTCATAAAGGAAGCCAACAATGGCTGAGTGATGTATTTACGAAATAAATGTCAACCCATCACTCAGTGTTCACCATACTTTCAACTGTCCCTTTGTGAACTGGTGATTTTTTTGAAAAGATGACAAGATTCTCTCACCTGCAATTTGGAAAGTGTTTGTAACGACCTTAATGATCTTGCCCCCTTTGAATCTCTTTAAGGTTACAAAATGGGATGCCACCCTTCGTTTCGCCAATACAAAGGCAGGAATCGAATAAAGGTCAATACTTTTTTAAAGGAAGGTCCGCGTTAAGGACTTTGAGCAGAAGGTATTTAAATTGAAAGCCCAACAAGTCTGAGAGTTTTTATTGTACATATTTTCATGTCTTTATTTCAGTATAATGTTAAATTCATATAATTGGGTGTTACTTGCCAGCAAAAAAAATAAAGAAAGAAAAAAATCTCGCGTTCCTGAGATTGAACGCGCTAATCTCAGGAACCACTGGTTCGGATTGAAAAAATCTTTTTGTGTTGGATAGTCCATTTATCAAGAAAGGCTATAGACTAGATAACATCACGCTACGACCAATAGGAGCGAAGCTTCAATGAAAAATGTTGCAAAAATGGGGGGAAATTATCCCTTTTGAGAGCTTCCGTTGCGTTCGCTGCGTAAACGGTTAAAGTTACGTAAAATCATAGATAAATAACTACTTAACCAGTATAGATGGTCAACTTCCATATAACGATCTGAAGCCAATTTCATATTGGGATTTCCACTCCCTAGATGTCACTAAGAGTCTCGAATTTAACATTAATGTGTATTTTGTTAAAAATTATAACCAACAAATTCAATCACGCAGTTATAGTTCCTTATTATCGTGGTAATAACTAGAGGGCGACGTTGCTGAGAGGTACTTTTATCATTAATCTGTGACTTTTATGTATGATATTATTGCCCTATTTTTTAGAACAGAACCTATACCGTTCATACGGCCCTTTTATCGTTGTTCGTGCCCACTTTTTTTATATTTTAAATAAATTTTAGTAGTGACATCTCTTGTACATGAGAATTGACTGAATGGTCGACTGCAGCGACTCTAGCGGATTTTTAATGACAACAAATAAGCGACAAACTACACAGGCGGCATCTAGATATAAGCGAAATTTGATAGGGTACGGATTCAATGTACGTGAGTGACCATCTATACTGGTTAAGTAATATTTTATCTATGGTAAAATTCATGTATGACGGGATTGTCCTCCTTTAAAAGTTCTAAAAAAAGTCCGCGTCAGCATATGTCTATCTTTTAAGGTTGACTCACTATAACCTTTTTTATGGTAATCAAATTTGTTCTAAAATAATGCATTGTTTGCGAAGGTGTTTTTATAAACATGAAGGTTTTTATAACCTTATCCAAATAAATACGTTATTCATCACATGTATTTAATTTTGAACAAAATTGCCTTTTTTTTAAAATATTTTTTTGCGATATCTCATCGTCTAATAGTAGATTAATAAAATGCCTAGAAAAAGAACTCTGCTTTCTCGGCAATCTGCTACAGCAAAACAATTGCCACTTTTGTCTATATATAATACAATCGTTGTTTGCCTATTATGCTTTTGTGCACGCTAATCTCAAAAAAGGCTTAACCGATTTTTATGTTGTTTCCACTGATGTATTGTAGTAATCTTCCGGTAATGTTTAGTGTATATTTAATTCCAATATGTTTACGAACAAAAAAGCTACGCGTTATTCCGAATACCACGCGTACGAAGGCGCGTGGTATTACAAATACAAATGAATTACATAATAATAATTTTGTGTTTACGAACTGTTTCAAAATTAATAATCCCATTGATATTTTTTATCATAATTAAAATTATGATAATTGGAAAGTAGTTCGGTTCTTTAAAATCTAATACAGAATACAAAACATTAAAAAAATAAAAATACATTGTGTAAAAGACGATACCTTGTTATAAATTAACATTTCAGAAAAACTTAAATTTTTTTTGAGATTAATTCATAAAAAAAAAATACATTCATATAATATTGTAAATTTTATTACATCAATATTTAAAAAATTTTATAAGTAACTTGAAATAGATTAAACACCTGTAAACTTTATTTAAGTTAAACGTTCAAAGCTTAAAGTGAATTTAAATAGGTACCTTTAAAAATGACAGGGAAAGAAAGCAATATCTGATGTCTCTTTGATTTATATTAAGTACGTGAATAGTATTTACTCTAAAGCACTAATAGTACCTATGATTAAAGCTAAAAAGAATTGTTAACTTAAAACTTAAATTATAATAAACAGAAAATTATTATTAGCGTGACACAATAATTAGAGATGCTGACATTGGTGACAAATACGTCTTACAATTTTAATTAACTGTATTATTTTTTTTGTCTTATAATATTACACTTTGCTACATGTAATGAGGTCACATGCAGGTTGATTATTACGCTGGTTAGATGAATGAACGTGTATTTTTACCGACCACAAAATCGATATGTTCGTTCACTGTCCAGCATCATTTTCCTATATCATTTTTTAAATCAACTATCGACTCGCATGGATGCAAATTTTATACACAGATCTTCATCGCTTATCGTTCTTTCCATTAGTGGTATCAAAATAATTTTACAATCAAACTTTAAGTTTTAGACTAATATCCAAAGAATTAAGATAGGAGAAATAACATTTATTGGATTATTTTCTATTTTCGCTTAGCTAAACTTAAACCGAAAGAACCTCAAACATAAATAAACAATGTTGTAGACAGTTGTATAGTGATAGAAAAGTTTACCTCCCGAATCGGTCCGTGCAGGAAAAGCTTATACCAAAGCTGTCCGTATTTACTTTGGGTAATTGTATAGATATTGTTATGACTCACCATGGAACGTTCTAGAAAAGCGTTGCCATCTGCTAAAAGTTCCCGAAAGTTCCACCCTAGAATAGAAATCGCCCCACTCTCCGGTTATTGTCAAGGGAAATTGGTCCTTATGCACACAACATAGAGCTCACATTCAACAGAAATAGCGTTCCCGAGCGTTTACAATACGTGTTACTTGTTTACTTACTTGTTTACCTACTTGTATTTGTTTGTACTAAATTCGAGAAAGATCTAGACGATTGGCAGCGGATATAAATAGCGAAGTGGCGAGCTAGCGGGACAGTTCGATTCTGCGATTCGAAAGCGAAACTTCGGAACTTACCTGCGACAGTAAACCAGCGACTCATAAGGGAATCATTGAACTCTTGGCAAGTTTAACGGTTGTATCGGACCTTTCGTTTAGCACTTTTGGAAGTCATCTTGGTTTGTGGAAATAAATAGTTGATTTTCGGCAGACACACGGCAGATTGACTCACCCCACACGTAACAATATAATATATTTGCTTAAATACCTAGAAGGTCGTGTTTAATGCAAGTAAATAAACTTATGTCATTCTTTAAATTTAAATAAATAAAAAATATATTGTGTTGTGGCGAGCCAGTTGGATGAGTGGTTAGGGTGCTTTAAAGCTCTGTTCTAGGGTTCCCGGGTTCAATTCCCGTCTGGTGGCAGTAACCACCCCCTTACAGAATACCACCGTGAAATAACAGCACGTCTGCTGTTGTGTTTCAGTGAGTGAGTAAGGGTTAGGGAAATGCTAAAGCCCATTTCCCTAACCCTTTCCAATCCCTTATCCTTAATCGTACTGTAGTCGGTAGCGCACTTGTAGCACCTGTCGCGTCGCTTGTTATGTGTTATAGGCGACGGTAGCAACCTATCATCAAGTGGACCGTCAGCCTGTAAAACTGACAAGTGTGAGAATTTTGACAACCGAGAATATATAAGAAGGAAATACAATGACATGAGCCTTTTTTAAATCTTCCAATCAATTAGTTATATGGTTTACAAGATATTTACAAGATAAATATAAGACTGTTTTTTTTTTCTATTTATTTTTATTAAAGATGGGTTTGCTCTTAGCCAGCATCTAGCCTTGTAGGGAAGATGAGGCCGACGATGGAGCGAGCTCACCCAGAAGATGCCTATTCACTCGAATTTTGAAAAGATTTGGGTTGTATTAGCTCGGAAATACAGACGCCGCCGGCAGGGAGTTCTAATCCTTAGCAGTGCGCATTATAAATGATGTTTTAAAGCGCTTGGTCCAAATTAGAGGGCTTTCGACAAGTTCAGGATGGTAACCAGCCGTACGTCTGCATGTCTAATAGAAAAAAGATAGACTGTCTTTGTTTGCAAAATCGAAATGGACTTTCATTTAAAATTCTTAAAATGATTCTAAAATTAAAAGGACTGTTTACCATTATTACCATATTTTGTATGTTATATGTATGTATATAAGTGTATTTTTGTGCATTTTTATGAGCCTTAAACTATAACACATCCACAATAAAAAAAGGTTGTAGATATTTGTCCCTCATGGCCTGTTCAATTCGCGATCTAAAGGATATTCTTACTCCCAGAATCCATAAATCTCTTTAAATTGTATGTGTGAGATAGACGGCAAATTGCAATATTATTTCAGTACTAGCTGTGTCTTGCGGTTTCATACGTCGTTTGATTTTAGCCTATAACCTCAAGAATTTGGCTATCGAATGCAAAAAAAATTTTTTTAATCCGTTCCAGGGTTTTTAACGCATCCATGCAAATTAAACAACTTTAAGCAGCTTCATTTAACAAGCTATGAAATACTTTCTCACAATAGATAATTATCGCGCTTCCAACGCGAATATGACAGTGCTCTGTGGCGTCAGTCCCATTTCGTGCTGACGCCATGCAAATGGATGATCGCGTGGTCTGTGGCGTGAGACTGTGTGTGGTCTATGCAAGCATAGCGCTTGCTTGTCTTTAAATTCAACTAAAAAAATTGTAACGACTAATTGTAAAGGGTAAAAATAAAAAATAATCTTCTACTGGTGGTAACTGTTTTAATTAAGAAATAAGGAGAATCCATGGGACCAGATCCCTGCAGTTCCCGCCATCGAGCGCGAACAGATAATTGTGCAATCAACAACATTTTCCAGAAATAAGTAAAATTAAGTAGGAATATTGATATATTGTAGATAATTCAACAATCCACAAGTGAAAGTGGAGTGGGTTCGCATTCATTCTTTCTGATTTAAAAAAAGATATTAATTTAGAAGCACGGAAAAGGAAAGAAACAATAAACGCTTCAATAATTTGGTGACGAAATTCTAGTTCAAATCAAAAAATAATTAATAACTTTGAAAAATTGAACAATACCAACTCTGACGTTGATGTAACGAGGTGAAATTTGTCAATTAGCACCCCTTTGTTATTGAATTGTTTATCTGTCAGCCGCGACAAAACCGCGAAACGGTAAAACAATAACTCGCTTGATTGCAATTAGAAGCTAAAGAATCTCACAACGAGATAAAGGCGTTCACTTTTGGGGTTCCAGTAAATTTATAACTCTACTATTATATGAATTCGTTTACTTACAAAATTTTTTTCTTCTTCCTGATCGAATCATTCTTGGCAGGGTGGTCGTGTTCTTCTGATTGGCATATCGCCGCAACTCCTCTCTCACCGCCGCCTCCCTGGCATACCTGTGCGCGAAACAGTCGATCGCTGCCTTAATTTGGGCGGTCCATCTCATATGTGACATTCAAAGCTATCTCGTGACTTCGACTCTGCCCTACATGACTAATTGTGCCAGAAAGCCGAAAAATGTTAGGATGCCAGCCTGAACGACGGATCCCATGCGCTGCTTCAAGTGCATGGGGCTGGGCCATCCAGCAGTCCGATGCCCGTCCACCAAGGACCGTAGCGGATTGTGTCACCGCTGCGGTTCGTATGGGCACGTAGCCAGCGGGTGCGAGGTGACAGAGAGGTGCGCCACCTGTGCAGACGCAGGCCTCGCGGCAAATCACAGGATAGGGGGCTAAATTGCAACCCCCCACCTGTAAGAGGTCGGTTTAATGCGGCCGTATCGGTCCCCCGAGACCGGGCTCGTCCTTCAGTGAGGGAGGAGTCCATGGACCTGGCCCATTAGGTCAAACAGGGAGGGAGCGGTCGGAGGATTCACCTACCGCTGCCCCTAACGCAGACGAGTGGGCAAGCGAAGATGGGCGTGCGACGCCCTCCTTCAAGTGCCCAGGAACTGCGCGCACGGCCTGGCCGCCGTGTGCGCGTTTGAAAGGTCCCCTCGTCTGGGGATTATCTCGGTGCCCCCGGGCAATCCTCCCTCACCTTAGGCGTTAGTTTGGCCAATAGGCTGAGCTGCCCAGAGTTGGATCGGAGTAGTTGGTTCGCCAGAGCCCGGTCCAACTCATACAAGGGCTACAAGGGGTCACCGGGGAGTTTTAGTGGGTATTCCCAGTCCTTTTAGGACTGGGTGAGTCCCACATACCCCTATCGCCTAGCCAGCGGTAGGGTATCCGTAAATGGATTTCTAGTCGACAAAAAAAAAGAAGCCTGAACGACGGATGACAGTCGTTATATGATGCTAAGTTCTTGGCAAAATCTTATTTATGAGTATTCGATTAACTAATTCTGGCGTTAGTATTTTTTAATTATATTTTTTTTATGTAAAGGTCGACACCGAGTCTGTTCATTTGATAGTAGATGGCTTCCATCGCCTATTAAAACAAGAAACGCCTTAGGAGCTGTAATTTAAAGTCTGTAAATGCGCCCCCTATCTTAATAGGATAGGGGATAAGGGATTAATAGGAGATAGTTTATACGCTAACATAAGATAACACATTCGAAAAGGCGAGCAATGCATTGCCGAGAAGAGCCGACTGTGAATGCCCTAATTCTATTCTCTTTCTCTCGGCTTATAAAAGAGAAAGAGAACAAGTCAATTTGGCTTTAACAATATGAAGGCATTACATTATATTTAAAACAACAAAAACATTTTCCGCTTGATTTTCCTTAATGAAAACTTGTAATCCATACCTAGCGAAATAAAATTGAAATATAAGCTTTGAAACATTAAAGTTGTTGCCGGAGGCTTCTCAGGAGCGACATGACACGAAATTATGATAATAAGGGAAGTATGAAACATGAACGTGCCTAAAGTTTTGCTATAAATTAATATTCTCAAGTCATGGTCTGAATTCATTTTGCTGTTGAAATTAAGCGTGCATTTTATTCTTTCCTATTTATATATGCTGCCGTTAATGTTCGTAAAATAGACTTAGCAGATTTTCTAGCTAATTCCGTTAGTATGGGAAAATGTTTCAGTTCTTACAGTGACTACTAGATAATCTGCAGATGTAATCTTTAGACTAACTACCTAGCATACGGTTAAGTTAATAAAATATTGTTAGAAAAATGGCGGGGTGAGAAAAATGGCGTGTAAAGGTGAGAGGGGTCGATTTATTTTGCCTTAACCATCTGCTCTAGGGTTCCCGGGTTCAATTTCCGATAGGGTCAACTTTGAAAATTAAACTTTTCAAATTTGGCTCTGGTCTGGATTTGGAAAGTAGTGGCAGGGCACACTGCGTTATCGCAGCCCGTCTGGCGGCAGTAACACCCCCTTACAGAAGACCACCGTGAAATAACAGCACGTGTGCTGTTGTGTTTCGGTGAGTGAGTAAGGGATGCCAGAGCCCATTTCCCTATCCCTTCGTAGTCCCTTATTCTTAATCCTACTATAGTCGGCAGCGCACTTGCAGCAGCTTTGGCGTTGCTTGTGTTATAGGAGACGGTAGCCACCTACCATCAAGTGGACCGTTAGCCTGTCTGCCGATCTTAACATAAAACAAAACAAACAAAAAAACAGATTTCTCGATTAAACTATTAAACTCGCCAATGTCTTCTCTAAATCATTTAATGTGTCGCTAACTCACTGGCGCAGATGGCTTCACAAAAACTGTCTATTGATAAACATTACCTGTTATACCTGAATGTTCCATGCCCCCAGCATCTTGTTCTTTTCCTTCGTGTTGTTCCTTCGTGTAAATTCTTTGGCCAACAGTAACAATATGTTCTTTACTTTATTAATTGGAGACGGATATTAAAAACTTCATTTGTTTCCTTAGGCACTACTGCGTGGCACTACTAATAGTGTCATAGGTTTTTTCTTCCCCATGACACTAACGGAGTGCCATTGGTAAACTTGCACCTTCCGTGACACTACTCATATGCCAGTAATGTCACAGGAAATTTTATCCCCCATGGCACTATCGAGCTTTCTACTTGGATAAATATTATTTTTACCATAAAAGACTGATTTAATAAAAAAGTAGGTTAGGTTAGATTCTCGAATGTAGAAAATGCGAAAAAAGTGAGCCCACCCGGAACACTACTTTTGTTAAAAAATAGACTTTAAGTAATACATATTTGTATATGGTCTGAGCACAAGGAAAAAAAAAGAGAAGAAGCAATTGAGCTGCCGATTTTGATAGGATAAAGAATAAGGAACGGGCTTTAAAATCCTTTATATACATACTAAAATACTACATCGCATACGCGCTGTACGTTGCTCTTCTGTAGTGGCATGGTTACTGCTCAGACTGGCTTTTTAGTTTATGACGTTAGAACGTAGTCACTACTAATATTTGACATTGACATGTGTTTTTAATACGCTTGTCATAAGGTTTAAATTTATAATATCGATATTCTAGTTGATCCAACTGTAAACTAGCTGCGCCAATATTCAGTCAGCTTTTCCTTGAGTATGGGTACGACAGGAAGGCTTACTTCTTTCTCTTCTCGTGAATCAATGCATCGGCGGTCCAGGATATTCTTGCTTCTTGCTTATGCTTAACGACACTGAGGCGGGTTCGCCGCACTGAGGAAAGTATTGTAGATAATGACAAAACGGATTGTATACGCCTTAACCCCTGATGTCACATTAAACTCTTAGGCAATGATATTATAATTTGCTCTTAGGTGTAAATATGATAAGACAAAATAACTATTCAAGAAATATAAAATATTAGATTACATTTTTTCGCTAGCAACTAACTTATTGGTCATCAACATGCGCTTTTAGCCGTATTTTAAAGTGTCCGTTTACAAATTGTGCTGTAAAAACAGCGTCAGCCTGCAGGCGCATAGCGCCTGTCGAAATAAAGTAAAAAATGTTCGGAAAATTGTCTTTTTATTAGTATTATTTTCACTTTTATATTGCTGAAAACCTAATACCCAATACAAAAGGCTTACTGCTTACTTTTTCTTATTTTGCAATTCTTTTGTTGCCAAGCAACGCCCTTAGCTTTATGAATATCAAGCTGTAAAGGAAAATTTTCAAGACATGTTCGTTAGAGTAATAATAGAAGAAATACCTATGCCTTTTGTGTATCAACAGTATTTCATTTTCACCAGATTATTCTTTTTTCAACCTGACCAGAGATCAGAACGGCATGCTGGAAATCAAAAAGGGACCCGTCAGCGCACTGACTGAGGCAAGCACCTTCACCAAAGACATCCAGAAAAAACTCATAGCTACAAGTCGAACTGGAATTTGAACCTGCGTCTACTTACTGGCCTATATCATGGATAACCATACCACGGATCAGAAGCGTAGTAACCCTGCATATCCAGACCAGAGTAAAGTTTGTGAAGTTCCTTTCCAAAAGTTAGTCCTACCGGGAATTGGATCGGGACCAGTGAGTCAGTGTGTTAAGGTAAGCACCTTAACCGCTCGACTAATTAGATCAGAAAAGCCAAGCCAAACCGGAATTTGAACCTGCGTTTACATAGTTGCGAAAGCAAAAGCGACTAAGTACCTAGCTTTGGTCCGACTACAAAGCTATCCCAGTATAAAAATAAATACTGGCATCATATACAATGGCAGCTTAAAATCTTAAATATATCCCACTTCAGACGAGACTTGTAAAAGTCAAATACATGAAACAGACTAATACAACATCTTTGCATGAAACCCTGTGTGGGTGGAATGAGTCGTACTTAATGTACATATTTTTCACTGAAGTTATTTTTCACCTACGCGTAGATATTCTCACGAAGTTTTCTTCCAACTATAAAGCTAATGACGTCTATTTCTGTTTCGCTAACAAGTTTCAAAGGACACAAACGGGTCTCTCCGAGTATCAGCCATTGCTCTCATTTGATCTCTTTGTAATGTGGAATCTATTTTAATTCCATGAAATAGACCACAGAGTGCCGCTCAGATATACATATATAATATTTAAAGAAATAAATATACTCCTTTCAGAAATAAAGATATACTCGTTGTTATTAGTTACAAGCTTCATAAAATAATTAGGTAATTCTTTTAAAGGTCAATGTATACGGTATTACAAAAAGTTACCAAATAATTCGCAGAAACTATAATTAGCTTTAAATCCAAAGAAAATTGTGCGCTAAGGCTTACAATATTGTGGCAAACTATTTTGTTGACATAAATGTCACTATCTTGATCGATTATATATTTAGTGCTAGCGACCCGACTCCGGCTTCGCCCGGCGTGTAATTTTTATATATATGAACATTCCCCGTTTATCCCCCTTTCCATTAGTGAAAACCGAATTAAAATCGGTCTACCCGTTCACCCGTGATGCTGTGACCAAGGGAAATGGGGATTCATTTTTATATATAGAGATTAATATGACAGATCTGTTCGTACGTGTCCGACATCGAAATCGGTAATAATATTTAGTGTAATATTTAAACTCTAATGTGATGCACTCGTATGACGCTGCCATTGACCAACGGAGCGCAGCGTTCGCCACAGGGATAGGATGAAATTGTTTTCCAACTAAATGAATGACATTTCGTCTCTATAGATTAGCTGCGTGGGTTGCCACGGGTTGGTTTTGTTGGTGGTCCTCTGTTTTTTTTTTTTTTTTTATGTTATGTCGACAGACAGGCTCACGGTCCACTTGATGGTAGGTGGCTACCGTCGCCTATAACACAAGCAACGCTACAGGCGCTGCAAGTGCGTTGCCGACTACAGTAGGATTAAGGATAAGGGATTAGGAGGGGATAAGGAGATGGGCTCTGGCATCCCTTACTCACTCACCGAAACACAACAGCAAGGGGTTGGTACTGTCGCCAGACGGGCTGCGTAATTTATAACTGCGAAAGTGTGTCCTGACCATAATACTTAACCATAACGAAGAGCTGTCCAAATAACGGAGAATGGAACAACGATTAAAAAAAACACAATAGCGATATTAAAAAAAGACATTTTAAGAAACCATTTTCCATAGTTTCCACTTTTAATTCAACACAATAATAGTTGCTGCAGTGAATGTTTACGTTTCAACGGAATGTTTTTTTTAATATATGTACATTTTTTCCACCGCAAAATCTCACTTCGCCGAAGCAGGTTAATTACTGTTATATTTACGTTGCAAATAGGTAGACCCGAGCGGCGGTTTGCCTACTTCGCCAAATTGGCAACCTTACAAACCGGGTGAACTTAAACGCGCATATAAATTAGGTATAACAGAGAAAAGGCCTTTTAAACGATGCTCTGCGAAGGATGCACATACACTACTTAAAATTTAACTGCATTTATGTCTACGATATTATCTATATCTATATTTATCTATAATTTCTGTTATTGTTCTAGGCGATCCCACAATGAGTTTGTGTCCCGAAACTGTTTAATTAAACTCACCACGTGACAAAAATGAGATAGCGGTAAGTACGTATGTACAAATATGTGTGCGCGTGCGCGGATAGACAGAGACGACTGACTCGGAGTCAAAGCAAAACAGGGGCCTTAGACAAAGTAACATTTTAAAAACGATAACGAAGTTCGCAAGAATAAAATGTATGGGATGGATCACGTGATTTAGCGACGGCATAATATATTATGTCGTGACATATTATGTCAATCACATACATTTTATTGTTTTTGAACTTCGTTATCGTTTTTAAAATGTTACTTTGTCTATGGTCCCAGTACATTTCGCAAACTAAAAGCGTTTAAATTCTCAAGTACCCTATAAAAATACAAAAAGAAATAAAAATAAATATGAAAACACATTTTGAGCGCATCGCTAACAATATCTAATAATAATCATAGGTGCTCTTTCTATGTTATGGGCGAGAAGAAGCCTATTCCCAGTGGTGAGCAGTAGGTACATGTAACTTAGTCGGATGTTACCATTTCGATTTTGTATTCCCACTGATGAATGTACTGGAACCATTTGTCCTATTATTTCCAATGTGATTTATGATTTCTCTGACCCATGTATAGTCAAACCACAAACTGAGATATCCCTACCAGTGCGGCTACAAAAATATCTTTGTTACTAAATAAAGTAAAAATTCAAATTCATTTATTTTCAGGTATCTAGACCCATATTTTACATTTCTATACATTAGTTATTAATATATATCTAAACAGTTCCTAATTAAATAAAATAAAAGCAAAGCACTCGTTATTTATTAAATAAATATACTTATAATAATTCGTAGTCGCAGGGTCTACTGCGTTTTGTCTGAAGCAGTAACCGTGAAATAATAATATTTGTTTCGATGAGTGAGCAAAGGATTTCACACCCCATTTTCCTATCCTTTTCTAATTTATAATCTCTTATCTATAATTCTACTAAGGTTAGCAGCGGGCTTACAATACCTGAGGCTTGTTTTATAGGCGATGATAGTCACCTCCATCATGTGAACCAGCAGTCCGTCTGACGAACTTACATAAAAAAAATAATACATGTTTGCAAATACGAAGTTGAACGTAAATTAGATTCCTAAACCTGTCATTCTACATTTTCGTGCTAATCTATAAAATCTTTAAAATCGTACTCTTAGAGGTAGTTAGTACCCACTATTTAAACATATTTTATATTTGTAGCTACCGTACCGAGTGAAGGTGTGGAAATAAATATAACCCATTAACGGATAAATTGGAATAGCTCTGAAAAGAGCTGTTTATCGGCGTGGTTTTGTATATTTATTTGACCACTATCGCTGGATTCACGACGGGGGTGAATGGGAGCCAGCAGCAGCCGGTATTTTATTGATAGGTTGATCGACTTCTCGTACATATTACCTAAGGAGTATTAATACTACGTCCATACAATCGCCAAATATTATTTATTTATTATAATATACCATAATAAATAAACGTATTAAATAATAGATAGATTTTTCCAAAAAAGAACTCCAATAACCATGTTATGTTAATAATGACAGATAATTCGAAAAGCAAACGACGCTCAGTTCGCGATCTTGGCTCCCTGAATAATTCTTATCGAGTTTCTGACAATAACAGCCAGTTGTATGTCATAATCGCAGCTTTAAAGCTCAGCTGTCGGAAATTTTGCTTATAAATGAGCTTGCCCCTTATTTGCTTTTTACATAATATCCTTTTTAACAATATTTTACACAATTTTACAATAATTCTGCCTTTGGCGCTGTAAATTAGTATAATGATATTATGGTAAATATTATAAATATATACTATGTTGATAACATGCTATATGGTGATGTTTAGATAAGTTCGTACTAGAAGAAAATAATTCTTTTTGATTTAATGTCATGAAATTATCTGACTTTTACATTTTTATACTAAATGTATAAGGAAAATAGGTAAAGGTCATTGAAATTTTATAAAAAATAGCTTTAATATGAGTTGACTAAGTCAAACAAAGGTTGAGAATAAGAAGGTCGAAAGAAGATGTCAATTAGAGAGAGTTTTCAATTTGATTTCTTACTTATTGACATGTTTAGCCCTGAATCAGGTTTGAACGCTACAATTGGTTTAAGAAAAACTTGGCGTACACTCTGATCGAAAAGGAATGTTGGACGAGAAGATCTCTCAGAGTTTTCCGAACGCTGCCCATCCGAGCTGCATTCGTCAATTGACCTCCTTCTCGAATTTGGCTCTACCTAATTGGACTGTTTGTCCTGAATAAATGTTAGAGAGTTGATTTCCCAACTGTTACTGGGATGGGCACAACATGGACGTTAGACATAACTTTCGTTACGTCCATATTCACCTAATAACACTCAGTACCTAATAATATATAAGACTATTTAAAAGTTTTAAATAAATAGACTTGCGTTGCTCTGTAAACAAAGATTTATATTTTAATATTTACACAATATCGAATATTTACATGATATATATGTATACAAAAATATAATTAAGAAATGACAATGACAAGACAATGACAATTGCTTTGTTGGCTGCCACCATTACATAGGTTCTCTATGAAGTATTAAAATTAGAGAAACATATAAAGTTTCTTTATAAATATTTAAAACTTAGAAATTCTAATTCAGTACACCTTTTACAGTTCTCTCTAGAATTACCTCTACGTGCAAGAAGAATTTTTATGCAACAATTCAATTTTATTCCACAATCTGATATTAGTTTTGGTGAAAAGGCTTCCTGAAACCACATTAAAGGTCCTGCTAACTCAAAATTATAATTATCGGGAATAAGAGATCAATTCAAGAAGCATTCTAATTTTAACATGGTCTGCATCGCATTGATAGACATAGGCTGCAATCACGTGACTTTGAATTAGATTGAGATGTTTGACGTGCTTGTATTAACGCTCTGCTTGAGGGCTCCCCTGTTCAATTCCCGGCAGGGCCAACTTTGGAAATGAAGTTTTTAAAGTTGACTCTGGTCTGTATCTGGAAAGTAGTGGCAGGGTGCACTGTGTTTCAGAGTCATTCTGGCCGTCTGGGAGGCAGTAAGCACCCCCTTACAAAAGATAGCAGCATTTGTGTGCTGTTGTATTTCTGTGAGTGAGTAAGAGATGGCAGAACCCATTTTCTCCATATCACTTGCCAATCATATCTTAATCCTACTATGGTCCACAGCGCTCTTCGAGCACCTGTGACATTCATTGCTTGTGTTATAGGCGACGGTAGCCATTTGCCATCAAGTGATATGATTTCTCAATATCATAGGTCCATTTATTCACTTATTTTTATGATGATTATTTATTTTGAGTCTTATATACAACATTTTAACTGTTACGTTAACTGTTATGTTAACTGTACGAGGTGTGTTCAAAAAGTAAGGTGACTTTTCAAATTTCGCTCGCAACGTACATTCGATTATTGATTTTTTGTTGTTATTGTGTTGGTACACATGTACCATATATATGTTCGCAGTTTCAAGTACATAGCATACTTAGTTTGTTTTTGACAGATAAAAAAGTTAGACGTATTTTGTTGTGCTCGGTGATTTTCTATTATTATAAAAAATGGAGCAAAGAATTTCAATCAAATTTTGTGTGAAAAATGGAATCAAGTGCTTTAAAACTTTTGAAATGTTGACAGTGGCGTACGGTGAGTCTGTTCTAAGTAAAAAAAATGTTTACAAGTGGTACAAATTTTTCCAAGATGGCCGAGAAGATGCCAACGACGAACCTCGCTCTGGACGCCCCAGCACATCAACAACAGAAGATATCGTCGAAGCTGTGGAGAAAATTGTTTTTGAAAATCGTCGAATTACCATAAGAGAAGTTGCTGAGGATGTTGACATATCAGTCGGTTCGTGTCATGCAATTTTTTCGGATGTTTTGGGCATGAGACGTGTGTCTGCGAAATTTGTTCCGAAACTTCTGAATTTTGATCAAAAGAACCGTCGCATGAGCATCGCTCAGGAGCTCTTGAATGACGTCAGTGATGATCCCGATTTGCTCAAAAGGGTCATAACTGGGGACGAATCATGGGTATATGGTTATGACGTTGAAACCAAAGCCCAATCGTCCCAATGGAAGCACCCAGGAGAGCCAAGACCGAAAAAAGCACGCCAAGTCCAATCAAATGTCAAAGTTTTGCTTACTGTTTTTTTCGACTACCATGGCGTAGTGCATCAAGAGTTTTTACCTAAAGGTCGTACGGTCAATAAGGAGTATTACCTTGAAGTTATGCGCCGTTTGCGAGAAGCAATACGAAAAAAACGTCCGGAATTGTGGGAAAATAATTCATGGATTTTGCATCACGACAATGCACCTGCTCATTCATCGTTGCTTGTGAGAGGTTTTTTGGCCAAAAACAACACGAGAATCATGCCTAAGCCACCATATTCACCGGATTTGGCCCCCTGCGACTTTTTCCTTTTCCCAAAACTTAAAAAACCTATGAAAGGACGGAGATTTTCAACGATTGATGAAATAAAAACTGCATCGCTAGAGGAGCTCAAGGCTATACCAAAAAGTGCTTATGAGAAGTGCTTTAAAGATTGGAAAAAGCGTTGGCACAAGTGCATTGCATCTGAGGGGGATTACTTTGAAGGGGACAATATAAATGTTCATGAATAAATAACTATTTTTTCATAAAAATATAAAGTCACCTTACTTTTTGAACACCGTAGTATAATTCTAACAATAACATCTCTAATAACAATATTTATGAGCTCTATTATTTTGCATTTTGTGTTATTTTATTTGTTATTTTTCAAACTCATAGCGTTACAATACCTTTTTATTATAAAAGAAGCGAAGTAAATTGGAATAATTACACAGTATGCTGCAACATGAAACATTTTCCCATTCAGTTCACACATTTATTTTTAACCGAGCGTCGTTTGATTGGAAATGAAAGAAACGGAGCGCAATATTTTAACGAGGGGTTCTTCTTGAAAGAATTATTTTTTGAAATGTTTATTTTACTTATACATTTTTCTCGATTATTGTTAATTGAGCAACATATAAACATATTATATTTTGCAACATTATGAACTCCGAAGTGTGGAAATTTAATAGTCTACTCTCAAAAAACCCCTTCACGTTGTAACCGTGAAACTCTCTGCGGGCCTTTAGGGTTCCACAGGCGTACCAACCATTACTCACCGACTAAAACCCAGAGGTAGACACTACATGAGACCTGGAATGTATAAAGTAATCTTGATGGGGCGCGAACTACTTGAGGGTGGACATAGATCAAGAAAAGCCAAGACTTCAATCACACAATACTTTTATTTAACTAATGACCTAAAACATGGCTAAAACTAAGAACAAACTTATAAAAAAAAAGATAATTTAAATGGTTACATAGTCCGAATATTCCTTGCAGAAGGCGTAGAATGCTCACTGACACTTTTATATTAAAAACTATTAAAATTTATTTAAAATTAAAATTAATATTGAAATACTCAAACGTCGTCGAAGCGATGCAACGTGGCGACTCGGCGGAGGTAGGTGAGCACATAGAAAACCTTCTAACTCGAAGATGTCTCGTCTTCCAACTGAGACTCAGTGAGAGTTCAAGCCAATGGTGGCTTGGATTTGCTGGATGGTGAGACAGACGCAACATCATACTCGCGTGTGCAGATGGCCCGATTCTCGAATTTACTTATCCGGCACTTACCAGATATATCAAATGTCGACTGGCGGAACTAATTCACTAGCGACCTAACGGCTGAAATCCATAAATATACGTATACTTTAGACGACCACGTGATACGCGAAACGCTAGGAAGGAGCTTCTGATGCCACAAACGGTGGGTGCCAAGAGAGAGCGCGTGGCCGCTGCCACAGTCCCACTATACCTCGGCTGGAAGTCTTTCTATTTCTATCCCACTCTTATCGGTTACTCTATTATGTATTTGCAACCCTTATATCCTTGCTTATGTTAATAGGCGACGGTGGCGCCTATTAACAACTATTAAATCGAGTGTATTATCAGCTTTCTTGCCAACATTTTCAAAAACACCTTATCTAGCTGTACCTTGATTCAGTAATCATGTGACATTTTGATTATTATTATCATTGTATTTAAATTATAAATATAGTTGGATAAGTGATTAAAGTGCTTGCTTTTACGCTCTATACCAGGGGTTCGATTCCCGGCAGGATCAACTTTGTAATGGTACTTTTCAAAGTTCTGGTCTGGATCTTAAAAGTATTGGCAGGGCACACTGCGTTTCACAGTCATTTGGGCAGCCCATCTGGTGGCATATATAGAAAAACACAATGAAATAACAGCATGTGTGCTTTTATGTTTTGATGAGTGAGTAAGGGATGCCAGAGCCCATTTCCCTATTCAATCCCTTATCGTCAATCCTACTATGCTCAGCAGGGCACTTGCAGCACTTTTTTTTTGAGGAGATATCCATTGAAAGATTTCCTACCGCTGGCTAGGCGGTAGGGGTATGCGAGGGTCACCAGTGCTCCATGCTATGCTATGTATGTAGGTCATAGCGGCACTGGCACTACCCACTAGAACTCCCCGGTGTCTCCTTGCCCTTCGAGAGGGATGGACCGGGCTCTGCCGAGGCAACAATTCCGATCCACCCCAGGGCAACACTTGCAGCACCTGCCGCATAGGACACGGTAACCCCCTGTCATCAAGTGGACCGTCAGCCTGTCTGTCGAGCTTAACATAAAAATATATATATTTATATATTATATCACTATTTGTAGCACACAATTGTAATTGTTTTGCAAGTAAATTATTTCTTTGAAATTATTCCTCAAGTATTGATGGCGTTTCATTTCTAAATTGAATATAATATATTCTCATCTCACAGATATACTATATACTGATACATGTAAGCAATATTGTATAAGATATTCACAATAGAAGGATTAAGATTTTGGGGTGTCAAATGTTGATTTGAAAGGCATCAGTAATCTACACCAACATCGGTGACTACCTCAGAAGCGGGTTGAATCCTTACGGGGCCGTTATTAGAGCGGTGTTTCATGTAATAGTGTAATCTAAGTTGGTATGTACGCTCGGGGAAAATGGTACACTACAATAAGGGATTTTAATTTTATTTAGGTATATTGATCTGTTAAAAGAATCACAGTTACTTTTCTACTGATAAAACCTTTTTAAGTGTGACGTAGAAGAAGTACTGTAACTATCGTATTTTGTACTTGCTGAGCCCGCAACTTCGTACGCGTGGTATTCGGTATAGCCCGGTATACCATTTTGTTTGTAAACCGAATGGAATTAAACAAACACTAAACGTTACGGGAAGCTAGCTACAATACACCTGTGAAAACCGCATTCAAATCGGTTAAGCGGTTTCAGAGATTAGAATGCACAAACGCACAGACAAACAGACTAAAATTCTAAAAACTATTTAGACAAAAATTTATTTTATACACATATACAATTATAATTCTTTATGAAATTCTCTCTCTCTTATTTCTAGTTCTCATATGTTAGTTTAAAGTTTTTTCTTTAAAATACCTGTGAACACGACCTCAAACATGTGTCCTGGTCTCTTTGGCTTAGGGCCAAAGAGAAAAGATACTGAAGTAACTTAAAAGAAGAAATAGCTGTTTCTTTACAGATAAGCTGAAGTAGTGGAGAGAAATGCAAGTTTGTTATCTTGATAACTAGATCTGTACTCTGGTAATAAAATAGGCAAATAAAAAATATGTAAATATTTCAATTTTTTTTTACACTTTCATAGCTTACTGAGCATAAATAAAACTATATAGTTTTATATTGGTAATGGTAATAAGAATTATTTTATATTTTTAAAATCACACATTAAATAATTTTATTAATTAACAGCCGTCCTAGCTTAGGTACTTTGTATCAATTACGTTGTTGGCACACAAAAAAAACTAAATGTTATCAAAAAACTAATTATTATTAATTAATGTTTTTTTAACTTTATTGTGTTTCTTATTTAATTTAACCCCTTTACTTTTGGATTTAAGAAAGTATTATTACAATAATTTAATTGACAAGTATATTATGGATAATTAAATGTAATTGTAAAACAATATTAATTACTTTGAATTAAATTTACACATAGATATCGTTGCTAATGTCTTCATGCTTTAATTTTATACGATAGCCCACCAGTATTAATAAAGAATATTAATAAATCATTATTAATAAGAATATGACTGAATAATTATAGAAAGTGGCAAAAAAAATATTATAAGACTTCCACGAGAAAGTTATTTTCTAAGATACTAATTTCCGTTTCCACATCGAAATCTTATTAAAAATAAAACTCGGAAGTTGTAAATAAAATTGCCCCGTGGGCAATCTAAGAAATATTAAAAAAAATCCATTTTATTTTAACGAAATGCCTCTCATATTATGAAAATACATAAGGCCGCACTGAAAGTTTTTAGAACTGGCCGGAAAATAAAGACAAAATTGAAAAATAAATATAAATTTCGAATTAAGAACTCTTCAGGAAGCTGCTCATGTAATTTCTTTCAGTTGACATTTATTGTTTTTACAGTGCGTTTCGTGCGAATTTCAAGAAAGAATTTTCGTTGTGGTCTTAATCAACAACATAGTTATGATAGACTTCGATTGGCATTTCATGACGAAGCCCAATCTCGTGCCACTGTTTACAACTGATTCAGTGAGTCGTAGCAATCTCACTAATGATTTTCATAAAGGACGTCCATCTACGGCGACAAATGAAAATAACTTGAGTGTTGTGCGACTCATGATTGAAACAGATAAAATAGTAGCATACCAACAGATTCAGTCAAGTTTAGCATAGGTTAAGCATTGGCAGAGTCAAGTGCATAAACTCTTACACGAACATCTAGGCGTGAGGAAGCTTTGCGCTAGATGGATAGCCCATAATTAGACATAATAGAAAATAAAAAATGATTGAAAAATATAACGGAGTGTATTTGCTGTATTCAATATCGTCACAGGAGATGAAATCTGTATATATTGCTAGGAACGCGAAACCAAAAGGCAATCTGCATAATGGGTGTCTCCTTTCCATTTACCAACAAAATTGAAGAAGGAAAAAGGGAAAGGAAAAGACGATTGCCTCATGGACGGGACATTTAATAACCATTGCGTTAGAGGATGCAAGGACATTACTGCAGACTGGTATATTAATAATTGTTTACCAGATGTCTTGGAAAATGTCCAAGAAAAGCCCCAAGAAGTAGGATCCTCCGCCAGACGAACAATCGAATATTTGACTATGGAGAGTGTGGAATTCATCCTCCTCATAGTCCCGACTTGGCACCATGTGATTTCTATTTATTCCCAAAAATAAATGATAAACTCAGAAGAATTCGCTTTATGAGCCCTGAAGATGCAGAGAAAGCGTTTGAAAACCCACTGCTTCAGTCAGTGGTTCCATCGCATGCGATGGTGCTTCCAAAGGAATGGAGACTACTTCGAAAAACAATAAGAATACAAACTGCTTCTTACATTATTTAGTTTTCGAGTTTCTAAAAACTCTCAGTGTTATCCTCGTATTATGACAAACTTACTTTTTCAATTGATAAATTATTATAATAATTTATTGCTTAAATTCATAACAATTTTTTTTTTTTCAATTTATTTTGTACTTATTTCTTTATCAGTACATAACATGCTTCCCGAAATTGTTCAATACGTAATGACAGTGTCCAATGTGACGAGGGTCAACCCTGGAGGCAATCTGAAAGGAATTCCAGTTAATATGACCGTTATACCAAATAGGGATCCCTTCTAAAATAGAGTAGGGCTGCCATGAATATGTGTGATAACTTAAAATCATTGGATATAATCCACTGACTATTTTCAACAGGGACGTATGAAGGTATCATATAGGAAAAGAGCAATGGGCTAGCAGCAGTAGGCACATATTCGATCGAAATCTAGGTGTACGTATTAGTTTCACGAACGATTAAAGCTATTCGTAAGGTTTGAGGTCGTGTTCGCTTGAATAGTTACAGCAATTCGCCATCTCTGTAATCGAAACTTTGATCGTTCTTGATAATGTTTGTTCCAATATTGGTCTAATCGGTATTTCTAAATTAAAGTACACAAATTAATTTATGAATATTCGTAGATATTTTGTCAATAATTTTTATTATTTTATATAACCTACTGTTAAAAGATAGTTAGTACACTGGGAAGTAGAATAAAATTTTATGGACAGTCCTAAATATGTACTAAACAGTGTTCTATTTCTAAAGAGGAATATAACTGCGGGGAATCGCTTGTGGTTATCTTTGATTGATTGGTAGCGCTTGACCACTATCTCACCTGATGTGAGGTGCAGATGTGGCCGAAGGTGGACCACGCTTACCTAGTAAATGCCCATTTACCCTAGTTTTGAAGACCCCGAGGTCTTGCAAAGGTGTCAGATATGGTGAAAAATATGAAATATACCATGTTTTGTGACTAATGCTGAAATCCATGCAGTGCTAAAAGTTAAAGAGGAGATAAAATTTAATAAAATGCAGTGCTAAAAGTTAATAAAACGGCTCCAAAATCGGTTAAATGGGCTCATAGCTTAGTTAAACGTCTAAAACGGCACAATATCCAAAAATTGGATGTTAAGTGGTAAACAATAAGTGATATCTCCTTCTGAGGAGTGCCTCGAACAGACAGAAAGAGCATACAACGGAATTGCTTATAGCTCGGGATTGGCTGATTGCAGTTTTAAATACAAAAAAAATCTAAACCAGGTATCCGTTCCCGGCTTCACACGAGGAATGCAAACATTCCTCTTTTATCGCTCTTTCCATTAGTGAAAACCGTATTAAAATCTGTTGAGTGGTTTAGAAAAGTGAGCGGAAAACAGACGGAAGTAGACATTTTATTATAGCATAATTTATATCTGTACAGATATAGACCATTCTATACATATCCTTGAGCTTCAGATAGAGATATAAAATATATATTTTTATTATTGTAATTACAAATTCTGTACGATTATTTTTATTTTGGTATTAATTTCTGATCAATCTATCCTATAGTATGAACTATAGATTAACATTTTTCGGCAAATTATGGCTGTTATTGTTTCACCACTTTTCGCTTCCTTTAATATTGAAATCCCATTTTTGGGGTAAAGTGAACATTAAACCCTGCTAATAAAAATTGTGGGATTCCGAAAAAAAGCAAGACTTACAAATTGTATGCACGATGAGAATTAAAAAAAAACCGAAGAAAATAACAAACAAATATAGTAAATATATGTTGAAATAAAATAGAAGTCATAATATCCCAATATTAATTTATATATATCCATTTTTATGGAAAATTTATAATAAGTCATTATTTATATATATGTAAAGAATATGTATTAGCGTTAGCGTAGGTAAAATACTTTTTAATGTTGCCTACTGACTGTAACAAGGAACTGTGTCAATGAAATATGTCAATCAATTTATTTTCATGTTACTTGAATTTCTTAATGAAAATTATTTTTTAATTTAAATAGGATTTGGCGGACAATAAACTTTAATTGTCGTTTCTTTGGTTACAGGTAGGATTTTTGTTAAATTTTAAAATATTTTAATCGCATTGTAATTCAGTTTGTTGTAAAATATTTGTTTTGAAAATATTTATTATAATTAATGAAATAAATACTTTGGTTACAGAGCAACGCAACAGTTTAATTTGCCAAATTTAATTACTAAAAGACGGATACGAAAAAATCAATTTTTCTCTTTTATCTCTTTTTTTAGAAGATCGGCAGATAGGCTGACGGTCAATTTGATGGTAGGTGGCTACCGTCGCCTACAACACAAGCATCGTCACAGCTGCCGCAAGTGCGCTGCCGACTACAATAGGATTAAGGATAAAGGATTGGATAGGAAAATTGATTATCTCTTTACAGTTAAATGTGAAAAAAATTGGTACCAAGATAACTCAAACGCTAGCAAAATTTTAAAGGCTTAATTTTCACACGGGCAACTCTTTGAGCACCAAATAAAACTAAATCACCTAAGCTTTTGTTGAATTTTTTTACTCAATCTTACTTTAAAAAAAAACTTTATTTTTGATGCTCATTTTACCATTTCCTATTTTACCATCCTTTAGTTTGTATTAAAAACACTTTTATGAGTCCTGACAGTTTATCAGGCTTTTTATGTCACGTAAATACGAAATGCGATGCAGTTTCACGGCACAAAGAAAATATTAATATTTCTTACAAATAATGAGTAAGCGCACATGTTTTTAATTATCCCCGTTGAAACACACTGTTAATAAGAGTTCAGTGGTTGACAAACAAAGGTGCTATAAACAAAAGCTAGAGAATTCTCATAAAGGACGTCAGTGGCATGCTACTCCGCCCGGCAACTTACTGAGTGCGGTAATGCTGCAGCTTATTGCAACAACATAAAGTTAATTTTCCTTTGGATCTTCCTATTTTAAATGTGGTTAGAGTAAAACACTTTAGAAAACAATGAAGACGCTCTTCCTACTTTTTTAATGGATGCGAAATTCATACCGCGGTATGTGATTCAAATGAGTTAGGGGTTGGTAAGAAGTTAATAACGTCTGCAGTAAGATTTTCTACTTTTCACTCTGTTCACTCTTTAAGGATCGAAAATATGGACTTTTCAAATTTGACGAGCCCGTTGGATGAGTGGTTAGGGTGCTTGCTTTGACGCTCTGTTCTAGAGTTCCCGGTTCGATTCTCGGCAGAATCAACTTTGCAAATGAACTTTTCAAAGTTGACTCTGGTCTAGATCTGGAAAGTAATGACAGAGCACACTGCGTTTCGCAGTCCACCGTGAAATAACTGCACGTGTGCTGTTGTATTTCGGTGAGTGAGTAAGCGATGCCAGAGCCCATTTCCCTATTCCCTCCTAATCCTTTATCTTTAATCCTACTGTAGTTGGTAACGCACTTGCAGCACCTGTGGCGACGGTAGCCACCGACTATCAAGTGGACCGTCATCCTGTCTGCTGACTTTAAAATAAAAAATAAAAAAAATAGTGAAAGCAGTTTACACTAAAATCACGAGAAATTAACGCCACTTAAATGGTCACGATTGTAATGACCTAAAACGTCTTGTAAATAATCATTACCAACATTTGATTATTTTACACAAAGTAGTTGTTGTATTTTTTGTACACAAAGTTGTATTTTTTGGAAGATGAATACATGAATTGTACAGAAAGTAAGTTGAAACTTTTAATTATACTTCTCTTGCCATGCATAAATTATAGCCAACGCTTTCAGCTTTGTTCACGGATTACACCTTTCTATTGTAAACTACGAAATAGTTTGACCGAAGTCATAGAAGTAAATTCAAAAGGAGCCGTAATACATTCAGTGGAAACTTAGACCCTTTTTCAGAATTATTTTCAAAAGGAGATATTTATTGTGGTATGAACAATGGAGATATAGATACATATATGACTTAAACTGAAAATTGCATTTAGGTAAGTCTTCAGTTTTTTAATTAATTACATTATAATTATAAACTGAGGGGAGTCAATCAGATTTATTTCTAATTTTGTCAGCATGATTCACTGACTTATTTAGTCACAATAAATAAAAATGAAACGGCATTATTTGACGTCAAAAATATGACGAAGTTGACCGAACAGAATTTTTCTTTCAAAATTCAAATTGGGTCGTAATAAAAGAATGTGAAAGTGGCGCATAAGCGTAAGTGCGAGTAAATCTATACACGTGACATTTACTCTACCCAAGGAAAGCTGCCCATCAGTCAAGCTTGAGGGAACTCTGTTGCCTCATGGTGATGTTGCTAAGTATCTTGGAATGTATCTGTACAGAAGATAAAACGTGGAGGACTCATTTAACAAAAAAAAACGGGATGACTGAATCGAAAGTATCCTTAAATAACAAACTGTTCATATACAAGACTGTGTTGAAGCCTATATGGACGTATAGTATAGAGCTATGGGGTTCTACTAAAAACTCAAACGTGGAAATACTTTTTTTTATGTAAACATCGGCAGACAGGCTGACGGTCCATTGATGGTAGGTGGTTACCGTCGCATATAACACAAGCAACACCAAAAGCTACGCAAGTGCGCTGCCGATTACAGTAGGATTAAGGATAAGGGATTAGGAGGTGATAGGGGAATGGACTGCAACGGTATCAGAATAACGTAATAACATAATAACATAATAACGAATAATAACAAATGTTCTATGGTTTCTAAAAATAACAGAACTTTATGAATTCCTGAAAGTCAGAACAGTGAGGGAGGAGATAGATGATCAAAGAGCTATAAGAACCGCATAGACGCACCCACCAACAGTCTTGCTGTAGGTCTTAGTGAATTCCTGTAGAGTAGACGACTCTAAGCGCCAGTACATATGGGACATAATATGAGAGAAGTGACGCGATCTTCATTGGAAAGCCGTTAATTTTAGTCACACAAACTATATGCTAATGGCTCCAGGACCCGATAGCACGATAAAAAAAGATCTGGAATCATTAATTTTCAAAAGACAGAGATTTTCTTCTCATGTTTCTAAATTTAGAAGCAAAATGTTTATTTCCATGTAAAGCGACATAGTTAGTCTGCCGTTCGTGATAAATGGGTTTTCTTAATAAGAACCAAAAAAAGGAAAATATATTTGAAAACAAAAGACGTGAATCCGAGGCAGCATTAAAGTCGCAAGTTTGAAGGAGACAAGGATTCTTTTACTGAGTCACATAAAAAATAATTAGCCAAGAGAAAATTAGGTGCGTATCGTGGGACACCCACGTTATTAAAAAAATGAGACGTCTCCAAAATATGCACAGTATAACTGAAGCAGTAGTTAAAATGCGGGATCAATAATAATAATAATAAACGCTGAAAACAGTAAGCATAGTAAGTATTTAAACTGACTCATTTGATGATCTCCATATGAGGTGGTAATTTGAAAGAATTTTATTGTACAAATTTGCTATCATCCACACTAGACTTGGCCTTTTTCAAATTTATCGTACTTAATATACAGCGAGATCGATTCAGGAATGAGGAAATCCGTAGTTGAATGGAAGTTACCGACATAACCCTTCGGATTAGTAAGTTGAAGTGGTAGTAGTTATAGGACCCATAGTACGGAAAGTAGTAAGTGGGTAGGACCCACTGCCACTTCAAGAGAGTACGGAGAGCCCGGCCGCTGGGTCCGGATCGTTCTTGAGTGGAGGCTAAGGTCCAGCAAGCGCAGCGTAGGAAGTTCACCCTCAAAGTGGACAGACGACCTGATAAGGGCCGCCTGTTGACGGTGGATCCAGGCTGCTTCTAGGTCTTTTCGGAATTGGGGAGGCCTTTATCCAGGAGTAGGTGTCCTACGGCTGATATGATGATGATGTGCAGCAAGATGTATTTGTGGATGTTTGTTACTCTTTCACGTAAAAATTATTGAACGTATTTGGATGAAATTTGGCACACCAATAGTTTCTTACTTGGATTAACTTATATTAAACTTTTTATCTTGTAACAATTTTAGGTTCCCGAGGGATCGTCTGAAACGGCGATAAAGAGATGTCAGATATTTTCTCAGGTGTTCAATTATTAGCGCGGACGAAGCCGGGGACCCTAAATGACAATTTCAATAATCCCTCTACAGTCCTTTTAGTGAACTGTCTTATAGCGGAAAGCCACAACCTTCACCTCAAAGGGATTTTATTAAACCAAGGACACATTAAAAGGACAGGTTACATTAAATCCCTTGATACAGTGAGTCTGTTACTGAAATCATAACACCAATTGTTAGGCTGCCGGTGGAATGGTAACGGAAAAGAAATAGCTTTAAGAAATAGCCCCACACAATTGTACAAATGTAATAACGTTTTTTTTTTCTTTCATCTATTTGTGATTCTTATTAATTTTAATTACTTATTTATTTATTCGCTTTAACAGCTGTTCATAATTATAATGAGACATACAGTAATCCTCAAAATTAAAAAAAAACTCAAAAACTTATGTTACACCTATGTTATGTGCAAATTTTGGAATTTCATACAATTTCTAGATAGTACAAAGTAAATCTAAGCATTTTAAACCTAGTAAGCGGCTGTCGATAAGAAATTACTAATTGATGCCGTATTTTCCTTTGTACTAGTATTGTTCTTATGTAAATAAGTTCTTATTTAATACATGTTAAGATCGGCAGACAGGCTGACGGTCCACTTGATAGTACATGGCTACAGTCGCCTATAACACAAGCAACACCAAAGCTGCTGCAAGTGCGTTGCCGACTACCGTAGGTGTAAGGATAAGGGAATAGGAAAATGAGCTCTGGCATCCCTCACTCACCGAAACACAACAGTAAAGGTGCTGTTATTTCACGGTGATCTTCTGTAAGGTGGTGGTCACTGCCGCCAGACGGGCTGCCCAAATGACTGCGAAACGCTTAATACACTTAAATTTTGGACCCCGAAGCAGATCAATGGATTGAAGAACCGATTCTTGAGAAGCGAATAAGGAACAGGACATCTGCGAGCACTATTATAATGACCGTTTTAAAAAAAAGCTTAGCAAAATTAAACTACAAACCTGTTGTAAACGTCATAAAGACGCTATAGGAAAGTAAAAATTAAATCAATATAATTTTTTTTCTAACAACCTATTGAGAAATACAATTGTGACTATTCTCATTAATTAATTTATTTGATGAGTAGCAGCTTACGCTGGTGCGTATATTCGTACATCTTTTAAGTATCTATTTAAATTGCTTTTTAAATGCTTCAAATTTTTCGCTGAAATCACGTCTAAAGGCAGCTTTTTCCATGACATTAACTTAACTGTTAAAAAGTGGTAGTGTGGCAGTGAATTCGCCCTCCTCCTCTCAAGAGGTGGTGATTCATGTTTATAAATTCATTAATAAGTAATAAACGACAAGATTTGTCCAAGAAAAGAAAAGCGCTCTTATATATAGTATTCGCGACACTGTGTTGAACATCCGGCGAAAAAAATAATTTCATTCCTCCCTTCATTGTTCTTATCTAGAGTGTCGACCTTTATTGAACGATTGGATTATTTGGGCACTTGTAAAAATGTTAGTTTGAACATTTATTAATCATTTTGTTATTTATAACTATACTGTAATAATGTATATAAACTCAAGCCATAGTATATAGTCGTGTATATAGTTTATTGAATTGAAGCCATATTGGAGGCTGTATTAGATGTCAGACAGAGCAGAACCTATGCCTTATCTTGTTTCTTATTTAAAACGATCAGCAAGTCCAGAGTGATACAAGCACACTTGCATTCCTCTGGACTCGCTAGTCCTCTACGGCAGCTCACTTACCCACTCACCACTTACCACTGTAGCAGTAGGTATTCTTGCTAGCATTGCAATTAAATAGATTATGTTCATTGCTTGCTTGTTAATTTGAATTTAGATTTAGAATTATACCTTAGAACGTGTATCCAAAATTACATGACAATCGGTTGAGTTAGTTAAGGCGCGAAAGCGTAACAACATATGAATTTTATTTCGTATTTATAATAATATTAGTTAAGAAAACATATTTTTTTAAATTAAAGATGGGTTTTCTCTTGGTCAGCATCTATCCATGTAGGAAGGATGAGGCCAACGATGGAGCGAGCTCACTAGATGCCTCGCAATTCACTCGAACCTTGAAAAGATTTGGGTTGTATGAGGATTGCTAAGGATTGGAACACCCGCCGGCAGGATGTTCCAATCCTTAGGCAGTACGCATTATAAAAATTTAAAGCACTTGGTCCGAATTAGAGGGATTTCGACAAGGTGAGGATGGTAACCAGCCGTATGTCTGCATGTCCGATAGAAGGAAGGCGGTATGATCTCATGCAGCTCTCGAGCACACTCTCCGAAGTACATCTCATAGAATACACACAGACAGGCAATTATGCGTCTATGTACCAGGCTATTTTGTGTATGGATCACTTTCAATTGTGCACACACTCTATATTTTAGGTACGCTTTAGTGTCAGGGCGAATTTTGAATGTTTAAAAAGGAAAATCTTAAGAACCATTGCATCAATTTGTAAAAATATTTCACTTTCTTAGAAGTGCATAATTCCAGGTGATACAGGTTACAATATTACTGTGCGAAGGTTGAAATATTATTTCTCACAAGTGTAATTGCGAATTACCAATTACACTTATGCGAATAATATGATGATACAGTCTTTTGAAATAATATGATGGAATGTATATATCTAGAATCCTTTTTACATATACAGGATGACCCAGCATCGACGGATCAAACGGGGTGTAGTGGTAGAGGGGCTCAATACCTATCCAATGGACCCCCATGTATGTTCAGCGATTATTATTAGATTTCGAGTTATTCAGCTTTTTGTGCTGCTTTTATGTAACTCTGAATTCGTAAACAATTTCTTTTATTATGAGTAATCTATTATTACTAAAGCTATAATTTATTTTTACTCTTATAGCCTGATACTATAGTTATAACATGAGAACATAATTTAATTGATGCTATTGAACTACACTGAATAAAAAAATATTGTTCTCAAAAATTTTCTAAAAGCGAGTATAACAACTTAACTTTCTAAGGTTATAAACCAAAAAAATTACTGAAAAAAAATTTAAAAACTATATTAAAAACTTCTTTAATATTCTGTTAATACGTCACAAAAATTTCATTTAAATATCTGCAAGACTTCTGACCAAAATCTACTTTACAAATTAGGAAAGTGAAAATATCAGTTTTATACTACGTGCCTTTTTTTTCAAATTCCAAGAAAGTTGTTTCGTGTAACTCGTTACCATTGTAGTTTTGACTTATTCTATAAATTCAAAGACAAAGACAAAGCTAGCAATGCAGTTCACCAGTTTAATTATAACTTGATACAAAAAAAAATACTGTTCTAAATGTTTCAAAATAATATGTATAAAACAACATAATAATAACAACGATTTATTTTTTCATGACAAATGTTCGAAATGTCCACCAACAGCTTCAATGCACATGCGACATCTCCTTAAAAAATACGTTTTAATTTTCTTATTTGAATTTAAGATAGTTTTTAATTTTTTTTTTTCAGTAATTTTTTTTAGTTAATAACCTTAGAAAGTTAAATTGTTATACTCGCTTTAAGAAAAATTTTGCGAACAATATTTTTTTATTCAGTGTAGTTCAATAGCATCAATTAAATTATGTTTTCATGTGATAGCTATAGTATCAGGCTATAAGAATAAATATAAATTATAGCTTTAGTAATAATGGATTACTCGCAATAAAAGAAATTGTTTACGAATTCGGAGTTACATAAAAGCAGCACAAAAAAGCTGAATAACTCGAAATCTAATAATAATCGCTGAACATACGTGGGGTCCATTAGATAGGTATTGGGCCCCCCACCACCACACCTTATTTGATCCGTCGATGCTGGGTCACCCTGTATATCTAGATGTTAAAAATAAATGTCCTCGTTATTCGGAGGCGGTATAATCTTTATGAAGCGACGGACTAAAATTAAACAATGTTACATGAGACAAAGCAAGTGAAGTGGTAAGCCCTTCAGTGAGGAGCCCTTCTTCCTTTGTTCCGTCGCGTGCGAGCCATGTTTCTTCTGCCGCTGGTGCGAATTAAAAGCGAAAAGCCTTTCAACTAATTCCAAGCTAATCTACTAGAGCTATAGCGAAAGAGTAAATTTGAAATTACGATATGCTAGAATCTTACACTGAGTTCCAAAGTCTGACTGTCGTCAGTAAAGACCACCGTGAAATAATACCTCAGGTGCATTTAGATTTCATTTAGAGAAAAATTCAAGGAAATTAAGATTTTAACTGTTACTTGCCAGTATATATATGAAAATTTAATTTATGTGCATAAAAATATTAGTCAATTTAATAAAAAATGTGATACTTATAATATCAATACTAGATTTAAAAATGATATTAATTTACACAAGACGCGACTACATAAAATAAGTAATTCCTTCATGGGTCAATGTATACGGTTTTATAATAAACTTCCTGAGTTAATTAGAGCCTTACCTATAAATAGGTTTAAAAGTGTAATTAAGACCAAACTCTTTTCCAAAAGTTATTATAAAATCGCTGACTATTTAAGCGATAATGAAGCCTGGACTTGAGGATTCTGTGCTCATACTATGTTCAGTATTGTATATACTTTGACATGTGTATAATTGTAAATGTCATATTTATTATTTTATAGATGACAAAAAGAGTGGTATCCTGAGTTTCTTTCGGGGTTTCTTCTCAGGTTCGTCATCATCTTGGCTTGTTTTTTTTTCCGAAACCCTGGTAAATTATACCTATATTGACGGTCATAAGAGTTTATTGTAAACCTAATTGATGAATAAATGATTTGATTTGATTTGATTTGATTTTGGTGATTAAGAGCGCGTATAAAGGAAATAGCTAATCCTAGAATCGAATTTTATCTAACCTTGTAAAGTAAAAATAAAAAAATATTTATGTATAGATTAATACATAAATAAAAGTGAAATGTGGAAAAGAAAATATTATACAATGAAATTTTCTCGATAGAAAAAAATCACCAAATTGCCTCTCATTTTTACCGTTTTTTGTTTTATTTTCAAAATGTGACATATTACAAACCTAAAAAATTATCAGTAATCTCACTTCACAGATTATCTAGGGCTTTGAGAATTAATTTTTCATTTGACATTATAGTTTACGAGTAATTAATATTTAATACTTTTGGCACTTATAACGTTTTCATTCCGCGAAATGCGCTATCTTCCGTCTCATGTCATACATACTTCAATGTGCATCGTTTCGCATGATCAGTCACAATCGCTCCACTGAGACGGCAAGACTATGTTTCTGTGCGCAAGAATATTTAGACGCAAATTTTTTAATAAGACTTGTTTGTGAATAGATTATTAAAAGTTTGTTGTGTATAGACTGTTTATAAATTGTTTCATACTATTTTAACAAGACTGTGTAAATATATGTAAACAATGGCTAATAGCGACGCGTCGTCGAGCGGAAGACGGCAGTGTCGTCCGACCGCAGATCAGTAGTGTCGCTGACGCCGGAGCATTCTCGAACACTATTCTCGAACAAGTCAGACATCTTGTTTCACGGAACACTCGGAACCAACTGGATTCCATCTGCTGTTGCCGTCTGCTGTCGGTTTCGAAATCATGACTGCAGCGACAGGACGCAACGACGTGTTGTGGCGACATGAAGCGACGACACGTCTTTTGCTGCTGCTGCGTGTAATCGGCTACCAACTTGTATCTTTATAGTTTTTTTTCTAAGTTAAGATCGACAGACAGGCTGACGGTCCACTTGATGGTAGGTGGTTACCGTCGCCTATAACACAAGCAAAGCCAAAGTTGCTGCAAGTGTGCTGTCGACTATAGTAGGATTAAGGATAAGGGATTAGGAGGGGATGCATACTCAAATCAATAAGAACTGATAAACATTGTGGTCCATTGTTACCTGTAAATAAATCGTTTGAATTTGAATAACAAATGGACCAATATACCACTTATATTCTTTACCGTCGGCCACATTGATAACTTAATGATATAGCACTTTTTTTAAGTTCTTAACTTAAAAATAGAAGGCATAGATCCTCACTTGCACCACAATCCCGTCGTCTGTCAGGCGGCGAGTACGCGGTGTCTCTTAAACAACCGCACAAGATTGCTTTTGTTTAACAATGATACACTTCACTCCATCACCTGCGCGCAATATTGCATTTTAAATCCAGAACGTAGACTTTAGACTTTCCACGCGTTTAGAAACTTCTCTCGACTTCGCAGACATCCCCTGCGGGAAAAGGACCAATTAGGAAAGTGAAATCCTTTTGGAGGCAGACGGCATGCAGACGGAGTTATTTATACCGCTTCATAAAGGCGTATTAAACCTGTTCGCCTTTAAGTTTTTATGCAAATTCAAATATGTTTAGGTCTAGCGTTACATTATACGTAGAAGAATTTGCTTGTTCAGTTAATATTTTAATTAAACAAATACATGCAAATACACACATTAAATTAAATATTAATTTTAATTTTATTTTATTAAAGAAACTTTGTAACTTGTAGTAGTTTGTAGTAGTTAAAACTTAAAGTTAGTAAACCTAAAACTTCATACCCAAATTTATATACTAAGATCTGCGTCTCCAATTTGATATTAAATAATCATATTTTGCAGATTGGTATACATATAGGAATAAAAGAAGAAAGAGAAAATAAGATATACGTTAAAACGTTAAAAATAAATGGAGATGGACAGGACACGTAGTAAGAGGACCAGACAAGTGGAGCAAACTAATAACTCACTGATACCCTAGAGAAGGCCAAAGGAGCAGGGGGGCAACATATGTGATGGGCAAATGATTTGAAAAAAAAAAAAAAAAAAGCATAAAAAATGCGTACGAGGAAAACTAGAAACAGGAAAGAATGTATAAATTTGGTGGAGGCCTTTGCCAAAGCGCAAACAGATAAGGAAATAAAAAATAAAAAATAAAAAAAATGTTTAATATGTATAATTGTATAATTAAAAAAATATTTAAAACGTTATAACAGTAAAAAGACAAGAAATATAATTAAATCAATGTAATGTACCTACTCTTATCTGAAATAAAGGCTCATTAATAATAAAACAGACATATTTTGCATGTCTTATATAATCTTATATATCTTATATAATCGATATATATCTTTATAAGTCTTACATATCTTATATAATCCTTTTTCCTGACTGAATTTAATGCAAAGCCAAAGTTACTAAGTCTACAAAGCTGGAATTTGGAACAAAAGTTTGTTTTATAACGTAAGCATCCGCTATGAAAGGATTTTTGAACGTTTCAACTTCGTGTGAAGCCGGGGGTGGGTCGCTAGTCATATTATTATGTATATGGGCAAGTGAAGACTTATACAATGGGAACCACAAACAAAAGATGAAATCCCAACACATTTGGACCAAGGCTAACTTTGAAATCATCGGATACTCATCGGTCAATCATGGGATTTTAAATCAATAGGCTTTAAGTTAAAGCTTAAAGATAAAATACACTGAAGAACTCCGTTAATAAGTATTTACTTAAATCAATGTTAAAGGCACATTAAATGTAATCTTTAAAGAAAAATAGGTTTTTCTCTTTTTTTATTAAATCGAGGTAGCGCTTGACCACTATCTCATCTCATGTGAGGTGTAGATGCGGCCGAAGGTGGATCACGCTTACTTAGTAAATACCCATTCACCCTGATTTTGAAGACCCCGAGGTTGTAGTCTTGTGGGAACACAGACGCAGGCAATGAGTTCCTCTCCTTAGCAGTCCGAAGAAGGAAGGTGGAACTAAAACGCTTCGTGCGCGATCGAGGAACATCTACCACGAAGGTAATTCGTACAAAATAGATGTACATTCTTCATAGCCGATAGAAAATCGATAGGCACGCTACTTTTCGGCGATGTTGCAGGTTTTGAAGTTGAGAATCCACAAGGATGTCGTTGCCTATAAGCTTCTTTTCTCGCCTTTCAATCGAGTCCAGTGCGGCCAGTTGGTAACGGGCGGACCCATCCCAGAGGTGGCAACAGTACTCCATGCAAGACTTTTTTGGCAATGAACTCGATGTGCATACGGAAGTTCAAATCGGCAGCGAGGTCCACACCAAGGAGTTGGACGTGGTCTGAGATTGGAACAGTCATTCCCCGGAGTGACGGGTTCAGGTCAATAGGACTCCGTTTCGCTGAAAAATGACCCGCTTGACTCTTCGGCGCTTAAAATGTATCACATCCAAAGATGATTTTATTTTAATGTTACTCGTAAACTTCTCGCCAACCCCATGGGCTAAGCTTTATACAAAATAACAAATATTTAGTCGTCAAAAAGACCAAAATACTGACAAGGGACCGGAGTAGTATTTCGGCTTCTATGTCAAAAGTTTAAACTGTCTTTTGAATGTGAAATAAACAGTTTTGGGCGTACTGAATCTTAGATACATCAACATCGCCATCATGTTAATTAGTAACGTGTGTGTCAACGCGAAGTAATTAGCCTGAGGGGATGTTACGTTTCAAATTTAGCTTGAAATCATTTTAATAAAGTGTTTTGCGAACGTTTTCACCATTAAATTTTTAATTTTACGCGTTTTAACTGCGTGCGCTCGTAACGTTCAATTAATATTTTCAGCAAATATTAACAGGGTTCATAGATAAATATAATTACATTTTAGTTTGTACAATATACATCTAATTTAAAGAAGTTAATTTTTTTGTCTATGAACATTATTGCTTTAGAATTATGTCTATGTAAATATTTTTTAATATTATTTCGCTTTCGTTAAGTACAAAAAAATACAAAAAATCTCTTTCCTTCGACATTTCCCGTAATAACTAATTTATCGAAGTCTCCTGACGGATAACGGGCAATGTGACTAAAGTAACTGAGAACATACATATCTCTGAGAGTGGTCTTCAGGCTTAATTCTTCCAGGAAAGATGCATATTTTGATATGCGTAGGCTGTTCCATAAGTGTTGCAATAGAAAGAATGTAACAAGCTTGCACATGTATGACTGAGCGTATCTGCCACTTATTACATGCATTTTGGATGAAATTTCAAGTTAGTAAATACTATTTTAAAAGGCTACTTTTTACCTTTTCACGCATGCGACATCATCTGTACAAAGTTTTCTCATAATGAAAGTCGCCAATGTTTCACAGAAAGAATATAGAGATTATGCGAAACAGTGGCTCACCTCATTCGTGGAGGTACCTCAAGGTTTTTCCCCGACTTAAAACGGACTGCAATGTAGTTTGGTAGTACGGGTTGTTTTCATTGGTATGCAAACAATGCACCAGATGCGGATCCAATACCGTATCGGGTCAGGAGGTCGACACGGTAAAAGCGAACGTTGGTACATTTTATTTAAACGCTGATGCATAAAAATTTCGGAGTACAATTTTGTTACATTTTAATGCTCGATCAACATTGCACTTTACAACAAAATATAATAGTTAATCTTTGAACGGTGCGATTCTGTGAGTTAATGTCGTTTCGTGGAAAACTTCAAACTGGATGTTGGATTTTTTTATGACAGGATGTCTCCCATCATATTTAAAAATCCAACGTCCAGTTACACTTACGCGGGAAGGATTAAATGGTAAGGGGTTTCCATAAATAGGCATTTCAAAGATATAATTATTTTTTCACAGTTCATTTATCTAGGTTCATAAGAATATTGTTATTCCTAGTTCTAGGCTATATAAAATCAGTAGTTCTTTTGGAGGTGAAAAGAATTACTGTATACGGTGCCTACTACAATAAAATAGCAAACTTTGCACAGTTAGCAATACCTAAATTTAAACAATTTTCTGAAGGAGTACACTAAAGAGTAGTATACGTTAGGAAACTTTGTTGCTGACAAAAATGAGTACTGAAATTGAATCTCTACTTATCTATAAAATATAAAATCGTAAACGAGCCTTGTACATTACCTATTTTTTCAAAAAATAAATAAATTTGTACACATTATACTTATGTTATATTGGTGAAAAAAAAAAAGTTTTTAAAATTTTTGTCTGTTTATTTGTGCGTTTGTGCACGCCAATCTCAGAAACGGCTTAACCGATTTGAATGCGGTTTTCACTGCCGTAACGATAGCAAGCTTCCCGTAATATTTAGTGTTTGTTTCATACCGATTACCACGCGTACGAAGTTGCGGGCTCAGCTAGTTATAATATTTAAATTTTTTTTTCTTAATAGAAGATACTATTTGAATGAAAAGGGCTAACAACAGGATGTTTATTGCCGATTCGTTCCTTGTAGAAAACATCTCTCCGTTTCCTGGTTGAATCGAAAATTCATTGAATTTTATGGCTCCATAAAGTCTTTTAAAGTAGTTGTAGATAAACAAAATAAAATTTAAATGTTTTTGTGAACAGTCTCTAGTATACATTATTCACGCATCTAAATACAACAAAAATGGTGTGCTCTGTTATTTCATTGTGATCTTCTATTAAGATTATTGTATGTGCCGCCATTTGGCAACAGTTATAAGTTAATCCTAAACTAAGAGAAAGATTTTGAGTACATATTTTTGCATTTAACTTAAATTTACTGTCCACTGATGGACCAACTAAAGCTTTCTGATTATTTTGCAAGACAGTGACTAGTTTTAGTGGTACGAAGAGATCCTTAATTGTCTCGAATAAGGATACCAAGTCACGAAATTATCCTTGGCACCTGCAAGAATCGCTTACCTCACGTTTTAAAAATCGTAAATATATCCTTACATAGTAAAAAATTAAGTCGCTGCCCGCGTCTCGCTGTCTGTCTGTATATCCGTTAATTCCTTCTAAACCAAGCAATGGTTTTCACTATCAGATAATTTTTCACTGAAGGTTTATATATACAATAGAACCCAATGATTTTAAGCCTAATTACATGCGTGCAAAGCCGGAGGCGGGCCACTAGTTATTCATAAGTTACTCGTTACAAGGTCATCAGAATAATATCTATGAGTTGAAATTTCTGCGGGTTGTAGATTTAGTTTAAAAAAAAACCGACTTACGAAAGCAACTCTTCTATCTGCCTCTTACTATTGTTACGACTAACCATGGAACATTTTGGTAAAAGCACTTGCGCCGGTCGAAAATCTCGAAGGCTCCCCACTATCGATAGTAGTCACGCCACTTCCCGGTTAGTGTCAAAGACAATTGGTCCTTATGTTCACAACATAGAGTTCACATTCAACAGAAATAGCATTCTCGAACTTTCAATGGACTTGTTTACAATCACGGAATAGGAAAACAATTCCGTGTTTGCAATACTTGTTTATTTCTAGTAAATTCGAAATAGATCGAGACGTTTGGCGGCAAATATAAATGGGAGAGTGGCGAGCGGCAGAGACACAGTTGAGCCTGCGATTCGAAAGCGATTTTTGGAGCTTTGTGAAGTTAACTGCGACAGTAAACCAGTGACTCATTAAGGGACAAGTTTATCGGTTTTATCGGACAAGTTTAGCCCTTTTGGAAGTCATCTTAGTTTGTGGAAATGAATAGTTCATTTTCGCCCTTACACGGCAGTTTGACTCACCCCGCATGTAACACTATTTATCATAAAAAAATTAATAAACCCCTAAAATTATTACAGATTTTAAGAGATTATTTTTCTCATGCTGTCTGCTTAACATATTACTTATGAACATTAAAATCAAAATCAAGTATCAATCAATAATCAAGTATAAAGTAAGCTGAGCTTCAAAATCAAATATTTATTGATTTTTTAAAGCCATCACGTCATGTCCATAATAAATATAAATAGAAATAATGTTTGGTAAAAGGATATGTCTCTTTAACTTCTAAGAGAGGTTTCGAAAAGTTTTGAGAGTAAAAGAGGATTTCTAATTTTCTTTCACTCTCAATTGGAACTGAAATTTTGAAACAAAAATACAACAAAAAAATCTCAAAGAAATGTAAATAAAGAAAGTATGCAAGTCCACCTCTTACAATATTTGTTCTTACTGAACACTTTTGACGAAATGAGAAGAATAAATGGAATTCAATTTACAATCAGCATTTTACAGTCTGACATTTTTCACACTAGTAACAGTAGTTCGTTTGCGAATCAGTTGGTTTGAACTTGAAACTTTTCAGTAGCAATAGTGGCCTTTTTTATAATTAAAAAAAAGCCGTTCATTAGCTAGACTCAAAAAGCAACCGCAGTTTTGAGATTTTGAGGTTAAAGCGCAACCTCAAAATCGTGTTGAAAATGCCTACCTTCGTCATGTTCTTAGATATGAGCGATAAGTAAGGACTTGCTTCAGCTGCTGATGATGGGCAAAGTCACTGCCAGCTGGTGAAGATCATCAGAGAGTGGACCGGGATAGTTAACGCAGTTGAGCAGTTCTGACGAGCAAGAAACAGAGAGGATTTTTCCAGGGTTTCTTTTTAAAGTTAAGGTCGGCAGACAGGCAGACGGTCCACTTGCTGGTAGGTGGCTATCGTCGCTTATAACACAAGCAACATCACATATGGTGCAAGTGCGCTGCCGACTATTATAGGATTAAGGATAAGAGATTGGGAAGGGTTAGGAAAAGGGGCTCTGGCATCCCTTCCTCACTCACCGAAACACAACAGCACAAGTGCTGCGATTTTACGGTGGTCTTATGTAAGGGAGTGGTTACTGCCGCCAAACGGGCTACAACGTTAATCAGATGATGCAACAGAGTCATACGATTAATGATCAGAAACGGATTTGAAATAAAGTAACTCCTATTCTCATTGTCGCTTATGTTTATAGGCAAAAGTACGACCTACAAGCAAGTAAATAGCCTGCCTGCCACTCTTTATGTTTATTGTTCTTTCTGAAGCGAAAACATTGATTCCCTTTTTATGAAAATTGCGCTCACGTAGGAGTATGAAATTTGGTATACTTAAAGACTATATGGAGAGAGACTGGAGAAAGCTAATATTTTTATATAATATGCATTAGAAGTACGTTAAATTAATTGAATTAAACATTACACACACTACCGCGTGCTTGACACACGCTGTTTGATACTACATATGTATGTATACTCTTATGGTCAAAGTCTAGTCAAACTGAAAAGAGATTAAAATAGTATGTACTCGTACTTAAAATTTAAATGAATTATGGTCCAAGTTCCACGACCAGGCAACTACTAATAGGTAATATAATTTATTTTCAACATAATATGACGATATTCAAAATAATAAATATTTGCTTTTTATCTTACTTGTGCAACAGCAGACATTTGAAGATGTTCATTTTCATGACAATGTTGACATTTGCCTTACTTTGTAGCCTTAATAATTGACATTCTTCCTAGGAAACAATATGAGAGCATTCAAGCTGAGACCTTTGTCTTGTTACGTCATACGATTCGAAATAAAGAGGTTTATTCGGAACCATTTTCAAAGTAGTTTCTTTGTTGCCAGTATCAAAGGATAAAACTTTCATTTTCAATCTTACTAAGATTTAGCGGTGACATGGTAGGTTGTATAATAATATTTATTCAGCGAATAAACGAATTGTGTGTTCTACTTTTACGAAATGTGTACAATAGTTTTCTACCTTTGCTAGCCGTGGCGTGAAAACACAGGCGAGTGCCTAATTAGAACATACAAATTAATTTGTGGGACTTCGAGGAAAACTTACGAATTTTCTTTGTCGAAATTTTGATTTAGTTGATGTTTTGGCAAAGTATAATTTAGAATAGAAAATACTAAATAATAAGAAGTTTCGTGAGTTAGTACCGAATTCTAAATAAAGTCTGAGTTTTTAATATCAAGAAAAATCACAATTTACACCTGAGATGCAGCCATAAACTAAGCAATTCTTCTGGTCCCAGTTACCATCCCTTACAAAAGATTACCACGAAAAGGAACGTATCATATTATTTTTCGGTGCGTAACGGAGAATGCCAGGGACATTTTCCTTTTCCTATTTTTTCCCCTTGACAATTCTTCCCATACATTTATCCCAATCTTGAAAACCCCCCCTGGTATTGCAAAGTTCCATCTGATAGGTCTGTCTATCTGTTGCACAATCTAATAAAAATACTGTATTTGTGTGCACAAATACAGTGTACAAATACATCCAACACAAAAAAAAATACAATGCGAACAAGTAGTTCCTGAGATTAGCACGTTCAACCATAGAAACAAACAAATTCTTCGGCTTTATAATATTAAGTATAGATAAACATTGGTCAAGTGATTAAAGCGTTTGTCTCAGTGCTCTGTCTCAGCAGGCTCGGGTTTCATTCCCGGAAGGCCATTTTTGGAAATGAACTTTTCAAAGCAAGTTCTCTGAGAACTAGTGGCAGGGCACAATGCGTTTAGCAGTCATTTAGGCAGCCCGTCGGGCGATAATAATCACCCCTACAGAAAACCACGTCGTGCTGTTTTGAGTAAGAGATGCCAGACATTATTTCCTTATCCCATCCTAATTTTTTATCATTAATTCTACTAAGGTATACAGACACTTGCAGCACCTGGGGCGCGTTGCTTGTGCTATATGCGACGGTACCATAAAGTAGACCGTCAACCTGTCTAACGACATGTACATAAAAAAAGTCGTTTAAATCTTCCTTTATGACAAACAACAAAAGTCATACTATACCCCCAAATTATTTTTCAGTTACAAGTCACAGTGTAAATGAAGCCAATTCCCTGTACTTATTCCTTCGAAACTTTATTACTGTGTTTCCAACTAAAGATGTAATACTTAAATTTTTATATCCTTTTCGTATTACTTTATGACGACAACGAAAGTAAAGCTTCATGTACACTGCTACACAAATTTAATATAGCAATGTACGTACTTATTTTCTTAATAAACTAGTATACTTAGTAATAAGTGTCGCAATTAGTGGAGAATCTTCTTATTCATTGCTCATACATAATTCAGCTTGTAAAATACTTAAGAGAAAAAAATATCTATATATGTACATACACACACACACACACACACACACACACACACACATATACTTGGTAATAGCCCCAAGTATCGTGGGCAATGCTGGTAGCTCGGCCTTCGACATGATACTGTAAGACTTCCATTGCTAATTTCTTGCTAGAAGGCCGGGGGTCGTCGAGGATCTGTTTTAATAGTGATATTTTTTATGTAACAGACTGAGGGGCCTGTGGGCTGGTAGGTATCTGGCTGCCGTTGTCTATTAATACATGCATCGCCATAGTGCTGCAAGTGCCTTAGTATGACTAAGGCTCTGACATCAGTAACTCACTCACAACAGCACCACATTCTGTTATTTGATGGTGCTCTTAGCTACGATCCTTAGGAACGAAAAGAAAAGAAGCCACAAAAAACACTAACGAAATGAAATTAGAACATTTATGTTATGCGATAAGTCGGTGGCTAAGGACGACCGCCCGATGAGAACCCACATTTACCGAGACAGAGAGAATGTGAAACAGCGGCGGGTCACAGCTAGTAAGATAGAAATTTTTATATAATCATATAAAATTTTAATAATAATATATTGTATATCGAATGGACAATAAGATAGTTTTGTGAGCTATCGTAAATAAATAGTATTTTAGTTTAAATTTTAGATATCATTTTCCTGGTAATTCATAAATATACGTGCACGGGAATGCTTTTCCTCAAAACTCATTTCCAACAATCTTGTGACGATGTCTTCGGTGTCTTCAGTTCCTAATGTAAAGCCAAAAAGAAAACGCGGACTAGGAAAAATTTGTTGCAGACCTTATTAACAAGAAAACCTGACGTTTCAAAGTAATTTCGAGAACATTCGCCTAACATCTGCAGTCGGAATTAAAATTCGCCGTCTCCAAGCACCAGCTAGTATTTTTCACACTTAATATCATTTTCCGCTGCACAAGACCGCTGTGAAATTAAAATAAACTCTCTGCCATGTTAGTACGTGCTGAAAAAAAAAACTGACTTTATATATTTTTTCACAGTTCGCCCTTAACACTGTACGCAGATGTAAAGTTGAGGAAAAGATATTTAGTAATCATATATATTATTTTATCTTGAATTTAAATATGCTTTGTTAGCGTTTAAATCAGGCCGAAATCTGTCAAATGCCAATCATGTTGGTGGGGAAGTGTTGCTGTTTTGAAAATAGTGTAGCCAGTGGTAATAAATAATAATAATAATAAAAATAACAATGCATTTATTTGCTCCACACAATCACATTTAACCACACAAATGATACAAATAATCTTAATTTAAATTGATACATACAATTATGGTTGTAACTGTGTGAGAGCCCGGTGCCCGTGGTAGGTATTGAAGAATAACTGCCGGGTCTCACTCCGCAGGTTGCACAAAGTTGACACCCACAAATTTGCAAGAAATTATAACTGACTTAAATACTAAAAATTCTATAATCTCTATATATAAAAATGAATACCCATTTCCCTTGGTCACGGCATCACGCGTGAACGGGTAGACCGATTTTAATTCGGTTTTCACTAATGGAAAGAGGGATAAACGGGGATTGTTCATATATATAAAAATTGCACCACGGGCGAAGCCGAGGGCGGGCCGCTAGTATAATATAAATATGGTTACTAAAATATATTGTACCGTGGACGAATATTTTTTTCTGTTTCTTCGTAGTCTAAACTCTTAAGCCATTTTGTGACTACTGCTTTGCATCTAGGATGTGGAAGAGGATATATTAATAATATGGAATTGATAATGTTGTAAAGGTATCCGCTAAGAAAACAGTAGAACTGATATGAGATGCACAAGTTGAATCTTCTGGATGGGCAATCCATTATTACTCCTGTCTGGCAGTTTTTAATAAAAGTACAATAAAATGTTCATCATTGGGTCATTATTCAAAATATATAGGTTATAACCTTACACATTTTATTAAGCTGTAAGTGCATAAGTTATCTTTCAATAAATATAACTGTATTGTATTTATTGAAGCCATTGTATACGATTTAATGATTAAAGTTGACAAATACACTTTTTTTTTTTATTTTTTATGTTAAGGTCGACAGACAGGCTGACGGTCCACTTGATGGTAGGTGGCTACCGTCGCCTATAACACAAGCAACGCGACAGCTGCTGCAAGTGCGCTGCCGACTACAGTAGGATTGGATAAGGGATTAGGAGGGGATAAGGAAATGGGCTTTGGGATCCCTTACTCACTCACCGAAACACAACAGCACGTATATGCTGTTATTTCACGGCGGTATTCTGTAAGGAGGTGGTTACTGCCGCCAGGCGGGCTGCCCAAATGACTGCGAAACTTTAAGAAGCAAAAAACAAATATTTTTTGTTATTGAAAATTGATTTTCAATTTCAGTTCCACTGGATAAAGATCTTTGTTCTGAAGCCAATCCTCGGAATACAGAGTGTCGGAAATTAAATTAGAATAAACATAATTAAACAGTTGGCCCCATTCGCTTCGACTTTCAAAATTACAGGATTTAAGGCATTAAATGCCGCCCCGATGCTAATCCACGCCGGGCCAGGAGAAATATATTGTGCCCTTCGCATGCGAGTGTACTTTTACTAATTAATTCATTAGCATACTAATTTCTGTGACCTATGCTCGTCTGAGACTTGAACTAATCGCGTCTGGAAAAGTTTTTAATCGAGCGAATAAATATTCTATGAAAATACTACTCTTTTCCCGCGACTTTGTCCGTAGATTTTACTATATTTCGGCTGAACAATTAGGCGACCAAATTATAGGTTATATTTTCAGTTAACAATCTCTATATATAAAAAAGAAATCCTATTTCGCTTGGTTACGGCATCACGCGTGAACGGGTAGACCGATTTCAATTCGGTTTTCACTGATGGAAAGAGGGATAAACGGGGAATGATTATATATATAAAAAATTACACCCCGGGTGAAGCTGGGGGCGGGTCTCTAGTGATTTATAATAGTCAGTCATTTGTATAGAAAATCTAAATATCGTTCAATAAACAATTCTAAGAAAGTTTTAACAAGTCTCAAACAGGAATTTAACATTAGATTAAAAAACATCATTCAAAACCAGGCCATTTTTTTAAATTTTAACTTACACTTTGGAGATTTCCGTAATAAAATTATTTCTCAATTTCAGTAATTTCCTTTGAATACTTCAGAGTTTGTAAATGGGAAAACATTCAAAAATTTATTAGTTTATTGGAACAATTGGATTTTTTAATACTTTCAAACTGAGCTATCTATGAAACGCCATTACCAAATTACATGATATTTTCCCAGAAAAATCTATAATTTCTTCTTACCTAATGGTACAAGTTTCAACCGTTAAAACGAAAATACCACACACTGATGGCCCAACCTCCATACAAAACTGATTGATCTCCTTTCAAGTATAGTTTGTAACATTTTAAAAGTAAGGAAAACTTCAACGGGGTGAAAATAAACAAATAAAAGGTTGAGTGATTTCCTATCTGAATGCCATTGAAATTCTAGGAACGGTTTTAAGTGGCGTTGTACGAACGTGGGAACTCAGTAATAGGTATTTGGGAGTATATTTTGTCTCAACTTACTATAATGTGAATAACCGAAGACAGAATGCGACGCAACACATTTGCGCCACTTATTCAGCTTGCGAAAATAATAAAACATACGCCAGCAATTCCAATATTTTGGAAAAAAACCTTTATAGATGGTAGCTATTGAGATACCAATTTCAAATGTACATTATATGTAGGATGTTTCCATGGAAAAACATTTTTAGTTTTAGTTAGTAATTACAAGAACTCAATCAGCGAAAATGTCACAAATTTTCTGCTGCAATTTTTTTGTTGCAATGCAAACCTTCATATTATGTTGCAAACCTTCATATAATGTTCCAGAAATGTCATGTTTTTAGGGTTCCGTACGTTCCCAAAAAGTATAAAATTCCCATTTAAGTACACAAAAATATGTTTTCGTTACATTAAATGGGCAAAGTAATTAAAAATTAACCAGCGTCAACCATGTTTAATATTTGTTAGAATACTTTATTAGATGTTTTCGTTTTTAGGGTTCCGTACGTCCGAATAAAAAAAACGGAACCCTTATAGGATCACTCGTGTGTCCGTCTGGTCCGACCATTCCCCCCCCCCCCCCTTATCTCCGAAACTACTGACCCTAAAATTTTGAAAAATAATAATACAGAAATTAGTTTTCTACTTACAGATTATAGAAAAACCTATTAGAAGTCCGTGATATTAAAATAACATGGTTAATCACTCAATATTTTGCGGATAGGTAACATCGTACGGAACCCTCTTCACGCGAGTTCAACTCGCACATGTCCAGTTTTTTTTTAATCTATTGCTACGACCTATAATTAATGATTAATCATGGAATTACGCAGTATGGAATAAGTAAGGTGTTTGAGTTAGAAAGTGCCCTCTTAAGTAAAACTATCTTCAAAATCATATCATAATTAATACAAGATGTGAAAATGTAAGAAAATTCCAACAAGTATCAAGATCACTTGTAGTGCGTAACATAGTTATTAATTGTTGTTTACAATATTCATTGACTTCGATTGTTTTACTTGAAGTAGGGTCTCAAGTGTTTTCTTAACTTGTAAAGTGTTACTAACTATAAATGTTGATGAAAGGTCACATTTCATCAACACAGATCTTATAAAACGTCACTTAACTTTGCAACTGGAAAGGTGTACCCGTTTAAGATTCGCTTTGTAGAATCAGTCAGTGTGATGTTCTGACTGAGTGAAAGGTCTATCTATCTAGTTAGTAGCTATTCCAAAGATAAACAAATAATGTAAAGTTTTTTAGGAATTATCGTAATATTGGGTAAAACGGTCCACTTGATGGTAGGTGGCTACCGTCGCCTATAACACAAGCAACGCCACAGCTGCTGCAAGTGCGCTGTCGACTCCATTAGGATTAAGGATATGGGATTGGAAAGGGTCAGGATATTGGGCTCTGGCATCCCTTACTCACCGAAACACAATAGCACGCGTGTTGTTATTTCACTGTGGTTTTCTGTAAAGGGGTGGTTACTGCCGACAGACAGGTTGCCCAAATGCCTGCGAAACGCAGTATGCTTTACAGATCCAGACCAGAGCCACCTTTTCCAAGAAAAGTTCATTTCCAAAATTGACCCCGCCAGGAATCGAACACAGGAACCCAAGAACAGAGCCTTAAGGCAAGCACCCTAACCACTCATCCAACGGGCTCGTCAAATTAGCTTATTACATATGTTTAATCTTATCACTTGCATCAGCTTGGAATGCTCCCTAGTGTTACCACCTACCATAAGTAGACGGTCAGTCTGCATGCCACGCTTAATCAAATTTTTATGGCAAGAAAGTATCTGATTGTTTGTCTGCTTGTCTTGCTGCTAAATACATTGGGATGTATTATTCAAAATAATTTTGACAATTATATCCAAGGGTTTTGTATAAAATAGTCTAATTAAATAAGTAAAAATAAAAACAGTGCGAGTTGAGCTCGCGTGAAGAGGGTTCCGTACGATGTTACCTATCCGCACAATATTGAGTGATTTACCATGTTATTTTAATATCATGGACTTCTTATAGGTTTTCCTATAATCTATAAGTAGAAAACCAAATTTTTGTATTTTTTTCAAAATTTTAGGTTCAGTAGTTTCGTAGATAGGGGAAATGGTCGGACAGACGGACACACGAATGATCCTATGAGGGTTCCGTTTTTTTTACGGAACCCTAAAAACGAAAACATCTAATAAAGTATTCTAACAAATATTAAACATGGTTGACGCTGGTTAAATTTTAATTACTTTGGCCATTTAATGTAACGAAAACATGTTTTTGTGTACTTAAATGGGAATTTTATACTTTTTGGGTATTTGTATTTAAATGGAAACATTAAATTAACATTGTCATTTGTTTTGTTCCAATGATAAAAGAATAAAATAAATAAAACTCTACAATGAGATATTTAAAATAGCCACCTGTAAAAAACAGACTTTAAAAATAAATGTATTCTGTGTTTTAATAATTTATGAAACAATGGCATTGGGGTTGTGCTTTGTCCTCGTTTAATATATGTCTGTAAAGGAATCGACGGAGGGAGTATTTAGTGCTTTGGAATTTGAAAACGGTCATGCCGAATTGTATATATATCTAATAAGTTAATTAAATGCTTTCACATTTTATTTGGTCAATACACTTATTAATAGATTCTTACTTCATTTATTTCTTAACTAGCTGTGTCCGCGACTTCGTACGCGCTGCAGTTTGTTTTTTGAATCTCCCACAGGAACCTAACATTTTTTCAGGTTAAAAAATATCCTATATGTTAATCCAGGCAATATCTGTATGCCAAGTTTCATCCGAATCTGTTCAGCCGTTTTTGGGTGATTAAGTAATACGCATCTAGACATTCGCAATTTATAATATTATTAGAATTAGGATTCAGTTGTAATACTGTTAAATAAAGAAAGTAACGAAGCGGCCTTAAGTGCCAATTTTAAAAGGCCTTGTTAAGGCTTTGCTTGCGAGCTAATTTCAGGAAATACACTGACCTTCAAAACTAAGTACCATACTTTTAAAAGGGCAATTTCTCTTATACAATAGAAGCTAGAGTTTTGAAAAAAAAAAAGGATTTGAAAATGAATTTATTTTATTATATAAAAATTGCATAGTCGATGATCTTCTATTAAGAAATGGCTGAAGAAAACTTTATAAACAAAAACGCTCCTTTTCAAATTGCCTTTATACTTTTGACTTAATTTTTTGTTTCTCTCATTTATTTCTTGAAGTTGTCTACAGCACGTAAACTTTATTTATCATGCTTATTTCTCCTGAAGAATGTGCAACAATCATGGCTTTTCTGGAACTAGGCATCAGTATGCATCGTGCTGCAATATGGCGAATGAAGCGAAGGTACGAAGAAACTAGAAACCATCTAAAAATACTTTGTAATGGTAAACCCAGGTGCTCTAGTAGTTGAGAATATAATATAATTTCCATTCCTACCACCTAAGGGTTCTAAGACAGGCCCTGATGGAAGAATGGGAGAATATTTCCTGCTAAATCTCGTCTTCAGTTTGCCAAACAGACTTTCAGCTGCAATCAGAGCCCGAGGTGGCAATACCAAGTATATAAATTTAAACAAGACGTAAAACATACTTATAAATGTTGTTTGAGTTTTTTGCCAGTGAGTTAAAAATGGCTATTTTTACATCTCATTTTATAGAAAGAGTGTGAGTGTACAATATTATAAATTAAAGCGAAAGTTTTTGGGGATGTATGTTCCTCAATAACTGAACGAATTTAGATGAAATTTGGCGCACAGATAGTTTATTATTTGGATTAACATATAGGATACTTTTTATCCTGGAAAAATGTCAGGTTCAAATGGAAATATGCATATCAAAATAGTGCCATTCTTACATAAATAGCGTGTTGTCACATTTGTATTATTACGTAGTTACAATTTGTATAAATAATGTTACAGCCTGTGCTGTAATTCAACACGGAAAAGTGCCACTTTGGCGCGTCGTCAGCAAACGCTGGCTATAAATCCTTTCTAACACAATATTTAATAGGGTGTATACTTCGCTTGAAGTTTAGCTTACTATTTCTAAGGTGGAGTATTGAAAATCCCTTGTCCGTGGTCCATCATAAACTTGTGTTCTGTGCCCAATTATTTTGTCCGTATTCTTTCGTTTTAGTTGTTTTTAATACAATATAAACATGTAAAAAAGAAAAATCGTTCGAATCGAATCGAAACTATTGGGTCGTTGTTATCCCTCCAGCTCAAAGTTCTAAGTGTACTGTGTTTTACCTCTTATCCCTTTTTGCAGGATATTAATGAAAACCTAGGATTTTCTTCGGAATAATGTGATCGACGTTTAAGAAAAATAAAAACTTAAAATTTCATATTTGATTAATTCAACATATTGTCTATAATTATCAATATCTATACATATAATAAAATCGTAAACAAGCCGTATATTAAAGATTAAAGATATTAAAGATTTTTTCAAAAAAACAATTTGTACATTTTGTATTATGTTAACGAGGTCAAATAATTAGTTTTTAGATTTTTTGTCTGTTTGTCCGTGCGTTTGTGCACGGTAATCCCGATTTGAATGCAATTTCGATTCATGTATTGCAGCAAGCTTGAAAACCTTTTTTTACAAACAAAAAAGTTACGCGCTATACCGAATACTGCGCATACGAAGTTGCAGACTCGGCTAGTACAAAATATATTTATTAACAATTATTCACTACAAATCGAATAAGTTGATTAATAGAATCTGTTGAGAATTTTCATGAAATTTCAAAAATTAATTAAATTTCAAAAATAAAATTCTTTAAGTCGATAACTACTTTGTGATTTCTTCAATCGAGAAAATTTCGTTAAATTATGTCTTTATCCAATGTAAGTATTCTTAATTATAATTTTATTTAATTAACGAGCCCGTTGGATAAGTGGTTAGGGCGCTTGCTTTAACGTTCTGTCTTAGGGGTCCCGGGTTCGATTCCCGGCTGGGTCAACTATGGAAATGAACTTTTCAAATTTGGCTCTGGTCTGGATTTAGAAAGTAGTGGCAGGGCATACAGCGTGTGCGGTGGAGCTGCGGAAGAGTGTTTGTCCGACCTCTCAACTTCACCAATAGCGGGCGAGGACGACGCCAAGAGGTTTAGTCGGTAGGTCTGTCATGTGCACTATAGACAACTGTTATGAGTGGGGACTACCAGAACACTGGACTACGCAGAGTCCAACATGCGTTGCTTATATTTACGTAGCGCTGTTATCGACCCTAGTATCACAGTATGGTCTGCAGCGCACTTGCAGCACCTCTGGCATTGCTTTTATTATGGATGGTGGTAGCCACCTACCATGAAATGAAACCGTTAGCCTGTCTGTCGACCTTAACATAAAAAATTCTATCTATTAAGTGTATATCGTAAACAAGCCATGTCTGTACATTAAATATTAAAAAAAAACTTGTACTCTTATGTTACAGAAGTCAAAATCTCAGAAACGGCTTAACCGATTTAAATGCGATTTTCACTGATGTATTGTAGCAGGCTTCCAGTAACATTTACTTTTGTTTCATTCCAATCGGTTTATAAACAATACAGTTATGTGCTATATCGAATTAAACGCGTACGTAGTTGCGGAATCAGCTAGTTTAAATTTTTTTTTATTTGCATTTAGTTGCTTATATAAAATTCTAATCTAGGATTGGCTATTCCGCTTAATACGCCCTTTTAATAGCCGTGTACTAAAACACTTCTATGTTTAAAACATGTTATGAATAACATCTGATAAACGTCTGTTGAAGAAATAATTACGGCTGGTACTGAGAAGGTCCTATTTAAAAAATAGGACCTTCTCAAGCACTCATGAGTGTTACAAGCATATATTTTTAAGAAACCGTTGAATTTTCAGCGTTAAAATCCTTTTCGAAATTGAAATAGGTTAGTTGAATATTTGAATTTAAAACTTGGAACTTCGTATTCCAAATACATATATTTTTCAAGTAGTGGAACTCATTTGAAACGTCTAGCGTACGATTCATGAACAACTTAAATACGCTTTTGAAAATGTAATGGCGAACAAACGCATCGATGTATAACGTCCAAGCAATGTCGCTTTGCGCATGCAGCCTTCAACCTATTCTGAATTTCTGAGACAGCTAAGTTCAGTTGACGTCTAGTTGCCGTGAGAGAGAGAGCTGTGTTTTGTGCTGTTATTGTTTTCCGAAGTTTTGTTTGACAGTTCGGTGAAATAGAACTGAACATTGTGTTGTGTTTCTAAGACTACAGTTTATGTATATTACTAATTTGATCTAAGTTGGACTCGGTAAAGGTGAGTGGTAATTTTTTTTAAGTAACAATAATTCTAAACCTGTATTTTTTTTTAATTTGAACTCACAAAATACTATTAAGTGAACCTTTAAAATCTGTTTTAATAACTATTATTTTTACAAATAATGGTGTTATCTTCGTTATCATTTTATAAACTTTTTATTGTTAAACTTTTATTTAGACCCCTTCAACAAAAAATCTATTTTTTTTAAATTATTGAATATTTTTAATATTACTACCATTAAGTATCCGTTTGACTGCCAATCATGTTCTGAAGCAAACAAACAGTACAATTTTACAATTTTGTACTAACCTCGGCGATTTAGTAGACATACCTACAAACTTAACATTAACGGATAATTAATTATATGGGAAGACAATTATACTAAAACAGAAAGCTACCTAAAAATTTACCTAAAAATTAAAAATAGCCTGTCTTCGCACGGATTGGATTTTTTCTGCAATTTTTATTTTTGATTAAAGATAGGTTTGATCTTGGCCACATCTGTAGGAAAAAAGAGGCCGACGATGGAACGAGCTCACCCAGAAGATGCCTATTTATTCGAACCTTGAAAATATTTGGGTTGTATGAGCTCGGAAATACAGATACAGACGCCCGCAGGGAGTTCCAATCCTTAGCAATGAGCATTAGGTATAAAAGATAAAAAATATATACATATATAAATAAGTTAAAGATAAAAAATATTAATTTTAAGATATAAAGATTATAAAAATACACGAACCTCTCTCGTTTATAACTTTTTCCATTGGCCAAAACCGTATATCAAAATCCGTTTGATGGTTAAGAAGTTTAGACCTGTTTCGCTTCAAAGGTCCAAATACTATTAAAGATATTCTGAAATACCTTTATTTGGTATTTCAACTCTATTATATGTAAAACGTATTAATAACATTATAGAAATCATTTATCATACATGGGCCACCTCATATATTAAATATGAATATATTTTAATGAACAATAATATATACATATATACAATTAACTATTTACTCAATATTTTACAATACTTACAAAAAAAAATATTTACAAATTCCATGCATGCTAGCTCCATTACCTCGTTGTAGCAATGTTAATTTGCTGACCGAGGAAGTGATCATGTCCCCACACCCCGCAAAAATGGACGACCACTTATTTCTCGGAACAAGGGACGTCTCATATCATTTCATATAATTTGGTTCAAGCATTGAAGGTGCATCAATGGTTGCAAGAGACCGATGGATGATGTCATTTATGCTGGCGTGCTTTGAAAAACCAGGAAAGTATGTAGTGTCCCAAGCGTTCGACATCTCTACAACAGGGACATCAGGAATACACATTTCCATACAAAGCCGATGGGCTATATACCCATAACCAAAGATCCAAGTTGTTACATAACCCACCTTTAATGGTGGCTTAATATGTATGCAATCGGCAAGGAATATGGTAAAATAAAAAAATTATGGGCGCCAGCTAATTAGCCTAGTAAATAAAACGGAAATTAGCACTTAAAAAAATATATTTAACATAAACAAAAAAAAACCACAGATATACACGGGTAGTAAATTTAGATCAGGGTGAGGTCCTAAGCCGTATGCGTGAAGTTAATTTATATACAAAATCTTATTCGAACCACTGTTTTCACTTTATGATAATTTAATAAACTCATCTGGATTGGGAAAGGATGGACGAGCTCATGACTAAATAACGTTCTCAATCACGACGTCCTTAGCAGCAATGAAAGCTGAAGTCGTAGCAGCAACGGGACTTCCGGAGTGAAGTCCCGTTGTTTGGCTCCATCCAGTGTCGAAGAAGAACCAAAGAAGACTTGGCAGTTCCTTCGTCACCAACAAGCAAAGAAGTTACAGGCTCGAATAATATAGGGGCTTCCAGTTTATGCTTCCAAGTTGAAGAAGATAAAAAAAAATCCTGCTTCCAATCTTGAACTAAACTTGAACTAATATCTATAATTCCTTTTATTTCTGAACTTGTTCCCTGGAAAATGCATTAGAAATGTCTAAGCACATAAACATAAGGAAGAATGTGCCTGACCAGTGAGAATCTAAAATTTAATATACAAGATCCCTAAATGTTATTAATTTGGTCAATAAATGGTCAGGCAAAACAAGAACAAATAATATTAAGAAAATACATTAAAATAAGTAGCTGTAAAGATATAACGAGACTCAAATTAAAGTTACGAATTTACAATCAATTTAAAATAACTAAAACGAATATTAAAAAACATATAAAAAGTGCTGAGAAAATTTGGATATTCACAAAACGTAGAGTGATAACAAAATGGCCGGCGAAAGCAAGCCTACTTTAGTATTAATAAACACAGAAATAAATACCAACACCTATTATAAATAAGATGAAATAAATCCATGAAATAAATCGGGGATAAATTAAATAAAATATAATGAAAAAATTCGCAATGTACATACACCAACAAGGCCAAAAGCAGAATGGCTCTGTCTGCGACGGAGACAAAATTTTGAGACAAACGAAAATTTTGAATTGATATTTTAGAACCAAGAATTGACAAAATTAAAAAAAAGAACTGATTAAAAATACTAAATAACCTTAAGAAGTTAATAAAAAATGAGGTAATATATCTAATTTATAACATTTAGAAATAATAGTAGAAATAATTTTCTATCGTCTACACTATGGAGAGTGTGCATCTATACTGTACGATTTAATCCAACCGGAACCGTTCCACTTGCGGACCACTAGACGTGGGCAAGGGTTTCATCCCTTCGCATTTACTAGGTAAGCGTGGTCCACCTTCGGCCACATCTGCACCTCACATCAAGTGAGATAGTGGTCAAGTGCTACCTCGATTTCATAAAAAAAAAAAAGTACAAAGTGGCAATTGCCGACTTATAATTTCTTCCCAATTTGTTTATCCAAAGATTGACTCTACTAATATTGATATACAAATTAAATTATTTACTGATCATTAAATTTATTACTTTACATGTTGTTATTGCAAATTAATTTTTTGATGTTATTTGGAGGTTAATTAAAATTTAGATAATTAGTTAATCAACGCCTTAAACACTTTATGATCACTTGACAACTCTCCCAACGAGAGATGAGCGCGTCGATGAAATTTAGAAAATAATTATCCTATAAAATCGCAGAGAAAATTATATACTCGTATTTTAGCTCCATAACGATTCCTTTTTATACGATATATTCTATAGACAAATATAATACACAATTTTATTGGGCGAAGGTATGCGATAATCGTGTCGTAAATTTTCCGACTGAATTGGTTACATTGAGTTACCGTGTTTTAAAGGGGATATATGAAATCTGAATGCTTTTAAATCAATTGAGACCGGGACTATGTTTATTGTAACTGTCTTATTTAAACGTTCAATGTATCAGTCTTACTGTTTCCTATTGGATTCGTAGCAAAAAATAGGCAAAATACAATAGGGGATCGGACAGTAATCAGATTAAAATCTAAAATGTACTTAGAAAGAAAATATATAATTTTTTACGATTATTTATCAAATAATAATTTAATATAATTCATTTAAATATTTTTAAATGAAGAAATAAAATTTTATTATTTACAATATTTTTAATCTATACTGAAACACCAATCACAGTGCGTGACGTCATTTGTGGGCAATCATTGTCTTATGCCAATGCAGCTGTTTTGTTATGATATGACCACAAATGACGTTACGCGCTCTCAGATGAACTGTCGTGGCGTTTTGGCGGCATTTTCAAACAAACAATATTAAAACATGATTTTGAGTACCTAAAAGGCTATAAATAAATAAAATAGTATTTTTTATGGAAATAAATATCCATGAAGATTAATTTAAAACACTTTCTGAAAATTTGTCCGATCCCCTATTACGTCAAGTCGCGTAGATCCGCCAATTAATTGCCCGCGAGTTAACGTATAACCCAAAACTTTTGATAAGCTCACTGCATTCCACAGCCATAAACTCGGCTATAATTAGAGCCTGACAGAACACAACCGTGAAATAAGTGTGAAATAACACAGCGAGTGTTTCTTTCTTATCTCTGGTCCTTTATCTTATCAAGATCGTTAAAAACCCCAATGCAATGTTCAGACCAAATAAGAACTGGACAGAATTTTCCAGACTATATAGTGAAGCCGGTTTTATAAACACTTGTGCGTGTATTGAGGTTTTGTGTACCAAGCTATAACCTCAATTTTTGTTTATTTTTATTGAAAATATTGCTTTCCAAGTTTATTTACTTGTGAAATATGACTAGTTTTTAGACCCTTGTAGACTGGTTGCTTAATTAATAAAGCGAGGTATAGTTTGCATATGTGTGCGAGTAGCCGTGTATGTTATACGGCGAGGCCTAGTTTTATCGGCTTCACCCTGCCGTCCATTTTTAGTTCTTATTTTATCTGTGCCCCTATGGTTATGTTGTAGGCGTCAGTAGGCACTTACCATGAAGTGAACCGCCAGCATGCCATTTTACTTAAAAAAACATATATCTCAATATCAATTTAAATAAATTTAAAATTAATATTGCGTTATATGTTTTCTCGTAATATTGTTTGATTTCTTTCGTAAAAAGAAAAATTACATTCGACTTATTGTCAATATGCTCTCTATTATCTAAGTTAAGATAATTGTATTTGTCTAACTCGGGGCTACCTACCTTAAAATGGATAGGACTACACCTAATTTCTAGCAGTTAACCAAAATTTACTTAACCCAAAGCAAAGTGCTGTGTATAGCAGCAGTAACCACTCTCTAACAGAAAACTCCCGATAGGTAACAGCAGTTGGTCTGTTGTGTTTTGGTGTGGGTTAAATCATTGCCTTAACTAATTCTTCTAACACGCAAAGGGAAGCGTGGGCCACTAATAAGACTTAGGACCTTATATCGTAAACCGCAAAATTTATAATATTACTGGCGTAGAAAAACAATGAGTGTTGTATGTCATAACTTCAAAATATGTTACCCCTCGATTTTTCCATTAATTTAATCTATCTATGAATCCCCATTTCCCTTGGTCACGGCATCACGGGTGAACGGGTAGACCGATTTTAATTGGGTTTTCACTAATGGAAAGAGGGATAAACGGGGATTGTTCTTATGTATAAAAATTGCACCCCGGGCGAAGTCGGGGGCAGGTCGCTAGTCTATTATATAAAAATGAATCCCCATTTCCCTTGGTCACGGCATCACGCGTGAACGGGTAGACCGATTTTAATTCGGTTTTCGCCAATGGAAAGAGGGATAAACGGGGAATGTTTTAGGGTATATAAAAATTGCACGCCGGGCGAAGCCGGGGGCGGGCCGCTAGTATCTATATAAAATGAATCCCCATTTCCCTTGGTCACGGCATCACGCGTGAACGGGTAGACCGATTTTAATTCGATTTTCACTAATGGAAAGAGGAATAAACGGGGAATGTTCATATATATCGTCGCCTTAGTAGTGAAGTGAGCTATTCCACACTAAATTGGTTCCAAGATAATGACAATTGAAATAAATAAGCACCCACAAAAAATTCTTACAATTTTTTGTGAGAAGGTAATAATTAATGTGTTGAAATTAAGGAAGTTCGATTTAAGTGCCCTTTTTTTTGTTTCTTTTTTGTTCCTAGTTTCATTTAACTCCTTTCACGTCTTCTGAGGAAAAAAAAACAACTTCTACTTGAGCTATCTCTTAGATCTCTTCACCACTAGAATCTCCGTTTAACGCTGAGTATGATGATGTTTATAACTCAATTTAGTTGGGTTGAAAAGAGCTGGTGAAAAGAGCTAACCCAAACTTTTAAAATACCCAAGCTGCCTTGGTAGGCGACGATATAAAAATTGCACCCCGGGCGAAGCCGGGGACGGGTCGCTAGTAAGCAATAAAAATACTTTGATATTTGAAGAGTTTTTTCCTGTTTTATATTCTGATAATTACCTACTAAAATCATTATTATATGTATAATTTGGGGGGGATTTTCATCTTTTAGAAGGGGGGGGGGGTAATAAATTAGTTAGGGAAACCCTGATCTAACCCCCTCCATTTACCCTATCCTTCTGAACATATTCAAAGTCGGTAGGGCATTGGCATTCTATCTGGCGTTTCTTATGTTATGGGCGACGATAATCGTAACATACCATCAAATGAATCACTACCATAAGCCTGCTTGCCGAACTTTACTTAAAGAAATTATTTGATTACAAATTTTACTGGTAATCGGTTCAATGATAATTTATTTTACTTCGAACATAAATAAAGATGAAAAAAGGTACCCGCTTACCTATAAAAGGTAAAATAAACATCATTCGAAGTTTTTAAAACTCTCCAGTGATCCGGGAGCTTACTCAACAGTATTCTAAACATCCTCTGCCGTGCCCACAGGGGATTATCGTTGTAGACATTTTATTGTTTATTCGCTAGAAATTTCAAAGTTTATTTTTGGGTACAACACATTATACATATCCTTTTTCATGTTGTGTAATTTCAATATAACAAAGGAAGTTTTCTTATTTTCTTTCGTCTATAATGATTGATGTTCAATTTTATACTTGACGAGCGAAGCAGGAAAACCCATTTTGAATACATTTTTATTATTGAAAACACGCCCCGACTTCACCCCTATGTCAATAGTTTTTCAAATAGTGAAAGAATTTTTCAAATAGGTGCAGTGGTTCCGGAGATTAGCCTTCACGTATATTACGTTATATTCACGTAGCTTTCTCTCTTATTAGAGTCAGTACATACTCGTACTATAAAGTCCCCATTTTTCTCTGTCTGTCAGTATGTGTGCACTAATCTCGGAAAGATATGAACGGATTTTGTTCCTAATTATATAGATTGGAAGAGAAATTTCTGAGAATGGTTTTTATGTGTATAATTATGAATATCTTATTTTTATTTGCCGAGGTATCACGGTTTTTGTCAAAGAGCTGGGTGCCTCACGCGCACGCCGCAGCGGAGCGTGTCAGGGTTCGGCTGATATTAGTATAGATAGAAACGATTAATCTTTAAAGACACTAATGACCTACTAACTGTGACTAGTTTGAAGGCATTATACGCCATTTTTTGAAGACCACCGTATTGTCTATCGGTGCGTGAGTAACAGTTACTAGAACCCATTTCTCTATCCCCACCTGGTTATCGTTTATCCTATCAGGTCGCAGATACTTTGCATCCACCCGGTATTGTTCTTGTCCCTAGACTACGCGAAAAATAAAATTTTACTAACTAATTTTGCGAACTAGAGCGATTGTGGTGAATATCGTATAATACTACTTATAATAACTAAATTGATAACCTTTCTTTTGTTTCTCGCAAAAGATGTCCTGCCTATTGCCATTTTAATTATTTTTTTCGAAGAAATTAAGATGAGAGATGGATCAAAATAATAACAGAGTTGTACCCCAGGGGCGACATAAAGGGAGACAGTTTAAACGTTGGGAAAGACTTTGTGGACCAGATTAGCCAAAGATCAAGCAACTTGGAAATCTTTAGAGGAGGCTTTTGTCGTAAGACAAGCTTATAGTCGTAATAAGTATGTAGGCATAATAACTGAAAATATATTGTTAACCTAATTATGATAACAGAGTTGTTAATGTTAATCTTAACAAACTTGCTAACCCTTATTAGTTCCTAGGCACCTTTAGTCGCCTGTACTATCACACTGTCGTCCTTTATCGTACCCTAATATGTCAATGTAACAATAGGAGGAAATTATCTTGTATCCTTTGCTTACAATCACTATTATTTGTTATTATTTATAGACTGCAGCTGAACTTCAAAGTTATAGTAAAAAGTTATAGTTATAGTAGGAAGCTAACGCAGTATACAACCATCCTTAATACGTAAACACATTTAAAATTTCATTTATAATATCATATCCTCCACTTATAGGTTAACTTGGCATGCATGAAGACGAAAACAAAATAATAATAATAATAATAAACCAATAATAAAAAATAACAAACAAAAACTCAAAAAACGACAAACCATTATGCAGTACGCGCTAAAGAAATTTTTTAACCCTTCTTTTAAAACATGTGGAGGAATACTGAAAGATATTTATGCCAGTTCCCCTAATTAAATTATTGTAGGTGATTAATTTCAATGATTTTAAATTTTGTATAAAAAGGATGAATTAGTAGAAACAATAGAATTATCAGAAAGTGTTATGGCGCGAAATCTCAAATTTAATTGAATAAAAATATTGCACAGTATGTCAAAGTAGCAAGAAGCGGTTGGATGCGAAGGGCAGATGACCGGGTATGAAGACGAGCTTTTGGAGAGGCCTATATTATTGTTGAGACACAGGTTGATAACGATGCCAAAGGAATTACACCTATGATATATCTAGGCTTGGACCTCCGGCGGTGAGGACTATTTTTTTTTCGCATTAGGACTCGTAAGGATGTTGCGCTTACCTCGTTGACTTATGGCAGAAGCTTCAGCTACTACAACCACTCGCGGCGTCTCGCAATCACTCCTTACCTCCTATCGGGTGAACTGGTCCCGCATGTGGCGTGATCACATATAAATAAAGATTTACAAAAACAAAATAGGTGCATCACAAACTTCGTATATGTATATACTGATCTTAAGTACACAGTTTTTTTGCCCTATGGTAGGCCAACTTTGAAGATTTAAAATTGTTTAAAAAGATCTTTTTTTTTTAAATTGATATTGAAGAAAAATTGTGTATTGCCATTGATTGATCACATATGACGTTGCAACCTGATCTCTAAATATGGGCTCAACGTTGTTCAATGGGCTATAAAGAGGGCTATGCTCGGAATTAGACTGCGAGAACGAATCAGGAATGAGGAGATTCGTAGAAGAACGAAAGTTACAACATAACCCGGCGGGTTAGTAAGTTGAAGTAGCAGTGGGCAGGATACATAGTCAGAGAGCCAACGGCCGCTGCAGGGTGCAGAGTGGGGGCTACGGACTGACAAATGTAGTCCAGCCAAAGGTGGACAGACGATCTGATAAGGGCTTACTAAGGCAGGGCGACGGTGGTTCCGGTGCTTCTGATCGGTCCTTTTGGAAAACAAGTGAGAGGCGTTTGTCCAGCAGTAACGTCCTACGGCTGAGATGGTGGTGATGATGAAGATGGAAGAAAACATTTCTAATTTAATTTTATCTTGTCGACAAAGGCAAAGAAAGTACATCAAATGCCCAAGCATTATTAAAAAAGATCAAAAAATACAAGAAAACATTAGTTCAAAGAATAATTTTCTGCTTTGGCTGCAAGGCACCAGCTGCATAATCGAGTTTATAATTTCTTTGAAAGTTGTTATATCTAAAAAGTTATGAAAAAAACTTGAAAATACTAACTTAAGTTCGTATAGAGCAAGAATTTTAGCACTACGATTTTATTTTCGCATCACTTTTTCTGAATGTTATATTATGTCTATCTAAACAGAAATATTTTATCCTTATGTACTAATTATGTCAATATTAATTACTTATATTAATGTTAATCGATCGGGGAAGAAAATTATTGGTATCTTTATAAAGTTCAAATAAATTTATTGTTTTCAATTAGTTGGACAAAGACAAAAAAACTCTTCTCCGCCATTAATCAACGTGATTTTTGACTAAAGACAAATTAACATAGAAAATCACTATATTTTGAAATTTCGCTACAAAAGGACCTTGAAGAGGCAGCAAAAAATCCTGCAAAATGGACTAAATGACATCTCGAAATGTGGAGAATCAAGGCAAACGAATCCAAGTCAGTTAATTTTACCTTTACCTTAAGAAGAGGCAACTGCCACTCCGTGAAGCTAAACAATCCACAGGCTGACCACATGAGATACTTGGGATTACATCTGGATAAGCGACTTACTTGGCAAATACACATATTTACTAAGCGCAAACAGCCTAGGTCTACAAATGCGAAAGCTATATTGGCTGATTTGCCGAAAATCTCAACTATCTCTCAGCAGTAAACTCCTTCTTTATAAGGTCATTTTGAATCCGATTTGGAGCTATGGAATCCAACACTGGGGAACAGCCTCTCATTCCAATATTGAAATTGTCGAGAGATTTCAGAACAAGATGTTAAGATTAATAACCAATGTCCCTTGGTTTGACACAAACGAACAGCTACATCGCGATCTACACGTTAATACGGTCGCGGATGAAATCCGACAATATGCCAAAATCTACAGAAAACGGATTACAAACCACCCCAACACCCTGACGAGACTTCTGATGGGAGATAATCTTTTGGTTAGCAGACTGAAGCGCAAAGTTCCCCAAGACGTATTAAATAATAGTACAATTGAGTAGGATGTGACACAGGTCACAGGTCACATCCTCATCATGCCATTTTTAATCTCACATACCTACTATTTATTGTCCCTCTACGGCGACAGATTGTAGTACATAAAAAAAGTCTTAGGACAATAGTCAATAAAACCACATTATTATTACATTGCTATTATTTGCTTCCTACTGATATTTTAGACAATTTCTTAATTACATATGTTCTGCACAGATTTCATGCTCCCTTCGCTGTTAAGAAAGCCTATGGTTTACTTATATTTATATGTAGTACTTTATATGAGAATAATACCATTGAATTGAAAAGAAAAGGCTATTATAATCTATACATTGGTATAATAAAATCGTAAAAGAGCCGTGTCTGTGCATTAAATATTTTTCAAAAAAAAAAAATGTACACCTTGTATTTATGTTACCGAGGTCAAAAAAATGGTTGTTAGGGTTCCGTACGTCCGAATAAAAAACGGAACCCTTATAGGATCACTCGTGTGTCCGTCTGTCCGACCATCCCCCCCCCCCCCTTATCTCCGAAACTACTGAACCTAAAATTTTGAAAAAAATACAGAAATTAGTTTTCTACTTATAGATTATAGGAAAACCTATAAGAAGTCCATAATATTAAAATAACATGGTAAATCACTCAATATTGTGCGGATAGGTAACATCGTACGGAACCCTCTTCACGCGAGTTCAACTCGCTCTTGTCCCGTTTTTTAGAATTCACCCTAGCTTTGCATCTAGATTCTATTAAAACCATACGTAGAGCAAAAACGCAAATAAAGATTAGGATATTTGTAATCTATGGCGTTGTTTTTGTTAACATACCACCAAGTGGGCCGTCAGCCTACCTGCCAACCTGCACATTAAAAAAAATATGATAATTTTACTTGCCATCAATCTATAGCGAGAACTGTTACATTTATGCAGTAGTAAAATGTATTCAATCGTTTACGTGTTTCCGAATGTATGGTGTCTTTCAGGTGCAATGCTCGTTCGGAACGTGCTTTAATCAATTTTGACTTAGCGCCGAACGTGTTGGACGGTGGTCGTATAAAATTTTACGCCGAATCGATTTCACGCCGTTTGATTTTAAAGTCGCGGACACGGGAGTGTTATTTGGGTCAATTTAGTTAGATGTCATTCCTAGTTTTTCACGAACGACGTGAATCCAATTTGCATAAAACAGAAAAGTACTTATAAACTGTGGTCTTATTAAGGCTCGGAATATTTTAGCGTGTTTCTTTGTAAGAATCTCCTTTGAGTTCCATAATATTTTCAGGAGGAAAATAATGTAACAAGTCTGGAAGAGTTAACAGGATATTTAGAATGGTGATAGATTCAAATTTAAACCTTCTAACCATAAAAATACATGAGTTATGGGAAGCTTGCTACAATACATCAGTTAAAACCGCATTCAAATCGGTTAAGCCGTTTCAGAGATTATCGTGCACAACGCACAGACAAACAGACAAAAATTCTAAAACCTATTTTTTTGGCCTCGGTAACATAAGCACAATGTGTACAAATTGTTTTTTTTTTTTTTTTTTTTTTTTTTTATCTTTAATGGACAGACACGGCTCGTTTACGATTTTATACGTTTAGTTTAGGATGACTAAAATTTAATATTGTTTTTAATGCAAGAAAAATGATAAATTCAATATACATTTGACAGTAAAAAAGCATTAATCATTTTCCGTAAAATCGTTTATATTTTGCAATTGCGATTGTGAAAATTCATTTTAGTTCGAAGCTCAATTGAATTTTTGTTAAAATAATTTACGTATTTACTTTTATTAAACAATCTTGCCACGAGCAATAGATTTTCCAATTTGTAAAATAAATATGAAACGTAATAACGAAAATAATAACATAATACGCGTTTCACGATATGCGGTTTTATATTGTTGTTACAATTATTAACATATACATTACATAAATGGGTGCGGGCTTGTGTCTCCGTGTAGTCCATTAGAAAACTGTGTCAAACATCGTGTGCGATATTATTTTGTATGATTATAATATACTTACGCGAAACATTACTATCATATTTAACTGTTGTTTTACCTATTTTTAGGCAGTGAATGTTTTTTTTTACAAAGTTCTATTGGCAACAAAGACTTGGTATTATTTTGTACTGTCCTAACACTGTTTTAATAGGGACCATTGTTTTTATACCATTTTTTTTGCGTAGGAAAATCTGCGAGCCAAATCCCCACCGACCATGGGGAGATCGGTGGGATATGTAGGACTTCTAACCACTAAAAACCCACGAGACTTTTTTTTTTCAAAGTTTATTTACATTTCTAATCAAAAAAAAAACTCAACAAGTAGTCCGGCATCAAGGCAGTCCGCTCTTAATGTTAACCTGCCTAAAGAATTCTGAAGAGACCGAAACAGGGGAAAATTTGAAGGTGCAAGATCAGGGCTATATGGCGGATGCATTAAGACCTCCCAGCCAAACTCTCTTAATTTTTGCTGAATGGCTAAATTTGTGTGTGGTCTAACGTTGTTGTGATGAAAGACCAAGTAGTTACTATACTGCCTAAAGAATTCTGAAGAGACCGAAACAAGTGAAAACCTGAAGGTGCAAGGTCAGGGCTATAGACTATAAGCCAAACTCTCTTAATTTTTGCTGATTTTCTAAATCTGTCGTGATGACAGACCACACCCTTTCTATTGATCAATTCCGGCCGCTTTCTCTCAACTTCTCGCTTTAATCTCATCAGTTCTTAGCAGTAGAAATCCGAATCGATGGTTCTGCCCATAATAAAAAGCTCATAAAAGCCATAAAAGCTCATAATGAACAATGTCCTTCCAATCCCACCATACACACAGCATCACATTATTGCGAGTTAATCCAGGTTTTGGTACAGTCTGTGAAGCCTGACTGACTTTTGACCACGACATTTGACACGTTCTTGTTGTACGTGATTCACTTTTCATCACCAGTTATCAATGTTCATAAGGTTTCTTTTAGTGAGCTCGTGTAGCACCCAAATATCGAGCTTTTTTTTTTGTAAGCCAGCTTTTTTCAAATGGGTCAAAACTGTTTTGTAGTCAATTCTCAGTTCTTCAGCTATGTCGTAACTATTGATATTGCGATCTTATTCCACTTTTTTAAAAAGGGCGTTCATTTTATCCGTAACAGGGCGACCAGAGCGAGGTGCATTTTTGACATCATAATTTCTGGAGTTAAAACGCTTAAACCAACTTTGTGCTGCTCTTACTGATACTGTATTAGGTCCATAAACTTCACAAATTTTTTTCGCTGCTTGCGTTACATTTTCCTTTTTTGTAATAAAATTTTAAAATGTATCGAATTTCTTCATTAGATTCATTCATTTTGACAGAGAAAATTAAACAACTAAAAAATAGCTGGAAACAACATTTTACTAATTTGTTTCTTTTTTTGAAATATTCTTAATTGAGTTTATAGTACACCTAAACTGTGTACCGCCCAATGTATTTTTTCTTTGTGTAAATAAATAAATAAAAAAATAAAAAATTAATGTCATCAAAACCAGCCAGATACAAATAGTACAGCCAAAGAAATCTTATTACGAGTTTATATACGTACATACTCTATGCAAAAAGACTTTTCCCGCGACCTAATATTACAGGTATTTGCAGCTATTACATTTTATCACTTTTAGTTGCTAGTATTTAAAAAAATACTTGGTAATTGAAAAAAAAATTGTGACTAATTATAACAATAAGTCAACAACTACAAATGAAAATACATATTTAAGGGCGAGAAGAAAAGTATTACTTAAAATTTAAGAAATTATGCAAGTCAAAATAATAATAATGATATACTATAAAAAAATAATCAGTCAAAAATTCCTTATTCGAGATTTGGAGATTCAAGAAGTCAAGATTCGCACACTGAATACCGTTTGGTCATGAAGGAACAAGAAAACTAAATGTCATCTCAAGTATCAATTAGCCATGGTCATCGCAAATAAATTATTATTATTATACATATTTTATTTATTTTTATTCTTAATTATAAATTTTAACACAATCAATGTTATTAAAAAACTTAAAATTACTCGTAGATAACCGCTAGTAGCGGGGCAAGGCCCAAGCTACCGGTGGTTAGTGTTGCAGAGTGTTGGGACCTCCTGACAATTCGTGCCGTGTCAAGAAGTATCGCTTTGTGTATCTGTCCCTTGATCCAGCCGCCTAGTGAGAGCATTCGGAGGTGTTGGCCGAGGCTTTTCGCTATAACACCGATCGCAGAAATGACTATCTGGTACCAAGTCTATGTACTTCGTAAGCTTTTCTTTTTCGGCTTTCACGAGGTTTTCGTCATGCGGGACAGCGATGTCAACAAATATCGTCCGGCGCTGGAATCAATCAATAACCACGATGTCAGGTTTAATGGCGACGATAATATTGATCGATCTTTATGATTATTATTATTACCTACTGTTTTACAAAGTTTACAAAGTTCAGTACAATATTATTAATCTCAATGAAGTGTGAATCGCATTTGAAAAGTTGCAATCAAATCAGTTTTAGATGGTGCGATGTGCACCGGATCTAGTCCTCTTTATAAAAAGAGCAATGAAAAAGCAAATTGGTAAACAATTAATTGCAAAACTTGATCGTAATATTTTTTCTTAAATATTTTGTGGACTATGGTCATAATGAGAAACTTTCGCCAGATATAACACGCATGTATCCTGTATTACCTATAATCTAATAGAACGCCAGAAACGTATATAATTTATTAGGGCTATTTCCCTCCTAACTATGAGAGATCCTAAATGGGATCCAGAACAATTTATTACACTGGCTGAACAAATGCTATGAGCTATGAGAAATATTTGAAAGCCACTTTTCCAAGAGCAGGAAAACTTGCGTAGAATTTATTACTTCATCTAATTATATTGTTTTTTTTTTTTGCGTGAAGCAAGAAAGAAAAAGAAACGAAAAAAATATATAATAAGTTTTTTCCCACATCCCCGTATAATTTTTTCTGGATGAAAGATACTCTATGTCCTTTGTTCATTTATTTTTCTGGGACATTATCTCTTTAGATTTCCTTACTAATCCCTTAGGAACAGCACCTTCTTGTGGATAGAAAGTACCCTACATCCGCAAAATTCTGTACTCTGTATCCCTGAGAACGAGTATGCAAAATTTCAAGATTATCGGTTTGTGTGCAAAATTTTAAGAATATCGGACTATAACTATAGTTATAGTCCGAAAGTCGGCCTTATAATAGTCCTATGGATCAGATACATGGATAATTTTTTGAACATAGACCAAAAAACCATAAGACTAAAGGTCGACACCCCTAAAAATGTCTGATTTTGCCCGCATGCAAAATTACGACCTCACTTCCGGATGTAATTTCAGACATTATCCTAACTTATTATAAGATACATGGAAAAAATTAACGGAAAAATAAAGTTTTTGATAATCAGAAAAGAGATAACAAAGGTCGACAAGCTCAATTCATTCGCGACCGTGAGTCGACCACGATCAAAGGTATTTTTCACGTAATTTTTCTTAAGTGATCAGATACATGAATTTTTTTAAGCGTTTCTAAAACTAAAACCCCTTTAATTACTTTAAAAAAATGGTCGACACCTTTCATTTACCCGGATTCGACTGTCGACCTAGTTTGAAGATTCAGGCTCTCCGACTATTAGTAAATTACCATGCGAAGCCAGGGGCTTTATACCTTCAATTTTTTTATATCCTCAGAGAAATCAAGCATTCTTCTTTTATTCTTGGCATTTAAAAAAAAATTATATGGTATTTTTTTAAAAAATACCAAATAATTCTTTGTTGAAAATTCGCTGTACATCCTCCTATTTCAACTTTTAATCTGATAAAAGACTCGGCTTTCAAATATTTTTATCAGAATAGTAATCTAAAATGAACCTTACCCGAAAATAATTGCGGAACCATCGCCTTTTCCGGTCACACCAATTAGTGCATAAGTCTCCTAGAGAATATACTCATTACTTCGTATAGTTGGAGAGAATTGACTTGTTAAGTAAGAAACACGTTACAATATTATATGTGAAGCTGGAAAACCTCATAGTATCGCATTTACTGAAATTCTCGCTGTTTCTACACGCGTATCAAAATTACACCTGCTTCCTGATCTAAGTCGAACGAAATTTCCGAGAAATATAATTTAAATTGAAGTTTAAATCGATTTTCATGTAAGGCCTCCGGTATGGAAATTTTATGAGGAGTAAAATTAATATAAGTGTCAAGTTATCTGTTACTTTGACATTTGTGCGACAGCCGACGCATGTATTTATGTTCCCTTATACTGTGGCTCTAGCATGAGTTTACGATACTACACTCGCTAGCGAGAGCGTAAAAAAATTATATGGAACATTGACAATTTGACATTGACAGTTCACGATTTTCCATACAAAAGTTTTACGTTCTCGCTAGCGAGTGTAGTATCGTAAACTCATACTAGAGCCTCTGAGCTTATAAAAGTAAACGTCGAAATCTTGTATGAAAAGTGTAGTCCGCGTTGAGGAACGAGAAATGAACGCGTTAAAACCTGCCGGCGCATCGACATCTGTCGTCGAAAAAATGAACTACTTGAACTTGTAAACGTAGTGATATCTGTGTATACCGAACGTAACTGTGTCCTGTGTAGCGAGTTGCACACGCACAAAGCGTACCGATATGCTTCGCTCGGCCGGTTTTTTTGCATCTTTCAGATGGTTAGGCTTTGAATGTTTATGAGTTGTAACATTGTTATTATAGTTATATATTTATAGTGTAATGTTGAATTGGCGTGAATTTAATGTCTAGACAAACCAATAATGGTTTACAGACATTGTAAACATCGTGTATTAAATTATGTATCAGTTAATAACTAAATAAATAAATAATAAATAAAAAAACACGTGACATCTGACTATGCAAAATGTAACTGAATAATATAAAGCAATTAGATATCTGGATTCTTTTAATACGAGGAAATTTTTATACGTTTAAAAAAGTAAACTACAGTCACAGTCTAACCATACTTAGGAACGTCATACAGTAAGGCAACGAATGTGCTTGCGTAGAGCAAAGTTCCGCGAACACGCTTCAGTTTGTAGGCTCGAACATTGAGCGTTGCCTGACTGTATGACGTTACAGTCGTGCGTCGATGCTGACAGACACACTTTTTTTATTTTATTTTTACAACGCAATAAGATAAGACAAAGTAATAATAATTTATTATAAATCATTATATTTTAAATATAACGGTCGTCTGACATGCTGACGATCCACTTGATGATAGGTAGCTACCGTCGTACAAATGCGCTACTGACCTTAATAGGATTAATGGATAGGAAAGGATAGGATAGGTAAATGGGTTTTGGAATCCCTTACTCACTCACTGAAATTATACCACACATGCTGTTATATCAAGGTGGTCTTCTGTAAGGGGTTGGTTACTGCCCCCAGACGGGCTGCTCAATTTTTAACTGAAAATCACGCAGTGTGCTCTATTAATTGTCATATCTAGATTAGAGCCAACTCTGGAAAGTTAATATCCAAAACCCTGCCGGAAATAGGACCCAGGACATATGAGTCAGAGCCTAAATCACTCGATCAATGGGGCCATCAATATATGTATATTAATTAAATGTACTTTTATAGTGTTTTTTTATGGCAATGATAGAGTTTTCCACTGTTTATTTACGTTAAACTCACTTTACAGATAGTGGATTTTTTACGATGATTCCTTTTGGAAAAATAAACACAACGAACTTCGTTATAACAACGAACAACGTAAATATTAATTAATTACTGTTGGATTTTTTATTTACATAACCATTAATAACAAAAAGATTAAATACACAGAATATTATAGAGAGGGCATAGGGATTTTTTCTTAAAAAAATATTCACCCTGATCGCCGTAATCAGGATAGCCAGGGCGTAGCTAAATAGCCTTATAAAGTTGGTGATGGTCTGAGCGATTTTATACCACGTGGTTCTAAATGTCACATTACGGATTCTTTCGTCTTGCCCGATCTATGCAGTTGAAAATCTTTGATTAATAACTATCTCCTCCATTACTTCTTGCGTGTTATTTTTTTTTTATTGTTATTTTTATTTGTATACATAATGGAAATAATATTTGAAATGATGGCTACTCCGCCAATAGAACGTACATAACGTTTGGCGGACATTATATATTAACTGAGTTCCGAATTTATAAAAATAAATATAAATAAATTATCTATAATATGTTTCCGTTCACATTTCTACTTGGATCGAACTTTCATGGCGGAAATGTCAAAATACTCTGACGTTAAATACAATTTTGACAGTTAGATAGTGTTAGTATTTGTGATGGCCGCTTGGGAAATCTTCTATCGGGCGGACAATAGTCGTGAAATGCGATATGGCTTTAAACTTCTATATCTGCAATAGAGCGACTGTTTTTAGTTGCAAAAGTATAAAAATAAAATGTAAAAAATAACGGAATGTGCTTGCCAAAAAGTGATTTTTTTTTTTCAATTTTTAAAATTTACATTTTATGGGGTTTATAATTATAGAAACAAGGGTACGTAGGGGCACAGCGCATGCTGCGCATCAAACTCTTTTCAAGATATAATAAAACCTTTTAATAATATAAATATTTTTATTTACAAGTTTCTGGAACCGACATTTTATTTAGGAAATATTTTCATCTTTAAGATTTTTTTTATAAATGTCACTAAGATTTTCTCCAAGATTTCTAAGTTTTTGAGTTATTCATAAAGAAACTGAAACCTCTTTTGTAATTGTTTATCTGAGGGTTTGAAACTTTTGACCTTATGATAAATCAAATGAGCTATCGCAATTATTTTTATAGAGAGCTATTATCTAAAACAGGCAATGATTATTGCTGATATAACTATGGAATATTAATTTATTGGATGTCATCAAAAACCAGCGAGATACAAATAGAACAGCCAAAGAACATTACAAGTTTTATTACAAGTTTATTATTCACGCTATACATATGCGAAAAGATTTTTTCCCCGACCGAATAAAATACTGAATCAATTGACTGTCAATATTTTTCTTCTTCGTTTGTTGCTAGAGTCTGGCTGAACCGACTTTGCCATAAATTTCCTTGATATGTAAAGTGTTAAAGTATTGAACTTAAATACTGGCCGATTTAAAAGGTATTGATAATTTAAAATATAGAAAAACGAGATGTGGTTTTTGACATAATATGTAAAAAGATTTGAAGAGGGTGTGCTTTAGTTTTTTGAGTTGAAAAGATGAGTTGGTTTTTGTAATAAGTAATTTTAAATATGTTATGAAATTTTAATGGAATAAAAGATGTGTGCACCATCCAAAATGCGAAATTATTTAAGTAGATTTCAAAATGCAGTGGAGGAATTTTGAAAGATCTTATAAAATAAAGGACTACTTAAAGATGAATGCACACTATACACTGTACTCATTATTCCCCAATTTGCATAAATGTTGGCTCGAGCTATAACTTCGTAAGTGACATTAAAATGTCAACGCAAAGCGGACATTTGTGACTGTTATGCTTTTATAAACGTGTGAAGCTTTGGTCACGGTGAAGTTATTATCTGACATTTACAAGTATTCAACCAAAGAGAGTAATTTTATAGGCATATTATGCGGCACAAACCAACAAAAGAGACGAGAAGTAAAACAAAAGAGAAAGAAAGAAAGATAAATCTTAATTATTTCAATCGAGACGGTCGTTTCCTTTTTTTATTTTATAACAATTTTTCTTCATGTTCATTGTTTTTTAACAAAATTTAAGTGGTAAATGTATCATTTAGATAATATTTTTAAAATGGATTCTATCTATTCTCGAGGTTTCACCAACATGAAATTAGGTTTAGGAAATATAACTAGTTTTAATATTAAAGTGTAATTACTAAATCGCCGAAACAAAGCTATAAAGCGCTATATAAAAAAACTAGAATCGCCAATAAGTTTAAAATAGATAACTATATTCTATTTTTATCTTTTTTTTATTATACCTATATGTATACATCTTTTGTGATGCACACTACTAAGGATTGGAACTCCCTGCAGGCGTCTGTATTTCCGAGCACATATAACCCAAATCTTTTCAAGGTTCGAGTGAATAGGCATCTTCTGGGTGAGCTCGCTCCATCGTCGGCCTCATCCTTCCTACATGGATAAATGCTGGTCAAGAGCAAACCCAACTTTAACAAAAAAAAAAAAAAACATTAATTATCTTAATTTGAACCCCATTAATATGTTTCCACATATAGAATCTGAAGACGTAGCGTAGGACGCCCTCGGGCCAGGTGCACAGACGATCTATAAGGCTTCGCGGGAAGCGGCTGGATGCAAAGCGTAGAGGATCGTGCATGGTGGCGAGCCTTGGAATGGAGACATGGAGACATGACGATGGCTGAGAATCTACATAAAAAACCATTTTGATTGCTAATATATATAACCAACATCACCAATAAAAACGAAACAATAATAAAATAATTCCCAACTACAACTTCGTAAGGAACTTATAAAAAAATCTGCACTGCAAAACGAGAACATTCAAACCATGAGTTAGATAGTAATTTGCATGATGATTTTGCATGAAGACGAATTAAATAAATTAGTCAATCAAAGTACTAAAACAATTAAAACATATAAATAAATAAATAAATTAGCAGATCTAGGAAATAAAGAGTTTTTGTACAATAGTGTCTGAAATTTTGTATAATACTATCCTAACAGACCTACTGAGAACTTTTAGATTTATTATTTGCCAATAAATAATCGGGGTCGAAGAAGTTTTGCCCAATTTTCTTTAGATAAATATAATCTGCGACGAAACTATATATCTTATATATATATCTTTTAGTATAAATGCGATATTGACGGTTTCACATCTGTGAACAATCCTCGAGCATTGTCTGTTTCTGCGCCAACTTTTTCTAAACCAACCGACGGATTTTAATACAGTTTTCACTAATGGAAAAGCGATAAACGAAAAAGGGTTTTGCCATAGCTACCAAGCCACGTACCGCGCACTATTATTTTTATTTTTAGAAAGTGAAGGCCCTACAGATCTGGACATTTTAAGACTATTTGACAAATTAAATCCTCGAAGAAGGTCGTCCTTAATAGTGTGGTAAAAGGGTTAAGCCATTGGATATAATAACTTCCAGTAATCTTTATTAATAGCTTCTGTAATAATACAAACAATTAGATGTGTTGTAAGCGTATTAGTTACGGTAGGTGCTTACATGAAAGAGAATAAATTAGATTAGTAAATTTTAGAGTTATTCATTAATTTCGCCTTAAGTATGATAAAATTACTTGCTTTTGTCCACGGCCTCCTACACGCCTTATTTTTCTTAGGTGTCAAAAACATTTATTCAATCGGGCGTTTAATTTTTGAAGTTATCCTATGAAAGTTACCCTATGTCTTTTTCTGTATCCCTGACAATTAACGTATATGCAAAATTTCTTTATGGATTCGGTTGAGTAATTAAGACTTCCACGTAACATACAAACAAACGAACAAATAAACAAACGAAGTCATTTAGGCAATTATAATATTAGTTAGGATGATAGACAGTAATCACGCCAATAACAGAAAACCACCATCAAATAACAACATGTATGGTGTTGTGTTTCGGTGAGTGAGTAAGGGATGCCAGAGCTTTTTACCTATCCCTTACTAATTCCTTATCCTTAATCATACTACAGTCGGCACTGCATTTGCAGCACTAGTGGCGTGGCAACTACAAGTGGTCTATCTCAAGTGGTCTATCAGCTTGTCTGGCTGACCATCCACTTCACCGACCCTCAAGCCACACCGAGGGAGATACACATGCAGCTGACATAATGTAAGAATAAAAGAAAACGAACAAATTTAACAAGAAAATAGGGGAATCTAAACACAACCGTACATGTGCTGTTAGTTCACGGTAGTCTCGCTGTAAGGGACATATTATATTATATTATATTATATTATATTATATTATATTATATTATATTATATTATATTATATTATATTATATTATATTATATTATATTATATTATATTATATTATATTATATTATATTATATTATATTATATTATATTATATTATATTATATTATATTATATTATATTATATTATATTATATTATATTATATTATATTATATTATATTATATTATATTATATTATATCAATTTTATAATAATTATTATATACAGAAATAAAAAATAAAAAGTTAAAGAATTGTTTAATATTATGGTAGGTATATTTGGGAATTCACTTCCATTTAACCTTTTCATAAAATTGAACTTAGGTATTTGGGAAAAGGAAAAAAGGTGCTCTTATGTAAGTAATTCAACCGCGGAATAAGTACTTACGCCTTACATAGAACTCTTCGCAATTTGAACCGAAATCTAATTCTCTAAGTGAACGAATTTCGATTCACAGTACAAAAAAGAACAGTAATCGTTGTAATATTAACAATTCGTAAATTTAGAAAGATTAATAAAATTGGTTATGCAGATATGCAGAACACAGTCACCACTGAGTTTAGATCACAATCTAATTTAAGCTCTGTGCTAGTAAGTATGTGAATAGAATTTATAAAATACAAGTGTGTGTGGGGCGTATTTTTATTTAAATTTTAGATATGTACGTGACATACTGCTTTCAATTCAAAATACTGTGCTCAAATTAAATGATTACTCATGTAATTGTAAATGTAAATCTCTATTCGTTTACAGATTTGAAATATCTGACGTGATTTCCAATATTTTGAGAGTACATAAAAAATTTACAGAAGCCAAAAAACCTATTATATAACTATATTGTTTCCTTTTTTATATTGAGGTCGTCAGACAGGCTGACGGTCCACTTGATGGTAGTTGGTTACCATCGCTTATAACACATGCAATATCACAGATGCTGCAAGTGCGCTGCCGACAATAGTAGCATTAAGCATAAGGAAGGGATTCTGGCATCCATTACTCGCTCTGTCTTAAGGGTCACGGGCGTAAGATTTTCGGCAGGGCAGGGCCAACTTAAAAAAAAAACTTTTTAAAGTTGGCTCTGATCTTGGTGTGTATTTTAGTATAATCCGCGCGCGATGAGAATGGGATGCGACCTTTTGGAACTGAGGCGCGCGCGGTCCGCCCCGGCCAGCCGTAACGTCGGCAAAGTCGCGTCGAAGCTCGCATAGTTGCTAGTTGTGTTTTCGTTGTGTAGTTGTTATTATTGAGTTTTGTTTTATATATTATTGTGTAATTATTTTAGTGATAATTAATAATGAGTGGAAAAAGGGGAACTTGGAATTGGAATAACTGTAAAATAATATACCTAAACATTATTATTAAAAGGATTTCAACCATGAAACATTTTTGTGTATTTTCATGAACCTATGATAGATCGTAGAAATAACTAATTTATAATTAATATTCAGAACTTTGTTGCTAACGCTACTTGCGAACTGTCATTTTCGATTTACTTTGACAAGGTTTTATCCCATTCTCATTGCGCGCGGATTATAATGGCGGGGCACACTGTGTTTCGCAGTCAAAAATTGAACAGCCCGTCTGCCGGTAGAAACCACCACATTACAGAAGGCCCCCATGAAATAACAACATGAGTGTTATTGTGCTTTGGTGAGTGACAGTGCATTTGCAGCACTAGTGGAGTCGCTTGATAGGCGACGGTAGCCATCTACCATCAAGTGGCAAATAATAATTTTTCTTTTTTTATGTTAAGGTCGGCAGATAGGCTGACGGTCCAGATGATGGTAAATGGCTACTGTCGCCTATAACACAAGCAACGCCACAGGTGCAACAAGTGCGCTGCCAATGTAGGATTAAGGATAAGGAATTGGGAAGGGTTAGGGAAATGGGCTCTGGCATCCCTTACTCAATCACCGAAACAAAACAGCACACGTACTGTTATTTCACGGTGGTTTTTTGAAAGGGCGTGGTTACTGCCGCCAGATAGGCTGCACAAATTACTCCGAATGCAGTGTTGCCTGCCCACTACTTTCCAGATCCAAATCAGAACCAACTTTGAAAAGTTCATTTCCAATGTTGACCGTGCTGGGAATCGAATTCGGGAACCCTAGTATAGAGCGTTAAGCCAAGCACCCTAACCACACATCCAACGGGCTCGTCAAAATATATAGTTTTTCATATAAATTATATTCTAATCCTAATAATAATATTATACCTAAATGCGAAAGTTTGTATGTTAGGATGTTTGTTACTCAATCAAACAAAAACAGGTGAAAGGATTTGAAAGAAATTTGGCACATAGATAGCTTATTACCTGGATTAACATATAGGATACATTTTATCCTGGAAAAATATTAGGTTCATGTGGGATTTTCAAAAATCGAACTACAGCGGGTATGACGTCGCGGGAAAAGTTGGTAAAAATAAACTACACTTACATTGCACATTAATAACGATTTATTTCGTCTGTGTATTACTTTTTTTATGGCGAATAAACTAAATCGATTTTGATAAAAAGCAATATGTATAGAGCTAATCCCTGGAGGAAGACATAAGTTTCTTTTACGCTGCCAGAGCCGCGCACTATAAGTTACATAGTATGAGACTATGTAAGTTTATACATAGCATGAGACTCATTAAGACTATATTATATGACTAATTTTTTTTTTGGCTAATTAAGTAACCCAAAGTGTGGTATCCTAATTTAAATCATATTCAAAGGTTTCACAGCATAAAATTTGTTGTTCCGCCATTAATCTTATAAACAATTGTGTTTAATTCCGGCCACTTCCTTCCACGTAATAAATCAAGTCCACGTTAAGCCTTTGCCCTCCCCCTTTTTAGTGGGGAGTTTGTTGAAACAATTGTTTAACTTTGTACCTCTTACATTATAATAAGAATTAGGAGATGTTTTAATCGAGATACCGTTTGTATTAGCGTTGTACTATAGAACTTTTTTTATTGTAATATATAATGGACGGGCAGAAGCTTCACTAAATGTGATATAAAACATTTTTTTATTTTTATTAAAGATGGGTTTGCTCTTGGCCAGCATCTATCCATGGTCTATTCCCAAAATGTCTCACAAGAAATGTCCAATTTGGGACATTTTGGGAATTACAAAAATAAATATTTTTATTGTTCCCAAAATGTCCACTTATTATTATAATTGTGGACATTTTGCAACTTTCAATAAATATTTAGTTTACTATTCCCAAAATGCAGGAAGGATGAGGCCGACGATGGAGCGAGCTCACCCAGAAGATGCCTATTCACTCGAACCTTGAAAAAATTTGGATTATATGAGCTCGGAAATACAGACCCCGCAGGGAGTTCCAATCCTTAGCAGTGCGCATCACAAAAGATGTTTTAAAGCGCTTGGTCCGAATTAGAGGGATTTCGACAAGGTGAGGATTTTAACCAGCCGTCTGTTCGATAGAAGAAAGGGGAAGGCGGTATGAACTCATGCAGCTCTCATGCACACTCTCCGAAGTACATCTTATAGAATACACCTCTTACACCTATTTTGCGTTGGTAGGGACAATGTATCTCAAGCATGAAAATATAACCGCGCAAAAAATCTGCTGTGAGATAAAAAAAAACTTTAGGAAATTGTAAAGACAAATTAAGATCTTGGTTTCAATAAAATCTATTTGGAGACTTAATGTTAAAAGCAATGCAATTTTCGTTTTAATACGTATGCAACATTTTATTTATTTTTCTTTTTAATTATTTTATTAGCAGTTTTGTATATTATCTTTAAATATTATAAATTGAAATCACTGTCCGCGTCTGCCTGTTTCTCAGCTAACTTCTTCAAAACCACTAAACGGATTTAGATACGTTTTTGACTAATGGAAAGAGCAATCAACGGGAAAGGTTTTCATATAGAAATTGCAGATAAAAAAAATACATGCGTGCCAAGCCGGTGACGGACGCTTGTCTATATTTAAATGCCTAATACATTTCTCTGTTTTGTATGTCAACCGAACTTTTTTTTAATTTAGTTGGTATTCATGAGCTTTAGTATGTTATCCTAAAAATGTTGGAATCAGTTTTATTTTACCATAGATAAAATACTACTTAACCAGTAAGTAGTATTTTATCTATGATTTTACCCACGATATTTTTATGGACCAATTATTTAAAAAAAAATCGTGGATGATAGCTGTCTGATCTACTGCAGGACTATTTCAAAAAGACGGATATTTTTGTAGCAACGAGAAAATTCGTCTTGTCTTCTACAAAGTGTTAATGTTTTGTATTAATAAGTGTTAAAAATGAATCCCCATTTCCCTTGGTCACCGGCATCACGCGTGAACGGGTAGACCTATTTTAATTCGGTTTTCACTAATGGAAAGAGGGATAAACGGAGAATGTTTATGTATATAAAAATTGCACCCCGGGGGCAGATCGCTAGTCTGTAATAAAAAATGTTTTGTCACGTTTTGTGCGATGCCCTTCGTCATAGATAAATAATTAAGAATTTCACTTGTACTACTATATATTACTAGCTTATGCTCGCTTGTGTTATGCTTATGCTTATTATTCTTAGATGATAAAAAACATATATTTTTTCAGGTTTTGAATTTATTTTTATATTTTTAGATAATCCCTCAGGAACAGTAATGTTTTTATTTTTGAAATGTACCTTATGTATGTACCTAATTCTATCCCTGACAAGGTGTGTGCAAAATTATATGATGATCAGTTTATTAGTTAAAGCGTAACAAACAAACTGCCTTTCGCATTTATCATATTAATTAGGACGGTAAATATGATTTTAAAGTCACGTATATTAGTGTTCCAAAGGCAAGCTGCAGTAATGCATCTCCCTGTATAAACCATCACGTTTTTAATAATAATTGTTTTCATAATAACGAAAGGATCAAACAATACCAAAATTCCGGGGCTTACAATATGTTACGAGTTTCCGGCATCCTGTGTAATCTTTCAACTCGAAGTTTTAAACAGAGGTTTGTTGTCGATTGTTTATGTTATATAAAATTAGGTCAATTTTACCTTCACAATGGGAATTGTTTTAAAAAATTTGTTTAAATATTATTACTCACTATATTACTCACTAGCGACCCTCCCCCGGCTCCGCGCGGATGTTATATACACGAACTTTCCGCGTTTATCGCTCTATGCATTAGTGAAAATTGTATTAAAATCCTATGGGTTGTTAAGAAAAAGTTGGCGGAGAAAGAGATAGAATCGGAGAACGGCTTTATTTTATAATATGTGTATTTACATTAATTTTATAAATTCTGTAACAACAATCTTAGAGAGAAGTCCTATTATGGGGCGATACCAGTTGTCCTATTATGCCAGCAGTTTTCGAAAATGGATGTTTGGCTTACTAATATTCAAACATTCATCAAAGTGCTGAGAGAACCTAAATGCTAAAACAACAAAGGACTCAGGCTTTCTTTAGATTCATGATGCCTCAATAGATCAAATCAATAATCTTGCACCTGATCTCTTGATCCAGAAATTGTCGGGTGGTTACGGAGACTACTGATTCGAGGACCTGAAATGTGGGTAGCATTCTGACTCGGTACGCCCCATCAGCATTGCCCCTGATTTAAATGCATATTTAGTTTTCGGTCTATCTTATGCGGCGCACTACACTATACGGTAGAGTAGTGCAAAATATTGTTAACTGATGAAGAAAAATTTAAAGATGTAAGGAAAAATAATTCTTTTACAACAAATGCATAACGTACTGAATTGCTTACCTCGTACCTGGTTTTTTTTTTTGTAATCACATAGATTTATGAGATGATCTCAGCCAAGAAATATCTCAATTCGATTGCATATTCGATTGGGAATTCTTCTTATTGTCTTACAATAATCGGATTGAAGACGAACCATTTATACTCATAGTTACCAATTTTCTAAGGAACCTACAATATCAGATTAGAATTTAGAAAATGAGAAACTAGAGATTATTTTCAAGTCCTATTTGTTAAGAATCTGGCTAGCCGTAGCATAGAGAAGTGATAAAGGAACATCAGGATAACACACGACTAATGCGAAAGTGAGTTTGTATGTTCATTACGCTTTCATGCCTTAACTACTTACTCAATCATTATGAAATATTTCATACACGTTGTCATAGAGTACATACAAATACATAGAGTACCTTTCATCGAGAAAAAAAAAAGTACTGTTCCCTAGCGATCACCTAAAAATAAAATATTCAACGTCTAACAAAAATATTAAATCTCTATATATAAAAATGAATCCCCATTTCCCTTGGTCACGGCATCACGCGTGAACGGGTAGACCGACTTTAATTCGGTTTTCACTAATGGAAAGAGGGATAAACGGGGAATGTTCATATATATAAAAATTGCACCACGGGCGAAGCCGGGGGCGGGCCGCTAGTGAACAATAAAGATCAACGAGCCCGTTGGCTGAGTGGTTAGGGTGCTTGGCTTAACGCTCTGCTCTAGGGTTCCTGGCTTCGATTCCCGGCTGGGTCAACTTTGAAAAATGAACTTTTCAAATTTGACTCTGATCTGGCAGGGTACATTGGTTTTCGCAGTCATTTGGGCAACCCATCAGGCGGTAGTAACCACCCCCTTTCAGAAGACCACCGTGAAACAACACCACGTATGCTGTTGCGTTTCGGTGAGTGAGTAAGGAATGCTGTTAAAATTAATAATTTAAAACATCACATTTCATTAAACTAGTAACGTCATCTATCTGTGGTGTTGTATACTAGGTGTATGATCCGTTGATAAAATATGGTTCTCTGGTAGCCACCGTACGGGCAGTTTGTTTTATTTTTCTATTAAATGCCAGAGCCCATTTTCCTATTCAATCCCATATCCTTAATCCTAAAGTAGTCGGCAGTGCACTTGCAGCAGCTGCGGCGTTGCTTGTGTTATAGGCGACGGTAGCCAGCTACCTTCAAGTGGATCGTCAGCCTGTCTACCGACCTTAACATAAATGTTTTAACAAGTAATAAAAAGGGACGCGGATAAGTCGTGGGTAAAAGCTGGTAGGCTGTAATTGCAATTATTAATACGCGGACGAATTCGCGGTCACTAAATAAAAAGATTACCTACTGTAAATAATACCCTTCACGTTGCGAAACTAAAAAAATGAATATTCTGGATGAAAACCCGATATCTATTTGTTTTTTTAAAATTATTATTATTAACTCCTGTTTGTCATCAATCTGGCAGTCTTACCATTTTTTAATTGATGAACCAAGGTACAATCCTATTTAATTAATTTATCTTTTTTGGAGAAAGCTCTGGCTCTGCTTAATTGTAATGTTTTGTGCAGTTTCAATTGAATAAGCAAATAAGGTGAATATATAAATCCTTGTTAGCAACTCTGTTAGCCACTACTCCTCAAAATCAAGGTATTTTAGCAATGAAACAGCTAAACTGCAAACCACAAGTCGGCAAGATTAACTCCAATGAGAAACGTAAAATACAGTTGCTTTATGTAACAAGTTAATAACAAACAGCGCTTAATTGGACTAGTTACCTGATCCTTACATTGAAATAGTTAAACGATTTCTAACGCGAACTAATGAAACTTTAACACGTACTAGGGATTTTAAAGTTGCCTATGTAAGTATCCATGATATTAAAAACCTAGAGTTTTCAAATTGCTCCTATTTCAATATAATGTATTATTTTAATACAGGGAACCAGCGATCCGCCCCCGGCTTCGCCCGGGATGCAATTTTTATATATAAGAACAATCCCCGTTTATCCCTCTTTCCATTACTGAAAACCGAATTGAAATCGGTCTACCCGCTCACGCGTGATTACTGAACTTTTGCACACTTGTAGACCTTGAACTCTTAAACTATAATTACTAGTTTTATAAGAAATCACTCACTAAAACTGGAAATCTTGAACATGTATCGCAAATTTTGAACAATAAGTTTTGAACTTGCATATAAAGTATTAAATGTGTAATTATTAAATAAAACTGCAGTGTACGTTTATGTGTTTCAAGAACGACAGACCTTTTTTTTATTTTTTCATAGACAATCTGTAGATGTATACGGGACACAGATTATACTGTTTAGTGCTACACAGATTAACTCAACTTATTTTGATATATGACCAATAAAATGTATCATAAAAATATACTTACTACGAAATATCTAATCTCTAAAAGTTATTTTAACACATGTAAAAATACTGTTACGACTAACTATGGAACGTTCTGGAAAAAGCGTTGGCAGTGGACGAAAGTCTCGAACGTCCCGCCTTATCGATGGTAGCCAGGCCCCTTTCCGATTAGTGTAAAAGGAAATTGGTCCTTATGTTTACAACATAGAGTTTACATTTACAGAATAAAGTTTACAGAAAGAAGCATTCCCGAACTTTCAATGGCTTGTTTACAATCGTATTTATATTTCTAGCAAATTCGAAATACATCGAGGCGTTTGACGCCAAGTATAAATGAGAGGCGGCGGGTCAAGTGGGAGTCAGTGGTGCACAACCAGCGATACGAAAGCCACTCTTCGGAGCTTTTGCGAAGTTATCTGCGACAGTGAACCGGCGATACATTAAGGGAATCATTGACGACTTTTGGCAAGTTTAACGGTTTCATCGGACAAGTTTAGTGATTTTGGAAGTCATCTTGGTTTGTAGAAAATAAATCGTTCGTTTCGCCCTTACACGGCCTTTTGACTCACTCCACCTCGTAACAATACAATGCTGTCATATTACTTATATCATCTTGTTAATATTTGCCTCTAGATATTTTAAATATTTTTGTCTTAAAGTCTTTGCTAAAGTTGCTAAAGTCTATGAGTTTAAAATGTAAACGCCCTTTATTTATAAATGTACATCTTTATTCCCTTTTTCGACAGGAGCTCAGATATAGGGTATAAACGGTTCTCGTCGACTTAACAAAAGTAAGAGTTGGAGTCGTTCCAGCCCAGACTGCATGATGATAATCGTAAAAATCGTCGGCTCGATCGCCTTATTCCTTATTCTTATTCCTTTTTAAAAAATCTGAATCTCTTTTATTGTATATATTTTCCGTTAGGCTTCTCTTTCTCCCTTTTAGGCTCTCTCTCTAGAATGCTCTCCCGTGAAAAAACCCTGTCAATCTCCCTTTTTTCTTTTCTTCGATTCTGTTGTTCTTTTTTCATTTGAAATCCCGCCGGCCAGTTTATATGTAATATAAGTAAATAAAAAGGTCACATTATAAAAAGGAAACAAAAAGGTTTATAATGAATGAGAAAAGCGAATGATGATGAACCCTACAAGTGACTAGAGGAGTGTGTTCCAAATCTTCTATAAAATAAAATAAATAAAAATAAAATAAATCTTTATTTGCGCGAACACATGTTTACAGGATTTTAATTACAGTTACAGTACAAAGTAAGTTCTACCCGCCAAGGGCATGCAAATATTTGTGTTTAATTGTTGGTAAACTAATATATTAATAAAGGAATTAATGTTTCTTATTATAAAATTCTTAATGCTCTATAATCTCGTATACATATTATAAAATAACGTCGCTGTGCGCCTTTGTCTGTTTCTTCGCGAAATCCTCCTAAACCACAAAACGTATTTTGATACGGTTTTCCCTAGCTTATAGAACATAACGAGGAAGGTACATAATTTTATGAGGAACCACGGGGGACCGCATGGAAGCAGTCATTAGAGCCCGAGGAGGAAATACCAGATACTCAATGAAACTTTTTCAAACATTTTTTTTTTGTTTTACGTCTTTGTTTCTAACATTTTACAAATTCTTCTTAATGGGTAAAAACATACCTGTTGAATATAACACGATAGCTAAAGAAAATTAATTTTAATTTGAAACATTAATATTCGTTAAACGATACTTTATAATATCCGCAATTAACTGGCATTATTATTTTTATTTTTTTTGTTAATGCAAAAAAATACATAAAACTCATACGAAATTACACTTCTATTCAATTTTTTAAATGACAAGTGTATATGTTCCATCTATAGTAGTATTTTAAAGAGAAAAGATTTGTATGTATGTTTGTAATAAACTCAAAAACTACTGAACCGGTTTCAAAAATTCTTTCACCTATGGAAAGCTACGTTATCAGCGAGTAACATAGGCTACTCGCCCTCTCCCCATCTCTATATTTTATAAAGTTACGCAAACGAAGTCGCGTGAATCAGCTAGTCTTATATATTGTCTTATAAATGTTGATTTTAGCTTCGTATTGATTTTTTAATTCTAAGAATGCAATTTATCTTAATTATGATTTAGTATTCTCTACACTATCACATTTTGATAAATCAACATACTGTATAAAAGAAAACTATTGAGTCTCAACAGCGTCCTACAACATAATATGTATCGACTTCTAACCGGAAATCAATATAGATAAAGATAATCTCTAGTGAGTAGGTTTCCTTCCAATGGTTTCCTGACTTCTCGACAGATGATTGCGGTGTTCGTAGCTGTAGTGATGTAACAAGTAGTGTTTAACCGAACGGCGGACGACGGAGTGAATTATGAATAAACTCACAGCGTCTACTACAAGATAGAGTCTAAGTTATGGGAGACTTGCATTCCAATAGATAGACATTTACTTTACAATTTACGTGGACGCCACTTTTCTTAAGCGTTGAAAAATAAAAATAAAAACAACAATTGACCAAAATATTATGAGCAATAATTTATAGGGAAGCAATTAAAATTATGTGCCTTCGTTAAATTAAAATATTTATTATCCACACTATTTACATTTGTTCCATAAAATAAAATTAGTTAAACTTATTCAAAAAAATGTTTTTATTGTTTTTGTTTACACATTTTATGACATTTGCTTATCTGTTGCTAGGCAACGTTTTTTGCGGCACATTAGGTACTTTACATTCGTTTTTAAAATTTGTAGATTATCTTACAGGAACAGTACTTTTTTTCCATTTCCTTATCCGTCCACTTAATCCCTTATCCTTAATCCTATTGCAGTCAGCAGCTTTGGCATTGCTTGTGTTATAGGCGCGGGAGCCACCGACCATCGAGTGGACCGTCAGTTTTCTTCTAGCCGATCTTAAAATGAAAGGAACCCCATGTCCTTTTCTGTATCTCTGACCGTGTATGCAAAATTTTATGATGATCGGTTGAGTGGTGTAACAAACAAACTCACTTTCGCATTTATAATGTTAGTTAGGATGATGGACAAAAAGATTAAATACATAGAATATATAGAGAGGGCATTGGGATAATTATTATTTTCCTACAAAAAATTGATCCTGATCGCCGTAATCAGGATGGCCATGGCGTAGCTAATAAATAAAATAGCCTTGTAAAGTTGGCGACTAGTGGAAGCTTTTCAAGAAATTATGGAAAATTTCTTAACGAGTCCCGAATGCCAAATTTACGTATAATCTAGATTTTTAAAAAAATGTAAAGTTGGGCAAGTAGGTCGATTGATTGTAGACAGCGACAATGACAAGCTACAAACAACATAGAGCTTGTAACTGCACCTGCCTACCAATAAGCGTTTTTGACATAACAAGCGCTTTCCAAATTCAAAATGGATAAAGAGTTGAAAAAAGAAAAAAAAATTATGTAACAGTATTTATGGCCAAACTAGTTTAAAAAAATATATGCCGTCACTGTCATCACAGTTATGTGATAAGATGTCAACAGTTATATATCATTTTGAACACGGACGAAGTCGCGAGCGTCAGCTAGTAAACATTAATCACAGACATAATATCGGAACAAGCCAAATATCATGAGAAATGTTTATATTAATTCGTTCCATGTTTGAATACAATAACCTAGGGCTCGCGAGTCGCGATAGATTTTCAAACCTCGTCAGCGCAATTTGTAACGAAGAGACCACGAAGAGAATGAAAGCATTTCGGAATGAACATAGTTTTGCCCTAAAATGCTAATAAATTATTAATAATAATATTATCAAGATATACCTACCTACAATGAAAGTTATATCAGAGAATACCAGTGATAAATTGAAAGCAGACAAGTTTAATTTGGTTTTAGAATATCTAAGGGCTTGTATCTCTGTACAAGAGATTTCACTTCCGTGTACGTTTATTTAATACTAGCGGCCCGCCCCCGTCTTCGCCCGGCGTGCAATTTTTATATACCCTAAAACATTCCCCGTTTATCCCTCTTTCCATCAGCGAAAACCGAATTAAAATCGGTCTACCCGTTCACGCGTGATGCCGTGACCAGGAGAAATGGGGATTCATTTTTATATATAAGAAGACTAGCGGCCCGCCCCCGGCTTCGCCCGGCGTGCAATTTTTATATACCCTAAAACTTCCCCGCTCATCCCTCTTTCCATTAGCGAAAACCGAATTAAAATCGGTCTACCCGTTCACCCGTGATGCCGTGACCAGGAGAAGTAGGGATTCATTTTTATATATAAGACTAGCGGCCCGCCCCCGGCGTGCAATTTTTATATACCCTAAAACATTCCCCGTTTATCCCTCTTTCCATTAGCGAAAACCGAATTAAAATCGGTCTACCCGTTCACGCGTGATGACGTGACCAGGAGAAATAGGGATTCATTTTTATATATAAAGAGATAGATAGATGTGCAAATAAATTGAGATATTACGAGACTAAATAGCCTTTAAAGAAGAGGTTGTATGAAATTGTACTATAAAGCAAAATTTTCAATACAATGATGTAATTTTTCGCTATTGGCTTGCACCTGACCAAAATACAGAGAGCCCCGGGCGAGACAGCATCTGCTGAGTCGCATTCCCCCAGGGAGAGCGCTAAGTGACGTCGGCAACCCTTTGCCAACCGCACTCCGTTGTGCCCAACTATGGACTAAATGTTTCAAAACGACAAAAGCCATTTTACCCTTTTATTATAATTACCATGAAATTTAAATAATACTATAGAAATCAGTTTCATGAAAATTAAGCCATTTAGGACTAATGGTTTGGTAATTTATTTTTTAATGTTAAGACAGGCAACTGAAGACACACTTGGCTGAAAGTGAAGGTGGTTTCCGTTGCCTTTAAACACAAGCAATATAAGGGGTTTGAAAGTGCCTTGTCGACTCTGATAAACCGCGTCCACACCAGCCGCACGAGCTCGCGAACCATGGCTCGCGCGGCAGCCTCAAGTAAATAAAATAACGATTATCCCGAGGTAGGATGAGCTAGTAGCTCTCGAACATGCGGAAATGGAGACCATGTTTTTTTTTAGACAGGCTGACGGTCCACTTGATAGTAGGTGGCTACCGTCGCCACAACAAGCAACGCCAAAGATGCTGCAAGTACGCCGCCGACTACAGTAGGATTAAGAATAAGGGATTAGGAGGGGATAGGGAAATGGGCTCTTGCACACGTGCTGTTATTTCACGGCGGTCTACTGTAAGGGGGTGGTTACTGCCGCCAGACAGGCTGCCCAAATGACTGCGAAACGCAGTGTGCCCTGCCACTACTTTCCAGATCCAGACTAGAGCCAAATTTGAAAAATTCATTTTCAAACTTGACCCTACCGGGAATCGAACCCGGGAACTCTAGAACACTGCGTTAAGGCAAGCACCCTAACTACTCATCCACGTTTTAAAGCAAGACCAATACTTTGAAAGAAAGAAAGAAAGCATCTTTTATTCCTCTAATAAACACAATATACATATATGAACAAATAATAATTACAAACAAACAAATATATAAACAAGTAAGAAGAGGAAAAGGAACCAGTATACAGTTATGGTGCGGACCACAACACTGATATTCTGCCAGGGACCAGAAATTCAACCATTCCAACCCATTAAACGGACCAACTAATTATGCAGGGATTAAGAAACTTACGAACTGATACAAAGCAAAAATATGGTGTTTTTGTTTTGTATGTAATATTATGCGAAAGGATTTTGATGAAACTCTACAATAATATAGTTTATACATCAAAATAACACGTGGAATATAATTATAGATATACGCGGACAAAGTCGCGAGCAAAAATAAAATACATATAAGTATTGTGAAACAATTAAATATATTTATGACAATATTGGTATATTGGAATACTGGTAGAGCGATAGTAGGGGCTTGTATCACTAAGCTCAAGTTCCCTTCTGGTCATTTGAAGCGGAATTAGTTTACGTTTATTGAAGTATATGGCGACGGGAACGTGGTAAAATAAACTGGCCTTAATGAAAATTTAAACCAGGTCGCGTTGATATGTATTCCTCGTATAATCTTGTGTAGTCGTGTCTTATTTTACAGTTAGTCTAGTTTAGGTAATTTAAATTTTACATACGATACTGATACATAAACGCTACATTTTTTGCTTTTTTTGTCTATCTGTTACCTGTTCCCTTATTTTCTTGTTCCTCGAATCATCCTCCACCAACTTATACATACAAAATAGATCCTCAAATGGATATATCACAATCAAACACTTAATATATGACAGTTACAAATATTCATATATAGGTAATATACAGAGATAATCTGGAAACACAGAGACACAGACACAGATCAAATCAAGAAAATTTATTATTTAATAATTAATTAATTATTCTTTAGTTATTAATTAATTATAAAGCTGAAGAGTTTGTTTGAACGCGCTAATCTCAGGAACTAATTGAAAACAGTTCGAATTGAAAAATTCTTTTTGTTTTGAATAGTTCATTTATCGAGGAAGACTATAGGCTATATAACATCACGCTACGATAAATAGTATTATATATAAGCAGTGTCCAGTACCGCGCGCCCCATGCACACGCCGCCGCCGTATGGGCCGCAGCGAAGCATGGCCGAGTTCAGCTAGTGTAAAATGTCTATGTTAAGTCTAATAAAATTATTCATTAAAGAAATTCTTTCGTCTACATTATAGTCAGAAATTGTGAAGACTTTTTTACAGAGATACTCTTAATCTGTCTAAATATGTGTTTTGCACTTACATGAATATAAAAATATTAAAACACTAATAAACAACAAGGATTTGTAGAACTTGCAATTCATATACTTATGATTTATTTTTTCTACATATTTGTTGTGAATTAATATGTTAAATCCATTTTCACTTAGAATTCCTTTAGAAAGTTAATAAATATTTACTAATTTATATTTTCACTATGAGTTAGTTAACTACAAGTATGAACACGCGCAACATACGAAACTGTTCGTAAACGAAATTGACCGAAACTTTTGCGAAAGTCGTTACCAAATTTAATATCGACACACAACGTGATGTTCGGATACGAAAACTCGCTTCGACAAGTTTCTGCCAACCTTTGATGTTACGTGCTTGTATTCGTATAACTACATTTCACGTTAAAAGCAAAGACAAGCGAGCTTACAGCCTCCGGCCAAATAACTTGTCCAAAACTTTGTCTTATCATGTCGCGGTGATTCGACGGTTTCGATAGTATATCGAAATCGGCTATGAAATAAATTTTAAGAGCCGAACATTTTCAAAGCTTATACATGATTAGTATTCAACGATGGATATTGAGAAAGTTTTTGGGGTGTATCTTTTTTAATTTAAGTTTTCTCGTGAAGAACTTCGAAAGGTTGTACGTGACCAATTACAATAATTTTTAAGTACTTTCACTGTAATTCTGCGTCAAGTTATGTAAAATTTAATAAATGTATTTATTACGATAAAATAGTATCCATTCAAAACACTATATTTAAAAAGAGTAATATATATATCTACATTTTTATCCGAATGCGTGCTAAGAGTAGCAAAGGTATCCACCTCCCTTCAAGAAGACCTTTAGCCTAAGTGAAATGTTCCTTTGAACTCTGATTCTTTAGCAGTATTCCTTCGAGTATCTATGAGACGAATAAGTATTGTGCCACATAGCGTGAAATATAGAATTATATATAATTTGTCATTATTGATTCATAGGTAATTTATTATTTATTGATTATTTTACAAAATAATATTACTACTGTCAACTGAAGTCGGTAACGAAACCACTTATAAACACGTTCCTAAGTGGTCATTAAATTGTAGTATCTGGCCTTGGTACAAGTATTGGTTCAATTAAGAAAATCGATGAGTAAAATTTTTACTTAAAACTAATTTTGTATCAAGTAGATTACCTTATTTCTTAATAGACGTTTACTTTCTTTATATACCCGGGTCATGTAGTCTTTAAATCCATAGAATTAGCACGTTTTTTTTTTAATACTTCGCTTGATTTTAGTTTTTTTGTTACCAAGGCAATTATATTCTTCAATATCAATACAGCAATCAAACCAATTACTTCAAATGGGGTGACACATTGCCCGAACCGTATAGGTTGAAAAGTGGAGTAGGGCAAGGGGGACTCAGTCCACCTAGACTTTTTAATAAGTACATTAATTATTTGATCAAGTAGCTCAGCAGTATGCATGCAGAGTGTTTTGTAGATGGTACTTATATTAATGACATTAGTTAAGCGGATACCATGGTGCTACTGAGACCTTCGTTCAATATTGCGGAGATTGCTGAAGGTGTATCAAGTGTATGCTAATTGTCATAGATTAAAATATAACCCAAAAAAGAGTGAGATCACAGTATTCCGGTCCAATGGCCATACTGAAACGAGTATACAAAATTTAAATACTTGGGCCACATTGTCACTGCAGACCTGAAAGATGATATTGACTTAGACCGGGAGCGCAGGGTGTCCCCGGTCTAAGTCAATATCATGTTTCAGGTCAAATTAATTAATTTAGTCAAATTAATTGTAAGTAGCAAAATATTGATGTTACGAACTCTTTGCTTGTGGTATTTGAGACCAGACGCTGGCCATGATTTTCAGTAAACTTCAAATTTGGAGTCTTTATGGCGTTTGGTATTGATTATTGTTTTAGCTCGTTAACATTTTAACATTGATTTTAAGCAAGAAATCGCATTTTTTGGGTTATTATCTTTTCAAGTGAACAATGCTAACAGGCATTTGGACACGATTACTGCAACCAGAGCCGTTACATCGATTCAAGAAGGACATTAGCAGCGTTCATCGAGATTGCAACTGGTTTCAAAGAGACGCAGTAGATTAAAAACAAATATAAAATAAAAAAATAAAAAAAGTTAATCTTCAAATTCATCAGTGAGTTCTAACTATTGGAAAATATTTCCCTTCTTACTGTGTGTTACGTTGGAAAAATCGTGTGTGCTGGGATTTGCGTAGTCAATATTAAAATCTCTTAATAGTTATAATCGATTAATCTCTATCGATAATTACATGTGAACAACACTAGTTAGTGGAGAGATAACTCAACTATATGTTTCGGTAAACCAGTCACGTACGCGACATAGTGGCTTTTATTGTGCGAGTTGGAGTAATTAACCATTAATTTAACGTATTACTAACTTAGTTTGATGGATCGATAGCATTTATCTAGTTCAAACGTGACTACTATGTCTTAACAACTGGATTATGATAAGGCTGCGCACACACTGATGCCTTCAGCTTCAGTGGTAGTCTTGATTTGTTGTGTGTGCTGAGCTACAACAAATCAAATATTAGAAAAACTAAGCTAAATAACTTAGAGAACTAAAGGCTAAGAATTGACCTATGTATTTACAGTATGTAATTTAGCATCTCACAGCAGAAATAGGGGAATGGGCATCCCTAACTAACTCATTGAAATACAACGAAAAAGAGCTATTTCAAACGAGTGTTTACTCCCACTAGATGGACTGTCATAGTTATGATTGCAAAACGCAGTATGACAAATTTTTCGCTTAGAATTCACACACAACAGTATTTGTAAACTTTCCCAATTTAAAAATATATAAATTCCAGATCGCATCTTAACGTAGTATGAAAACTATAGGGGCGACATATCATAATATTGCTATAATTATTACATTGGCTTTTTGTTTACTTGGGATTTGCAATGGTTGCTTAGGTACCAAATATTGATAGCACTGAATTGTTTATTCCTTTAAAGATGAAATAAAAGCACATGTGCTGTTCGATGCGTAAAAATGCTCACTCAGCCGGAACATTCGCCTGTAATGTAACGTTACAGATTCAAGCATTACATCAGTGAGGGAGAATGTTTTGATACAACTTGTAACAACAGTACGCTCTACTTGTAATTGACAGTGTCGTAGACGCCTGTAGGTATTTCGCCGGTTTTAAAATAAATAATTCATGACACCTATATCGTTTCTTCTCTTTTTTTTACGTTAATGTCAAATTAATATTGCCGCGCTAAACAAAATAGGCGAGGAGGCATCAATCCTGAAAGCTCCGTCAAGCTCCTGAAATAAAAAATTTCCTGTATTTCCTTTTTTCCATATTAATTTGTAAAATAAATAGCTGAAAACTTAAGGATCATCAAGTAAGTAAAATCTATGACGGTGTATAATCCTCACCCACATAATAAAATCTGGTATGCGCGATACTTTCGCCAGTTTGTAAGCACGCATACCAAGATAATTATGAATGAACATTGAACGCACACCATTCAAATAGGTATGCATGACCTTGCCGGCTAAAAATCATTGGTCGGCCGGATTTTTCCTTGATGATCATGATATTTCACACAAAATTCTATGAGATTGATCAAAATCCGTGATGACGGAAAAAAATTATGGAAATTTAATAATATATAATTTATTTAAAATATTTCCCGCCAATCAAATCCACGCCGACCAAGCAAATCTTGTTCGTCTAAGTGTTAACTTTTATTTTTTATTAAAAATTTTAGTATCCGTAATCACGGAGCTTTCAGGATTGGTGCGTCCTGGCCCACAACGATCACTTCCTCTGAGATTGTGGAATCAACTAAGTTAAACGCTTAAAATCGATACTAGAATGTTACAAAAGGCGAATGCTCTTCAGTCAGGGAGGCTTGTAATGTAACTCAATGCTCAAAATAAAAAAAAATATATTATTAAATTATTACAGTTATTAGTTAACATAAAACATACAAATAATTATTTTAAAGGGCTCAGGCGTCGTAATATTCCTCCGCTCCGCTATCAGCTTTAGGTAACGTGCCCAGAAGGCTGGCGGCATTGCCACGTTGGATGGCAATGCTTATTCTTTGTGCAAAGTAAAAGCCAGCCCTCTGGTCGCGTGAAGTGCCGATCAGTCGTTTGGAGATTTCTTTAAAAAGGGAATGGGCACTCGGGCCCCATGGCCCTAGTGTTTCTACCCCAAACGGCTCAAATATGTAGTCACCAATAAGTTTGCTGTATTTGCGCCGTTTGAGTGTTTCCGCGGATGCAGCAGCGGTCCCGGCGCAGCCTGCTGTGCTTGGGAGATGTGATGGCGCGAGGGTGTCGACGCATGTAGCATCCCACACCAAGGGTCTACCCATCTTCCAAGGCAGTAATGACATGCCATCCGGTCTCTTCCCATCATCTCGTGACAAGCCATTTGGTTCGAGTGAGGCAGGTACACCGGCGGCAACAAGAGCACGACGGATAATGTCGTTGAGATGCGCGTGTCGCGGAATGCGGCCTGCACTTCTGCTGCATGATAGGCCATGATGCCCGAGGTGATCGACGGCCTCACTACAGCAACATCGGTGCGGAGAAACACACGGGACGCCCAGACGTAGGCAAGTGGCGATACGGAAAGTACTGTCATCGAGCATAGTTCCTATATTAGGCGATGGGAGTGCATGAAGCCATGCCCCTGACTCCCATTTACCCGCAGCCAGCAGACGAGCACGCTCGGCCGCACTGGAAGAAGTATCAAGAAGATAATTTCTAACATTGCAACATAATTTCTAACATGCTCAAAATCGAATCTGAAATGTTACATTACAGCAAATGCTCTCGGTGAGGAAACACCTTAAGGCGACTCCAGCTCCTAATGATAAAAAAATCCACTTATTTGTAACTCTTTTCCTTTTAAATTATCGTAATAATTATAATTTAAAAAATACTCAAATCATCTGCAGGATATATGAAAGGGGATCATCATAATTATTTTTTAAATTATATTTAATTATATATATATAAAAAAAATTACTAAGTTGCGGTCTAATATCAATATTGTAACCGTGCGATTTGCTTAATAATCAATATTTTAAATAGCTAATTCTTAAGATAAATTTTAAGATCCACTATTTGAAGTCTCATCCAAAGAAAAATTTGAATTATACTTTATTTAATTGAATTATTATTATAAAACGGTCTAAAAATATATTTAAAAAAAAAAAACACAAATATATATGGGATACGGGGAAACAATTAGAACGAACAGTCTCTTTCAAGATCAGTTTTTATTCCTTTTGCACATACGTTACATATTACACACTACTCGCGTCATTTTTCTTCTCCCTCCGTCTTCCTTCTCTTTTCGTCATCAACACTTCGCTCCTTTGTCTCTTTCAGTCATGGACACTCGGTTCCTTCCCGGACACTATCGTAGACTACTTTCATTTTTTTTTTATCTTGGAAGGAAAGTTATAAAATTAGAGTGATCAGTCCACATATACATATATTAATTACATTTTTTTAATGACCACAGACAACATTAAAAATTAATTTATCAAAGCACACGCATTTAATAAATAAATGTGGGGAGATAAGAATTTCATCTCAGCATTGCAGAGGCTGCCCACTCCACAAAGCACAATTCCGTATAAAGCGAAAGTATTTGCATTGGACTGTCTTGTGACCTATTTCTTATTGTTTAAACTCAAGACAGTTTAAAACTAGTACTTAGTACCCGACTCGGTAAGACGGGATTGTCTTTATAAAAGACTTAGCGGTGATTATAATTTCCTTGTTTAATATAACCGGAACATTTTACGAAAAAACCTTTATGAAATATCATTGAAATGACATTAAATATTTAATGGTCTTACCTGCAAAAACTACATTGATGCCGTTTTTTTTATAAAATACCACAATTGCAATATATTTATTTCTGTACATACACATCCGTTTATCCACTAACTTCTTTTAAACTACCAATCGGATTTGATATGGTTTTCACTAATGAATACCGCATCGAAGCTTGTGTTAGCTAATTATAATATTGTACATTCAAATTGTACACTACGGAAAGGTCTGTAATAGGGGATCGGACAGTACTTAGAAAGAAAATATAATTATAATTTTTTACGATTATTTATCGAATAATAATTTAATATAATTCATTTAAATATTTTTAAATGAAGAAATAAAATTTTATTATTTACAATATTTTTAATCTATACTGAAACACCAATCACAGTGCGTGACGTCATTTGTGGGCAATCATTGTCTTATGCCAATGCAGCTGTTTTGTTATGATATGACCACAAATGACGTTACGCGCTCTCAGATGAACTATCGTGGCGTTTTGGCGGCATTTTCAAACAAACAATTTTAAAACATGATTTTGAGTACCTAAAAGGCTATAAATAAATAAAATAGTATTTTTTATGGGAATAAATATCCATGAAGATTAATTTAAAACACTTTCTGAAAATTTGTCCGATCCCCTATTACACATATGACAATAAAATTGTTTGTGACTGTTTATATTAGCTTCTGTATCTTTTTTTTACTCTGTGTCCATTTTGTTTTGATGATGTAATAAATTATTATCATTAAAGCATTTAGTTGTGTTTCTATTTATTTCTTTTACTTTAAACAATTAACAAGTATAAATAACTAACCAAAAGAAAGTGTATTACTATAGCCAAGCTTACACTTGTGTTTTATATAAATTGTAGAAAAAGGGAATGGGTCGCTAATTTTTTATAAACTACTTTAGAGATCCTATTATTATTATATACATTCTGTTAAGGGAGTTCAGGTTCTTTGAGGGTTCGTTGATAACGTAACAAAATACATTTTTGAGTAACTGTTTTTTTTTTATAGAAAATAATAATTCTTGTATAGATCATTTTTGAGTAACTGTTTTTTTTATAGAAAATAATAATTCTTGTATAGATAATTCAAAGATCAAATAAATATTTGATCTCTTTATAATAATGTCAGTAAGTACTTTTATGCTACTACTAAATACTTATGGCAATGAATGCCCGTTAAGAAATGAGCAATGAGCAAATATAAATAAAATAAAATTTCCTTCATGGCGTAAATCCTATTAAGACTCGGTAACATTATGTTCTTAGAATCTATATTTTAAGTATACATACGTATACACTGACGTATCAAATAATAACTTATAAACATCTTAGTACGTATATAATAAAATCGTAAACGAGCCATGTCAAAAAAAAAAAAAAAAAAAAAAACAATTTTTATACGTTGTACCCCCAAGTCAAAGAAATAATTTTTAGAATTTTTGTCTGTTTGTCGGTGCGTTTGTGCAGGCTTATTCTATTTGAAAGCAGTTTTCCCTGATGTATTGTAGCAAGCCTCCGTAACATTTAGTATTTGTTTTATTCCAATCGGTTCACAAACAAAAATACCACAGAATACAAGAAAAAGTACAAGTAGCTATACCTAATACCACGCGTACGAAGTTGCGGGCTCAGCAAGTTTTTAATAAATTATTAAAATATACGGACAGATAAAATGTTGTAGTTAATGCTTGCAGATTTAAAAATTTAACTCACATACGAAACAGAAAGGTCGGATCAAAAAAACACGTTAACGCCGAATATAAATGTGTAAAACACGACTTATAAAGCAAAAATTTCATTTATGTAACTGTAGTTCGACGTCGCAAAAGCCGAGTTCAACTTTTAATCCGTAAGCCAACTTTAACAGAAAGCTACTAACATTTCGAAATCCCTAAAGCCAAGGACGAAATATTTCATTTTGACACGAACTTTAATGTTTTAATTAAGTTAATATTAGGTGATATAAGCGTCTAGTTAATAAAAATGTCGTGACCAAGTGTTAAAAGCGACATTATGGGGATCTGTTTGGATGATGTATTTGTACGTGACTCGCCCTAATGGTTTTTAACTCTTTGTCTAATGACTTTATTGAGTAAATACGTTTTTAAATTATTAGAATTTAGACTTCATTAGAATAGAAACGCTTAGTGTTCTTTTTTTTTATACAGGTCGGCAAACCTTTAATAGACACAAAAAAAAAACTACACGGAATTTGCAAATGCGCTATCGACTTGAATGCCAGGTAATCGAATCTGCACCTCAAACTCACCGATGCACAACAGCACACATGCTGTATATTACTGTGATCCTCTGTAAGGGGATGACTACTGTCACCAGACTGCGGAATTGAATGTTATTAGACACACTTTATTCGGATTTTCGTTGCTACTGTTAATCTTTAAATTATATTAAGTATTACATCATATTATAAATATAATTAATGTATAGTGCTATTAAAAATCTTGTTTTGCCACATATTTTTTTTTTTAGTTAACAAAATTGTAACGGAAAACACACTTATGTAGAATGTAATCTAATATTAAATGTCTTGCTTATCACTGATTGCTTTTTAAACAAGTCAAGTCACAAAAAAAACATAACAGAAGTTTTCAAATTGATACTTTAATAGCCATTGTCACAAGGCTAGAGGGCCTTACTTTTTTTTTATGAAATCGTAAGAAATAAGAATTGTAAATAATTATGCTTCACCAAGTTGCAATATACATGAATCTAGTGGCAGGGCAGACTGCGTTTTCGCAGTCATTTGGGCAGCCCGTCTAGTGGCGGTAACCATCCCCTTACAGAAGACCACCGTAAAATAACAGCACGTGTGCTGTTGTGTTTCGGTGAGTGAGTAAGGGATGCTAGAGCCCATTTCCCTATCCACTCCAAAATCCCTTATCCTTAATCCTACTGCAGTCGGCAGCGCACTTTCAGCAGCTTTGGCGTTGCTTGTGTTATAGGTGACGGTAGCCACCTACCATCAAGTGGACCGTCAGCCTGTCTACCGAACTTAACAAAAAAAAAGATTATTTTAGTGATACTTATTTATCACATTCTCAAACGAAAAAAAATTTTTTTATTAAATTAATACAAAAAATAACCAAAAATGAATATATTTTAATATCACTCTTTTTGTTACAGGTTAAAAGAAATAATATGGAGCAAATTGGTAAATATTTAATCGTCGTCGCTTCTATAATGACCGTAAAGTTAACAGTAACTGAGAGCAAAGATGAAAGTGTGCAAACAATAGACAGATCCTACTTCCACGTCCAATTATTCACTAATGTGTGTGACATATCCGATAGACGTTCCAAAGTGCATTGCTATTGCGATAGCAACAAGCCGAAAATGGCCACTAGAGCAGATTGTTGGATTTTCAGCGGAGGAATAACCGAGGAGGATCCGATATGGGGGAGTTTCTCGTCGCAATCAGAGATAGAACATTTAATGTTCAACGTCCGTTCGGATGATGCGCTAACATTTATTCCGGCCAAAGCGATCGTAAGACTGGATAAGCTGCAACATGTGTCGATACAGTTTGGAACAATAAAAAACATTCCCGCTTACGCCTTTACCAATTCGTCGACGATAAAACAGATCGTTTTGAGGTCCAATAAGATTACAAGCCTGGAGCGACACGCTTTCTCTCAGATGATGATGCTATCAAATCTAAGCTTAGACGACAATCTCATATCGGAGCTGAGAAGGGACGTATTTTTCGGTTTGCCAAATCTGCACATTCTACACTTATCCAACAATAACCTGAGCCTGATACACGAAGGGTGTTTCAAATATTTAAACAATTTGATTGAGTTAAAATTGGATTACAACTACATATCAGTTATAACGAGAGAAACGTTGGAAGGTCTCGAGAATCTTTCGAGATTGAATTTAAGGAACAACAAATTAACGATGATCGGAAATTTGGCGTTCAGTGAACTTTGGGGTTTGAAGGAATTGATGCTCGACAACAATGCGATAGAGTACATATCAGAAAGAGCGTTTGGGGGCCTCACACAATTGAGGAAGCTAACGTTATCGGGTAACAAGTTGACGACGTTTTACGAGGATATCCTCGAAGACATAAGGAGTTTAGTGGTTTTGGATTTAAGGGACAATCTCCTAGAAACAATATCGTATGAAACCATTCGGCCGGTCGTTGAAAACGAGAAGTCCTCTTCGGCGGCAGTTTATTTAGACGGTAAGATTTTTGTTTCTATTACTTTGAACGTTTGTTACTCGACATTGCTCAGTTATTACAATTAGATTTTACCAGAATTTAGTATGTCAAATCGAACGAAAAAATATGTTTAGATTATATTCAACACAGATTAATTTGAAACGTTTTGTTGTAAATAAAATACAAACCTAAAAAAGAATGTTTGAACAATATTTTAAGTCTAGTTTAAATTTCAATTGTGTCTAGGAATAGACAATGGAAGTCGAAATAATCTCTCGCATGAAATGTGTGCATTTCATGATATTTTCTCCTCGGTACTATAATACTCCAAACACTTAATTTTAATTACTTAAAACTATTAAGTGCTCGCCAAAGCGCTCGCAGCTAAAATGAAGACGTGATTAATGTATTATACTCCTTAGTGAAAATTAACATGTTAAAGAAAGGTTTTTTTTTAAATGAATGTTTAATATTTTTAAGATATTAAATCGAAAGAAAATAAAAATAAAAATAGAGTAAGTATAATTTTTATACATGTTTAAACTTTATTGCATCACAATTGCTAACGAAATAACACTTGTTTAAAAGTGTAATTTTTAATTAAAACTGGTTGTAAAAAAGCGAATAAAAATTCTCTTTCGTAGCTGATTATGAAAAAAGGTTACCAAAACGGACCAAATCGAAATAACAGTACGTGATTCGTGAGTTGTGTTTCCTATCCCTTCCTATTCCCATAATTCCTATTCCTATCCCATCCCTTCTTAATCCTACTATAGTCGGTAACGCACTTGCAACAGCTGTGGCGTTGCTTGTATTAAAGGCGACGGTAGCCGCCTACCATTAAGTGGATAGTCAGACCGTACGTTCACAACGTATTTACGATAACGGGTTTATGTTACATCATTAAGACAAACTAAAATAAAAATGAAAAACAGAAATTAATAAATCGAAATAACCAAGTAATCGAAGACTTACAGTATGGGTAAATCCGTCACTAGAAGAGATAGAAAAAAATTTGGCTTGTTTTAGAGTTTACTTCTTAAGAATCGGTTTTCATATAAGGCCCCGGGTATGAAAATTTTTTGAGGAGTAAAATTAATTCAAGTGTTAACTAAAAAGCGTTACTAAATCTGTCACTTTGGCATTTGTGCGACAGCTGATGCATGTCTAACGCATATATTTATGTTCCCTAATTCTATTCTCTGGGCTTATACAATCAAACGTCAAAATCTTGTGTGAAAAGTGTAGTCCGCGTTGAGAAACGAAACGATAGAGCATTATAACCTGCCGGTACAGCTACATCTGTCGTCGAAAAAATGAACTATTTGAACTTATAACACGAGGAAAATTTTATACATTTAATTTTATACGTTTAAAAGAGTAAACTTCAGTCCTGCGTTGGAGCTGACATATACACTTTTTAATTTAGACACAATAATACTGCATTCATGGAAAAACTAGGAATTTTAACAATTCTCTTATGTTTGTTTACAAAAAAACATTGTTGTTGATGTTGATGTAGGTATATATGAAATTACGTCATATCCTATTTTGTTCACCTTTATAAATCAATTACAATAATTTTAATTACACACTTTTAAATTAACTTTTAAATGTATGTGCTTAAAACGAAGATTCGTTGATATTATTCCTAAAAAAGGAATGCTTTTGTAGTGAAATATGTATTTGTACATATCTATACTAATATTATAAAGATGAAGAGTTTGTTTGATCGCACTAATCTCAGGAACTACTGGTTCGAATTGAAAAATTCTTTTTGTTTTGAATAGTCCATTTATCGAGGAAGGCTATAGGCTATATAACATCACGCTACGATAGATAGTATTATATATAAGCAGTGTCCAGCACCGCGCGCCCCATTCACACGTCGGCCGCCGCCGTATGGGCCGCAGCGAAGCGTGGCCGAGTTTAGCTAGTGTATTATAAAATAAAGTCGCTACTGTTTGCTCCTTCGCTAACTTCTTCAAAACCACCCAAAGGATTTCGTTAAGGTTTTCACTGGTGGAAAGAGCGATAATCGAGGAAGGTTTGTGTATATAGTTATAATTTGTAGAAAGATATTTTATCTGTGCAAAGCCGAGAGCGGGTTGCTAGTAATAAATAAAGGTGAGGAACGGAACTTAAAAAGGGATAGATTTGACCTAAGATTCGGCACATTGACGGTGTGCATAAAAAAACGGCAGTAGAAAGTACGGTAAACACAATTTATATAAGCAAACACAATTTGACTATCTACATAGGAGAAGCGAACACTTACGTGTGATAAGCCCCATTGTTTTTGTATTCTACGCTCGTTCACTGACATTTGCAAACGACTCTAATATCTCGATAGCACTTTTCATACATAACAATATTTTCTCTACCGAGCTTGGATATTATAACATATTTATTTTTCAGCTTGTATATATAAAATAGGTGAAACTTATTTATGAGTGTATATAAACCATATATATAAAACGAACACGTATGTAGTATAATATAGTATTAACGCACTGAAATTTAAACTGTAAGATAGTAGACCATTTACTGGTTATTAATGGTTATCAATTTAAATTATACAAAATAAAATAAATACTGTCCAAGATTAAATAAATTAAATTAATAATATTAAATAATTTTATTAAATAAATTAAATAATATTAATTTAATTAATAATATTTAAATAAATTAAATACTGTCGAGGTCGAGCTGTTCAGACTCGGAAATAGAGCAATATTGCTCTATTTCCGAGTCTGAACAGCTGAAGTCTGAAAGTACGAGGCGTAGCCGAGTATTTTTCAAGTGAATTTAAAAGGCCTAGGCCGTTTTAATCATATAAGAAACAATTTTTTTTTTCTAAATATTTGTGGTAATAAGTTTAATTCGATACGACCAGATTTTGGCGACTATTGTAATTGCGTAGTTACAAAATAATATTGTATGTATGTTCGCCACACATAATTATATATGACGTACCTACGCACTAAAAGTTTTCGGAATAAGAAAAAGTTACTATGAATAGTCAAAAATGAATTTATTGTTTCTCAAAATATTCTCCGTTAGCGTTAATGCACTTTTTCATACGAAGAAACCAGTTTTGAAAACATTTACGCCTTGCTGACCTCGGAAACTTTTTTCATACTCTTCGACAGCCTCTTCTGGCGAAGAAAATCGTTGACCGAGTAACTGATTCTTAATTTTTGCGAACAAAAAAAGTCACAAGGTGCCAGGTCGGGACTGCATGCAGGATGGACTCATAAGTTCTACGTTTTTCACGTTTAAATATTCGTTTGTCTGTTTGGCCGTGTGAGAACTGGCATTATCGTGATGCAATATGATACGGCGCTTACGGTTACTTTTACGGAGTTCGTCAGAACTTCCGGTAAACAAATGGTCGTTTACCAATCACCATTCACGGTATGACGATTCTCCAAAGCAACGTGTCCAGTTTTATTAAAAACTAGCTGGTGGCGGCGACTTCGTCCGCGTTGAATAATGAGAAATATTTATGTTGTAACATAACGCTTGCGTCTGCATCGTCGTTCGCGTCGCGTTGGTGCAAGACCGCTTCAATTTATTTTCTCCCACGTACTTTTTAATTTAAGATATCTCCTAAGATATTCATTGAAATCAAATGATGTCAAGGGCAATATTGTTCAATATTAAATACTTTTGATGAATAAAGTATTTATTTGGATAAGGATTAATATCATGTTTATAAAAACACATTCGCTAATAATGCATTATTTTAGAAAAAAATTGATTACCATAAAAAGGTTATAGTGTGTCAACCTTAAAGATAGACATAAGCTGTCGCGGACTTTTTTTAGAACTTTTAAAAGGGAGCAATTCCGTCATACATCATCTTTACGTAAATTTAACCGTTTACGCATCGTATACAACGGAAATTCTCAAAAGGGATAAATTTTCCCGATTTTGCAACAATTTTCATTGAAACTCCGCTCCTATTGGTCGTAGCGTGATGTTATGTAGCCTATAGCCTTCTTCGATAAATGGACTATCCAACACAAAAGGAATTTTTCAATTCGAACCAGTAGTTCCTGAGATTAGCGCGTTCAACCCAACAAACAAACAAACAAGCTTTATAATATTAGTAGGTATAGAAGAAAAAAAAAGACGCGCGCTACTTTGGTTGCTTTCGGCTCATCGTGAAAAACCCATACGCTCGATTGCTGCTTCGTTTTAGGATTGTAGCAATAAATCCATGTTTCGTCACCTGTTACAATGTCCCACATCAAATTGACGCCCCTTCGTTGAATGTAGTAAGCAATGGAATTGCACCAAGTGATGCGGTCGTTTTTTGAGCCTCATTCAAATTGCGTAGGATCCACCAAGAGCATAGCTTTTTCACACCCAAGAGTTTGTATAGGGTTAATTGTATTTGACCCATGCCTATGCCTAAGGATGTCCGAATCTCATGGTAGGTCACGTGCTTGTCTGTTACGATCATATGGCACACAGCATTGATGTTTTCGTTGTTCACAACGGTGGACGGGCGACTATCACAAAATTCGTCACTGAGATTGACACGACCGCGTTTGAATTCTGCAAACCAGATATAAATAATCATCTTGCATGGTGCCTTATCGCCAAAAGCAGTTTGAAGCCGAGCGAGGCTCTGCTGAGCTGTCAAATTACACTTAAAATAGTTTAAAATTACACGACGAAAATTTTAGCGCGTTAAATCCATGGTGATATAAACACGCAATTTTTAAAATGACGCCACAATTTAAAAACAAGTTCCATTTTCAAATGTTGTATGCTGTTTATGTAAGTGGCTTGTTCCGGAAACATATAGTGAGCCCTATTTATTACAACAGGTGCTATCAATATTTAAACACAGTCTTTTCAACAACATTTGAAAGCAAATTTAGAAGGCTAATTAACTCAAAAAGTAATAAATAATAAAAAGTCGGTTTTATTTATTTTCAAAACTTAAAATAATCTAAACACCGACGCAGTGTTTCTGCAAATTATTTTTAGAGGCAGCGGTTTTGCGGTGTAGGCAATTATGGCCACAAACTTGGCGCGAAGCGAGGAAAAATATTTTTTATAACCTTGTCATAGAAGACAATGAAGTCATAAACATGCTGACGATATAATTGATGGTGAGTGACTGCCGTCGTCTATAAATACAAGATCTGCGTATATGTGGAAGGAGTAGTAAAGTTGTTCTGTCATCCCTTAGACAATCACCGAAACATAACATATTTCTAATTTATTTTTAATCTCCTACTTCTTGCGGTGCCTTTCTTCTTTATAAGATAGCAAGCATAAATTTTTTACAGTTCTTTGACTTCTAGACTTCAGCCCCAGATATTGGATTCAAATGAACTTAGAGAATTTTTATGATCGTAAATTAACACTTAGCCAATGAAAGTCTATATGTGGTCAAGCCCTTAACCTTAACCTTAATTTTACGGTTGAAAGTATATCGTATATATCATATAACACATACAAAAAAACCTTTTTACGAGAATAGAATATATTTTACAAAAAAATCTTCTAGAATAAATCAAATCCGCTTAAAAATAAGCGGTTATTAAGAACTGGTTTAAAGGACAAACAGATAGACGGGGATAGCTATAAACATAACACTTAGTTTCGATCAATCAGAGTCATTTTCTTCACTGAAGGTCGTGCCCGTTATAAAATGCCCTGGTAATATCGACCACCAAATGTTTTCACTCTATTCTGTCCTCAGCTTTCCTCGTAGCCTCCGTAACAATCTGATCCGCCCATAGGCTAGATCGGCCACAAGATCTCTTGCCATTCACTCTTCCAAATTAGTTTAATGCTATTTAAATAAGTATTTTAAAGAACATCATGAGATTATGATCATAAAAATAAAAAAGCTATTAATATTAAACAATAATATCTCTTATTTCATGGCCACACATCTCACATAGCTATAGCGGGCGTAAATCACGCTCCGCGGGGGCCAGCTCCGTACCTATATTTTGCGAAGGGACTCGATAAATTTGCTCGCCTCCATCGAGAAATAGCTTTTTATTTGCAAACAAGCCTGCTTGTTTATTACGCACTTTATAGAGCTATTGTGCTGCTCACTGTATTGATTATTCACGAGTTAGTTTTACCAACCACGACTTATTGGTTTTGTATTAGACCATTAGCCGCTGTTCAAACTATTTTACGGTTTCAAACACACTCAACTCGTTAATATTTTATTTAACTAATGAGTATCGTCAAGGAGAATTCCGTATTTGCCTTGAAAATAGACAGTCTATTTAATTCTTATTAAAATGTAAAATAATTTTCTATTGATCCAACTTGATGATACCACATATAATTATATATTACCAACAAAACATTAATCAAAAATCACAATTTCATAAGGTTTCCTGTAACATATATAATATTATGATTACAATGTTTCTTTAAGGTCAATCTCAATAATTTTTTTAATAAACTAATATTAGTGTCAAGGCAACAGCATTACCCAAACATGAACTGGAGGACCCATTTGGCTGCACTAACAACACCCTTACAAAAGACCATTTTGTGCTGTTTTGTTTTGTAAGCGAATATGGAATTCCTTTTTTTTATGTTATGGTCAACAGACAGGCTGACGGTCCACTTGATGGTAGGTGCCTACCGTAGCCTATAACACAAGCAACGCCACAGCTGCTGCAAGTGCTGCCGACTACAGTAGGATTGGAGGGATAAGGATTAGGGACTACAGTGGGATTAGGAGGGGATAAGGAAATGGGCTCTGGCATCCCTTATTCACTCACCGAAACACAACAGCACGTATATGCTATTATTTCACGGTGGTATTCTGTAAGGTGGTGGTCTTCACTTAAGACCGTATTTCTGAGGGTGAATACGTATACCTCCAATCACACTCACAAAAGTTCATTTCTCTATAATCAAAGTGTATAATTGAAAAACAAAATGTATGAAATATAATAAACAAACAGAATCTTGTAGTAACAATATGAAAGAAATTGAACAATCTCCGGAGTCTATATCCAAAGGCTACGTTATACTAACTTTGTGTAAAAGCCATTTTTCTTGCTTCCAACTATCAGTTGCAGATCGCGGTGTTGCCAGCGTCCAGATAATTCCCAAACGCTCCTCGAATGGCAATGTACTTGTTTATCGATTCGATTTAGATCGGGTATTGTGTGAAGAGTTGCTTATACTGATACCGTTGTTGATAAAGGAATTACAAAACTATATTTCATCACAAACATATACTTTGTATACAAGATTATACAATGAATTAAATCAAAATGTATTTAAATAATATTTATAATAGCTGGTGGCTGCGGCTTCGCCCGTGTTGAAAATAAAAAATGACGCCTGACTAAATATATGTAACGCCTAAGATCTTTATTGCAGTTATAGCTTTGCCAGGCGTTAGATGGTCCCTAGGGAACAGTACTTTTTTCCTGGATGAAAAAGTACTGTTCCCTATGTCCTTTCCTGCATTCTTGACAACGTGTATGCAAAATTTCATGATGATCGGTTCAGTGGTTTAGGCGAGAAAAGGTAACAGACAGACAGACAGTTACTTTCACATTTACAACATTAATAGGGATAATTGATTAGATCAACGACGTGGCTACTACAACATGCCGAGCGGACGTTTTTTTTTTCGGTTATAGTAATTTTAGCAAATAAAAAATGTTTCTTTTTGTTAGAAAGAAATAATCTAACTGGAAATATAATTTTTAAATAAAGATCGGTGGGGAGGCTGACTCTCCACTTGATGCTAGTGTAATAGTCAACTGTTAAAACTGTGCTACTGACACTTGCAACATCAATATTGCTTACTGCGGCAAAACGAGCTGCCCTGCGGAAGGCCCTGCCCACTACATAATTATGTACCTACTAAATGTATATGTATAATTATAGCTCATGTTTTATTCTGTGTACAAACTATGTTACTTGTAAGGCTACATCAAAATCTCCAGCAGTTTGTGCGAAAGAGTAACAAACATCCATATAATTAATCAATTTTTTTTTCTTTCATTTCATCAATCATTATCAACAGCCTATATTTTTAAGTCCCCAATACAGGGGCACATGCATACACTCTCAACAAGGGCGTATGAGCTATATAGTCCACCACGCCCGCGCCGGCCCAGTGCGGTTTGGCGAATTTCACATGCGTCTCAGAATATCTTCTTTTGGCGTATACAGGTTTAGGTTTCCTCGCGATGTTTTCCTTCACCGTTTGAAAGCAATCAGTAATGAATAGCATCCGAGCTACATTACTGACCGATCCGAGCTAATGTGTAAATAAAAAAGTAGAAAGATAGAAAAATTTATTTGTGTTTAAAAAAACATATAGAAACACTATAAATAAACGCCAAAAGGACATAACTCAGCTTAGACTGCAACATTGTTACAGCGCTGAATTTCAGTTGTGCCCGTACTGACTCATGGCGCGCGCCAAGACAGCACCAGTGCTGTAATAAAAAGTATTTATTGACCTTAATATTATTACTGAAAATTCCCAGCAATAAATGTTTAAAGCCGTATGTTTGTTATTAAAGACTTAATTGTTACTAAGTATTATTATATTTGAATGACCATGGAAATTGAATATCTAAAAGGCTGTTCGGCTAATAACTTAGTGACGGACTTGTTTGAACACCGACGTTGCCAATAGAGATGAAAATTCCCAGTGTATTGTACGCTCTTACAATGAATTTCCATATTATAATAGAACTTAGCGAGAAGACATTTTAAAAAACCTCAGTAACGTAACTGCTAGATTTGTTTTTTGTAAGGCGACTTGTGGATATCCGATATACTCTGTGAATCGCGGCAATTTGATTCATATTATTACCCACAATAGTATCGAATGGTCGAGACTTAGAGCTGCCGCAACTCACACATACGTGGGGGATATTTTCCACATGATCTAAGTAAACAAACAACCGGCCAGCGAAGATACGCTTTATGAAACATTATTTTTTATTTTTCTATTTTCATGAACTAAGTGTGTGTGTTAGCTTCGACGCTCGACTAGGTTTTCTCCTTTAAAAGTATAAAATTAATTGTATAAAATTTTCCCTGTGTGAATAGATAACTGGATACCTAATTACTTTATATTATTTAGTTACATTCTGCATACTCCGATGACATGTGTTCCAACAAAAGTTGTGTCAGTTACCTACGCTCGGTATGATATATAAAACACAGATGTCACTACGTTTTATAAGTTCAAATAGTTCATTTTTTCGACGACAGATGTAGCTGTGCCGGCAGGTTATAACGCGCCATAGTTTCGTTCCTAAACGCTGACTACACTTTTCATACAAGGTTTCAACGTTGGCTTTTATAAGCCCACAGAATAGAATCAGGGAACATAAATGCATGCGTCAGCTGGCGCAAAAATGTCAAAGTGACAGATAACGTATCGCTTTTTAGTTACGTTTATATTAATTTTACTCCTCATAAAATTACTATATTTAAATTTCCACGTCCACATGGGCTTATATGAAAAAAATCGATTCCTAAGGAGTAAACTTCTAATAAAATCACACAGACCCATGTTATACCTATTAAAAATAATCAATTTCTACTTCCGATTTATATTTGACTTTGAAACCTACTTTCAGTTACTAATAACTTGTCTCGACTATTTGACCTGAAAAGGGTCTGTAGAAATACCTACGGAATATCACGAATGAAATCCTTGACGAGATTTTGTAGAAGAGAAGCTAATAACTTTACACAATTTATCTATAACCCCATCGCTTTCGGCTGCGGATACTCCTGCTAATTAAATTATTATTTCGGTCTTGATTAAAATTACTTCCAGATATTGGATGATTTCGTAGCTGTGTTTTTCAAAATAATAAATTTAATATTATTTGCTTATGTTTTCACTCTAACGTCTTGGTGTTTGAAAATCTTGTTTTTATAAAATAGTAGCGATCTGAGCTCGGCTTAGCATGGATACAAATTTCTGGGCGATTTTTCAGATTTTTCTTTTTTGTAAGAACTTCCCCGAACTCGAATTTGTCCAACCGTTCTCGAGTTTTGCGCTAAGCAACACATTTAGCGATTCATTTTTATTTATGTAGATAGATAGAAGATAATGGTGCTTAATACTAATACGCTTTCACGCAAAAACTATTAAGAAGAATTCGATGAAACTACACAGAAATTGACACTTAAATCAGAATTTACACCCATATAATTTACAAAAAATCGCTAGAAAAATTTACAAAAAGATAATCACAATTACCATATTCATAATAAGTATAAAGATCCTTTTAAAAAAATCGGAAAATGACCATACTGTTAAAGTATTGAACTTAAATACTGGCTGAATTCAAACAGAAAAAGGAGATGTTGTTTTTGACGTAGAAAAAAATTGAAGAGAGTCTTTTGAGTTTGATATAAGGATATGAGTAAAAATGTTATATAAGTGATTGTGAATATTTTAAGGCATTTTAAAGTAAATAAAAGATGTGTGCACCATCATAGATGATCAGTTATTTTATACAGATCCCAAAAGGTTAAAGGTCAAACTAAAATGTAGACGCAGTGAATATCACGCGAAGAGAAAAATCCCTAAGAGGTTATGGCCGTCTCTACACAGTGAACCAGTGATCAGAGTAGAGCTGGCCTAAACCTTCTCTAGCTCATGTTGGAAACCTTTAAGAAGTTATAGACCTTATAAAACATACCACGCTTTTGTATCTCTTTTTTGAGATTTGAAAATCGTTAAAAAATTTATTATTACAATTATACACTGCGATTTAGAGGAATATTGTTCAAACATAACATTGGCATCAACAATTTAAAAATAATAATTTATTGATAAAATGTCAACCAAAGGTTATTTTATTTATATATTTATTCATTACTAATGAAATAATTACACTAATATTTACATTGTCCCATAAAACTGGAAAGTAGTTTGCCTATGGGATCAAGTTATGATGTCAAACTTTATCGAAAATAAAATAAAACGGAACTGAACTGAATTGAAAAATAAATTTACCCTAAATTAAAAGCCGAAACCTAAATTTCATTAATTAAATTAATGAAAGTAGCTATAGACTCTTTACAAGTAGAATATAGGACAACCGATTCTTTATAGTTCTGTCACCATTATAATTATCAACCCTAGGAACTACAAATTTTCCCAAAGACATTGCTCTTGTATTGTGCGTATTTATGGTTTTCAAGGCCTATTCCATTAATTATTGCACACATAACTTAATCTGCCTCTTCATTACAGGTAACCCACTCAACTGTAATTGCCGGCTCTCTTGGATATACTTATTAAGAAACGAGACGAAAGACAACACTCTGAAGCATTCTCTTGAAAAAGTATCGTGTATCCCGGACTCGACGGTCGACAGACTCAAGCAAAAGGATAATGGAAGCCGCGAGAACGCATTAGGCGACGACAATTATGATTATTATGATAAGGGTGAGGATTATAATGATAAAGCTAATAACGTACAAGCAAATGTAGCCCAGAAACTTATTAATATACCCTTAGAATCGTTGCCTTGTTCTACAGAATTGATGCAGTCTATGGAAGAATCTTATGGTCATCCAATACAAAATGAAATACGACTAAAGTCTTATTCAAGAGTAGGTAGAGTTGGACCTAGTTTATTGTTTACGATGTTGCTATTGTTGATCTAAATGTTACGGTTGAAAACAAAAATGTTTGTGATATTAGAGATTAAATTGTAATTATTGAATTTCTATATAACCTATTATCTCTAACACAAGTTCATCGTTTATTGTAAGGTCCTTGTGTATCTAAATTTAATTTAAAGTTCTGAATTCTAATCTAAATAAAGCATGTAATTTGAGTTCTACCTATCGCCTACTAATCGTTGTCCACCAGTAAATTCCCAAAATCAAATACTAAAATAATTTAAATTATTTGTACTATTGTCCTTACTTTCTTATAACATTGTTTGTCTTTACCATTTGGAACACTCAAGTTCTAGTCTATTTTATAAATACATAATAATTTAATATACAATCGATCGAAAGTTACTTGGTATACCTCATGTAAAATGATAATTATAGGCTACAACGTCCTTGCCTACGTTTACAAAATAAACCTAAAATGATTTCATTGAAGATTCATTACAGAGATCGAGAGATTTTTAACAGTGTTCTTTAATGGTGTTTACGAAATTTTCTTTCATAGCGATTATAATAACTAATTACTCCTTTCTTCCTTCAAAACTCATACTTCACTATCAGTCTTATGACCTTTGTGCGTATAAGTTATTAAAACGCTCAGGTCTTTGAAGATTTTTGATTTTTTAATCGAAATTCCATAAAAACGAATGAACCATAGATGAAGGCTTCTCTACTTACTATATTTAATTTTACTTGACCAGTACTTATTTAAAAATATCTCTTACATTTATAGCCGCAATCTAAGACCGTTACGTTGCCTTTCTCCGACCAGGGAGTAATTGGTTTCTGGGGTATAACAAAAGTCAGAGATTAACAGGGACGTTATAAAAAGGATAATATTTATTAAGGTTTTATTTTCTGATCAGCGATTTAATATTTAATTCTTAGAGCTAAGTTTATGATATTTCATAATTAAACTTTGATATCAAGAGCTGAACGATTTCCTTATATCACAAATTAAAAATCTCATTCAATCAATTTTGATACATTATTTTTTTTAAATACATGTATTCTTTCTTTAAAATATGAACACCTGTCTAATAAGTAAATTATCTGCTTGATGAACCGATTTATCATCTTTGATCTCGACTAGAGAATGCACTTTACCCGTCAACCAATTTATCCCTGTATATTATAGATACAAGACACAATGCTCCTTGTCATTAAATTTGCAACGTTGAACAAAGGATGGTTTGTAACCGTTGACCTGTACAAACATCCCTCAAAGCTGTGTCGTATACGAACCACATCCATTGTAATCTATAATTGAAGACACATTTTCGTTATACCTAAATATAAGGAGAACTACAGAAATAGAAAAAGGTTATATTATATGTATTACAAATAATATTACCCCAAATTAATCATCAAATTAAATTGTTTTTAATATATTTAATACATTAATACATACCAAAACTTAGTACAACACTTTTAAAATTGCAATTAAACTATAGAAGAGTTAGAGTTCTGAAATAAAAAGGATTCGAAAAATAATTTTATTTATTATTTAAAAAATTATAACCAAAAGAACACTCCTTTTCAAGTTACAGTCTCACTTTTGACTTTTTTGTTTCTGTCATGATTTATTTCTTGATCGATAAATTTTGATACAAAAGCCAGATTGCCAGCACGTAAACTTTCCTTGAATAATGTGCAAAAATCGTTCCTTTTCTGGCACTAGGCATAAGTTTTTGTTCGTACTGCAAGAATGGTAGGTGTAACATTAAGTACGGTTCGACAGGTGAATCGAAGGTACGAAGAAATTGGAAACTATCTGGCGAGACCTTGAAATGGCAGACCCAGGTGCACTAGTACCCGAGAAGACCGGTATATTATTTCTACTATGTTGAAAAATCCAGCAAGAGCTATTTCAGACGCGAAGAAACTACATTAGTGACATTACAGTGAAAAGAAGACTTGCTGAAGCAAACCTGAAGCCCTAAAGGCCAGCAACTTCCAAACTCCCCAAACTCCAGAAAGGGTACTGAGTAGCAAAACTTCGCTACGCCCGTGAACACATACAGTGGGGCGAAGAAAATGGGCAAGAGTTAGTTTTGTTCACAGTTGTTTTGTTCACACTCCCTATGGAAGACGAAGAGTCAACAGGCGACCTGGTAGATTTAAGTCTGCTTCGCAGAAAGATTCTAATACGGTGGGGGCTCTGTACACGTATGGGCTGGCGTCTCTTCAGAAAGTTGCACAGAGCTAGTGACCATTGAAAATGGCATCCTGACTGGGGAAGGATACGCTTAAGAGATCCTTAATGAGTGTGCTGGACCATATTTAGTAAATATTTATGATGGATCGATGCTGATTGCAGGATAACGCCCGATCACACACTGCTCAGGTCGTACAAGAACACATTTAAATCAAGAAGAATGGGCATCAAGAAGTCCTGATCTCAACCCGATCAAGTGCGCATGGGATGAGCTTGGGACCACCTCTTACCACTCTCAGGGCCCTAAATCAGATGAAGAATGGGAGAATATTCCTGCGAAACCTCGTCTTCAGTTTGCCAAACCAGCTTTAAGCTGTAATCAGAACCCGAGGAGCCAATACCAGCTATTAAAATGTAAATTTATAAGGCGTAAAACATTTTTATCTTTTTTTAAGTTAAAAACGTTGTAGCTTCAAAAGAAAGTTAATAAAATTTGCTACATAAAACGTATTTTTAGACAAAACTTATTTAGCTGTAAAAGTTATTTCAAAACTCTAACAAAGTGTAGTAGATACTAAGTTTTGAAGTTAATATGTATTTAATTTATGTCATAACTGGCAGTCAGCAGACGTCACAGTTTAGTTATTTACTCTATTCTGCGATTTATTCGTATGTTTATTGGTTGTTTTTCGACTTCTTGTACTTATGGAATCTACGATAGATTTTTTTTAAATATTCTCTTATAAAAAATAATGTTTATAACCAATGAAAACTTCTATTCTTGATCGGAAATGGTACTACAGTACAATATTTCACGCTGGTGAAGCTAAAAACGATGAACTTGCTTGCTCTGATACACAAGAGAATACTGCATGAAGATGACCTAAAAACGAAAACTGTTTTATTTAGCGCTGTTTTCACATTGGACTTTAAATATACAAATACAAATAGACCTGTAACAACAGTTACCAATGGTTCTTAATAGTGCAATATGTACAAACAAACACAATTATTAATATGAAGAGGAGACTGGCGGATTTTCTTAGAGAGTTCGGCATGGCACCTTACTGACAAATACAATACTCATAATTTCTGATAATAGTTTGTCCCATTAGGACTTCATAAAACTTTATCAATTTTTTTTTCTAGAAATTATCTAAAATTAGTTATTAGGCGTTAACTTTTTGTCTCAAGAGAGAATATTTTTAGAACTAACTTGTGTAATTGTTAAAATAATTGACAGTAACACAAATACAATGCCTCAAAATTGCCATAGTTAAAATCAAATAGAAGTAATGTTGTTTAAAATAACCGATTATTAAAGAAAAATCCTGAACACTCCTCAACGAGCATTCATATGGAATTTTTCAGACAAAATATGTATATTAAAACAAGTTTAAGATAAAAGAGTTTATACGATTAGAAGTACCAAACGTTGACTTAATTGTAAAATATGTTAGGCAATTTGTAAATCGATCTTCAAAATGTAAATATCGATTTTGTTATTTGAAATATTAAAAATTATTTTTCTCAAATTAGACAAATTTATTTTAGGAAGGTGTTTTAGTAAGAGTAAAATAAAAGTAAAAACACTTTTTTGTTTTGTTATTATTATCATAGTTGGCAGACAGGCTGATGGTCCACTTGGTGTTAGGTGGCACGGTCGCCTAAGGACACAAGCAACACTACACTTGCGCTGCCTAACTCTGTATAACTTCAGGCCGAAACTCGCCAGTCTCCTGTAAAGCGTGTGTGGCAGTCGTTGCAGTATCAGAACGAAACTGGAATGAATACATTTTTTAAAAACAAAACCAGAACAGTTCAATTCCGAATTTTCTCTCACTTCTTTTTTTCATTTCCGAAGGAAATCCTCGTGCAGATTTCTCAGTGATAGTAATCATGACATTTTTAAAATAGAAATATATAAAAAAAACATTGAAGTGACGATTGTAAATACGTAACGTGTATATAATTACTGCATTATAAGTATTTAATAAAATATTATATGTAATCTGGAAAATAAATGTTTTATAGTTTTCAATTACTATTATATTGTTGCGAAGCTAATATAATTCAGTAGATTTAAATGACTCGTAATAAAGGGCATTAACAAAACGATAGTTAAACTACTTGCATGTCGATTCATAAGTGACTTATTTGGAGTGCGACAATTGTTTGACGACACTATGTCTGTCCTTTCTATACGTTTTTAATTCTAACTCGTAAAATTGTATATTGCTTCTTTAATGGCTTTCCCTCTAGGTGAAAATTTTGGGAAGAAGTTAGCGGAAAACTGAAGCGGTCAGAGACTTAATTAATACACAAGAAGTATATATACAATATTTGAAAAGTAAAAACACGACTTACATAATGAATAAGTATTTATTTGAATAATTTATATAGAAAAGAAACGTTCACAAATAACTTTCACGTATGCACATTAATATTTTATTTATTTAATTATCACGGATATTACTAGTTTCCCAAAAATTATAAGAAAAAATCGTTGTCATTTAACCACTATGACTCGTGAAACACAAAATTAATATATTGTACATAGGAGTACAAATAAATCTCCGCCGTTTCTTTTTTATCAAAAATTAGGAATTTATTGTGAAATAACGGTACATTACGTTATTTCACAATTATCATGTAGGAGAATATTTGTCGAATAATGAGCGCGTTTCTCTTTCATATCTCGGCTCAATCTCATCAATTGTGTTCGGTAGATGGCTCCTGTAATTTTTTTGCTCGGATTAAGTAACTCGTAATACACAGCAAGAGTTCCACCTGACATAGCATAAGTTTTTTTCCGTGAATTTTCTATTTTGCAGTTGATGTTGAAGGGTGGCCAGGGTAGTCCTCATGACTACTCTGGCCATTTTTTTTTTTTTTTTTTTTGGATTATCATAGTGTATCCACTTTTCATCGCCAGTGATGATACGATGTAAAAAAAAACTTTTTTTTATGCCTAGCATTTCACTCTTGCATAATCTTGTTATGAACTCAATATCTTGTTTATGAATCATCCCTAACAATTTTAAACGATGTGAACCTGTTTGCAGAGTCACTTCTAATGTAAGTGCAAGTTCTTTCTTCGTTTGAGACGAATCTTCCTTCAATAATGCTTCCAATTTCCTGTCTTCGTACGTTTTCGGACTTCCACTGCGATCTTTTTCTTCTACGCCAAAGTCACCGTTTTTAAACTTTTGAAGCAACTCACGACAAATTCTCTCAATTAAAGTAGATTCATCATATTCTTCTGGAGATTTTTTTAAATTGAAGAATTAAATTAAAAGTTCTCGCAAATGATGCTTATTTGGCAACATCCACAAAAATTATATGATGCTGATACGAAGTCAATAATATCAATACTTTAAGGTTATATTGTTACTATTTAAATGACCAAACTTACTTTATGAGGTCTTTCATCTGACAATTTCAATTTAAACCTTGTGCAGCATCATCTTTCTTACAACGGCTGAAACTTATTTGTACTCCCAATATTAATTTTGTTTATATGGTGTGTAGTACTTTTATTCTGTATTAACGCTAGCTTAACAAATTTCATCAAATGATTTTTATTGTTCATAATATAACATAATGTTGTCACATAATGTTTGTCACATAGTTAGTTATAATATATATATACATAATGAGTTACTTTCACATAATGTAATATTAATAAGGATAAAATTGATATAAGTAGAATGAATTCAATGAAATAAAAAGTTTAATAAATCACCATTACGTGGATACCCACTTAATGTTTGCTTGTCTTATTGACATTAAAGAGAACATTAATTTTCTTTATGAAACTTTTGAAGACATCGATTCGTGCGACGCATCTGACAACGATTATTCTATTTAACTATTCTTGTCAAACATTTAGGTCAATCGATGAAAACGAAATTATTTGTGAATAGAGCTTGCTTTGTCGGAAAAGGACAGACATGTCTTTGTGAAAAAACGCAAATGACTGAAGGAATTTTTGTTAGAAGATAATTTTCTCTCTCAGTCTGAGAACCCTCTTGCCATGTATGAGCCAGCCTCGTCTAAAAGAAAATGACAATCTTATTATATCTCTTTCTAAAGTTCTAAAGAAAAGAACCTTCTATCATTTCTCGAAAAGACCTTCTATCATTTTAAATTATAAATTTATTAAATTTTTAAGTCAGAGCGTGGGCGTTAAAATATACGAGAAAGACGTTCGGTTGGAATGGTGGCAGGTTTTTAGCAGCTAGGAAGGTTATTAAGTGATGGTAGCTGGCACAAAGGTTCCGGTTTGATCAATGGTAACGATGAAGACTAGTGCAGTGGCGACCATGTAGATGCCGGCTTGGTGACTGTAACAGCAGGCGCTTCGTACAGATCAGGCGATCTCACGTAATAGCCTCGTGGTCTAACAGAATATCCACTAATAGAAGGCGTACAAAACAAGCGAATACAACACAACGGGCTCGAAGGATACTTCGTAAGCCTAACATCTAATAATAATAATAATAATAAGCCATTTATTCTACATTATAATACATTTGGATAAAATAAGATAAAGTCATTTCTTTTCTAATTATGCAAATTAAAATCGTCTAGTTTACAAATTTTTGTTATCTAATTATTTTTATTATGTTTATTAGTTCCATTCAATGTAGTCGCCTCATCGGCGTAGGCCTCCCCCCATTTCTTCCATAATTTCCTATCTCTTGCCTTCCTCATCCATTTTTGTCCATATTTTGATACGAAAACATCTGCCCACCTTCTTTTAGGTCTTCCTCTTCTTCTTCTTTCTTCTCGAGGTATCCATTCCGTTGTAATTTTGGTCCATCTACTCCATCCAAAAAATATAAAATTCTGGTGATCGTGTACCTTTGGAAGAGATTACTAATTGTTACCGTAGTAATTTCACTAATGTTTAGGCTATCCTATACTTCACATACAAGGGGCTCATTATTTCATGATCTTGATATAAGTTAATACTGTCTTAATGTTTTTTTTTTACTTTATTGTTAGTTATTTTGTTAATTAAGTTGTCTTAATTTTTCTCTCTAAAATATAAATTGTGGATAACGGCACTGGTTGTAGAATTACCACTATTTATATGTACTCAGTTACTTGTGTTACCTAAGATACCATTGTACGATTGTTTGTCGTCCTGAATAAAATAAAATAATAAAATACGACATTCACCTTTCTACCTGCTACAACATCGCCTAAAACCCTACAAAACTGCTACCTTCCTCGATATCCGAACGGCTATTAACACATACGTTCTAACCTATCTTTATATAAAAATTTCTTCTGTCCATGTGTTTGTAACTGAACTCCTCTTATACGACTGGAGCGATTTTGATATTTTTTTTTGTGCCTGTTTTAGTGGCCCCCTGAATGATAAAATCTATGGAGATATCACAGAAATAAAATCATTGAAAAAATCTAAACATCCATAGTTATTCAAAAAGGGCATATTAAGAAATAAATACTCATATGGATTGAATACAAAAACTAAAGGGGAAAAGCTGAAATATGTAGAAGAAAACATGTCATTAAATTATCTGCAGCATTTTATAAGAACTTGTACAAAAAACCTTTTGAAGACGATACACAGGGTGAAAACAAAACGGATTTAGTTAAAGAGAAACATCAGGAAAAAGTAAAACTTATTCACTAGCTTGAAACAATAACGCATATTATAAAATTAAAACCTGAAAATAGTCCTGGTCCAGAAAAAATCAGTAATGAAATATTAAAAATAGTAGCACCGGTCTTGACTATCTGGTGGAACTTTTTAACATGATATTAGAATGCGATTAGTTCCCAAACAGTGGTGCAATATAATTTTATTATATAAAAAAGGAGACCCACTAGACATCAGCAATCACAGGCCAATTAGCTTACTATCCACTCCTAACACCTAACACTATAAATTATTATTTATTTTTTAATATCAGCTGCTCTACAGAAACCGTTAAATCGCATTTATTAAAAAAATCTGTAAACCCTTTTAAACCTTATAAAGTAAGTTGATATGAAACGAAAAATAGATTTTATTTCTTAAAAAAATATTATAATATATACATTTAGATTGTATGTTATTCTAGTAAAGATATTTATGATTTTATTAGATTTCACTAAGTACTTACAGTAAGTAAATATATGTAGGTATAATGTATAATTCTTTAATTCTGTTGTAATAAATATTTCTACACGTCTACTTGTTTTATTTTTTATTTACAACTAGAGACCCGACCGGGCTACGCACGGATGCAATTACTTTTTTTAATGTTAAGATCGGCAGACAGGCTGACAGTCCACTTGATGGTAGGAGGCTGACGGTAGCCTATAACACAAGCAACGCTAAAGCTGCTGAAAGTGCACTGCCGACTTATGGTAGGATTAAGGATAAGGGATTAGGAGGGGATAAGGAAATGTGCTCTGGCATCCCTTACTCACTCACCGAAACACAACAGCATACATGCTGTTATTTCACGGTGGTCTTCTGTAAGGGGGTGGTTACTACCGCCAGACGGGCTGCCCAAATGACTGCAAAATACAGTGTGCCCTGCCATTACTTTCCAGATCCATACCAGAGCCAAAATTGAAAAGTTAATTTTTCAAAATTGAGCCTGCCGAAAATCGAACCCGGGAACCCTAGAACTGAGCGTTAAGGCAACCATCCTAACCACTCTTGCAACGGGCTCGTTAGATACTCCTGCGATTTATATTGGGTGTTTTAGAAGAATTTATTTGATTTTATTAAATTGTGAATAGAAGATATTTCGCCCCATAATCGTTTTCGATCATAATCGTTTCAAAGAGGAAAAAACTGTTTCTGAAATATTTTTCTATAACATTAAAGCTACAAAAACAAAAAAAAATAGAAAATCGTTTCATAAAAAATGATAAATATGTAAAAAAAAGAGAAAAAGTTATTTTATCTTTACCCATTTGTATCTATATAGATTATTTATGAATCAATATGGTAGTCTTAAGAAGCTTGTTTCATCGCTCGACTGATTTTTGCTCAGTGTGACAGTCAAGATAACGAGTCTATAATATGTTGCAGGAAAACCTAACTCTTGGTTCAAACGCATTTTTACTGAATAAAATTGATTGTTAGGTATTGAATACATATGTTGCAATAATTACTTAGTAGTATAATAACTACAATTTACTGTGGAACATATATAAATCTATACTAATATTATAAAGCTGAAGAGTTTGTTTGTTTGGTTGAACGCGCTAATCTCAGGAACTACTGGTTCGAATTGAAAAATTCTTTTTGTTTTGAATAGTCCATTTATCGAGGAAGGCTATAGGCTATATAACCGGCTATCCAGTACGGCCGCCGCCGTGTGGGCCGTAGCGAAGCGAGGCCGATTTCAGCTAGTTTTAGATAAAACTATGCATATGAAAATCTGATAATGTGTTTTATTCAAAAGTTAAGAAGTGTCTAAAATGTTTAAATGATATTTTCTATTTTGTAATAAGGAATAAGGTTATTTCGTGTGGTACAATATTTACATAAAAATTATAATACATATAAAAAATATAAATAAAATATAATTCACATAATACATATAAGTAAAATTCACAGTAAAGTAAAACATTTGAGCCCAGCAGAGAGGGAATTAATATTAGTTAGTATTAAATATCGCACCAATAAAATGAAATTTGATCAATATTGACAAGCCCATTGGTTGAGTCTTAGAGATCCGGATTTCGATTCCCAGCAGGGCCAACATTAGAAATTAATTTTTCAAAGTTATCTCTGTTACGAGCACGTTGGATGAGTGGTTAGGGTGCTTGCTTTAACCTCTGTTGTAGGGTTCCCAGATTCGATTCCCGGCAGGGTCAACTTTGAAAATGAACTTTTCAAAATTGGCTCTGGTTTGGATCTGGAAAGTAGTGGCAGGGCACACTACGATTCGTCATTTGGGCAGCCCGTCTGGCGGCAGTAACAAACCCTTTACCGAAGATCATCGTGAAATAACTGCACGTGTGCTGTTGTATTTCGGTGAAAGACCGCATTTCCCTATCTCCTCCTAATTCTTTAATCCTTGATCCTACTGTAGTCGGTAGCACACTTGCAGCACCTGTGGCGTTGCTTGTGTTAAGGCGACGGTAGCCATCTACCATCAACTGGATCGTCAGCACGTCTGCCGATATTAACATAAAAAATTAATAAAAAAAATATCCTAACAAAATATTATAAAAGCGAAAGTGGCTCTGTTTGTTACGCTTTCACGCCTTAACTACTCAACTACTCAACTGAAATTTTGTATAAACGTTGTCAGGGATACAGAAAAGGACATAGGGTATCTTTCAACCAGTAAAACAGTATTATTCCTGAAGAATCATAAAAAATGAAGGCCTGGTAAAATATACGAGCAATAAATCTGTACTAATATATAAAGCTGAAGAGTTTGTTTGTTTGTTTGAACGCGCTAATCTCAGGAACTACTGCTTCAAATTGAAAAATTCTTTTTGCATTGAATAGTCCATTTATCGAGGAAGGCTATAGGCTATATAAAATTACGCTACGATCAACAGTATTATATATAAGCAATGTCCAGTACCGCGCGCCCCGCGCGCACTCCACCGCCGTATGGGCCGCTGCGAAGCATGGCCGAGTTCAGCTAGTTTTAAATAAATGTTTTAAAAGGGGCGCGCACGAAGTGCGGGGCAAAAGATAGTTTTGTATTAAAAATACTGTATATTAAAACCAAAAATCTTAATTACATCGGGACTTCCTAAAACTTAGAAAAGCGAGCAAGCAATGGTATCCCGAAATACTGTTCACCCAACGAACACTTCTAACTTCATCTACTTTATTCCTTTGTCGAAAGCCGCTTTTACGAAAAAAAAAACGCTTCCTCGATGGAGCTTTTGAGCTTTGTCCACAGGACGTGAGTTTTCCCTAAGTCTACTCTACCGTCTGTGAAATATCACAGAACATAAGACCAGTGAACCGATTTTAATGAACTTTTTTATTAAAAGAACCGGGCGATGACAACGCCGACAACTTTGTTGGCGGCTTCGCCTGGCTAGTGTCACAAAAATTGATTATTTCAGCAGCCAAACATCAATATTAATAATAATAATTATTATTATCTATATTAATATTATTAGTTCAAGTATACAGACTCATTTTTTTAAACTATCAAATTAATTTATTATACAAAAATTTATTTCAAATTTAATTAAAAATTATTTGACGATGCCATTGAATTTGGCACAACAGGGATTAATGGTGTCTGCAATCCAGCCTGCTTGCGACCATATATGTATATGAAGTAATTCAAAACTAGAATATGATAATTCCTAACACCATTTCGTATATACACATACATCTCTACCTAGCTACTCATAGAAAATGGAAGTAGAAATAAACAGGGTTTGAAAGGAGACAAAAAGCGTCCCACACGTCTCGCAAGTAGGAAAATAATAAAACTTTCCTGTTTCTGTGTTGTATTGACAATGGAGTACTTAAAGCTCTTTTGAAAAGGTCTGACTCGTGTTTACTCAACGGTAACTAGGTGTTTCTATGGTAGTTCATCTCAATGTATGTAGTTAATCCTTCGTGAAAGCATTTTTCAATAAAATAATCTTAATATTAATATTAATAATTTATTTGTCTCAGAATGTGACTTCTATGCATATACTGCCCATATTACGACGCACATGTTATTGATAATGACATCAAGACAATTATGTCGTTAAAAACCTTGAAAATAGAACAACTATACAAACAAAATCAAAAAGCAAAACTACGATACAATTACTACTTGTTATCACAAGGCTGCCAAGTTGGTTACTTGGGTTTGTACTTCAGAATCTTTTACTTTTCATGTCTGTATCGAAGTTGGCGATAACTTTCTCTTGAAGGGAATGAAAACATTTTGAAAAATTGTTCGCATCTCAAAGAATAGCAATAATTAATAGTACTTGAAGTCTCGCCAATCCGCAGTCCACTAACCTGGTGGACTGTTCTATATATATAAGTTATCTATAGCAATATGAAGCTGGTTTTCTTACTCGACCAATCACCATGAAATACAGGTTGTCAGGGGTATTGAAAAATATATGGGTTACATTTCATTTAGAAAAATGACGTAAAAATGAAAATAGAAAATTCAACGCTTTTAAAAAATAAATAGGCAATAAAGATATTTCGACGTCTTAGAAAATGGGGCGCGAACGGAGTTGCGGGCAAAAGTTAGTAGTTTAATTTTAATTATGTTGAGTCTCTTTAAATAATTTAACATTGGTGTGGAATATATGTATAATTTATTTTAATAAGTTTTTTTAGTACAGCCAGGACTCTGTCACTCCGTGTGTGCCGTGATATAATTGCCTACCGTCGCTCACATTGAATGTGAAAGGAGTGCAACTTCTGTACGCTAGTACTATTATTTATTCTGTGGTACATCGCTTATTGTACCAACAGCACCAGGGTAAATGTTCCTCCGATGCTGCTAAGATAAAATGTAAAGGGATAAGGATAGGAAAAAACAATTAAGGAAAAGGAAAGTAACAAATTATTAACAAATAATATGACAGAAATGGTTCAAGGAAGTTATAAACCGAACAGTGTAAACATTGTTCAGTAATTTAAAGAAAAACAGCGAACTTTGTAAGAAAACCTAAATTCTTTGCAAGAAGTCTTTGCAGTACTTTAAAAATTACGCCCATCCTGTTTCTTAGAAAAATATGCGAAAAAAAACTTCTTTTTATTTACGAATTCAAAGGAAACGTCTAAGTAGTTTCCCGACATTTCATTAGTAAGGTAAAGGGCCCTTGGTTCGTGCTAGTACGTTATTTCGTTAGTTTTGTTTGAGGCGCAAAAAATAAGCAATTTAAACATTATTTATTTAAATTATTGATTAGTACCAAATCTCTATCATTTAAACTGTCTAAAAAATCAAGTACCAACATTTTGGCGACTAAACTGAGAACAATACGACGCTTGAAACTCTCAATCGGCGACTAACAGCTGTGCGGCGTGCGTATATACCTTGTCACCGTAAGGTTAGCGCTCTTATTTGTTAAGCTTACGGACAGGCAAAGGTAAGAGCATTTGACTAGAACTTTTAATTGTGTTTTTTTGTGTTCCTTAACAATCGATTAGACTTTGAAAAAAGTTATAGCAAGCATAGAATTCCTTTAAAATTGCAATAAATCGACTCACGAAATAGCGGTCAATTTATTTTTCGTGTGTCCCTTAGTTCGTGTCACTACCGAATCAGAGATATTCTGGATACATTTTTGTTGCTTGTGCATTTATATAATAATTAAGATAATTTAAACGTAAATTTAAAAAAAAATAATGTATTTAATTAAGTTTCTTATGAGCTAAATTCGGTATATGTTTTATTTACTAGAATTCTTATAATACGGGTTTGAAGTTGACCTGAATTTACATTTTTAAGGTAAATTCGCATAGCTACTACTGGCATGATTTTGTTTTTTATTCTGTTTATTTTATTTATTATTATATATTTTTAATTATAAATCGGATAAATAATTTTTAAATTACATAATTTAAAAAAGATCTACAAATTTGAGTGCGAGAATTTCCAAAAATCAATAACACGAAACAAGGAACTCGATTCTGTTACTTTTCCTCAAGTTCGTGACATCGATACACTCATTTCTCTGTGTTTATTAAGTGGGTATGTATCTTTTTTACTAGAAAACAAAGAAAAAAATTAATAAGTCATCGATTCCAATCGATGGATTACCAGCAACGCTTATGTTTTGTCTATAAAAGAGTTTTTTTTAATGATTATTCTTCAAAATTCAATCATTTAAATTTATTTAAGTTTATTTGAAATTATTTAAATATTTAAGTATTTAGATTTATTAAAATTCATTTAAGTTTATTTTTATTACTAAGTTCATAATTTTGTTTCTTAATCAAGCAAAGAGATAGCAGTAATGTAATATATATATACATTACTGTAATGTATGTACCTACATACCTAATATTAATGTGTATACTTTAGCAAACCAAAGGTTTAAACGAAAAACACATTGAGTTTTGTTTTAAATTTTAATTTGTAAGTAATTTATTTATTGGTATTAAGCTGAATCTCACGCTCACACCTTTTTTATTTAAAAAAAGTCTATCCTGTTTTTAACTATTAAACCCTTTAAATATTTATGTTTTTTATTAATAAATTATCATTACTGACTGTAAAAAAATCTTTATCACGAAACAGGGGCCACGAGCTCACGAACTTAGAAGCAGAGCCAAATTTTATCACGAAATAGGGTTCAAACAAGAGGCTCACAAATAAATTAATATAAAAAACAATTCATATCAAAACTATATAATTCTAGGGTGAAATTACCGGCAAAGTACCAACATTCATCACACAAAACTTTCAAACTGGTATCATGTTTAGTAATATATTTAAAAAATCTTAAAATCTTAAGAGCCTTAACATGCCGAAATAGGGGACATTTACCTTAACACAGAACTGTGGAAACCTTTGTGTGTAGCCTTACGTGTGCTTGACCGATATTTCCAAGTTGAGACCAATTAGATGCATATCTACGCTCCGGCTTGGAGGATACTGGAATGGCTGATGATTCGAATTAAGATAGTGTTTGACAAATAATACGGGTATTTAAATATTATTCTTGTGAAAGAGAATTTCTCCTTGGAGAGCCCTCATTGGTCGAGTAGTTAGAGTGTTTGCCTTAACTATCTGACTCAGGGGTCCCGTGTTGGATTTCCGACAGGACTAACTGTGAAACCAGCGTAGCGGAGCGGGGCGGGCGACAGCAATCATAGAAATGTATGGAACTTAAGCTGATTTTGAATAGCAGACAAAAAAGTTCATACTTGGCTCTAGTCTGAGTGCAGCTTCCAATCCGTTATATGATTATCTGTAGCACAAGCCTATAACATTGCTTGCTTTTGGGGGCCATACAATGTGGTGTGTATAGTATTAGCGATTTTTTATTGTTATTTAATTATTCAAGATATCAGATCATTATGTTTTAAAAATTGTTCAAACCGACCAAAGCTAAAGCTTAATAATAGGGCAAAAAATAACAGAAGAGTAAGCAAAAAAGTAATATAAAAACTAATATGAAACTTATCTCATCTTGAGGTATGAAAACAATAATAAAAATTCAAGTATTTCTGTGGAATCAGGAAAGGGTAAAATTAAAATTAGTATAATATTAAAACACCATAATATTAAAACACTTCTGAGTATATTCTATAAGTACTCAAATTATTGACTACTTGTCAGTATTTGAACCCTTCTCTCCCAATATGAACCCGTAATTTGAACCCCTCTTGGGCGATTGGAGCGCAAGGAATAGGTGTGAGGTTCCGTGTTGACTTGATCGAGTAGTGCATTACTGTACTGCTTTATTCGGCTCTTTTCCTGTTTTTATTAACATATTCACGACCTTATTTTCATAGGTATATATGTACAGTGGGAGTAGAAATACTTACGTCAGTTTTCAAATTATTTCCTTTATTAAGTAGTAGACTCTTAATACCTTTTGAAATTAAAGCACTAAGCAGACAACTGCATATGAAAGTAAACTTACTAGATATGATAACAAGGATCAATATGGTTTACACCTCTGACCAATAAAATAGTTTCATATCAACATCAAACCTTTTTTAAGGCCTGTCATTACGAAGTTCATGTCAAATAAATGTTCTATTTGATTGTCATTGTGTGTAAGTATCATATAATTATTTCTTGTTTCTTGCGATAAGTATTGAGTAATTAAGGCCGAGGAATTTAAGTATCCATGAAAGAGCTGCAATTACTGCAGATCATGAAGCTGGCTATAATACTACCGAAATATCTGCAAACATAATATATTAGTTGACTTGTCAGTCAACTTATTACAAACCTCAATTCGATATTTTGTTTTCTTTTGATAATTACCCTTGTGGGAGCAAATGTCGACTTTAAGGTGACGAACCTGTTATTACAGTGACCTTATATACAATAAGCAATTGAAAAATATTTTTTACAGGTTGCCTTGGAGAGATTTTTTCAACACCTGTATATACTTCAGTTTACATTATTGCGATGTTTTTAAAGTAAAATTTTGCTATTTTTCTGTAACTTTTTTTTCATAAAGTTTTAATTCTTAAACTGCCACTTTAACTTCTTAAAACTTTTAACTACACTGAGGATTAATATTTTGTTAAAAACGATTTTTCTGCTATAGATGCGACACCCGACAATGTCTATCTTTGAAAGAACCAAACCAATGTTTCGTTTTATATATAGGTCGCCATCAGACAAAAGCAACCTCGCAGGTGCTGTAAAAGCGCTGCCGACTTAGAAGACCTAAGGATAAGGGATTGGGCAGGACTCCAGCACACAATACCACACATACTTTTATTTTACGACGGTCTTGATATTGTTTTAAATTTAATTAGTTAGCATTTAGTATGTTATATACTCCAAAATGAAATACTAGCCATAGAATAAATAGAAATAAGCGCAATTATTTCTAATTCTTGACAATATGCGGCCCGTGGGGATGGTAGATGGTATAAAACCTGGGGGGAAACCATAAAAAAAATCAGAGTGCCAAGGCACTCGACCAATGGGCTCGTCACTTCAAATAATATCAATGAAAATATTCTGTCCTTGGCCCCATATTCCACCAGACTGTTAATAATAAGGCGGCACATCTGTTATTGGATTACATTGGATATACGAGTATTATTAAAATTTAATACTTGATAATAACTTGTATCTCCATGGAAATTACTTAGAGGAAGAAATACAATTTATTGATTTGAGTCTAAAGTCTTCTCTGTCTTACTATTAAAATAAATAAATTATTTTATAGATAACTACATTTTAATTCTTAAGTCACTAGTTATGGCATACCCATGGATTGTCTATAGATAAGCTTAGGAAAATATGGAAGAACAGAGACATGACAAAGACCACAAAAACACTTCTCGTAAAGGCATTCGTTTTTCCCATTGTTCTTTATGCTGCAGAAACGGGAACGCTGTGAAAGGGTAAAACGAAAAAATTAGAACTTGAGATGTATTACTGTGGGTGTCATGTGTGGAGTTCTTTACTAATGCCCTCATATTATAGGAATTTGGAATTACACAACGACTGCCAACCGTGGTTCAGGCTCGCATCCTCACTTTTTTGGGTTACATTTTAGTCGTGCAGGGTAGAATCGAAGGCAAGAGATCGCGTAGAAGGTCAGCTATGAGGTAGACCGACAAAGTTAAGGTAGCCATGGATTGTTTCATACACGAATGTGTTATAAACAGATTAAGGAAATAGTTATTACATATAAAGTTGGTCATATCTACCAAATTCCTTTTTGCCACAAATAAGGTACGATCTGGAGAGAACAAAGTGTTCGGGCACTGTTATAAACCTAATTTAAGATTTCCAAAATTTCTAATTAAAATTTATAATATATATTTTTTGACATTTTGAATTATGAATTGAAATTGAATAATATGACACAAAAAGTATCAAGGCACCATTCAAACATCTTATGTCCGCCATATTACGATAAAAAACGTTGAAGCAAAATATTCAAATGACGGAGGACGTTGCCAAATTGGAAAGCTTCCAAGATCGTGGAACGACTTCGTATTAATCTGTTACTGCAAATTAGTAGGATTATTGTTTATTTAAAATTTCTAGAGGCACAGCACGTGTTAATGTCCACAAGAACGAAACCGTCTATATTATTAAAACTCCAACGGAAACAAGTTATGGACACAAAAATCTCATATACAAACATTATATCACATACATACAGAACATGAAATTGTAATGTAATTGGAGTATTAAATATATGATTGTGCTATACTACTTGACATAAGTCAATAATAGATATAGTCTGTGGTCACTGATAATTTTGTAAGAAACGAGAAGCAATAAACATGTCTGATTAATCATCGTTCTTATTTATATACAGATGGCTTACAAACTAATATAAAACAGTAATTTCAAACCAAATTTAAAAATCTTCCAGAATACCTTCCTGTTATAATACAATGTGTGAGACCGTTACCCTATCTTCTCCTAAATCCTTATTTTCTATTCTATAAAGGCTTCGTCAAATAGAAAGCGTACTTAGCGCGCATTAAGGCACTAGCTTCAAAACGCAGGCCGTCACGTAGTTTGTATTTGAACGGCTTCGACGCTCAATCCAATTCAGTCTTCTTTCCTATGTCCAGCGACTCGGACGAAGATGATTTTGTTAGTTCATGATCACACTCGTGAAATAATCGAATATTTCATTATATTAATAAGAAGAGGAACGAATTCGGGTCGCTTTAGCGCCTTGAAGCGCGCTAAGTACGATTCCTGTTTGACGAAGCTTTTAAGGTGGCGCTGTACGAGCGTGGGAACTCAGTAATAGATATTTGGGAGAATTTGTTGTCTCAACTTACTATAATGCGAAAAACCGAAGACAGAATGCGAAGTAACACATTCGCGCCACTTATTCAACTCGCGAAAATAATAAAACATACGCCAGCAATTCCAATATTTTAGAAAAAGCTTTACAGATGGTAGCTATTGACATCCCAATTTCAAATGTACATTATAGGTAGGATGTTTCCGTGGAAAATTATTTTTGGATTTTAGTAAGTAATTAAAAGAATTTAACCTGCGAAAATGTCACAAATTCCACACATTTTATAAATAATTAATTAATTTCAGTTTTTTTGTTGCGATGCAAATTGAAATGCAACAGAAATGTCATGTTTTTTTATGTATTGCTACGACGTATAATTGATGAGTAATCATGGAATTACGTAGTATGGAATAAGTAAGCTTTTCGAGTTGGAAAGTGCCCTTTTAAGGTTGACAGCGCATCTGCACTACCTAATGACTAAGCTATCCACCATCAATTGGATCCCTCAACCTGGCTGCCAACCTTTACGTGGAAAAAAATTATACGAGCAAATTCAATCACTTAAATACAATAGTTATATTTTAACATACTTTTACAATCAAAATCAATGAAAAAATCCTATAAGAAATGGCCATCCAATGGCCATATATGTTACTTTCAATGGAATAACATTTTTTTATAAACTCATAAACGCTTTCTTCTCGACGATAAGAGGTCTTTGAAACTTTCAGCATATTTCCGTAATAAACGGCACTATTGCGAATCACCTCAATTAATCGCTTTTAAATGACATAGTTTTACCAATAAAAACTCCATAAGATAATTTGACTCGTATTATCTTTGCATATTAAAATTGAAATAGTATATTTCATTACAAGTGCGGAAAGGCTGTCATTGCAAAGAGTTCCGACAAATGTCACCCGAGCCGAGGCGCAGCCGAAGGCGAGGGTTGACAGTCGGAACAAGTTGTAATGACGGTTCCGCACGTGTATTGAACGACTATTTTTAATACAGTTGCGAAAAAATGAAGCAATTTAATAAAACAAACAACTAAACTCGCAAAGAAAATTTCTGGAAAATGGCGCCAAGCGTAGAATATAAGCAGAGATTTTTTTTTCTTCACCCATTCTGGTAGGCAAGGGAAACTATGCCCATACAGCCAAGTCTTAAGTAGAATTTTTTTATTGATATGAAATGAAAATGAAATGAAACCTAACCTAACTCATTCAATCAAATCATTAAATCTGATATTGAAACAAATCAGTAGCTTCTTTTTAGAAATGAATCATAAAAACTTCTATGAATTTTTTTTTTGTAAAAACTTCATGGTTGGTTTTTCTTTTTAATAGACATTATTTTGACAGTTGGGAAAGAGAACGCACGAGTTCGGGAAAGGTAAAAAAAGCACGAGTATGTAATAACCCACATCCCGAACGCTATACGTCCCTGCAATACGCCACTTTTTGAGCAACTGTATTAAAAACGGTATTTTCGACATTAATGAACTCGGAAACTGTTAGTACGTTCAACATGAGATTTCATCTTCCGTCTCTTGTTCGATTTGATTCTGTATGTTCTGTAATATTTGATAGGTATTTTGTAGCGTACTTAATCTTGTTTCTTCGCAAATGTATAATTTTTGTTCGTCTTGAAATGAAATTCGTTGCTGGTTTTTGTTAGCGCCCCACATATGGTGGCTCGAGCACGTATTTTTTTTTTTTTTTTTTTTCAAATCGAACGAACGACATCGTCTTCTACAATTTGTTATATATTTAATAAATTCACGTTTATATATAGATACAAGAGCATTATTTATATAACAGAGAAAAGTCATCAACAACCGTTATGTAAGGCAGGCGTACTCGTATTTGGTCTTCAAAACAGACCATCATGCAACTCCATCTTCATTATCATTCTATCATTACTGAATGTATACCTACGTTCAGTGAGATTCTCATCGGGTTACAGTGCTACTTAATACCTATTAGTCTTAAGAACCCCACTATATAAGTTATGAAAATATCTAAATTAACAAACAGAAAGCTGGTACTAATTAATAAGTAGATAATTAATTTGTAAAGTAATACTCTACTTAAAGGACTACTTAATACAACAAATTATCTCATTAACTTTCATAATTATAAATGCAACCTTGTATATTTGTAACGACGACCTTCATCCAGATCTCAAAGTTGACCCCGTTAGTCCATCATTGAAGTTCATCAACAAAGACTTCATAATATCATATAAATGTTGAAGCTGTTTAGATTCTCGATGGCACAAAAATAATAGGACGAACAAAATCTTTTGAATCAGTTTGACATTAAAAAAATCAGTTACATATATTGAAATTAGAGATGTAACGGATATCCGATAATTATCCGGTATCCGGCCTGGCCGGCCGAAATTTACCGGATAATAAGCGAATATTTGGCCGGATACCGAATATTATTGGCTATTATAATTATCAAATTAGGTACTTTATTTAATCGACATAATAAATATAATTCCCGTAATTTTATTTAACAACAAAAAGAACTCGGTACTAGCACTGTACTAGAGGCAAATTGTGGTGAATGAATACCAATTTTTTCGCATTAAGAGGCAACAAAGGTTTCGCTCCTCTGCATAGACGAGGCTAACCTCAAAAAAAATCTTTCATTGTTCCTAAACGCTGCTGCACGATGCTGAAAGAAACATTCTGGCAAATTATTAACTTCGGGTATTGTGTTGTAATTAGCTGACTACCAAATTTTTGGGTCCGTTCAATAAACATAAATCGTTTTTTTTTTATAATGATAGATCAAGCATTTGACCGCAGTCTCACCTGATGGTAAGTGATGACGCGATCTAAGATGGAGCATGCTTGTCTATTAAGAACCGATTCACTCGCGACTTGAAAAATCCAGGGTTGTAGGTTTGTGGAAACAAGGGTGCTGGAAGTTGGTTCCACACGCTAGCAGTTCGAATCAAAAAAGTTGACCCGAACCGCAACGTGCGGATTTTAGGTATATCAACCATATAAGGGTGACATTTAAATGTGCGCCTTGTTGTTCGATGGTAGAAGGGGCTAGGGGGGACTAGCTGGTGCAACTCTCCGAAGTAAACCTGTAGAACATCGAAAGGCTGGCTACCATGCGCCTGTGCTCAAGACTCTGCAATGACTTGCAGAGTCATCGCCAATGAGTTTTATGGCTCGCTTCTGGACAGCGTCCAAGGCCCCAAGCTGATACTTAGCGGAACCGCCCCACAAGTGGGAACAGTATTCCAAGCAAGAACGTACTTGAGCCTTATAAAGGTCAAGGAGCTGTTTAGGCGCGAAATACCGTCGTACCTTGCTCAGAATGCCAAGCTTTTTTGCAGAAATTTTTGCCTTGGACTCAATGAAGGAGCGGAAGTTCAAGGTTGATGATAAGGTGACACCCAAGAGATCCAGATGGTCAGAAATTTCAACAGGATTACCCCGGAAAGTTGGATTAAGATGAAAGGGACTCCTTTTTGTGGTGAATAGACACGCCTGAGTTTTTGGGGGCATTAAATTTGACGAGGTTGGAATGGAAGCAAATTGATTACATGGGTTTAAATGATTCTCTGGCGGAATTATCTATTTTTGCACAAATTCGATAACGTTCGGTTTACCGTACATCTCCTCAAAACCAACTGGCGGGAGGCCAAACTTCAATCTGAGATTTAATAGATAAAAAGTGGATGTTTACATGAAAAATTACACTGTGGCCTCAATATTCTTTTTAGCAAAATGTTTGACGTACTGAAAGTGAACACGGAAATTTATGAGTGTAAAATCGAAATCGCTAGCAAAAAGTAAACTAAAAAAAGTAAGTAAGTAAAAATAAGATAAAACTAATAAATTGGATAGTAGGAGTAGAAAAATGTAGCAACTATTAGGCTGCTCGTTTTTAAATTGAACATTTTATTTTGGTTATTAAACAACTCCATATTCCCTCTTTTTACCTTCTTAAATAATTTCGACTTCCGCGAAAAATATAAGTTAAGTTATACAATATCCTTAGAAGTTTATACAATATCTAGAAATTTAATTATTTGAGTAGAACATTTTTTAAGGAATTTTAACCTGTCATCACTTTATATTAATACTAATAAAGCATAGACATAACCAAGTAGCCAGGATCATTCATCAGCAACTTGTCCTTCGATACGGGCTTATGGAATTTGAGGTGCCGTACTACAAGTACACGCCCGTTCTCGAAAATGGTCATGCTACTCTCTACTGGGATCGCTTCATAATAACGGGCTATTGTCGCCAATAAGGCTGACATCGTGGTTATTGACCGATCCCCTTGTTCTATGTCCCGTAAGACGAAAACCTCGTGAAAACCCAAAAAGAAAAGCTTACCAAATACATTGACTTGGCTCACGAGGTGACAGCCTTATGGGATGTCGATTCGACAATTATCGTCCCGATAGTCGTCTCGGCGAACGGTCTTATAGCGAAGAGCCTCGACCAAATTCTCAAAAGGCTCTCGCTAGATGGCTGGATCACGGGGCAGATACAGAAGGTGGTACTTCTTGACACGGCACGAATTGTCAGGAGGTTCCTCACTCTGCAACCCTAACCACCGGTAGCTTGGGCCTTGCCCCGCTACTAGCGGATATCTAATTTCGAGATTAGATATTACTTCATTTTATTAAACAATTTCTAAAAGTCTAACCAACTACAACGTTTAATTAATAAAAATAGATTCAGAAACCATGAAAACCGTTTTAGTATCCAAGCAATAAATACGGAAAAGGATGCTTCGAAATTTAAGCAACGAAACGCGATTATATCTTCAATAATGCAAAATGAGGACGACTACTAATAGATTATCCATTTAAAATTCCTATAGTCCATTATATCAATCAATTATCGCTCTGTTGCGAAGCACAGCGAGTGTTCTCCACGTTTGATTTTATATCGAAACATTAAATGGCTTTTTAATTTTAAAATTATTTGAAAACCACTCAGAATTTTATATCGCGATCCATTTGGCATAATTGAATACCCTACATGTTTGCGAACTGTTAAGCTACACCACAACAGTGGTGCTTGATTTGCTTGATTTAACAAATTATTAATGTCGTTTCTTTTAAAAGAATTAAAGTTATTTTTGTAATAAAAAGCAGCAGGTGGTCCATTTGTGATGGTGATCATTATCTAAACACGCTACCGATCTCTATGATTTATTGAATGGCATGAGAAGGAAATGTAGCTACACTATTTCAGGGCTGACGTCCACTTGATGGTAAGTAGCTAACGTCGCCTATAACACAAGTGAAGAATTCTGCTGACTTTAGTACAATAAACCAATAAGGATACGTTAACGATTTTGACGAGCCCATTGGACAAGTTGTGTTTGCTTAACGCTCTATCTCAGGGGTCCTGGGCTCGATGCCCGTCAGAGACAAATTTGAAAATTAACTTTTCTAAGTTGGCTCTGGTCTGGATCTGTAAAGTAATGACAAGGCACACTGTGCTTCGCAGTTATTTGGTCAGCCTTTTTCATTCACCAAATAATGTCAGCGCCCAAGCTGTTATTCGACAGTGGTATTTGGTAAGGTAGCGGTTATTGCAGCCAGAACGGCTCCGCAGTATATGACATCGGCAGTCAGGCTGATGGTTCACTTGATGGTAGGTGGCTACCGCGCCTATAACACAAACAATGCCAAAGCTGCTGCAAGTGCGCTGCCGACTACAATAGGATTAAGGATAAGGGATTAGGATGGTACAGGGAAATGGGTTCTGGCATCCCTTACTCACTCGCCGAAACAAAACAGCACACGTGCTGTTATTTCACGGTGGTCTTCTGTAAGGGGTTGGTCACTGCCGCCAGACGGGCTGCCCAAATGACTGCGAAACGCTGTGTGGTATGTCCCGGCACAACTTAATGATAATGAACTATCTTAAAACAGAGCAAAGTGTAAAATAATTCAAATAATGTTCCTTTAAAACTTCCTTTAGCAACTCGCTGAGACATAACAACATATGTGCTGCTGTCGCGGGGGTCTTCTTAGGACATAATTACAATCGCCAGTCTGGCAGTCCAATTTGTGAATGTCGAAAAGTGTGTCCTATCTTCTTTTCTCTCTATATATATAAAAATGAATCCCAATTTCCCTTGGTCACGGCATCACGCGTGAAAGGGTAGACCGATTTTAATTCGGTTTTCACTAATGGAAAGAGGGATAAACGGGGAATGTTCAAATATATAAAAAATGCACGCCGGGCGAAGCCGGGGACGGGTCGCTAGTATCTTATAATTTAATCTATACGCTGTGTTACCTCTAGAATGAAATATTACTATGCATTAAAAATAACAGAATGAAATAAAAATGACAAAAGAAATGGATGAAGAAAAGCTTTTACGAAACATTATAGTTAGGTAATTTTCATCGCGCGATCATTAAAATTATTTTCAAGTGTATTATTATAATTATATTTTCAATTCAATTTGCAAACCGTTGTGTGGTACAAGAAATAGGAAACGCTTATAGGACAGCCAATGGTTCTAACATTCACTACTTTAGCGTTTATAATCACCTACTCTTAACATAGAACGCTACTAATAAAAAGTAACTGGTAATAGTATAGTTATATTAATAGTTAACTGGCGACATGCTCCCAGCTTCACACGACAGCAATTATATACACAAGCCTTCTTTTTCTATCGTTCCTTTAATTAGCCAAACCGTATCAAAAACCATTGGATGGCTTAGAAAAATTTGCTGGAGTTACAGAGAGAATCGAACAGCGAATTAATTTTATAAAATACTAGCGGTACCCCGGGACTTCGTACGTGTGTTATTCGGAATAACGCGCAGCTTTTTTTTTGAGAGGTGAGAATGGGCGGCTCGTGCCGCTTCGCCCGGGGGCGGTGGACATGGGGTTGTCCGCCGTCACCACAACACCGGGCAACGATGGAAGACGTGCTGTGTGTTTCCGGCACGTCTCTCCACGGCGTGGAGATCAAACTCCGCGCCTAATCGAGGTGGAGCCCGCAAGTGCGCGGGTCTCGTCTGGCGGGGGAGGCAGATGCATGTTTTCCACGATCCCTTACCCCCCCGCCCATAGACGGCGCGAGGAAGCACCGTGGGTTTTTAGTGGGTAGAAGTCCCACATACCCCACCGATGTCCCCATGGTCGGTGGGGATCTGTCTCGCAGATTTTCCCACGCAAAAAAAAAAAAAAAAAATAGGACCGCCCGCCTTGCACATCCATGGCTCGCGCGGCAGCCTCGGTGGCACGGTGTAATATAAATTCACCTTTAAGCATAAGATCGCGTCATAGGCGCCTTACGCGCGCAAACGTGATCTCCGCGGCGCGTACATTTTTTTAAATGTTAATGTCGGCAGACAGGCTGACGGTCCACTTGATGGTAGGTGGCTACCGTCGCCTATAACACAAGCAACGCCAAAACTGCTGCAAGTGCGCTGCCGACTGCAGTAGGATTAAGCATAAGGGATTAGGAATGGATAGGGAAATGGGCTCTGGCATCCCTTACTCACTCACCGAAACACAACAGGTCACGTGCTGTTATTTCACGATGGTCTTCTGTAAGGGGGTGGTTACTGCCGCCAGACGGGCTGCCCAAATGACTGCGAAAACGCATTGTGCCCTGCCACTACTACTATCCGCCTGCGTTACTAGAATCCAATTGGCCAATTGCCTTTACAAAATGTCGGCGGCTTGCGTGTGATCACGTATGCCACTTTTGGACGCGCCATTGGCCAATAAGCGAGGGAAAGCTGAGGTCCGTGGGGGAAGGCTGAGTGCCGTGTTACAAATATACTCGTAATTTAAGATTTCTAAAATAACACTTCTCTTGTATTTTTTCTTTAAAAAAATTACCAACTTTAATAACGAATAAAATTGATGATAAACTTCAATAATAATATTAAGTGGTGGGCACCCTGCGCTTCGGAGTTTTAATTGGGAAGACTTTCTAACGGCAGTGGCCATATCCTTACAGAAACTTAATTACGCCTGAATAAATATATATAGCAATGTAACGCCTAACATCTATATTGCAATTATAGCTTTGCCAGGCGTTGATGATCTCTCGGGAACAGTAATTTTTTCTGGGTGAAAGGTGTCCTATGTCCTTTCCTGCATCCCCGACAACGTGTATGCAAAATTTATGATGATCGGATTAGCGGTGTAGGCGTGAAAAGGTAACGGACAGAGTTACTTTCACATTTATAATATTATAGTATGGTTCATCGTGAGACAATAGCTCGGTAATAGCTTTTTTAAGCTCGGTAAGTGGGTAAAGGATGCCAGAGGCCATTTCCTTATCCCCTATTAATCCACAACAGCACTAGTGCTAATAATTTACAGTGATCCTTTGTAAGGGGATAGTTACTGTTGCCAGTCGCTCTGGATAGTGTATGACTGCAAAACGTAGTATGCATTGCTGCTACGAAATATTTTTTTAATTACTTTTTAAATATTTTTTTAATTAATTATTTTTAATTAAAAATTTTTTAATGTAATCACATAATTTTTAAAGTGTTACTTATTTTTACTATACTTACATACTTACTTTGTTAGTTGTTTTAACAATTGATAATTTTCGGTAGTTTCATAACGCTTTTATTCTACTCTTATACCACAGCACAACACCGGGAGCAGCGAACAGGCAGAATAAACGTTTTCCTGAATATATACTCCACAAAAAAAAAACTCTTAACTTAATTTCCTTTCAAGCATTACGGCCGCTGTAGGAAGGAGGTGGGACTCTGATTTATTTAACCCAGTAGAGGCCGCTCAGCCGTGAAAAATCTTTTCATTGGAAAAATGTTTTCATTTATTATTTGCCCAATTTAAATTCAACATGAGAAAAAAATATTCTATGAGAAAATATTTGAGGCACATAATTAATCTATCCTAACTATAATATTGTAAATGCGAAAGTGAGTTTGTTTGTTACGATTTCACGCCTTAAGGTGACACAGCGATAAACAATTAATACGGCTGTGAGGGTCAGTATCAAAACGACTGGATCTACAAAATGACCTTATCTGCATAAGGACTAGCTCGCAAAACGACCACAGCTGCAGAAAGCCTATATCTCGAAATGACATTGTAGTAACACGACCATCGAGCAGAAGGTCTTCGTCTCAGAATGGCTTAATATCAAAACGACTAGATCGCAAAACGGCCACCTCGTGGAATGCCTATATCTCCGAATGGCTTAGCAGTAAAACGACTAGACCGCGAAAGGACTTCATCTCAGAATGGCTCAGTAGCAAAAAGACTGGTTATTGAAATGGCATGAAACAATGTTCATGAAATGAAGTCAGTAACATGAAGAAACAAATTACCAAACATATCTATCATATGTTTTGTGAATACAATCCATATACTTCAAAGTATGTTAAGTTGAAGTGTCCAGCAGTCCTACAGCTGAAATGATGATGATATGTGATCGGTGTGATATGACTTTGATCACAAAAGTGTCGTTAATCTCTAACTAGAATATCGATGAGAAATTTTAATCTTTTTTATTTTTTTTATTTTACTACTTAAATGAAATAACATCTTTTACATTAGGATGATTTATATTACACCGGGCCGGGCGCTCACCGGGTTTTTCTCAACGTGCCCCGGCCGGGTTTGCTATTTGTCACCGTGCCGCCGACGGGCCGCCACCGGGCGTTGCCCGTGCCTTGTCATTTCCAAGTACTATTATACTATTTTGTATTAATATTACTATACTAGCTATGCCCGCGACTTCGTATGCGTGGTATTCGGAAAAACGTGTAACTTTTTTGTTTTTAAACAGATTTTTTTTTGTTTTTCAACGAAAATGTGAATTTCGAAATTTCGTCGTGAACGAAAAATTCGTCTCCCTGAGACCTCTTAAATGAGTACCAACACTAAAAAAACTAATAGGTACTATACCCCGAGCGGGCCTCGCGAAGCTGTCTCCGAGCGCACTGTGAAAACAAACATTTTATGAAATTTCGAGATTGGAGCGCTCCGGCCGTGCCCGGACACGGCCCGGTGTAATATGAATTGATCCATACAAAAGCATACTAACAATATCTTCACCGGGCTCCGGCCGGGGCACGGACGGGGCACGGCCCGGTGTAATATAAATCATCCTTTAACAGTTTAAACAACTCACCGATTCCCGGATAGGTACTTACGGACACATCCACAATGATTTCCAATACCTTTGATGTTCATGGATATCTTCAAGAACAGCATTTATGTGGAAATATATTTGAAACAAATAGAAAAACAACATGAGTAATTTTTAGCATAATAATATTTAGACTTGTTAATAAGATGTTTGAAGTAATTATTTTAAAACACTCTTAAGTGGTAAAAGAGAATTCAAATAAGCGTAAACAAGCTTAACATCAACATTAATATATAAACATACGTAAAGTATTTTTGAAATGTCTAAGTAGGTATTTGAACGTAACTTAACATGTACTTAAGTAAGCATAATCGTTTGAAAACCGTCGAGACGTGCAACTGACACACAAGATTGATAGGCTTCTTATGTAGACCTATAGATGCAAGATGTGGCTTTCAAACAAGTTAACAAAAATTTATCAAACGTAGATAAAAACAAAGATTTAAGTTAAGTCTAAGTGATAGTTTTAATTTGAAATAATATGATAAAGTTATTAATATACCTACCACCTAGAATAAACGACGGTCTTTTGTCTTACAGTATAAATTTTGAATAAAAAAAATGGCAATGAAATTGCATTTTATTCAGTATATACTACTTTTTTAAATAATATAAGGACCTATGTTTTTTTTATAAACATACTGTTTGTTATGAGATAAGATCTTAGTGCGATTGTGCGTCTCGGTAATTCAAAATTAAACTCTTCCCTGCAACTTTGATTATTCTAAAGTACTAGTAACAACGTTAACGAACTAACGCAACGGAAACATAATGTCAATGCTAAGGTAGATCTGATGGACGCACCGTGCACTCGTTTAATCTTAGTTTTTTGGTTTAATCGCTTACGTAGTGGAAACTTCGACTTTAATAATGAACTATGAAAAATACCAGCCATTAAAGGTAATTAAAGATGAATTGAAAGTAATGGTGCAAGCCGATCCGTATTAAAGTACCATCAATTTAGTGGCACGGTTAGATATTACCCTAATATTACCCACTTGACCGAATTATGACATGTGACGAAAAATGGATTCTTTTTTTTATGCATATATTTAATACTCCTATATTGCTAGTCCCCGTAAGTTACAGCGTTGCCGAGACGGAACTACATGTTTTCTCTCACTCGTTGATACTTGACGAGTTATGCGCATGCGTTGCGACAGTAGTGGGAGTAGTGGGAGAAGCCCAGTCAATAAGATGCTTATAATATAGTTCTCGGACATGCGCACAACGTTCGAAGTCTTCATGAGGGAGACAGACATATATATGTCTGCACCGTTCTGTCGGCATTGGTTCGGTGCACCCTACTAGAAATATAGGAGTATTAAATATATGTTTTTATGTTTCTTCTCATGACATTAGATTAACGTCACAGCTGACAAAAAGGTGATGATAACTGTTTGATGGTCACTTCATGGTGTAATTCACTACAGCTTATACTCAGATCCGGTCAGCAATAACAGCAGCTTTCTACTGTGCAGTTTTCAGAAGAATTATGGCGAAACTCAGAGCAAAACGGCACCGACACGTCAATCGATCTTCACCTGAATTATTGCTCCATGATAAGCAAGACCTCACACTGCTCGAGAAACACTACATCACCTGGAGTTGGAAACCACCCACCATCTTCCATACTCGTCGTACCTCGACTATCATTTTTTCCGCGATTTGGACAGTTTTCTGAATGAAAAAAATATTCTTCCCAAGAAACAGTACAAAATGCCTTCACACAGTTGTGCAGTCCAGCTGCTCCACAGAGTTCTATTGCATGGGTTTAAATGATCTTCCGATTAGTTGGCAAAATTGTTTAGGCATGAGGGTAAGTAATTTGATTAAATAAATATATTTTGTCCTACAAAAAAAAAGTTTTAATTTTTCAGTACGAAACTGCAATTTCATACTTTAACCCCTAATATGAATAATGACACAAGTAAAAACGTTACTTCAGGCCATTTCTATTTTTAAATATCAATTATACGTGTTGAAAAGTTTTTTTTTTTTATTAATGACGATGACAGTTTTTCTCCTCATCTCTACATCCTTGTCGACCTACCACTCTGCAAAATTTTACTAAGCTTACTAAATTAATCATCCAACAAAATGAGACAATGTGAGACTATTTAGCAACGGAAATACTTTATGACTAATTTCACCTTCATATTAAATAATTTTCATTCGTTATTTTTTAAATAAAGGTCAGAGAGGCTAATGGTCCTACACAAGCAATTCCAAAGGCGCCGCTAGTGCACTGTCCTTCTTAATATAATTAAAGTTAGGAAGGAATAAAGGATCTCTTGCCATCTCTTGCTCACTCACCGAAACACAACAGCACACATGCTGTTATTTCACGGTGGTCTTCTGTAAGAGAATGTTTACTGTCATTAGACGGCCTGCCCATTTTATGATGCGAAACGCTGTGTTCTCTGCCCCCACTACTAACAACCATAATATTTCTACAAATATTTGAAATGCTTACTCACAACAATTTTAAATTCACTTGAATGAGCCCATTGGATGAGTGGTTAGGGTGCTTGCCTTAACGCTCTGTTCTAGTGTTCCCGGGTTCGATTCCCGGCAGAGTCAACTTTGAAAAATGAACTTTTCAAATTTGTCTTCAAGTAACCACCCCCTTACAGAAGACCACCGTGAAATAACAGCATGTGTGCTGTTGTGTTTCGGTGAATGAAGTAAGGGATGCCATAGCCCATTTCCCTATCCCTTCCCAATCCCTTATCCTTAATCCTATTGTAGTCCGCAGCGCACTTGCAGCAGCTTTGGCGTTGCTTTTGTTATAGGCGACGGTAGCCACCTACCATCAAGTGGACCGTCAGCCTGTCTGCCGATCTTAACTTTAAAAAAAATAAAAAATGGAATAGTCTTCATACCTAGAAGTAACTTTGTATGATTAGAAAAATAAGTTTTGTTTTTTTATTTCGGATATATTGTAATTCTTTGACAAATATTTTTTATCTGTAGAAATATTCTAATTTTTAGTGATGTTATAGTCATTACTGCTAGTAACGTTTAGACTGATTAATTCAATTTTTATAAAAGTGAAAATTTTGACACGTTATGCATTTTATGTATGGGGAAAAAATCACTTCGCGTCACACGTCTGTACCCTCAGATACATGTATACAAATGTGTGATTGTGCGTGATGTATATGTGGGATAATTAGAATAAATTTGTTTGTTTTAGTTGTTTTTTACATATGTAACAGTGTGGTTAAATATTATAACAAAAATATTAAATATGTAGAATATATAGAGAGGGCATTGGGAAATTTTTCCTACAAAAATATTGATCCTGATCGCCGTAATCAGGATGGCCATGGCGTAGCTAAATAGCCTTGTAAAGTTGGCGGTGGACTGAGCAATTATGTACCACGTGGTTCTAAATGTCACATTACGGATTCTTTCGTCTTGCCCGATCTATACAGTTGAAAATCTTTGTATTAGAATTTATTTTAAATAGCAACATTGAGAGAGGTTGGCAAGTGAAGTTTTACGACGAAGTGTGTTGTTGGGATTATAAATTAAAGATAAAAGCAATTCCAAAATATTCGCTTTATTATTCTTCCACAACTTATGGCGGCTCAACTAATGAAGTATTGTTTTGGCGTGAATAAAGACAAAAAATTAAGAAAATCATCAAAGAAAGTTGGTAATGTAATCTATTTGTTCAATATAATTATCAGAACAACTGAATTATACAAAACAGAACAATTATACACTATTCGTTGTACGAATATTATACAGTATACTTCGGAATACACAGTGACGTCTGAATAGGGGATCGGACAAATTTTCAGAAAGTGTTTTAAATTAATCTTCATGGATATTTATTCCCATAAAAAATACCAGTTTATTTATTTATAGCCTTTTAGGTACTCAAAATCATGTTTTAATATTGTTTGTTTGAAAATGCCGCCAAAACGCCACGATAGTTCATCTGAGAGCGCGTAACGTCATTTGTGGTCATATCATAACAAAACAGCTGCATTGGCATAAGACAATGATTACCCACAAATGACGTCAAGCACTGTGATTGGTGTTTCAGTATAGATTAAAAATATTGTAAATAATAAAATTTTATTTCTTCATTTAAAAATATTTAAATGAATTATATTAAATTATTATTCGGTAAAAAATTATATATTTTCTTTCTAAGTACATTTTAGATTTTAATCTGATTACTGTCCGATCCCCTATTAAAGATTATGGAATGTGAACCTTACAAATTCAAACGTAGATATTTTTATAAACGTATTAAGAAGCAAACAAGACTGTTAAGATGAATAAAGATTAGAATTTTATTATGCCTCCTAAGATAAAAGAGTAAAAGTGAAAAATTCAATTTATGATTCAGATGAAGAAGATATTAATGAAGAATACGAAAATATCACTTATAAAGAAGATAAAGAAAAATTAGAGAAAATGTCTACACCCCGAATATCGTTTAGCGACTAAAAGAAGTCCATGACAGAATTCACTGACGATAACACCCAATATCATCATGGATCCAAGAATTCGAAGACACTGCTGTCATTATGAAATAGTTCAACATTGAGAAGCTTATTTATTTAAAGAGATTGTGAGGAGGAGCTCTCAAATTGTTTATAAGAAGCATTCAGAGATGGGATGATCTCAAAAGTAATCTGCTCGAAGAATTTGATTCCAAGATAAACAATGCAGTTTTACATAAGAAGCTTGCCTCATAGAAAATGAAAAATGACGAAACCTACCCGCAGTATTTTCTCCATATGAAAGAGCTGGCAGTACACAGCAATATTGAGGATGCAACACTTATAGAATATGTCATAGATGGTAACTGTGGTGCATACATACATACATATAATAGTGATATATTCAAAATTTAAAGAGGTACATAACGTTTTGGTATGGGAAAAATGCACTGAAGTCGCCTCACGCTCACTGTGCGACACCCCCAGTGACGCTTTTAATGTAGTTTTGAAATTTAAAATCCCCGTTGTTCCATCCTAATCCTCACGAAGTAAACAAAAACACAACACAAACACCAAAAACCCAAACAAAGGCCCACAACCAAAACAAACCCATTTAAAAGAGCAAATACAACTGAAAAAAGAACCAGGACTACGCCACCGCAGGCTGCTTGCAGCCCGCGGCATCAAGCAACCTACTAGCATGTACATATTTTTGTGAAACTTCACTTCTGACATCTAATCCTACGACTGAAATGTTTTTTTTTTTATAATTTCTCTTTGTATTGTGTCAAAACGATTACGATTATTTAATTATTATGTTTTATGAAAATTATATTACACAATAAAATTCTATAGCTAAGATATAAAATTATGATAAAAATTCTCATGGTAGTGTGACCAGTTGACCACGTCCGACCGAAGAAAGAAAGACCGATATTCTGTTTACCGTGATTACGTGATAACTGGTATTCAATTATTACTGTGTGTGTTTGTGCGTGATGCGTAGCACTGCTATGCAAGGCTCATATGTACATATAAAATAGCTCTGCTACGCACATAGACGCATTATTATTATTAACAATGGACTGACGATTAAGGAAGGAGGCGGTTAGCAAAGCACCGCAAAACCAAAGCAGTAGTTTCGCCATGATCTGTCTTTTTACGACAAGCAATACACAAACGATACTGGCTGTTTTAAGAGCCGTAGGTCTACGCTGGATGTAGGCTGCTTCTACCCGGTTCTACTGAAAATTTATGAGGCAGGTGTATGGCTTATAGACGTAGGAACGACGTCTATACGACTGAGATGATGATAATGAATTTAATAAAGGCTCTTTTCAGTGTTTATTTTTAAAAGACTTGAAAGCACAAGTGCTGTTGTTTCACATCACCCTTCCTTTTTAAATAAGTACACCTTTTCAAGATCGGTGTCGGCGCACTTTCAATCCCCATGGCGTTAGCCTACGTGCGAACCTTTACATAAACAAAACACTTGTTTTACCTCTAGACGTTTAATTAAAAAAATTAATTAAAACGTTTTAATTAAAAAATTTATACCATATCTATTGGTCGTCATTTTAAATTACAATTCATTGCATATTACAATTCCCGAAACAAATAATGAGCTTTAAATCTTTGATACTATAGTCGATATTTTCACAAATTGATTGTGAGGAAAATACATTTTTTCTGATATTTACAGCCTCTTCTTTTGTTGTCAAATGAGAACTCTTCTACAAACAGGAGCGTAGTGGTTGTTCGGCTTCACTTGGTGGCTGAAACACTGCGATTTGTAGTCATAAAATGGGCAGCCCGTTTGACGGCAGTAATCGACCCCCTTAAAGAAGACTAAAATTGAAACACCAGCATTTATGCTGTAAAGTTAGTGAGTAAGGGATGCCAGAGTTCCTGATCTTAATCCCTTGTCCTCTATTCTACTAGCAATTTCTCTGGAATTTGTTTTGTTAATAGGCGACGATAGCTACCTACCCTCAATAAAGAACCCTTTATGTAAAAAAGTGAATACAGTACTGAAACATAATAAATATAATCATTTTAATCCCTATATCGTCTATTCCCTTAACGTAATCCTTTTTCTTAAGAACAAAGGTATTCAAAATTACACTCAACAGATACTCCCTCCCATTCAAGTTTCTTAGAGCAAGTAATCCGCTGATTTGTTACTGAGCCGACTCTTAATTCGTTCTTATACCCCTGACACTAATCCGGCTTGGTTGTCAAATAAATTTTACGGAAAAATTGAGTTTTGTTAAGAAGAGATGAGGTCTATTAACTAAATCTTCGAATTCTCAGTTCATTCTATCAACTCAATCTTATTTCGGCTTTCCTTATCATTTTCCTTATTTGTACCAATTATTCGGTGATTCGTTTGTTTTGTATTTACACTGATTGTTGTGTTTGTGAGATTTTGTTTTATTCGCGTTGTGTTGCTATAGTGAATAAATAAACGACGAAATTAAATATGTTAACGATACAGTCCCCAAATAATATAGCACTGAGCTTATAATAATATTATTTCGCCAGGTGTGGCACTCCGAGAGAGAGCACAAGCGTGCGTCATCGCTGCTGTGTTGCCAGTTTATGTGGTTTCAATCTACCCGATTCTCATTTATTATATGTATAATTAACATAAAGCCGTAAATATTTTACTATGTGATTATTTTAATTAATGTGTAAAATGACCTATTTTATTTGCTAACACAAAACACCCCGTAAATATCATCTTTTGTGTGAGACAAATATTTTTCCTTCATTTTTTTGTTTAATACGATAAAGTGACAATTCGACAGAGACGTAAGCTTGTGTCACAAGCGGAATGCCAGACCTTGTTTTGTTTGACCATGGCACTGAGATTGGATTAAGAACTGGCACCTGAAAAAACCTGTTAAACTCAAATTTACATTTCTTGGTAATTTAACCTGTCAAAGTCGACAGCTTTTTGCAACACCTGTGCACCTGCTCACCTTCCTTTTCTTGGGTCAGGGGCTACTTTGGAGTTGTTAGCAACGAGAGAATGGACCTCGAGGCTAAGATGGCAGCCATACACTTCATACTCCATTTCTCTTTCTTGCACAATATTTATTTTCGCAAATGTCGTTCGACTTTTTCCCATGTTGATTACATAGCATGACCATATTAAATTTCATGTATAATTTATATATAACTATCTTTTGCCAGCAACTGAGGGATGCGGACGCAACCCTCAGTACGAGTCTATGTCTGCGTGCGTGCTTGATGACTGCGTGCTTGATGTAGATATAGTAACTGAACAAGCCGTCAGTGGCTCTAGTATGAGTTTACGATACTACACTCGCTAGCGAGAGCGTAAAACATTTATATGGAAAATTGACAATTTGACATTGACAGTTCACGATTTTTCATACAAAAGTTTTACGTTCTCGCTAGCGAGTGTATAATGAAACAAGTGAATGTCGCAGAGACTAAATTTATTTTTACCCTTCCTTTTAATATATGCATAGACAATCATACAATTATACATAGTAAACTATACATAATACAATAGTGTTTACATTGCACAAGAGATGGAGTTACCAATAGTTTTAAATACAAATGAAAAATAGTTTTAATATTTTGATAAATCATTATAACAGAGTGTAGTATCGTAAACTCATGCTAGAGCCACAGATGTCGGTTTAAGTCATAAATAATATATTGACATAAATAAGAACAAAGAATTTCATAAGTTGTTTGTGAGAAAATGTCTTTCACATATTAAATTAAATAGCAAAGGAAAATCGGCCAAAAGTACCTAACCTTACATCAAAGGAATGTAGATAACAAAGATTAGGATGTCCCGACCAATATATATTTATTCCGCAATGATTTCATTTGAAGTTAACCTTCGATAATAGAGTGCTATTTAAAATCTAGACCATGTCTAGATCGGCGTGAATGACATAAATATGTATATATTTTCAAAGGCTAAAGAGAATTTTGATATAATCGCAAGAAACTTCGAGACACACAAGTGTTTCACGGATTGTCAATTTTTGATATTCATTGACGCATCTAAAATGCTTCGTCAGGCGAAAATTTACAGACAATATCCTCGGGCAAAGGTCACCGATGACGAACGACATCAAAACGAAAGGATTAAAGGTGGTTTACTTACTGAAACCTCATTTTTTTTTTGGCATTATTTTTTTTTAGTATAACACACAACAACTAGTCCATTGAAGCTAATTTAAAAAAGGGCAACATCTAGTTTTATTTCTTCTAATTTCAAAAAGGGTATTTTAACCGTCAACTTGGTGTTATAAGTGGCAATCGTCGCTTATAACACAAGCAACGCCACATAGGTACTACAAGTGCTTTGACGACTATAGTAGAATTAAGAGAACCCTGAGAAAGAGCGTTATAGTAGGCATCTTAAAGACTTGACCAAGGGGCTCGTCCATTATACATATAACATCATAAGTAAGTCTGTCGAAAGCTATATTTTTATCTCAGTTTTTTTAGTTATCCAGCTTTTCCTTATCGAAATATGTCCGCCTTTTGCTTTGCTGTAGTAATTATTGATTTTCATACTATAAGCGAAATGAAATATCGAATGTTTGTTTTAGAATTTCTTTTTATTGAAATCACATAATTACATCTTCATTAGAGATTTAAATACTAGATTTTTCCCGCGATTTTGTCGCGCCGCTTTTTCGTAAGCGTTAGAAATTAACAAATTCAACGCATAACAAAAATTTATAAGAATGTTTCTCAGGCGTTGATCTTTTTATATTTTTTATATCTTGGGAATAGTTTTTTTTTTCGGATGAAAGTTACTCTTTGTCCTTATCTGTATTCCAACGTGTAAGAAAAATTTCATTATCTTGAATCAGGTGTGTAGTTAAGGGGTGATAGGATAAACAAATAAACAAACTCACTTTCTCATTTATAATGTTAATCCTTACCATCTTATCGTCCAAAAAGTTCGTTTCGCTATTGTAGCACTATTGTAACACTCATATATCTAGGGGGCGTACAAAGCAAAAAAATATAATCAAATTTCACCCGCGTGGCCCCATAACTGAATGGACACGATACCAACACAACAGAGTTCCTTTTATTAGCCATGTCGACGAAGGATCCAGGCTGCTTCTGATCGGTCCTTTTGGGAAATTAAGGTGGAGGCCTTTGTTCTGCAGTGGACGTCCTACGGCTGAGATGATGATGTTGATGAAGTGTCACAAAGACGTAACTGTCACAAAAAGATTTTGTCATGGCAGTTAAATAGTAAGTCGGTTCAGTTGGCCGATATGGAATGATTGGACATAAGTAGGTACTATGCAACAGTTGTCGTAAACTTATAAACGTAGAATTCGTAAAAGGTTTATGTTATTTAAAAAAAAAGGTTTTTGTAAATTTTCAGGGCATCACTAATTTTTCACATTTTCTGCTATTTTAAAGCACAAAGTTAATTGCAAGAAATTCAGCTTTAATAACTTCATCATAAGCACTAACTTAGCTGATAAACAATCTGAGTTAATATTGTTAGGTATTTAAATTTGTGTTTTTGTTCAGATTTATAAGTAAACTAATAAGTATATCGAATTAAATTTGTGCAATTTCGTTAGCAAAGGCAGAGCGCAATGCGTGCCGAAGTCATAAACTGCATAGCCCCTTATACATAAATATGAAGAACGTGAAATAACAGAATGTTTGCTCTCCATGAGCAATACCAGAGGCTATTCAACACCTATTTTTCTATTCATTTTGTATTGGAGACTTGGATGTGTTTATTCTGGTTTTAATTAAATTGAAACTAGCTTTAATGGATTAATTTAATTAAACTGTGTTCCTGCGTTCAATTGTAGACAATACTCAAGTGGTCTCTGAGTGCCTATGAAATCTTTATCAAGAAAATCTGATGTAAATGGTTTATCCTTTGTTTTTTTTTTAGAATATCTTCGGGAACCTTGTTAATATGAATTGTCCTCAAAATTTCTTTAGATAATTGCCAAAGGAAAATGGAGCGTTATTAAAGAAAAACGTTATTGGGCAAATTGCTTCGGTCCCTTGGGTTATTTTAAAAAGTTTCTGATCCCAGACTGTGTAGCGATTTCTTTTTCTACGTAGGTACCGTCGGAAAAATAAAAGGCTAAACGCTTTGAAACGGTACAAGTTTACAAGATTTCTGTTTGGTTAATTTGTTGACTGTACCTTTCAAATTTTTTATAAGCTTTGTTTGCTACAAATTTCATTGTATTTCATTTGATTTGCTAAACTGTTGGGTTGTTTTTACGAAAATCTGAATTTTTTCAAACAAATCAACAACTGATTTAATGGTTGAATACGTCAAGAATCAATTGTGATACAGGGATATATTAAATGTCAATTACTTGACTGTTTGTTGATCGCACTGGGCCTTGCCACTGCGGTTCGCAGTAATAAATTGGTTACCCATCTGAAGGCGGTAATCACTGTAAAATAGAAGCACATGTGCTATCACCTGAGCCTTTTGCGTTATCACTAGCATTTACTGATTGCTCTTAAACGTTGAAGGAAAACGTGGTGAGGAAACCTGCATACGCAAAAAGAAGATATTCTAAGGCGCGTGTGAAGTCCACGAATCCGCACTGGGCCAGCGTGGTGGACCTTTAAGCACATACGCCCTTGTTGAGAGGCTTATACTCCTGTAATGGGGACATATAATAGGCTTTTGATGATTATTGAGACACAAACTACAAACCTACGTCATCGATGACATGATCATTAGCCAACCGCAGTGCACACGACGACGCGACGCTTCGCTCACTTTGGCCCGGCGCCATTTTATTATTACCTTACGAAAACACGTGAAACCATCATCTCCTTGTAAAATTTTATAATATTTTTAATATGTTAATGTAAATATTGGCTAAAATGAATCGCTGTATAGGAATTGACGGACCCGTTGGATGAGTGCTTGCCTTAACGCTCTGTCCTAGGGTTCCCGAGTTCGATTCCCGGCAGGGTCAACTTTGAAAAATGAACTTTTCAAATTTGGCTCTGATCTGGAGCTGGAAAGTAGTGGCAGGGCACACTGCGTTTCGCAGTCATTTGGGCTGTCCGACTGGCTGCAGCAGCCACCCCATTTGTGTCATTTGTGTTTCGGTGAGTGAGTAAGGGATGCCAGAGCTCATTTCCCTATCCCCTCCTAATCCCTTATCCTTAATCCTACTGTAGTCGGCAGCGGCTGTGGCGTTGCTTGTGTTATATGCGACGATAGCCACCTACCATCAAGTGGACCGTCAGCCTGTCTACCGATCTTAACATAAAAAACAGCATATTATTTATCGATATCGACACCATAACATCAAAATTGGAATTGGAATATCTATTAACGTCACGTAGTTTGTATGGATAAATAGTGTTCCATAGACGAAATTTTAATTTTGCTCCACTTCCGCGAAAGTTTTTAGCAATAGTTATTCTGCCTACCGAAGATAAAACGCATTAGCTAGGAGAGAGAGAGAGAGAGTAAAGGACACCAGAGCAAATTCCCTTATCCACTCTTTATCTTTTATTTGGCTGGCTTTCATTTGCGACCCCCTAGGCGGTAGTCTTCTACCATCTATTGGACCGTCAGCCTGTCTGCCGAACTTTTGATTTGAATTATAACAGTAACCTGAAGTTGATTTGTAAGGAACGACAACTATTTCAAAAAATAGATAAAAATGATTTCATTGTCGACAGAAATGTATACAAATCGACCCTTAACACTAATCATGCCTAACCTTTATGTGGTTACTTGAAACGTCAATCGTATGAAAAAAAATGGAATAAAAATATAGAGGTACACCCCTAAACTTTTGGTAATTACAGTTTGTTTGGGAAGAACAAGGAAAATCCATTTGTGCGACCCTGAAATAGATGTAAATAGTTTTAAAGTTTTTAACTGATATTTAGTTTTGTTCATATATGCCAGTTGCGCTTTGTTTGTATTTTTTATATAATATTAGGAGTGGCAGGCAAGCTGACGGTCCACTTGATGGTGGGCAACCAGGGGCAATAGTATATATGCGCTGCCGACCCTTCTTGTATTGTTGTAATTTCAGGAAATGCGCAGTGGAAGAGACGAAATTTGGTAAACAATCACGATTAGTGGGAAGCCATCGCAATTACCCGTTAAAATCTTATATCTTCATTCTAGAATTCTAAATGAATGAACTTTTTGGATACTTTTGGGATATTTCTTTAATTAACGGCTTAAATCAACGTGTATATTTTTATGAGCAAGTCCAATTAAGTTTGTGTTAGTTTATCCACTTAAAAGTTTTTGATGCTTCGGTAATCTACGAGCTACTTGTCGTAGTAGAATGAGGGCGTGGGCAGCAAATTCCCGTATTGGCCTCAAGGGGTGACTTGTAACTGACGGCTTTAGAGTTGTGTGAAATGTGCTTCTAAGATCTCTGTAACTTTTTTTTTTAAATGAACCAAAAAGCAATACACATTATAATCTCAACTTTTGAAATTTTTATATATGAATGATATCTCTTACTTGAAATATATTACATATTCGCTGCTACTAGCTTTGTGTCACTACGATGTTTTTTTAATTACTTTATAAAAAATATAACAATCCAAAAATATCCTACTAATATAAGTATTATAAATAAGAAAATCAATAAGAAAATTGTCATCTAAATAAGAAAATATTATAAATAATAAAATTTGGATGTGTGAATGTATACTCTTCCAATTGTGAACTACCAAAGGGATTTATAAGATAAGTCCGTTTCTTAGCCTCCCAACAGATTTGTATACGGTTTTCACTATTGGAAAGTGTATATAACTCACAAGAAAAACGTGGAATACCAGGAGCGGGTTGCTAGAAGGTACTAATTTATATTGTAATGTTGGTAACACATAAATAACACAGTGTTACAAATATTTGCGTGAACTTCTAAGAAGTTCTACTAATATTAATATATTTTAATTATTTTTATAAAGCCAAAAATAATTTTCAAGACATTTTTATTAATTATCTACATGTTACTGTCAAGTGTAACAAGTATTATTGTAAAACCACATTAACTTATAAAGGCACATTTTAAATACAAACAGCCGTAAATCATAACCGCTGACACGTCGGCCGTAACTGTCTTGAAATGTCAAATAAACTTAGACAAAGTTAGTTTGTAATCCTACAAAATTATTCAAGACTTTAAAACCATGGCGACAAGGTTCATTGTTACATGCGTTAGAGTTACACGATTCAATGTAGAATTTTGTATCAACAGTTCAAGGTAGGATTACCAGCTGGTTTTATATTGATAAGGACTTGGGACTAAATTATCGATGTGATTTAAGCTGTTTAGTATGAATAAGATATTGAAATTTCGGCCGAAAAATTATTATTTAATCAGATATTGCCATATTAACCTTTTTCTATTACGTTTTTCTAATTAACTTTGGCATGTTCTATGCACGAGGATGATATTTCACCAAAGATCTAGGCCACTATAAATTGGCAGATCCTCACATCTCTTCGAAGATTACTACTTTTTTTATACAAAAAGTTATACTCGTGTTTTCCTGTTAGAGAAAACATTATTATATCTAAAACATGAAACCAAATATGAAGCCTGTATCTACAAACCGTTCTTTCTTTCTATTTGCTTACTTCTAAAGCTTGCATTTATATCAAAGAAACATTGCTTCTGTGTTTTTCTTTATGTAAAGATCAAGCTGATGGTCCACTTGATGGTAGATGGCTACCGTCGCTTATAACACAAGTAGGATCGCATTTGCTGCAAGTGCGCTGCCGATCCTAGTAGGATTAAGAATAATATAAGTCCCAACATAGGGTTTCCAATGAACTCTGGCATCCCTTCAAGAATATAAATATTTACAGTAAAAAAGGATACACCGTATTGATATGAAGATTGGTAGACAAAATGTTATTACTTTATAGCAAAACATCAGTATACACATTTAGTAAAATTATCAGAGGATGCATTCATCATCTACTGAGAGCGACCTTCCCCATAAGCATCCTCTAAGAATACTGTAGCTATTCACAATACTAAAGCCATAAAGTTTTATTAAATAAATGGTTTTATTAAATAGTTAATTAAGTTAACTATAAGTAATAGTATGTACTTAAATAATTAATAATTAATTCTACAAACTAATATCACATGAATTATAACTTGAATGCTGCAAATCAATCGAATTGAGTCGAACTTGAAGTTACTTAGCTACTGCTACGATTACTATGTAACTAAACAAAACTTAGTCAATCTTATTAAGCGTGCCTATGTCTTATTTAATCATCATTATCGTCTGAGTCGAGGGCTAGACTTCATAGATCTCCTTCATAATCTTCTTTATAGAAACGAAAATAGATGTGTGTAATGTTCCCTATGGACTCTAAAACCGCTCAACCGATTTTCATGGAATTTTCAGGAAATTTTCAGATAAGCCCAATGGGTGATCCTGTAAAGTATAGTAACGACAAATTAAAACAAAATTAATTTTTTCCATTTAAAAAATAAAAGTTAAATATTCCATGCCTGACGAAAATATAAAGCTAGTTTTGCAATGAAAATGGTCGGAAGCGTCCTTGCTATAGCGTCAATTAGCGTCATCTTATTAAATCATCTGTCCATCTTGTGGGCGAAGACCTTATGCTTCGTTTGGAGTTCGTGGTCGCCACTGAAGATTTGCCAGCGACCGTGGTTTCTCTATACTATGGCCATTTCAACTTACTTATCCGACGTATTATGGTATCCTCATTTCTCTACGCGTATCCTCATCCTAATTCGATCTCACAGAATAACCCCGAGCGTAACCCCCGCCATAGTTCGTTGAGTTTTCTTATGAGGCCCATAGTTAGAGAGCCCATCAACAACTTCGTGAGTTGAGTTCCTAAATCAACTCAACATTCACATATAAATGTAGTTTAAAACAAATACAAACGTGTGGTCACCCGCGCTCGATGGGTATATGTTACTTTGAGGAATTTATGTGACAAGCACAGTAACGGGTGGAATTACGAATTAATTACCGACCGCGAGTAACGGTTAATTAAGCAGGTAATAAAATACTTTATTAGCTATATTACATCCGAGAAAGTAATTGGAATCAATGGTTCGACAGCCTAGTCGTAAATTTTCCAATTTCATTTTAACTATATGTACATACATGCCAAAATATAGTATTTCGATTTAAAATACAATCAAAATGCCATACTTTATTTTTAGGTTTTTAAACCTATACAATACTAGCGAGCCGCACCCGGCTTCGGATGAATGCATTTTCTGCAAATTTGCATAATATATCAACCTTCTTTGTTTATTGGTATGTATTTCTATTAGTGAAAACCGTATCAAGATTTGTTGAGTGGTTAAGAAGAAGCTAATGGAAAAACAGACAGAGGCGGACACGACTTTATTTTATATGTACATAAAAATAAATGGAAATTCATACAAGAAGGTCATGTAAAATGAAAAATCCCAAAATTGTCTATCTGTTAAAAAAATTGGTTTTATGATTATGAAATTATATTACATTTGTCTTACATGCGAAGTACGTAAGTACACTCTTGTTAAACTCGTAAAATCGTTATTGGTTATCTACTGGAAAAACTGTAGATCTAAATAATTTCCTAAATTTTAGTCATTTTTTAGGACCGTACGTCCGATTAAAAAAACCGTCCGACCATTCCCCCCCCCCCCCACCCGTTATCTCCGAATCTACTGAACCTAAAATTCTGAAAAAAATACAGAAATTCTACTTATATATTATAGGAAAACCTACATATAACAAGTCCATAATATTAAAATAACATGGTAAATCACTCAATATTGTGCGGAACCCTCTTCACGCGAGTTCAATTCGTACTTGTCCCGTTTTTATTTTTTTAGTTCTAGGTTTACCAGGTTCGATTCCCGGCAGGGACAACTTTGAAAATAAAATTTTCAAATACGATTTCCGCCCCCGGCTTCGCCCGGGATGCAATTTTTATATATAAGAACATTCCCCGTTTATCCCTCTTTCCATTAGTCAAAACCGAATTAAAATCGGTCTACCCGTTCACGCGTGATGGCGTGACCAAGGGAAATAAGGATTCATTTTTATATATTAAGATAAGTAGGTAATTTAAGTATAAATTTATTTCTTTTAAATGTGCTTGAAACGTAGATTTTGTACATTGAATACATCTGTTGGCACATCGGTTATAATGTTATCTATGATACGTGATGTCGAGAGAGTCATCAGAAATGAGTGGGAGAGTCGTATTGTCAAGAAGTACAACGCATCCGAAATTCGTACACAGAGCGAGAATTCATAAATGCTTGTCAAACACAAGGTGTTTTGAGTGGTATGAAAAGTCGGTTTCTGATATTTACAATAACAGGGTATATTTATAATTGTATAAATATTGTAAATTGTAAATAACAGGCAATATCTTTAGACAATATCTCCAAAAGACATCCGAGATACAAGTATTTCTTACTTGTGTTATTAATATAAAAACTTGGAATCAATAATTGAATTTTATATTCGAAAATATTTTTGATAATCCGGAAAAAAATCGCAAAACGAACCCATAAACACGTTTTGTTTATTTCTTTAAATCTATACACAATAATTATAATAAAATCGTAAACGAGCCGTGTCTGTAAACATTTTTTCGAAAAAACAGTTTGTACACGTTGTACTTATTATATGTCACCGAGGTAAAAAAAATAGTTTTCAGAATTTTTATCTGTTTGTCTGTGCGTTTGTGCACGCTAATTTAAAATTTAGCGGGCTCAGCTAGTTTAAAAAATAAAAACTATAATTTTAATAAACCTTAACAAGCCTGAGTTTTACTAGTGCGTTTTGCAGTAATTTGGGCAGCCCGTCTGACGGCAAGTTACTAAACGGCAGAAAACATAACAGCATGTGTGCTCTTATGTTTCGGTGTGCGAGTAAGGGATACCAGAGCCCATTTCCCATTGCCTTCCTTATCCCTTATCCTTATTCCCACTATAGTCGGCAGCGCATTTGTAGCACCTGTGGCGTTATAGGTGCACCTGTGTGCTCGTTTCATAGTATTGGTGACGGTGACGGACCATCAAGCGGACCGTCACCTTGTCGATGACGTTTAGTTAAAAAAAGCCTGAAAAATGGCATATCCTACACGATTTTTTTTAAAAAAGCCTCATTATTTCAAATGGAATAATAATTTTGTTTGTTATTCCCATTTGAAATCAATATCTTTCAATCAGATATAATGTGAGCTCTCAAATAAGAAGTATACATTCATAACATACATCCACTTTTCTAAGACTAACTGTTATACGCAAATAAATATAAAATTACATTGTGTTTTAATATATAACTGACTGGGTAAGCAAACGAGATTATATTCCGAGTCCCCTCGACAAATAAATTATGTACATCCTTAGGAATACTAAAGCCTTAGCCGCAAGCAATTAATCCAGCCCTGCCTTTACTCCAAATATTTGGAAGGGAAATATTCCATTTTTACAATATATTCTGTTGAAATATAAATATTCATGTCAGGGACACAAAATTACTCGATGCCCGCGTTTTCTTTCGCGAGGACTTCAGATATGAATTTATAATTTTATAAACAAAAACTAACATAAAATAAACAAAAAATAAAACGTGTAGGTAATTAATAGACAAAATATAAGGCGGTTCGGTCACACTGTAGCATTTTTTTTTTCAGCATTTTTATACCCCTCATAACGTTGATTCGAATCTTAGATAAAATCAACCTTGATTATGAAATTCTACCTGTATTAACCATCCCCTTACAGAAGACCACCGTGAAATAACAGCACGTGTGCTGTTGTGTTTCGGTGAGTGAGTAAGGGATGCCAGGGCCCATTTCCCTATCCCCCCCTCCTAATCCCTTATCCTTAATCCTACTGCATTCGGCAGCGCACTTGCAGCAGATTTGGCGTTGCTTGTGTTATAAGCGACGGTGGCCACCTACCATCAAGTGGACCATCAGCCTGTCTGCCGATCTTAACATTAAAAAAAAAATTGAACAAAAAAACCGTTATTGTGACATTCTGTCTCGCGAAGTTTTTCTGGTTAATATTGAGTACTATACAAATACAAGTAGTACATTAGCTGTTGCAATGAAAAAAAAAATGGTTTTAAATCGAATCATTTTAGTCCTAAGCATGTTGTGTTAAGTGTTAAACAGTTACCGCGCTCCTAATGGACGGTGTTTACTCAATTCAGTTTCGATTATCGCTGAATTGTTCGTCAGAGTCCTGTGTGTGTCAGTTTCATTATTCCATCTAGTTGGATGCAGTGTCATTAATGTGGATTTTAATTAAAATAACCTAACCCGTATTATAATATGCGTTAATTTTGACGAGCTCATTGGTCAAGTAGTTAAGGTGCTTGCCTTAATTCTCTGGCTCAAGGGTCTTTCAAAGTTGGCTCTGGTCTGTATTTGGCAAGTAGTGACAGATACACTACGTTCCGCAGTCATTTGGGAGCGGCATCTAGTGGCAGTGCACGGAGGTAGTTAAGAAGTTGTAAGGAGTTACAGACGACCACAGTAAAATAAAATCTCATGTGCTGTTGTGTTTCGTTAAGTGAGTAAGATTTTGTCCTGCATGTCCAACTTGCAGGACAAATATTGGCAGCAATGCTTCCATAGTTAGGATCAAAAATCAATTCAATTCAATCTGTAGACTTGATCCTCAGATTGACATAAACCATGACAGTTTGGCGGTCTTTCGTCGTAAGATACGGAAATGCATACCATCTTTCGGGAATGTTGAATGATTTACTTAATGATTTATATATCGTCTATTTAATATTATATACCATTTATGTATTTTAAATTGTGTCTGATTGCAGATTCCGTTGTCTGCTTTGAGTCTGTAACTATTTTTATTATAACTTTAGATAGTAGTATAAGTACTCTTATATTTTATTCTATAAGCCTTAAGGGTCGATAATAAATTTGTATATGCTGTGTATACCTATAATTGGAACTCACACTATGACTACGACCGAATGTGAAGTTTATTATTATATGATTGTTGTGTTTTCTGTTGGTGTACCTATTATAAATAAATAAATAAGAAAATCCAGAGCCCATATCCTTAGCCCTTCCTAATCCCTTATTCTTTAATCCTACTACGGCCAGGATGGCACTTGTAGTACCCGTGGCGTTGCTTATATTATAGGCATCTATAGCTTTATATAAAACCTGTACGAGCAATGTAACGCCTAACATCTTTATTGCAGTAATAGCTTTGCAAAGCGTTAGGTGAACCCTCGGGAGCAGTACTTTTTTTTCTAGGTGAAAGGTACCCTATGTCCTTTCCTGCATCCCTGGAGACGTGTTTGCAAAATTTCATGATGATCGGTTCAGCGGTTTAGGCGTGAAGAGGTAAAGACAAACAGACATTTATAATATTACTATGGATTTTAGAATAAGAATTTGTCACAGCGTATTTTGCAAAACACTATTTAGCCTAATCAGACTTTTTTTAGAATTTGACTCTGTATTTTTAGAATCTGGTAGTAAGTTTCAAATATAACAGTTTCCATAACTTATATCAGAGATAATGTTCTAGATTACAGAATAAAAGCAGTTGCAATAAAAGCATAGAGAAGGTTTCAACTAAAATTAACACCGTGTTTGTTTCAGTCTCAGAATAGTAAAACTTGAATTCTTAGTTATTTTTCTTTTTTTAATAGATTTCTATAGTCACCTATTGACACAAACAACACCATAAGAGTTTCAAATGCGCTGCCGACCATAGGTCAAGGACAAGGGTTTAGGAAGATGTTAGGAAATGGAGTCTGGTTTCCCTTACTCATTTATTTACCTATTTATAAAAGGTACAAAAAACTGGATACTGTCGTTGAAAATAAAGATAGAATTACATTGAGATGAACTAGACAGCAACCCAAAACATGCTTGTCCAAATGAAACAATGTTGTTTTCGCTTCGTCTGTAAGGGGATACTGCTGCCAGACGGGCTGCCCAAATGACTGCGATAGTCAGTGCCTATAGTCAGTTTCCTAGATCCAGACCAGAGCCAACAATGAGAAGTTCATTTCCAAAGTAGGCCCTGCCGGGAATTGAACCCGGGACCGTTAAGACAGACCAATTGGCTCCTCTAATTATTTATTCTAATTTTATCACTTAATCTATATTATACATAAAAATTTTCATATTCTTCTCAAACATGACTTTTGATATTTTTGTGGAGACAAGAGGTAGCGCAGCATCAGGCCTCTGTCACTCCGTGTGAGCCGCGATATAGTTGCCTACCGTCGGCCACATTGAATGCGCAAGGAGTGCAACTTCTGTACGCTAGTACTATTATTTATTCTGTGGCAGCATGGAAAAGAGATAACCAGTCGACTCCAGAAAAGCAGGGGAAAAAACTACTTTAAAAAAGTTATTTAATAACTTTCCGAGTGTGAATAAAATTCAAACTTATTTACAAACTCTCAAATTTCTTATATAAGTACAGACATTAAGTTATTATAAGGCTCATTAAGTAAAGTCATGTGGTCCTACTTTTCCATTGATATAACTATCCGAAGTTCTAGAACTTTATTGAATTCATTTATTATTCTCCACGGTTTATTTTGGAGTCCCATAACATTTATTCGGGTATTCCATTAGTTCAGTAATATGCAAATGTTTTCGGACGCGTGTGATTGAGTGGCTTTTGGCGGAAGGGCCTCCGTATTAGAATACATTATTGTGTTACTATGTACTTTAGCATCGTTAAAGACGTGGCTGCGATCTATCAAGCTCTGTGACATACATAATGTACGGTATAAGACGTTTCCACACTTGTACAGTCGCCGGCATAACAAATGTGCCAATTAATAGTATGCCATTTATATTAGTACACTAGCTACTCGGCCCCGGAATTTTTTCTGCAAATTGTATACACAAACCTTTCTCGTTTATCGCTTTTTCCATTAGTGAAAATTCTTTGGGTGATTTAGAAGATGTTAGCAGAGAAAACAGTCAGAGGCGGACAGGTTGGGGTAGTTTCTTCGCATTTTATATGAAAAATCAAGATATATTTTTTTCAAATTTATTTACATTTAATTACAGTATATACCTATTATGTACCATTTTGTTCGATGACTTTTTGCCGTCTTGTAGGTAGTGACATGATCCCGTTGCTGTAGAAATTTCTGGACTTCTGATAAAAAAAAAACGCGACAACTGTTTTGGCAGTTGAGACTCTTGATGTTAACCTGACACTGCCTAAAGAATTCTGAAGAGACAAACAGGTGGAAATCTAAAGGTGCAAGGTCAGGGCTATATGGCGGATGCATTAACACCTCCCAGCCAAACTATCTTAATTTTTGCTGAGTAGCTAAAGACATGTGTGGTCTAGCGTTGTCGTGATGATAGACCACACCCTTTCTATTGTTCAATTCCGGCCGCTTTCTCTCAATTTCTTGCTTTAATGTCATCAGTTGTTGGCAGTAGAGATCCGAAACGATGGTTCTGCCCAGCGGTAAGAGCTTAAAATGAATAATGCCCTTTCAATCCCATCATACACACAGCATCACCTTATTGCGAGTTAACCCGGGTTTTGGCACAGTCTGTGAAGCCTGACCGACCTTTGATCACGACCTTTTTCGCACGTTCTTGTCGTTTGAAAACGCTTAAACCAACTTTGTGCTGCTCTTACTGACACTGATTTAGGTCCATAAATAATTCGGTCAAATTAGACCAAAAAATAGGAGTGAAGGTACATAAATTCGCACCCAGCTCAACGTTGGTAGAATTGTTCAAAACACCATCATAAATGAAATCTAAAAAATCGTCATCGATCCGATTCCTGGAAAAAAATTCACTCGGGGTCAAAGTCACAAAAACGGGTTTTTCGCGATTTTCAACAAAACAGTAAGTTTTATCATAAAATTAGTTCAGACAAAAATTGTAGTTTAGATGATTATCTATAAAAAATGTCTAAATACTTTTTTCCTAAGAGCCACCGTTTCTGAGATAACGTATTTTATGTATTTTGCATAAAATGTAAGTCTATAGAATTAAATGTGCAAAGGAATATTATTTAGTTCCATTTTTTTTTGTATTCAATACTAATACTAATAAAAGAGAATTTCGCAAATTTGTTTATGTATTTATGTAGAATTTGAAAAATTCTTTCACTATTTGAACTCTACTATTTGAAGGTACGAGTATGTATACTAACTGCCCCAATCGCCCCTGGTGGAGCCGGAGCGCTAAAGCAAATATGTCATATAATATATTTTATATGTGAAAACTTTTTTATAGCCACCCAGACATTTTATTAAAGAATGAATGAAAAATGATATTAATTCACTATGAGAGAAATTCGTGATTATTTATGGATTCTTTCGTATTCGTTTACCTGCCATGGAACCTAAAATAGATATGTATGAGATTTCTTTTTCATGTTTATTTACAGAAAAAAATTAAATTTAGCTAAAATGCAATGTGCGCAATGTAATGAAGTGTTATTTTCTTATATATTAATTCTATGTTAAATTTGATATAGTAAGTTGAGATGGGAGATTTCTTAATACCTGAAATAATAATAATATTATAAAACTGAAGAGTTTGTTTGTTTGAACGCGCTTATCTCAGGAACTACTGGTTCGAATTGAAAAATTCTTTTTGTTTTGAATAGTCCATTTATCGAGGAAGGCTATAGACTATATAACATCACGCTACGATAAATAGTATTATAATAAGCAGTGTCCAGTACCGCGCGCCCCATGCGCACGCCGCTGCCGTATGGGCCGCAGCGAAGCGTGGCCGAGTTCAGCTAGTATTTAATAATGGACAAATTTATCTCGTATGTAATGACCAATCAACGAGCTATGGAGAGGGCTATGCTTGGGGTTACACTGCGAGATCGAATCAGGAATGAGGAAATCCGTTGAAGGGGCAGTAGGCTGGACATAAGTATAGCACGGAGAGCTGACGCCCGTTGGGGCCGGGCTGTTCTTGAGTGGAGGCTACGGACCAGCAACCGCAGCGTAGGACGTCCACCCACAAGGTGGCTAGACCTGATAAGGGCCAGGCGTTTCAACGGTGGGTCCAGGTTTCTTCTGACCGGTCCTTTTGGAATTAGGAAAGTGCGGCCTTTGTCTTCCAGTGGACGCCCTGCGGTTGAAATGAAATTATGAATGACGATAAACGTTCAGTTCAATAGTTTATTTTATTATAATTTAATACATTTAATTTGGGTCATTTTTAGACGCTTAAAGTATATGAATTTTCATTTCATTTAATTTATTTTTAATTAACAAAATTAAAATCTTAAATATAAATCTAAAGCAGCAGAAGCTGTTTATCCATAGTTTTGCTCGCACCAAGTTTTGACAAATTACAAAAGTTTGGAAATTGGAAGCGAAAATGTGTCATATTAGAACCTAGTAAAGATATACATGTAAGGAGTTTGTTTCATACAGAGATTCAAAGGTTGATTCATAGGAGTATCCAAGGGTTTACGCGTGATTTCAGCCTAATGACATGCTCCGATATTAAAAATTCCTAATGGCAGTACCATCGGTCCATCGACTACCTATTACAACATAACAGATGATATTTTTAATTGTTTATTTATAAAATATATAACATCCAGTAGCAGCGTCTTGAATTGTATCTGCATACGCAAGACTTGCTGTTTTTGTTTGAGTTTGATTATGGTACCCCAAATACCAAAGTACAGATGCAACTTGGGCACAGCAGCCAATAACTCTGGCACCAACCTTGCACTGACACTACCAATCAATGTTTGGACTACGACCTATACCTGTTTTGATGTTTTTATGTTTGCCATTGTTTTGTAAATCGGAATTTTTATGTCGTCTCAGAACAGATAGTATTTTTTTATTAGAAGTAACACGATAATCACTTTTAGATTTTAACCACTTTTTACAAGAATCGCATTGAATTTTACGCATTATTTTTTGATAAAATACAGAAAACGCCTATAGTAGTTACCACGTAAAATGATGGCAAGGAAAAAAAAGAATAATTTGTTTTACTATATAACTCGCGCGAGGTCAAGACACGTTCGAACACGCATATCGCATGAGTGACCGATTCGCGGACAAGCTATTTTTTTCCTACAACATAGATGCACTCGATGCACCAAAACAAATTAACGCCAGTTTAGAAGCTTATTCATTGTAGTATTTGAAAAACTAAAAAATATAGTGGTGCATGAAGTGCTTAATAGATTTTTTTAAAATGAAAGTTAGAAAAAACGCTTATAATTGCAAAAATTCGACAAATCTGCCAAGTTTGATGACCTTTTTATAAGACCTGTTACTTTTTTTTTCTTACTATTTTTTCAGAATAAATGTAAAGATCAATACCTGAACTTCACATAAGTATGCTAATATGACTTTAATAAAAACTTTGAATTTTCATCACTTTCATGGGCGAAAAAAGGCTGATCTTTACCCACTTCCTTTTATCAATTTAATAAGAAGCGAATGCACTTTTAATTTGGTTTATTATTTTTTAAACTTTTTCTCTTGCTGATTCTGATAGAATAAATGATAGAACGTGGCTAGGATATTGTAATAGTAATAGACAGACATCTATAACTCGTCCACCGAAATATCTTTTCTTATATATATATAATATATATAATATATAATATATATATATATTGAATTTTATATTCGAAAATATTTTTGATAATCCAGAAAAAAATCGCAAAACGAACCCATAAACACGTTTTGTTTATTTCTTTAAATCTATACAAAATAATTATAATAAAATCGTAAACGAGCCGTGTCTATACAGTAAACATTTTTTCGAAAAAACAGTTGTACTTATTATGTCACCGAGGTCAAAAAAATAGTTTTCAGAATTTTTATCTGTTTGTCTGTGCGTTTGTGCACGCTAATCTCTGAAACGGCTTAACCGATTTGAATGCGGTTTTCACTGATGTATTGCAGTAAGCTTTCCGTAACATTTAGTGTTTGTTTCATTTCAATCGATTTACAAACAAAAAACTTACGCTCTATACCGAATATCACGCGTACGAAGTTGCGGGCTCAGCTAGTTTAGTAAATATTATTCCCAGAAAATATTAAAATATTTAGAGAAAATATTAAAGCGTTTCTGAGAAATAAATCTTTGTAAGTGTTTCAGCAAGAAATTGTTGCGGCTATTCGTCTGATGGTGGAATGCACGTTTTCAAGCAAACGTATTATTGCTTGCAGTAATGATAATTTAAATCTAGCACTAAACGTTCTTATTGTCTAGTGGAACAAATACAATAGTAAACAATGGTGAAATAGGGAGTCGGTATGCTGCAGGCTGACAGTCCACTTGATGGTAGTTGGTTACTGTCACCAATAAATACAATGCAAAATTTTGTAATGATTGGTTGAGTAGTTAAGGCGTGAAACCATAACAAAGAAACAAACTCTACTTACAACACCACCAAGAACATCGCAGTGAATTTATTATTGATAGTAACAGTCGGAATGTCCAAGCATTTGGGAACATCCAAAGTTGTCATAAGATATTCACCCATAACATATTGCCTAATTATTAAGACCCCCAGCTTGTACAAATATATCGGACAACGAACAATGTCCGGTACGTCTGTGTGAATAATTAGAACACTATGGAAATAAGATACACCAGGGCCGTATCCGTATGCCGTAATCTCCTTTAGTAGTTGATCTCCAATTTTTAGCTGCCGAAAGCATGTTCTTAATATTTATATTCTTGATGTCTGTGGGCTGTAAATTGTGAGAGTATAATAGTGTATATAAATCAATATAAATAATATGTGGATTTTATTATTTTCATGTTAATAGAATTGAAGATTTATTTTTAAATAAATGTCTTATTTAAAAATAAAACTGCCTCTTTTATCATAATTCAAAAAAGTTTCTCTTCGGTCTATAATCGTATCGTACTCGATTTCCTTTAGAGGCACTTTTATTATTATAAACTAATTAATTTAATTTAATTAATTGAGAGCGCGTGTACAGTGTACACTGTGTGCGACTGTGAAATTGTGTGAAAAGGAAGGGGGCTTGAGAGCGAGACAGGAGATAATTTTAAGTAATTTATTTGAACGTAAGTTTAACAAATTTGGGTTCACAAAAGACTAATAAAATGAGGTAGTTTTAGAAAAATTTATCTTAAAAAAAAACTTTCTAAAACTAATCATCTTATAAAACAGTTTAGTATTGAACTTCTTGTTCAGTTCAGAGCCAAATCACATACGTCGCACCGATCCCTTCTCTGATTGTGGAAGTTTAATCGAATGCCCTACTAAACTTAGCAAACGGGTTCGCTATATAAATTCATCTCAAGTCAACTTCACTCGGATCCTTTTGAAAATACTTCCTTAATAAATTTCACTGAAAACGCTGTTAGTCTAGGAATTTCTGCGCTCAATTTGCTTTAAGTTAAGAGCCAAAATTGAAAGAACACTTCAGAATATTCTAGAAACACTATAACAATGTTGACATTAATTTCGGAGTTAAACTATTATGAGTTAACTGATTATTTAAAATTGTGTTATGCACTTTAAAATTTTGCCTATATTAGAATAAGAATAAATTTTATTCAATACTAGCGACCCGTCCCCGGCTTCGCCCGGCGTGCAATTTTTATATACCCTAAAACATTCCCCGTTTATACCTCTTTCCATTAGCGAAAACCGAATCAAAATCGGTCTACCCGGTCACGCGTGATGCCGTGACCAGGAGAAATAGGGATTCATTTTTATATATAGAGATTATCTAATATTCAAAGCGACTGAAATAATTTAATAAAAAACTACTTCTTGTCTTAAACAATTTAAAAAAAATTGTTCTCACGAAGAACGTTCCATTTTATTGTTTAAACCTTCTCAATTAATTGTTTTTTTTTTTTTTTAATTGCTTATATGAGTTGAATCATGATTTTTGATTACGTTTCTAGATGAGTAGGCATTTTTTTTTGTATGCTCGGGAGTTGCATGAAATCATACCGCCTTCCCCTTTCTATCGAACATGCAGACGTACGGCTGGTTACCATCCTCAACTTGTCGAAAACCCTCTAATTCGGACCAAGCGCTTTAAAACATCTTTTATAATACGCACTGCTAAGGATCCGAACTCCCTGCCGGAGTCTGTACTTCCGAGCTCATACAACCCAAATCTTTTCAAGGTTCTAATGAATAGGCATCTTCTGGGTGAACTCGCTCCATCGTCGGCCTCATCTTTTCTATATGGATAGATGCTGGCCAAGAGCAAACCCACCTTTAAATTAAAAAAAAAACTTGCAGATATGATGTTACTTGTGTCCTTTGGCGAGAGTAGCCACACCCCTTCAAATCCGCTATATACGTACAGGAAATTAATGCCTGTGACGCGGATTCAAAAGTACATAAACGCTGCTCGCAACAGTTTTTTTTATTATAGAACGAGAGATAACTGATGTAGCTCGAATTCCGTATAGGTAAATATGGACGTTTTTAAATAAAAATTACTCAACCGCGCACTTCCAATGGCAGAATTTTTTGCCAACTTCATAAAAATTCTACGAACAACAAGGTTTCATTTCGCTGAATCCGGAAAATGATTTTTAATCCACGCTTTATTTTGTTTTGCATTTTACCATATTTTTAATAAGTATTTCATTATAAATACACTTCCGCAAGAGTTGCACATTTTTAAATAATGTACAGAAGCGTTGATGGATGGTTGAATTAAAAAAAAAGACTGGTTTCGAATTATATTTGACGAACCCGTTGGATGTGTTGTTGGGTGCTTACCTTAACACTCTGTTCCAGGCGTTCCGGGTCAGACTCCCGGCAGAATCATCTATTGAAATAAAGTTTTGAAAGTTGGCTCTGGTTTGGATCTTAAAAGTAGTTGCAGGGCACATTACATTTCGCAGCCATTTGAGCAGTCCGTCTGGCGGCAGTAACCACCCCCCTTACAAAAGACTATCGTGAAATAACAGCACCTGTGCTGTTTGTTGTGTTTCAGTGAGTGAGCAAAGATGCTAGAACCCATTTCTTTAACCATTCCATATCCTTAATCCTACTATGGTCAGCTTCAGATTCCAATGATTTGTAAGACAGATGCGTAAGATGTATGTTCCTCTATGTGAGGTTGCTTTAAAGATTTATAAATGATCGCTATCACTGAGTAACGCCACGCCACTGTTTGAGACAAAATATTTAGGTGGGAATTAAAATCACAAGTTTCGCTTTAGTTTTCATTTTACCATCATTGTAGCCTAGACATTATTTGAACACTTAAAACACTTGATAGCCTTAACGCTCTGTCCTAGGGCTCCCGGGTTCGATTCCCGGCAGGGTCAACTTTGAAAAATAAACCATTCAAATTTGCTCTGGTCTAGATCTGGAAGGTAGTGGTAGGGCACACTGCGTTTCGCAGTCATTTGGCAGCCCATCTGGCGGCAGTAACCACCTTCTTGCAGAAGACCACAATAAAATAAGAGTACCTATGCTGTTGTGTTTCTGTGAGTGAATAAGGGATGCCGGAGCCATTTCCCTATCCTTTCCCAATCGCTTATCCTTAATCCTACTCTAGTTGGCAGCGCACTTGCAGCAGCTTTGGCGTTGCTTGTGTTATAGGCGACGGTAGCCACCTACTACCATCAAGTGGACCGTCAGCCTGTCTGCCGAACTTAACATAAAAAAGGTATATGTTTACATGTATAGGTCAATCGATTTTCTATTTTCTATTTAGCTATTGACGATTTTAGTGTTATTTTATGTCCATATCTAAAATTTATGTGAGCAGAAATCAATAAAATTGGAATATTGATAAGTGCCTATCACCTTAATGGGTTCCATTAATCTATGTACCTATAGCAATAGTTAGGCGTTAACTTGACGTCTTTTCAATTGAAATTGATAGTTTTAAGCGTAGATAAGTAGGTACTAAAAAATAATTGAATTTTTTTTAGATGTACACTTCTTTTATGTCTTATATTCATGTAATATGCATTTGGGCTGCGTAAATGCATTTCTTCTGATTGAGGTGGTTTCCATAATGAACATGATGGACAATAACAATGACCTTTAATCTACTATGCTAATCCACTTTAATTTAATTTTACGCTTTGAAATGTTTATCATCGAATTTCGACCATTTATTTTTAATTTTCAACACCAATTAAATAAAAAACGCAAAAATTTTAGATAATATACTTCAATATAGCAACATTAAACGAATTTTAATGGAGACAAAGTAAAAAATACTGTGGTCGTGAAAACATTTCGTCACCCCCCCCCCCCCCCCTCACGATCTAACTTGTATTGTTGATTACCTTGTAAAAGTGTTTATTTTTTCAATGTTCATTAGAGTGTATTCTTTCAGAAAGTTAGTTGGAACAACTAAATTGATAATGAAGACAAAATACCAATTTTTCCATATTACATATTGTACTTCATTAGTTTGGTAGTGAGTGATTGGTACTGGGTTTCGCAATCACGAACCATCCCTTTACACGAACCGAGTAAGTGAGGGATGCCAGAGTCCATTCTCTTCCTTATCATTTATTTTTTATCCTATCTTTTTATTTTTAAGTCGGCAGCACACTTAAAACCCCTATAGCACTGCTTGTATAGGCGACCGTGACCATCAAGCGAAATATCCTATCTCCTCACATTTTTTAGCATATTTGTCTTCGTTTGCCGAGTAATCGCTAGTTTTGTATTAGACAACGTCCACATCAAATAAGCGATAGCCTTTCCGTCACACGTTTATATAAAAAAAAATCACTAATTTTAAGAACGAAAAAGCTTCGTCCACATCTGTAGACTTTTATCGCATGAGAAATCACAAAACAAAGTGCGAATTCTGTCGAGTCGTTAAGGTTTTTGTGTAAGACTCTGTCGGGCACACTTTGCGAGCATTAATCACCGGCCGACGGTGACCACTTGTTTATAGCATTGATGTACAGGCATCTGCTTAATTAAAGACTGCTTTGGCAATTAGAGGGCGGCTGACGCGGCATGCGGAAACGTCTAGTTCGAATCAATTTAGCTCGTGGCATTTGTAAATAAAATCTATTTTATATTTAACTAGCTATTGTAACGACTTTGTCAGCGTCTGTTTATAAAATAAAATATTATTCGTGGAATTTTGAGATGGGGGAGAGTGAGTAGCCTATGTTACTTGCTGATAATATAACTTTCTAAACGTGAAAGAATTTTTAAAATCGGTCCAGTAGTCTTTGAGTTTATTCATTACAAACATACTTTTGTATGGAAGGGGGGAGATGGGGGAGAATGACCAGCCTATGTTACTCGCTGATAGTGTAGCTTTCTCTACTATAGTGTGTCTACTATAGAAGTAGACTATTTAGACTATAAAAGTAGACTAAGTAGACTATTTTACTTCCGACAGAAGTAGACGCAACTAATTTAATTTGATTTTATTAGACCGACATTGCAATGTCCCCGTGTTGCTTAAGATTATAAGTAATGGTAATCTACGTACCAATGAGTGAACCGTCATTCAGCACGTCTCACTCTATTCATCGTAAAAAAAACTCAACACAAAAGACTCACTCATAGATTTGAATCAAATCAGCATATAAAAAAAATACTCCAAGTCTACTGTTACAAAAATTTGTGTCTACAATCTATAATTCGGTATCAGTCGAACTCTCTTCTTAATAGTAGACAATAGCACAGGCACTCTTCTCTTAAACCCACTATAGTTTGGTGGAACAAATCACTTGAAAAATGGAAAAAAAGAACATTTTCTTCTTCTTTTTAGTGAAAACCTTATTCAAAAGTATATGAACGGGACTTGGAGTGTTCCGTACACTACTCGTTAATACAAAAAAAATATACTATTTTATTTATTTATTCACTTTAATAAAAACCTAAATATTCTCTGCCTCGCAAAGAAATCTAGTACCCAATTTGTTATGCGCAGCCTTTTACAACACTTCCTTTATACTACTTTGAGAGAGTACCGAATTCCCACGTGCCATTGCCTGCAAAAATATCGAATTTATAACAGAATCGACAAAGGAATAAATAACAAAAAAGGCGTGAATTTCGCAAGGAACGCCTCGGGAGGAACCTTTAATACGTACACGGCCGAGAAGTGTGCCATCTATCATCGCGTCCAATTTCGGAACTAAACGAAATTGGTTTCATTTGTTATATTGTTAATTTTAGGAGAGAACCAGTCCCTTCAGAATTATTTAACCTTATTCAACTAACAATATGTAATTACTGCGAAGTAAATTAAATGCGGCTTAATTCATATTGTAACACGATTAAGTTGAAAATGTAACACGAAACTTGACCTTCTAATCCATTACTGATTCGTTTTCCCCTGGGCAGAGATAATGGGTATTCCAAATATGACTGTTATACTAAATTGGCGGGGACGTTTTAAGTGATCGTCTAAGGGCGGATTTATAAGTACTTATCTAACTACTGCTAACAGATTTCAAATTACAAAGAACATCGATAATTGCGTTTTAAATATTTTAGCAATAGCAAGGCGTATACTGTATTCCGCGATCAAATCTTGAGTGAAAGTCGTCAAAAGTAAGGTCATTTCATCAACGTAAAAGACCTAGTAGGTACAATATATAATTAGGTCACGACCGTTTTACGTTACGATCATATTTCGTCTATCGGAGAAATAGACAAATTAACATAGAAATATAACAGTTAGTTATATAACTAAAATTAACAGATTAATGTAAGTTATAATTATAATGTAGTTATAGCCTTGTGTGTACATACAGTACATTGGTAAAAAAAGCTTTTCTCAAACACCGAACTACTGATACAAGAGGCGGCTCAATAGCCCGAGTGACATGTATAAACGGACTATTGAGACTGAAAAGTCTCATTAGTTCGGTCAACCGGACTACTGATACTAGACCATAATTTACAGCATGTGGTATGTGAAATAAGATCTTCTTGTGTTTCGTTGAGTGAGTAAGGGATGCCAGAGCCCATTTTCCTATCCTTATTCCATTATCATTTCCCTTATCCTTATTTGTCTTATAAGCGACGGTAGCCATGTACCATCAAGTGGACCGTCAGCCTGTCTGACGACCTTAACAAAATGAGAAGATTTTGTTTGATTTGATCGATACTGTTTAGCGAATGTGGTATTTTGCGTATCTGTTATTTTGCGATTGAGCCATCATAAGCCTCCTCCTCCACAGCTATAAGTGGAAATATTTTATTTGGTGTGTTTCTATTAGAATTATTACTATGTAACATTAGTACCTGTAAATTTCCCAAAAATAAAATAAATAAATAAATAAATAAATTGTCACCACCTTAAAGAAGATCACCGTGAAATAACAGCACGTGGGCGGTTATATTTCTGTGAGTAAGTAAGAGATACCATACCTATATCCTCTCCTTATACTTTAAATATTTATCCTGCAAGCATACTTGCATATCCTCTTGGGTTTAAAGGTTAATGAGTAAACTAACTTTGAGTGGACCGTTAGGCTGCCTTATATCAATACATATATATAAAAAAATGCCGAATATAATAAATACATACAAAAATAACATGTCGTCGTTGTCAAATGAAAATCTGCTATGTGCACTTGTTTGAGATTTCAACATTTTCACCTTATTTAAGGTGAGTTGGGGAACTGGTTTTGGCATATCTTAATGACTCAACGAAACACAACAGCAGACTCAGTTGTTTCACTGTGTCCTTCTGTAAAAGGATATTTAATCTAATCAGAGTAAGCTGCTCAGTGTTCGGTGCCATTACTTTCGCTTTTGTAGACACCTGATTTTAACAACAGAAACTGTACATTTCTCGGATACAAAGTAGCCTATCACTCCTGTCACTCATTGGCACATAATTTTTTTTTTTTTTTACTTTTACTTTTTTTATTAAACCAAGGTAGCGCTTGACCACTATCTCACCTGATGTGAGGTGCAGATGCGGCCGAAGGTGGAGCACGCTTACCTAGTAAATGCCCATTTACCCAGGTTTTGAAGACCCCGAGGTTGTAGTCCTATGGGGCAATGAGTTCCACTCCTTAGCATTCCGAACAAAGAAGATGGAACTGAAACGCTTCGTGCGAGATCGAGGAACATCGACCGCGAAGCGATGAAACCCTCGCCCACGCCTAGTGGTCCTTTATGCGGTAGAAGCAAACCAATCTAATCATCATCATCACAGCCATAGGACGTCCACTGCTGGACAAAGGCCTCCCCACTAATTCTCCAAAAGGACAGATCAGAAGTCAAGGGTCACCGTCGACCCTTGACCCTTATCAGGTGGTCTGTCCACATTGTGGGTGCACGTCCTACGCTGCGGTTGCCGGTCCGTGGCCTCCACTCGAATTCCTCTATCGGTACTCCGTACTCGTCCTGCCCACTGCCATTTCAACTTAATAATCCGCTTTACACTTCAACTACTAGCCCACTAACTAAATTCAATAAACAATATGTAATGAAGAAAATAATACTGCTACATACAAACAAAACGTACATCATTGTGAACTAGTAAACGGTGAGTACCCATTAGGTATGTTTACGAGCTATAAACCGGACAAATGAAATAGTTCGCCGCGCGGCTCGGGGCGTGGGCCCGTCAATTTGTCACATTGTACCCACCACTGACTTCTCAAATTGCTTTTATATAACTAACAGTCACCATGAATCTCCCATTTTGTTTTTTATGTGTGTCACTCGCACAAGCGACAAGGTAATTACATACTTATGGGCGAATTTGTCTTAAATGCATTTCTGTTATACATTTTATGTATGAACTTATAATTAAAATTTAAATAGGTAAGTACAATATGAACAATAACTATGAATATGTAAAAAATTTTATGAAAAGAAAATATAATTAGTAATCTTAATTAATTACAAATAGTGTACAATATTAGACTTCGGTCCCTCAGGCCCCTGGCTGCATTACCTCGTTGTATTGCGAGGCTAATTTGAGGTAATAACCAGCTCTGCAATCGCCAGTTATCTCGATCAAACATTTTAATAAAATTTTAAAAAATTTAAGCGCATTGGGACCTCACGGACCCAATGATTCGAAGTGAACGAAAATTTTGCCGGTACCTACCGATATATCTGTATTTGTTTATTTTGCGCTTCTCGGCCGCATCTGCAGCAGCATCAGCTGTGGCAACTGTTCCATGACGATGGGACGGTGCCAAAGTGTCGACGCAGGTGGCATCCCACACTAATGGACGAGCCATGCTCCATGGAACTAGTGACATCCCATCAGATCTCTTGCCATCGTCACGTGCGATATCATTTGGTTCAAGCATTGAAGGTACATTAATGGTGGCAAGAGATGTATGATGTCATTTATGTTGGCGTGCCTCGAAATACGGCCGGCGTTATTACAACACAGCAATTTTATATGAACCTATAGGAACCTATATAAAATTTTAGTATTGGTTCTTCTGGTAATTGCAGGATATACTGCGTTCCGCATCATTAATTAGGCATCCCATTTTGTTCGATAGGGAAATGTGCTCGGTCATCCCACACTCACTTGCCGAAACACCACAGTACATTTGCTGTTCACGGTGGTCTGCAAAGGGGTCATTACTTCTGTGTTATAGCGATTTGCTCAAATAATACTGCAAAACGCAGTCTGCCCTGCCAGCCTACCTTGAAAACTCATTTACAAAGTTGGCCCTTTTTTTTTTTTTTTTTTTAAGGAGGGGAAATGCATTTACGCACTATCCCTCGTCGACGGGGACGATCGACGAGGGGGTGTGTGGGACTCACCCGACGGAACGAATCGCCCCGCCGGTCCTACTCCACTAAAACCGCCTCCATGTTCCACCATCGGCAGTGATCGTGAGACCCGGAGTCACAGCGAGGCCTTATCCCCGGGCCCCACGCACCGCCATGTCCTTGCGGACCCGCATCCGTCACGGAAAGCCGTGCAAAAACTCCTCCAGTGGTGACCCGCTGGAACATCTGCAGGCCACCACTCCTTCACTGCCCGGTGTTGTGCGGGCGGCGCACCTCCCCACGTCCACCGCCCCCGAGCGAAGCGGCACCAGCCGCCCATATTCCTCTTATCTGTCGCAGCGGGCAGTCAGCGAGGGGATTCGTGATAGAATCAACCCTTTACCTCTTCTCCGCGGCACAACCATCCGCGGAGTCGGAGGCCGCTTCCACCTTCATCCCCCGAATGACCCCTGCTCGTGTGGCCGCTCATCTCATACGACATTATGGGTGGGCGGCCCATAGGGGTGTCCCCCTGACATTTCCACAACAATCGCGGCAGCCCGAGACGGGCTCCACCTCATGTTGTCGTCGCGGAAGAGCTACTAGGCCGGGTGGCGAGGCCGGGTCTTCACTCTTCCGGACGACTGCGGGGGGTAGTACTAAGCCGGTGCCCACCCACCGGGTGTTCCCCACCCCCCACATGCCACGATTGTCGGTACTATGCCAGTTGGTCCTTCCCAGTCGCATGAGCTCCGTCTTCGCGTAAGTTGCCCGACTACCACTGAGCGTCGGAGCCGTCCGAGAAAATCCACCCGCTGCGACTCACCTGCCGATCCTCATCCGCAGTACCGAGTCCCATACCTCAGTCTGACGAACAAGGACCGGGGTGCCCTCTCTCTCACCGGCCACCAATCGCGCGGGCCGAGTACGGATTCTCGGCCCGCGCGAGCGATGACCGGTGAAGCTCCAACGGAAGGTTGGAGCCTCCAAATAACAGCTCCGCCACGAGCTCCGCTGGGCGGAGCTCGCTCGGAGCCCACCTCGGTGTGGGCCTTCTTAGTCCCCAAAACCAATCCGATCGGTCGAGCAAAGGCCGGTGACCCCACCGACCCCTGCAACCGCCCGGATTGCCAAGGGTAAGCCCCCCCACCACGACAAGGTCATGGCCCACCTAGGGGGGGTACAAAGTTGGCCCTGCCAGGAATCCAACACGGGACCCCTAAATCAGAACGCTAAATATCTTAACTATTCGACTCACATCAAAGTATCGGATTTTCCAAGGCACCATTAAATTGAATAAAAAACAGATAGCTTTTACTTCTTTTAACGGTAGCAATGTTCCATAATTCCCTGGTGTATCAATAGTACTACTAAAAAGTACACATGGTAGTAGATAATGAAACAACGTTTTATCATTATTCTTACCAGTAGTACAAGTGACTAGTATAGAGATTGGTAGTACTACTTTTTTGTAAGAATAAATATGCCCAGTGTATCAGTAGTACTATTAAGAATTACAGCTGGTAGTACATTATGAAACAACATTGTATCAGTTGTCTTAGCAATAGTACAAGTTACTACATTATATAGTTAGGGATAAATAGTACCACTTTTTTGAAAAAATAAATATAATAGAGCGCCATACAAATGAAAGCCTGTTTTTTTTTAAACAACCCTATAAAATAACTATTATTTGATAACCACTTGATTTGATTACTTGTAATATTCACGTATGTAGGAAGATATCACTAACTAAAGCCAAGTACTTAAATAGATCTAATTATAAAATCATTTAGTATACTTTATATTTAATAAATTTTAGCAAAAATGAACGAAAAAATAACAATAAACAGAGTGTATTTTAAAAGGAATATAACAAGTGAAAAGTAAGTATTCATAAACAGAAAGTCAGCAATACATTTATTCAGAGGCTTTTTCATAATAAATCAAAGCGTCCATTAATTATATACGAGCGAGGGAACAGTCGTCGTGTAAAGAGTGTGTATAAATTGTTGGGACATTGATAAATTATCACTATCATATAATATGTCTACAAGTCTTGCTTCGACACTATTTAATGTATTAACGACATGTCGACTTGTGTTATATACCGAGGGGAAATTGATTGAAAATACACTCTACTAGTTATGCCCCGCGTCTTCGCCCAAACGTTTTTCGCCTGAAACACTCCACTCCAGAGATACAATTTCAAAGAATAACTAATTATTATTTTAAACTAACGACTAACTATTGTGCAATTTTGTGTAAATTATATTTAAACACAAACATTCCTCATTTATCGCTCTTTCCATTTACTACCATCGACGTACCATCAAGTGGACGGTCAGCCTCTTAATTCATTGATTTGAATTTTTCAGGTACAAAAATTTGACTGAAAATGAACGTATTTTTTTATATGTATTTTATATTAAGATCGCCAGACAGGCTAACGGTTGACTCGATGATAGGTGGCTACCCCTCGCCTGTAACTGTAACACAAGCAACGCAACGCCACAGGTGCTGCAAGAACGCTGCCAACTGCAGTAGGATTAAGAATAAGAGATTGGAAAGAGATAGGTAAATGGGCTCTGGCATCCCTTACTCACTCACCGAAACACAACAGCACACATGCTATTACGCCCTGCCATGCCAACGTATGCCCCTAACAAAGGTTTCGTTACTATTAATTTAAAATTTGTAAATGTAACTAAGACAAATAAATAAAGTGTTTATATGAAATTGTTAATATAATAATAATGTAGCCAAAAGTACAATTGGGAATCCCGTCTGGTGTCAATTTTTTTTTCTTTTAATATTAAAGTCAATACTTACGTACAATCAATTAGTTTATACAAGAACTACAACATGAAGTTGCTTTTTTTAAGCTTTCCTAATCGAGGCTCATTCTAATGCTGTTAAACGTAATTCCTTATATTCAATTAAATTTAAGATATCTTCCTTATCCCATTACCCATCCTTAGTCCATTACTCTATCCCTTTTTATCCCTTATCCTCAATCCTACTTCACTCGCAGCAGCTTTGGCGTTGCTTGTGTTATAGGCACGGTCAAGTGGACCGTCAGCCTGTCTGTCGACCTTAACATAATGAAAAACTTCTTAAAAAATTGTTGAAACTGTTAAAAATAACTATTAGATAATTAACAAACATACAAATTTACTCATATAAAACATTAATTTTCATCTGCAGCAAGTGATACATTTCTCGTAGCACTGCCGTAGATGTCCGTAGCAGTTCTACGAATCCCGGAAAAGGTCTGTTAGCAAACTATCAAAGCAACCTTTACAAATCTTTTCATGTCCAGAGCAATTATGAGTATAAATAATGAACGAGGACAAATCCTTTAACAAGTACACTAGTATAAAATATTTATGTGGGTAACGTCGCAGTAGAGCGTATTTATTATGTGCCTTCGTTCGTGCGCTGCTATTCACGGAAGTATATACAATTTCAAAAGAAGTAATATGCTTGTATTGGCTGAATAGAAGTAAATGTTTTGTATGATATTGGCGGAATTTCTGTGTAGAGCGAATTCACACGATATGATAAACGAAGTAATAAAAAGAAATAAAATTGATACTAATCCAGTCTAGTGAGAAATATATTTTAATGATTGAGCGAATTAACTCATCCTTAAATCTTGTATCCCAATGGGGGAGACAAGAATCTGGTTAGTTTTAATGCCACCAAAACGCAAGCGTGTTTGTTCTCTGCAAAAAGGAGCCCTTTCGACTTGGCTCCAACTTTCCGAGGTGCATCCGTACCTGTGGCCAATGATCTTGAGCTTCTTGGGATGAGGTTGTGCTGAAATCTCAACTTTGGTATTTCTATCGCGTGCATAGCCTAAACAGCGGCCAAAAAGTTGGGCATCCCAAATAGGGTTAAGCGATGCTTCACACCTGGACAGCTCCTCTCTTTGCACAAGGCACAAGTCATGCATGGAGTATTGCTATCACCTTTGGGATATCTCAGCAAAATACAAACTTACCGCACTCGACTCGGTGGATCGCAGATCTAGGAGGCTCATTGGCGACGGTAACTAATAAGAACTAAGCTGTAGAGCCTGACACATAGACGCAAAATTGCCTGTCTGTGCGTATTCTATAAGATGTACTCTCCGAGTGTGCTCGGGAGCTGCATGAAATCATACCGGCTTCCCTTTTCTTCTATCGGACATGCAGACGTACGGCTGGTTACCATCCCCACCTTATCGAAATCCCTCTAATTCGGTCCAAGCGTTTTAACATTATGCGCACTGTTAAGAATTGGAACTCCCTGCCGGCGGCGTCTGTATTTCCGAGCTCATACAACCCAAATCTTTTCCAGGTTCGAGTGAATTTCTGTGTGAGCTCGCTCCATCGTCAACCTCATCCTTCCTACATGGACTGGTTAAGAGCAAACCCATCTTTAATAAAAAAAAAAAAGAAAAAACTTACAAATCCACGTAACAAAAACAAACTTATAATTAGTCTCTATAATCGACAAAATGTTATTATGAATATATAAAAAAAACATATATTTAAGAAACAATTAATTTTTTTTATATCTAACATAAATTACAAAATTTATGTTAGATATAAACGCTTCTGTCTATTTCTTCGCTAACTTCTTCTAATCCATTCAATAGATTTTGATACTGTTTGTAAATATAATTTGCAGAAAAAAAAATTAAATCTCGTGTGAATCCGGAAACGGATCTATAGTACTTTTTAATTAAATTATATAAAGAGTTGAATTCTAATTAAGCAATTTAAGCAATTACATTTAGATAAAGTTTGTAACGCAAAAATTTATTTCTATTGGAAATATTCTAAATTTTGCTACTCGTGTATAATATAATATACATACATGAGGTTGTATGTATATACATAAGTGCGTGCATGTGTACGTTTGTGTGTGTGTGTGTAGCCACGTACAGTTGTTCAGAAATCAAAGCAGCCTCTTTACTTGTAAATACTTTTTCTGTATATTTTATTAAATGTATAATATATATTACTTTAGTTGTAAGTCGAATTGAAAGTTTATGATTTTAATATATTAACTTGTTAATTATTGGGTGATTTCAAATGTTGGTGTTTTTCTTTTTCTTTTTTTTTTTCAGTTATAAGATCGGGTTTATAAATTAGTGTTCTATGAAATATTTGTCTGACAGGACATTACAGGAAAAGTTCACCAGTACTAAGTAAAGCTTAGTAACATTTACCTTCAATAAACTCGTTATGATCTAACTCTGACAAGTTCCCTCAACTGAAACACAGTAAGCCGATATTGATTGAGCAAATTCTAATTAGATTTTAATAATTATCTCCTTGCAATATGCTTAAAAGTTTCAAAAATCCAGACTAATCCACTGAATATTATATAGATTCAATATCATTGATGCCAGTCAAGTTAATGATCAATTATGTCACCTAAATATTTTATGCCGGAAACTCTACCGGGCATTGGATTCAAATTAAATTAAGATTGCGCTGTGATAAATTTTTTTGAAGCTTGATTTGCGAACCATAGTGACTGTACAGTGTACATGAAAAAAACGATTATTCGCTAAAAAGCACTCCACCTGAGCTTCTCACGGACGCAATTTTTAAGTAAATTATATACACAAATTCTTCGTTTATCGCTCTTTCCATTAGTGAAAACCTTATCAAAATCCACTGGTTGGTTTTGATGAAGTCAAAACTACTCTATATAATCAATATGTATAGAAAATATTTTTAAATAGTTTGTTTTTTAAAATTGCGTCTTATTCCAGCCAAAATATTGTGCGAATTTTTTGTGTAATATTTACGTAGTATAAATTCAAATCGCTGTCCGCGTACGCGCGTTTCTGTATATCCATTAACTCCTCCTACACCACGCTACGGTTTTGATGCGGTTTTCACCATCATTTAGGTAATTTTTCACGGAAGGTGCCCGTTAGTTGATAATAATTAGTTAAACTGAATATCATACAAAAGAATGAACTGAAAGTTCTATATTGGGCAGTATTTTATTACGTATAGGTTAGTAGTATAGTAGGATTAATAATAAGGGAGATAATAAAAGAGATTAATAATAATAAAGTGCGAAACGATTTGAACTTAATTTAAGTGTAGCTGTAATATTTTTTGAAATAGGTTGTGCGGTAACTAAACAGTGTAAAGCGTGATTCTAAACTGTTGATAGATTCATAAAGACGCTACATTTACGCCGAAAGAATTCATAATATTTAACAATGACAATTCAGGTTTACGCAGGTCTGCCTGACAGTAACTCACTGAACAGTTGCTGTAACATATCCGCTTGTAACCTAAAACACCCATCTCATTATCAAAGTTTTGTAAAGTGTTATGTTTTGGAAAACCGTAAGGTTGTGATTACACTAACAGAGCAGTTGTAAAAGGGAAATTTTCTACGCACGTTATTTCATTCCATTCATATTGCAAAGAATAAATTCTAAACAATATTTTAATTGGGAAAGAGAGTCTGTTTGTTTGTTCGTTACGCTTTAACTATTTAATCATTCATAATGAAATTTTGGGTACACGTTGTTGGGGATACTTTCATCCAAAAAAAAAATAGCCTAACGAAGTCGTAGGCAAAATAAATAAATTACCAGAATTAAATACACCAATTGTATAACCCCCAAATTAAGAACTATTACAAGTCCTTGTTATGGATAACGGACCTCAACTCTGCATTTTGAGTCAACTTTGAAAAGTGAATTTTCAAAATTGGTATTGTCGAGAATCGAATCTAGGACCCACTAGGCTTCACCGCTCACTCATTTTTACCACTCGACTGATGGGCGCGTCAAGTATTAGTGAAGCTAGAGTTATATAAGTATATAGTTTATATAAGTATTTGTAGCTACCGTAACGAGTGAAGGTGTGGAAATAAATATATAAACAACCCATTAACGGATAAATTGGAATACTTAGCTCTGAAAAGAGCTGTTTATCAGAGTGCTTTAGTATATTTATTTGTCCACTATCGCTGGATTCACGACGGAGGATGAATGGGAACCAGCAGCAGCCGTCACAGCCAACTCTTCGGATTTTCACTGATATGGGTTGGCTTCTCGATGAGCGGCGTCTCCTCGGCGTCGGCAGTGCAATAGGTTAAAATTCCTACACGGCCCATATTTATATTGTCGCATTGCTTCGGAGTGTGCGCACACCGCATTGATACAAGTAAACATAATGCGCACACCGCTGTTTTGCTGTCTCAGGTAACAGGCATACGTCCTCGCATACCTAATACCAATCGGTATTTCAATGTAAATACTATATATAAATATATACTATATATAATATCCCTAGGGAGTATGCATTCTCCCTATATACTATAGACTTGTAAAATTTTTAGATAAATTTAATATCTTATCAAATGCTCAGTACGGTTTTAGAACTGGTGTTAGCAAGGAACATGCTGTTGGTGATTTGACTCAGTATGTGGTGGAGAATCTCGACAAAAAACAGAAATGTATCGGGATTTTTCTTGACTTAGCCAAGGCCTTCGACACTGTTTCGATACCCATTCTTGTGAACAAGTTGGAAAATATTGGTGTTAGAGATACAGCTCTTAAAATTTTTAGCAACTTCCTAACTGGACGTCTACAAAGAGTAAAAATCAATAATCATATAAGCTCTGATGGCAATGTTACCTATGGAGTTCCGCAAGGAAGCATACTTGGACCCAGCCTCTTTATTATATACTTGAACGATCTCTGTTCTTTATCTCTCCCTGGTGGAAAAATCTTTACTTATGCAGATGACACGGCTCTTGTATTCCAGGGTAAAACTTGGTCTGAGGTTAAGAATGTTGCAGAATCTGGGCTTCGAAGTGTTGCTAAATGGCTTGAGTTAAATCTGCTAACCTTAAATTTATCTAAAACGACGTTCATGCAATTTACCATAACTAATAATCCTAACGTAGCTGATATGAGTATTAGAGTTCATACTTGTGATGGACACCAAGCTAATCACTGTTCCTGTCTAAGTATTAGCAAATCGAATACGGTAAAATACCTTGGTATTTTACTAGATAGCAACTTAAGTTGGCTACCTCACATTAAATTAATCTCGGAACGCACTAGGATTCTCATCTGGACTTTTAGAAAATTAAGATATGTAGCTGACTTAGCAATGTTGCGCAAAATTTACGTTGCATTAGCGCAGTCTATTATTGGTTACTGCATAGGTGTTTGGGGCAGTGCTTGTAAAACTCATTTAATTCTCCTAGAGAGAGCTCAACGAGTTCTTCTGAAAACTATTATTTTCAAACCATACAGATACTGCGTTACTCTATGAAAAATGTAAGGTGCTAACGGTCAGAAAATTATATATATTAAAATTAATCACAGACCAACAATCACGTACTCCTTACGATCCGGAAATATATCGTAACAAACGAGTAACCCCCAACATCCTAAAAGTTACTGCCTGCCGTACAGCGTTTGTGCAGATCCTAAATTTTTATCCATTATTGAAACATAAATGTAAAACAATACTAAAAGAATGGTTATTCACACTAGACTATGACAATACTGAAGCTCTACTTAAAGCAATAAAATAGTAACTTACACATACACAAACATGCGCATTACACACACACACACACACACACACACACACAACACACACACACACACATATTTATATTTAAATATATTTATTTATAATATTTATACTCTTGCATCATATTGAAACTTAAAATTTTAAATTAAATTTTAGGAATTTAGAATTATATAGGTTGCTGGCGCCTGAGATACAGGGATTTGCTTAGTTCGGGTGTCAGAGTCATTGATTGGCATACATATTATGCAAATATATAATGCAATATAATGTAAATGGCGAATATAGTTGTGAGTATGTATAAGTATTTGTAATTTGTGTACTAAAAATGTCGTAATTTGTAAACGAGTTTTCAGTGAATAAAATATTTTATTTTTATTATTATTATTCCTGTACATACTCCCTAGGGAGTATTATTACACGCATATAATCTCAAATAGTAATCATTATCAGCCTTTAGATGTCCACTGATGCGCTTATGCTTAAGCACAGGACTAGATGAAACTTACATGCACTGTCTTCCTGAAATTTTCACTGTTTTCTCGGATCATTTAGTGGACTTCCGGAGCATGGATTATTTTTCTTCCTTATTTACTGCAACACCATTTTCATTTTTACAGCCTTCTCTGTCTTGGATCTTCGAATCTTCTCGATGAGTCTAGGAGTGGAGATCATGGCCGAAACGCCGACTATCTGCTCGTAGTGACCTTAAGAGAGCTGACAGTGGATGGGTGAGGATGATAAAATATCGAGTGTGGAGATCAATGTGGATATCAACGTTGGACCCTTGTGGATTGATTGACTTTCCGTTTCTGTCTGTTTTTCCGCTAACTTTCTTCTAAACCAACCGACGGATTTTTATACGGTTTTCACTAATGGAAAGAGAGCTAAGCTAAGCTAAGCTAAGCTGAGCTAACTAAGCTAAACTAGAAAGGTTTGTGTATATAATTTACTTCGTGCAAAGCCGAAGGCGGCTCGCTAGACTATATCTATTCGCATAAAAAACAACGTAAACGAGCTATGTCTGTACATTATAGATTTTTTTTTCAAAAAACAATTTGTATACGTTGTAATTATGTCACCGAGGTCAAAAAAATAGTTTTTAGATTTTTTATCTGTTTGTCTGTGCGTTTATGCACGCTGATCTCAGAAATGGTTCGACCGATTTAAATACGGTTTTCACTAATGTATTGTAGCAAGCTTCCCATAACATTTAGTGTTTGTTTCATTCCAATCGGTTTACAAACAAAAAAGTTACGCGTTATAGCTGATACCACACGTACGAAGTTGCGGGCTGAGCTAGTAAATTAATAAAATTCAATTCATTGGAACAGCTTGAACTTTGTTTAATGTGTTTAAGAGACCTACCACACATGTAAAAGTTCCACAAATATCAATATGGACGAAGCCTAATGAATATTGCAAACTCAATTTAACAATAACTGTCGGCGATATTCAACCACATCGAATGTTTTCGAGCGAGGAAGGGAAACTTTCAGAGTGAAATTTTAAAAACTCATATTTATTACACCGCATTTCGCCTAAAAAGTTTTGGTAAACAATTAAAGTTTATTGGATCGCATTGAATGGTTTTTGCAATTAATGAATATTGTTTCCAGGAGGATATATACGACTACATAAATTCACTAATTGATTAATAGAAAATTTAACACATATTGTAAAAAAATGTGCATTTTTATTAAAAACAATAACACAACTGTAGGGGTCGACGCACTCGGCCAAAAGTGCACGCTTATTATTGCACGGTAGCGGTAGCGGAGGCCGAGGCTCGCCAGTCGTTCCCTATATACATGGTTTAGCATAGTGCGCGTCTCGTGCTAAAAACCTAGTTGCACACCTCATTGTTTAATTCTCTTAATTATAAGAACCTCATTTAATTGTGATAAAATATAGTTTCGTTATGTAAAATAGTTTTCCGTAATAAAGAAAGTTTAGCATATAAAAAGTTTTTCTACCGAACACTAAATAAACCTTCTGATAACCAAGTTCCAGTAACATAACTTACAAATTACAGACCCAAGTTATACAATAAGTCTGATCTATACCTATGTAAACATACCTATTATAAAACTAGCTGAGGTGGTGTTCCGTATAGCGCGTAACTTTTTTATTCGTAAGCCATTTGTAAATTGAGAAGCTTGCTACAATAACATCAGTGAAAACCACATTCAAATCGGTTAAGCCGTTTCTGAGATTAGCGTGCACAAACGTACAGACAAACAGATAAAAATTAAAAACAATTTTTTTGACTTCGGTAACATAAGTACAACGTGTAGGTATAAATGTTTTTTGAAAAAATATTTAATGTACAGACACGGCTCGTTTACGATTTTATTATATGTATGTATATAGGAAGATAATGAGGCTGTTCGCCTCTGTCTGTTTTTAATACGGTTCTCACTTTTTTTTTTATGTTGAGATCGGCAGACAGGCAGACGGTCCACTAGGCCAAAGCTGCTACAAGTACGCTGCCGACTGCAGTAGGATTAAGGATAAGGGATTAGAAGTGGATAGGAAAATGGGCTCTGGCATCCCTTACTCACTCACCGAAACACAACAGCACACGTGCTGTTATTTCACGGTGGTCTTCTGTAAGGGGGTGGTTACTGCCGCCAGACGGGCTGCCCAAATGACTGCGAAAACGCAATGTGCCCTGCCACTACTTTCCAAATCCAGACCAGAACCAAATTTGAAAAGTTGATTTTTCAAAGTTGACCCTGCCGGAAATCGAACCCGGGAACCCTAGAACAGAGCGTTAAGGCAAGCACCCTAACCACTCATCCAACGGGCTCGTCAAAATTGAATGAAATCACTAATGAAATTGTGTATATAATTTGCAGAAAAAAATTGCATACGTACTAAACCGGTGGCGGATGGATGGCTACTAAGCTACTATAATATCCCTCGATCGGACAACAAAAACATCATAGATAAGTTACGAACAGACTCCAAGCCAGTATCAATACATGAATTTGGGGCTATGGCTATTATTTTGTGGCTGCAATAGATGGCGGTAAAATTATATTGAAATAATTAATTTGATTAAAATTCAAATAATTTTGAGGTTGTTTCTTCAATTGTTTTTATGTTAAGCTCGACAGACCACAGTAACAAATGTAGCAATTTAATTTGGCTAAAAAATCTCCAACCTCCAGAGCTTTTATTGCCTTTAGCTATTCATATTATAATGCCTATAATTTTAACCACTTAAGGAAAAAGTAAAAAAAAAATGTATTTATAGTTAATTGTATCATTTATTGTGTTAACTTCAACACGTCACGCACAATTAAAACACAATAGTTTCTCTCTAAGGAAATAATTTTATTTGTCTATTACATACGTCTGAATCTATCTTTTTGATATATAAAAATGAATCCTAATTTCCCTTGGTCACGGCATCACGCGTGAACGGGTAGACCGATTTTAATTCGGTTTTCGCTAATGAAAAGAGGGATAAACGGGGAATGTTCATATGTATAAAAATTGCACCACGGGCGAAGCCGGGGGCGGGTCGCTAGTCATATTATAAATAAAAGTATCTAGTAAGAAGAAGTTTACCTGTAAGGAAAGAAAAGACATTTAATGTTATTAATATGTAATATCGATTCCTAAATCACAATTATGGTAAGTAATCAGTTTTATACCTATGAGATATTTTACTAATTTATTTTAATAAATTGACTTCTGATGACAGATAGTTTTTCTACATAAATTGTAGCATATATACACTGATATATAGAGAGGTTGTATGTAGTTTGATCACACATTACAAAATAGGTTCACGACGGCACCTGAGAAGCAATAATATTTAAATATAAAAATACTATATTTTTCTTTACATATATTGATTGGGCGTGTGTGTTGTGCTGGCCTTCTCGCAGTCTCAGGCGAGAGAGTGCAGCAGTTGTTCGCTTGTCGCCGTCCATTGTGGACGCAAACCAGATCGCTTCGTTTATAAACAATAATTTACTTAAAATCCGGAGGACACCTGGGCCTGGATCCATCCGTCGAGGATCGCTCTTAATTTTGTGTGAAGTGCCAGCCAAACCCACAGACCGCCATCTCATTTATTTTTTTATTTTTTTATCTTCTTAATGGCTATTTCTGTCTGCTAGAGTACCAGTATCACTTTGTCCATTGCTGAAATATTGTGATCGCCACGTAAACTAAAGCTCTCTACCACGTTAAGAAACTGTAGTACTTTTTTGATAGAGGCATTCTTCACATCTTCACAAGCCATTGTGTGGCTTCCTAGGATGTGACTGCGCTTGTGCATCAGGGGGCCACACTCGCACAGGATATGCATTGGTGTTTCTTCTGCCTCATGGCAGAAGCGACACTCTCCCGTACTAGTGAACCCCATTACTTTAAGGTGCCATCCCACCTATATAACATGCTTTACAATGCATTACATAAAGCTTCCTCTGTACTTCCTAATTACGCTTAATGTTTATACGTATTCAAAGCGGTCACGCATACCCATACAGAATTCTAACGAGAAATCTGATCGTGTAAAATAAACATTAATATTTGAGCGAATACACCGCGGCCCTTTGGTTCGCTCTCATTTGACATTCCGTTCTACTCCGGGTATTTCATTACGCATTCCCCAGTTTGTCCCGGTAAGGACTTATGTAATCGACAGGATCACATTCACTGGAAGAGACATACTTAAATTTTGTTACAATATCAAAATATTTCATGACCGTCGGTAGTGAATAAGTTTGAATATCACACTTTTTGCAGTCATTTGGGCAGCCCGTCTGACGGCAGCAACCACCCCCTTAACAGCATGTGTGCTGTTGTGTTTCGGTAAGTGAGTATGGGATGTCAGAGCCCATTCCCTATCCCTTCCTAATTCGTTATCCTACTAATCCCCGATACTAATATGGTCGGCAGCGCACTTGAAGCACCTGTATAGACGAAGGTTTACCTACCATCAAGTGGATCGTCAGTCAGTATGACGATTTTTACATTAAAAAATCTTACTTAAGTATTAGTATTACTACTTATTTCTTTATTACCAACGCTTCTAGGCGCTCAAGTTTGTATTAACAATTCTGTATCTATAGTATGTCTATCCCTAGAATTTTCAAAATATTTTTGCAAAGGTAGACAGAAAGGCTGGTATACGCTTGATTGTAAGTCGCTGCGTCTTTAAAGAAACACAAGGAATACCAAAAGCGATACAAGTGCGCTGTTCCTTTGATAGGATAAATGGTATAATACTATTAGGAGAGGATAAAGGAATGCCTACTTGGTGCTCAATGCTCATTTACCGAAACACAACAACGCACATACTCTTATTTCATGGCGGTATGTATAGGCGTGGTTACTGCCGCCAGACCAGCTGTCCAGTTTATGAGTGCAGAACGAAGTGTGACCTACTTACTTAGCGTATTAGTTTTATACTAACACTACTTACTCATAAGAATATTAGTTAATATAAATTAATCTTTCACATTTATTAACTTTTTCTCGCGACTTAATCCATGAATCTTTTTAAAATTCGTGTTATTTAAAAAAAACTTTACAATATATTATTGTTATTACTGTAAAGTTTTATCGAAATAAGTTCAGTCATTTTTTCGTGAATGAGTAACAAACACACAATAAACCATACTTTAAACTGACCCATCTGTAACATTAGTGGAATAATAAGATAATACAATAGACAAAGAATCTGGCTACAATACGTTGCACTAAACAACATATCCACTTAGCCTCTAGTAGTTCCTGTCTTCGGATGACAACTGTTAACAACATGACAACTCTTTCGTACAACTAAATAAGTGCTAGCGTACTTACGAGAACACAAAGCGTTGTTATTTCTAACAAAGTTTGTCAACAACGTGAATCTCGCCGAGACTCCTGTCTTCCACCGTTCACTCGAGAAACGAACTCTCTCTACTGATTCCACTTGAAAACTATAAACGAAGCTATGAACAAAATAAAAAGGATTTTACGAAACTTTCAATCTTACGTGTGACGATTTACGGCTGATTTTGGCAAGTACACAACTATTATACCTATTTACTTTTAAAAAATTATAAGAGATATTGTGTGTTTTACTTGTATTTTTTTCTTCAAGTTATTTTTATAGGGCGAGGCTCAATTTTGTTTAAAAAACATATTTATTGCTATCAACCTTTAATTTTAAAAAGTATTTCATTCACAATTTTTACACTTACACAAACTCGCGTTTTATGGGGGTGGTTATTATAGTAACGCCCTTGGAACGGCAAGTCACTGAAGGCCAGCGTTGGCAGAAACCGGGTTCATTGTTGGGCAGCGATTCAATATAAATCAACAGAATAACTGACTGGAAATTGAAAAGAATTTGTATTTATAATAAGAAAGAAAATTAGTCAGTATCTTATAATGCTATTCAGCATTTTTACTCATAAGACTTTCAATATATATAAAGCTAGGTTGTTCATTCAACAGGAGAGATGCTAAGGTGCTGTCGACCCTGAAAGGAGAAAGAACTTATCGCTATGGTTTAATGCCTGTTCTGAAAGACAAGTTATGATATGATTGATATTTTAGCATTTTTTGCATATTTATTAGGGGAATCGATAAATGAATGTTTCACAGAGTATGGATACTTTAAATTATTTCTAAGTAAGTTCTTTACTAAGCTGTTGTTGCTAAGATTTACAATTTTTTAAAGCAAAAATTTCGAATTTGATGGAAACCAATGGAGGCAATCCTACATGAATTGCCAAAGTCCATAAAAACAGAATGAATAGGTAGACTGATAACGAGGAAACAAACTCCATCTTCGACCTCAACTTCGCTTACCATCAAATGAGATTGAGGTCAATTTTTTTTTCCGTCCCGTATTAAAAAAAATTTTAAATGAATAGTTTTAGATTGGTTGAAGAGCCAACGTTGAATGGCCTGAGAAGATCCTGATTTCTCTGCAGATATGAAAGTCTCTTGTAACTACGGTTGTCACCTACCATCAAGTGGACCGTCAGCCTGTCTGCCGATCTTGAAATAAAAAAAATAAAAAAAATCTTTATAAAATGTTATATCAATTTCATTATAGACAAAACAAAAAAAAATTAAAATCGTTATAAGTAGTTAGTATCACTTTTGGTAAATTTTATGTCTGTGATATATACAGATTGGGATCATAAATGCGACGGATTTATAAAGAGTTTTATGAACGTACTACGAGAATATGTGTGTCAAACTGATACAAGCGTTTAAACCTTTCACGGTGAAGACCTTTACAGAGTGGATGGTGGTCCGTATTCATTACTTTCGTATGTCGACATTTCATTCGCAAATTATTTTTACATCATGACGAGTTTGTGGATACATACATATATTGTGATATAGGATATTTTAAAAGTAATGAGCTAATTTTCAACTTCATTTCAATTTATAAAAATTCATGATAAATAACTATTGTTCCCGCCACTTCCCCCTTGATTCTTAAGGAATCGTTCTGATTGGCTAAGAGATGGACATATCATTGCGGACTAATCAGAGAACTCACCTGTTTTGAATCGGCCACCATATAGTTGATTAGTGTTAAGGGGGCGTATAAAGCAAAAAAAAATCTAATTTCACTCGCGTGGACCCATAATTGAATGGACACTGTCAAAATAATATGAAACAATTTATAAACAGTCTATACACAACACACTTATAATAATCTACTCGCAAGCAAGCCTTATTAAATTATTTACGTCTAAATATTCTTGCACACAGAAATATCTTCCCGTCTCAGTAGAGCAATTGTGACTGATCATATGAAACAATACACATTGAAGTATGCATGGCATGAGACGGAAGATAGCGCATTTCGGGGAATAAAAATAATATAAGTGCCAAAACTATTAAATATTAATTACTCGTAAACTACAATGTAAAATGAAAAATTAATAAACAAAGACCTAGATAATCTGTGAAGTGAGATTACTGATAATTTTTTAGTTTTGTTATATGTATCGTTTTGAAAATAAAAAAACGATAAAAATGAGAGGTACCTCACTTGGTGATTTTGTTCTATCGAGAAAATTTCATTGTATAATGTTTTCTGTTGACATTTCGCTTTTATTTATAATGAATTAATCTATATATAAATAGTTTCTTATTCAGACTTTATATACTTGGACAAAATTCCTGCTTCATATTAATGACCTATTTCTTCCAGGAGTAGTTGACAAGTACGGTCAATGAGAGATATTTGTCCAGCGCGGAGTCCGGTCGCGATGAAATTCGTTCTGAGAAGGAGGCAATGGTTGAGCGAATTAACTCATTCTTTAATCTTGTATCCCAATGGGGAGACAAGAATCTGGTTAGTTTTAACGCCACCAAAACGCAAGCTGCAAAAAGGGGCCCCTTTCGACTTGGCTCCAACTTTCCGAGGTGCATCCGTACCTGTGGCCAATGATCTTGAGCTTCTTGACATGAGATTATGTTCAAAGCTCAAACAGCGGCCAAAACGCTGAACATCCGAAATAGGGTGAAGCAATGCTTCACACCTGGACAGTTCCTCTCCTTCTTATACCAGACATAAGTCTGATCTTGCATGGAATATTGCTGTCACCTTTGGGATGGCGCAGCAAAATACCAACTTGCCGCACTGCCCGCACTCGACTCGGTGGATCGCAGGGCTAGGAGGCTCATTGGCGACTTATAGTTGCATTATAAGATCGTTTAATAATCAAATAAGTCGAATTGAATTTCTTTTTATTACATTTTTATTAATTAACTGTGTCTTCCACATATCGAACACAAGAGTAGCCAAATCTTTAAAGCTAATTTATTATGAAACTTAGTAAAAACGTGACTTAGTCCCTAGTAAAAACACATTAGGTACAATCTGAAATGATACAAACGCAATCAGTATAAAATTATACAAGTATAAATTTAGTAGTGGCAGGGTATACTGCGTTTCGCAGTCATTTGGGCAGCCCTTCTGGCGGCAGTAACCACCCCCTTACAGAAAACCACCGTGAAATAACAGCACGTGTGCTTTTGTGTTCTGGTGAGTGAGTAAGTGATGCCAGAGCCCATTTCCCTATCCCCTCCTAATCCCTTATCCTTAATCCTACTGTAGTCGGCATTGCACTTGCAGCAGCTTGGGCGTTTCTTGTGTCATAGGCGACGGTAGCCACCTACCATCAAGTTGACCGTCAGACTGTCTGCCGATCTTAACATAAAAAAAGCTAATCCAGTGTCAGAATTGTCAATCCAGTAATCATGTAATGAATTACATTTAAAAAATTATTTCCCATTATCCAATGTGAGATAATCAGATAAATCTTTGATTGAATAATTGAACCGCATTCACAAATCAGTATCAATCAATAACCAATATGCTTCAATTAACATTTGCAATGAACGATATTCGAAACGGAAATGCTTTCGTTTACGAGAGTTACGCCTAAAATTCTCTCTCTAATTACGGACCAATTGCTTTATTGCAAATTTACTTCGCTCTAGATAAAGCTTTGAGGGCAAAGTGAAATATTTTCCTAATTACTTACACCACGATATTAAATTAACCAATATATGTAGGTACTGATAAAGCTTCTTCGCCAGCATTTATGACATCCTTCATAGCATTCAATTACAGTTTAATCGCCAACATGGAGAATTTCACTAACTATATTACACTTTCTATGTTGCAATTAGAAGCTAATACGTCAATTAATGCTTTTGTTTCCTAAAATGAAGCTATGTTATTCGATTTCTAATTCCATACAAGATATATTTACATCTTCTCTATCATAAAAGAGTGTTGATACGTTACAAAAGCGAAGCTCTATTGACAATTTCGGATATTATAAATATATTATTTCGGCATTCTGAATGATATGTATTAATGATTTAGTCTTCTGAACTGTCTTCACTTACCGTCATCCAGAAATATTTACAGGGACTAACCTAATCTTTGCTAATCAGCGATCTTTTTGAAATATGAAAATGATGAAATTTTGAGTACCAAACGAGAGATTTGTCTTTTTAATAAACAGAATCTTCTGCTACATTTCATTTCATTTCGTAGTACTTTTTATTTCATTTTTATGTTATATTTTAGTTATATATATTTGTTTTTTTTTTAAATATATATATTTGATTTATTCAGAACAAGTTGTTGAACTTTGTTATACATCGTTCTGTGGAATGAAGGATTCAACAACGAAGGGAGATTTTGTTAAACATACAATCCTATCCTCTACTTTATTTTATGTTTGCAACAATTGCTACGACAATAATTCAAAACAGGTTAAAAATCACGTATCAACTAATTTTGTATAAATTATTCGATTATATGTGTTCTCAAGTTTGTATGGTCAAAGTCTTTCTCAAGGTCAAGGTCTACATTGAAACATGTCTAACTGAATATTCAACTCATAATATTGTTACAACTAACAAAGGAACGTTCTGGAAAAAGCGTTCGCGCCGGCCGAAACTATCGAACGTCCCACCCTATCAATGGTAGCCACGCCCCTTCCAGACTAGTGTCAAAGGGGATTGGTCCTTGTGTTTAGATTTTCAGGGAAATTCGAAATGCATCGGCACGTTGGCGCCAATTATAAATAATGGAACCAGCGGGCGAGATCAGTTACTAGTGATTCGAAAGCAACTCTTCGGAGCTTTTGCGAAGTTATCTGCGACAATGAAACGGCGACAAATTAAGGGCATCATTGAAGACTTTTGCCAAGTTTAACGGTTTCATCGGATAAGTTTAGTGATTTTGGAAGTCATCTTGGTTTGTGAAAATATTCGTTTCTCCCTTACACGGCATTTTGACTCACTCCGCACGTAAAAATATCATTGAACAAAAAAATAGACCGTTAGTCGATGTAAATAACATAGACTATAAGTAAATGAAAAACCAGTTCACACTAAGCAGAGTAGAAATGTTTATTACAGATAACAAAATACAATTATAAATTCAACACGGTTTCTCATCTCGCGCGGATCTATCTGTATACGGAGCGCGAGGAATCTATGACGGAACCCAACACTAGGCATGACTAATGAAATTCTCCGCAAATGGTGCCATTCTGCTAATACGTTATTAAGCTGTGTTCACACGGTTGTTTGCACAATTAATGTATTTCATTTAAAAAACCACCACATTCTTTAGGCAAGATACACTGCGTTCTTCAGAAATAAATACTCTTCAAAAGATGTAAATGAATTAAATAAGTTGTTGTGTTTCAGTGACATTACAAAACCTATTCTCATCTCATCACTTACCCTTTACCCAGGTTCGGACTCGTGTCTCACTTGATGGTCTATCCCTTGGGGAGACATCAGGAATCTTCTAGTACTGGTAACTCCCCTGGCTGGGGGAGACATGAGTATTAACTGACAAAATTATTTACACTGTAAATTTAAATTTGAAAACGATTTTTCGTGATTAATTTTCTATTGTAACTACTGGTTTATGGACAAAAATTTACAGGACCACCATGAAATAACATTGTTGCTATTGTGTTTCGATAAGTAAGGGATGCCCCCTCTCCCTATCCCTTCCTAATCCCTTATCTTTAATCCCACTACGGTCGGCACCGCACTGCAGCATATTTGGAGTTGTCATCTACTATCAAGTGGACCGTGTGCCTGTCTAACGACTTTAACATAAAAAACTTATTACCTAAAAATTGTTTTACCAGTGTGTACTTCCCTCAACATCGCCCGCCTCTTCCAAGATCAGCCTTAATATATTGCACTCCTTCGCTCTTATTTTATTGATAAATACAATTAATTCCAAAGAAAGATATTTTGTTTGAGCATTTTCCCTTAGCCGCCTTAACCGCTCCCTCACCTGTATATTTTATGTTTTAATGAATTATCGTCTTCAGTAGGTAGCCGTATAATAATTTATACAACTTCTGTATAATTTACTTTATTTTTCTATACATTTTTACTTTGTTTGGTTTCATATTCACTTCATTTAGTTTAAAACTTCAGCGTTTTAAATTTTTATTAAGTATATGTATGTAGGTAGATTCATAACATACCTACATCGGGAAGAAAACGTAGGATTAAAGTTTAACGGGTCGTGTGAATAAGATATTATTTTATCAATAATCGTAAAGAGTTTGAAATAAGTAATTAAGATTTTTAAATAAAAGCTTAAATGTTGTTTTTCTTTTCAATTTTAATATTTTAGGTCAATATTTGTGTAATAGAAATTGTAATATTTATTTCGTGTAATAAAAAATAATTTCTCTTTTCAGAGCAACGTAATTTAGGTTTTACATATTTCTGTAGCCTAAAATTACATAAAGCGTTTTCACATTAATATATATACTTGAATTTCATAGCAAATAACAGATATTTTTTCTTATGAGCTTATAACAAGACGCATGACGTATTTTCGTGGCCAAGCGGCCGGAATAAGCTATCCAGCTTTTCAGATGACGCTATGGTATAAAGTTACGATAGCTGGATATAAATTTAGTTCTGCTTAAACTCTAGAATACTAAACATACCACAAGGAGCATAAGTGTGAGACTGAAACAACAGAAACTAAGTACTCTTTCTTATATACAGGGTGATCAATCCAAATGGTCCCAGAAGATGGGAAAGGTGGGGCAATGCAGTACGCCCTGTTACTACTAAAATCCAAAATATGTTAGCTGTAATTTAATTATTATATTGATATAAACCTTATGAATAATTCTATATTTCTATTCATATAATATTATAAAACTATTCAGTATAGCGCGTTACTTTTTTGTTTGTAAACCGATTGGAATGAAACAAAGGCTATTAGCAGAAGGGCAAGTTCGCACTAAGGCATCTTCGCATAGGTGCAAATTTTCATAAGGCAAATTCTGATACAGTTGGCTACGTCATTCAATAGGCAATTCTAAGTTACAAGACGCCATCACATAAAACCTTGTTGATGGAATATGAAGCGGAGTATTTCGTAATCATTATTGTAATTCGCGATTAGATGTTTCAATGCTATTTGAGCTAATTCTGAACCTTACACCTGCAGTTCTGATTGCGTTGTTACTACAGATGAATCTCAGACTGGCTGGATACTTTTCCGTTTATTTTGTATCATGCAGCGTTTATATACTTCCGTCAAACACAGCAAACACTAATACGGGAAGCTTGCTACAATAAATCAGTGAAAACCGCATTCAAACCCGTTTTCTGAGATTAGCGTGCACAAACGCACAGACAAACAGACAAAAATTCTAAGAACAATTTTTTTGACCTCCATAACATAAGTACAACTTGTACAAATTGTTTTTTTTTATGTACAGACACGGCTCGTTTAAGATATTATTATATGTGATGAATATTGGTAATATTACTACTCTGTTTGAATTTTCATTTTATGTCTGCCCCTAACTGCTTTTTTTTATGTTATGTCGACAGACAGGCTGACGGTCCACTTGATGGTAGGTGGCTACCGTCGCCTATAACACAAGCAACGCTACAGGTGCTGCAAGTGCGCTGCCGACTACAGTAGGATTAAGGATAAGGGATTAGGAGGGGATAAGGAGATGGGCTCTGGCATCCCTTACTCACTCACCGAAACACAACAGCACGTATATGCTGTTATTTCACGGTGGTCTTCTGTAAGGGGGTGGTCACTGCCGCCAGGCGGGCTGCCTAAATGACTGCGAAACGCAGTGTGCCCTACCACTACTTTTCAAATCCAGACCAGAGTCAATTTTGAAAATTACATTACAATCATTGAAGTGTATAATCATTGACGCTGATTGTACACTTCAAGCAAAATTCAATTAAAATTAATTCCACGAGAATCACTGGAGCAATATTTTATTGGTGCTCGTTGAATACAATCAGTAGAACCGGTTCAAATGATTCGCTAGTGGCGCACTCAAACAAATTTGTTCATTTCCCGACAGAAGTGGAGAACAACACTCGCGAGGATGTTACCAGAACAAATACAATCATTTTCTGAAACTAGATTCGGTTATGTTATTCGGCGCTCAGATGTACGAACTTTGCGATTGTAATATTCAAATGTCAAAAGGATTTTGTGACAAAGTTAGACATATCAATGTCAGAAAGTCAAATAGACTATTTAATGAATGCCTCGGTTTTGTGAGACTCACGAGGCCCTGTTGCTTATTGGACATGTTTATGCGATACTCGTAGAACCTCTATTTCTGATTTGAAGGTTCGTTCTCTAACTACACTAGGCATTCCAAAATATTATTTCCTTCAATTTTACATTTTACATATTATTCCTGTTTGCTACAAAATATATTCTCAAAGCAAGAAAAAAATAAATGCTTTTATTCTATTACATTTTTAAGCAAAAACTTTATTAGCGAACAGTCCATTTTTGTTGTATACTTTCAGAGAGGCAGAAGATATTTTTATACAGGTTTCGAGATGCATGTCAATGTAATTATTATGCTACAATGTTGGTTTGTTTGTTGTAAAACTATAATTATAATAAACTAATATAAACTATAATCGAAAGTCCTAATTTTAATATAAAAACTAAAATATATTATTAAAAGGAGTCCCTTTTAATAATAATAATAATAATAAGTCTAACAATATTATATTACATCCAACAATTGTCAAATCAGTTTGGCTTTAAAGACGAAGAGGCCGAAAAATCAACGTGAGATATAAATTTAAAAAGAGAAAAATTCTGAAAGGAATCTGCAATGAAATAATCTATATTATCCCTTTAAAAGCTAACTTCATTGGACAAACCCTGCATTAAAAGTCTCTAATATGTTCATGTATTAGGCAAGTCGGGAATCTTAAACAGAAAAACGACTTATTAAAATGGGGAACAGAAAAAATCAACACGCACCAAATTACATTTTTTCTTATTCTCGTCGTTTATAAAACTGAGTTTCGCCCATAGTATTCTCAGTAGCTGATATAACTGCATGAATATTTCAGCTTCATGTTGTCAACTTAATATTCAATATTCTATGAGATCATATAAAAAATAAATAAATGATATGGAGTATAGCTCGATGCTCGATAGCCTCAATCGATTTTCCTAGAGAGTGGGCCTTAAGATGAAAATAGACAAGATGAAAGTTATGTCTAATGTCCATGTTGTGTCCACACGGGGGCATGTTGGGAATTCAACTCTCGACGTTATTAACGAATACATTTACTTAGGACAAACAGTCCAATTAAGTAGGAGGTCCACCAACTTCGAGAAGGAGGTCAATGGATGAATCCAGCTCGAATAGCCAGCGTTCGGGAGGCTCCGAAACACCTTCTCGTCCAAAATTTCTCAGTTCCTTAAAACAAAAGTTTTGGACTAATGGGTGTTGAAGTGTGTGACCACATGTGGCGAACCAGTGATATGGCGCTGAATCGTAGTCTCTAACTATGGGCCTCGTGACAAAGCTCAACGTTTCTTAGCGAACTATGAAGAGGGCTATGCTAGCGTTTAAACTGCGAGATTGAATCAGGAATGAGGAGATGTCGGAAATGGTCCATATCCTGGTCGGAAACTTCTCGAGTGGAGGCCACGGACCGGCAAGCGCAGCGTAGGACGTCTACCCATAAGGTGAACAGACTACCTGATAAGGGTCCTATTGGAAAATTATGAGGTAGGCCCATGTGAAGTAGCAGTGGACTTCCTATGGTTGAGATGATGGTAATTATTTTGTAAATTATATTGATAAACCCTCTTTTTAGTAGCAAGGTTAATAAAACACAAATACATTCAATTAGAGCTTCGAACAAGCTTCGATTTGCCGGCCTCATTTAAGATTATGCTTTAATACCACCGTTCTCTCATAATTTATGTTTGCAATAGAACAATTCAGCTACTTAAAAAGATTGACTGTTTTATAATTCACTCTTATAATAAGAAAAAAGTAATTGACTATTTTTACAAGAAATAATTAAACATTGTTCTTTTTTTTTATATAATGATAGATCAAGCATTTGACCGCAGTTCACCTGATGGTAAGTAATGACGCGATCTAAGATGGAGCATGCTTGTCTATTAATAACCGATTCACTCGCGACTTGAAAAGTTCAGGGTTGTAGGTTTGTGGAAAGAAGGGTGCTGGAAGTTGGTTCCACACGCTAGCAGTTCGAATCAGAAAAGTTGACCCGAACCGCAACGTGCGGATTTTAGGTGTATCAACCATATAAGGGTGACATTTAAATGTGCGCCTTGTTGTCCGATGGTAGAAGGGGCTAGGGGGGACTAGGTGGTGCAAGTCCAACGCACACTCTCCGAAGTAAATCCTGTAGAACACCGAAAGGCTGGCCACCATGCGCCTGTGCTCAAGACTCTGCAAGTCAGCCCCGGTAAGGGAGTCATCGCCAATGAGTCTCTTCGCAGGCTTCTGGACAGCGTCCAAGGCCTCAAGCTGATACTTAGCCCCACAAGTGGGAACAGTATTCCAAGCAAGAACGTACTTGAGCCTTATAAAGATCAAAGAGCTGTACCTTGCTCATACATTGTTCTAAAAAGGAAAACATGCTTCTGCCTATTTTATATTTTGACAAATACAGATATCATAAAGGATTAGTAAGAATATAATACGCAATTGAAGGTTTAAACTAATTTATTTTTAAGTTGTAAATATGCATATATCGAACATTAGTAGACGTTTTTGATCATTTGTATTTAAATTATTTAAATTAAAAGAATAAACGACGTAAGTGCCAATAGTTAAGAGTCGTTGGGCAGGCTGATGATGGTTCCTTTGACGGTAAATGACTACCGTCGCCTATTAATATAAGCAAGGACAATACTCTTATCCTGTTATTTCATCATGTGCTTTTGTAAGTGCGTGATTACTTTTTTCCATTTAGCTTTTTTCTTTGACAAGGTTCTATTTAGCGGTTGGCCGTTTTTCATGCCTATAAGACATTTCATAAAACAATATTAATCCTAAATACAATATTATATATAATAATCCACGATTAATCCATATATTAATCCTATAATACAATATTATATATAATAATCCACGACACAGTCTATCTGTATTCCAAGTTTCATCCAAAACCCTTCAACGAATTACGTTTGGCTGAAATAATAAACACCTTCCCACACTTTTATGTTTATAGTATTCGCAGATATTTATATAAGCCGTAAAAAAAACCTATAAGAACGTTCGATACTTACCCAGTTTGATGCCGATCATCAAATAATTTGCTCAATAAATTACTGCTTGGATCTTAACCGTGAACCCTTGTAACATTTGATGCCTCCTTCCAATCCGGTATGCCGCTCATATACACTTTATTGCGTGAAAATAACAAAACTTACCTTTATTACCGTATCCGATATTAGAATATCCTTGAATCACATCCGAGTATCAGGCAGAAAATCCTCTAACGCCGGAAATACGAAAAGCAATAAAAATCCGTGTAATCCATCCAAAGCTTTATGGGCGGCTACTGGGCGCCATTTTGTTTATTTTTTCGCTCTACTTTTTATCTTGTTAACGGAACGGCGCCTACTTATTGTTGAAAATGTTAACATTACTTTTTTCAGAACTAAAAAGTTAAAAAAGGCTTAGCAACACTGAACCGCAGCGGAATTCGGAAAAAAACACTTCTCTCAAAATGTTAAACCATACTCTTTAATAAGGAATTTTTAAATGAGTGTGTCAACACTTTAAAGTTTCTGGTACAGCTTGGATAGATACTACTGTAAGCAAGAATCTACGAGCGATTTTTTTTTTTTTAAATTAAAGATGTTGTTTGTTAGTATAATTTGCAAAAAATAGTTGCCATTACATTATCACGATAGGTGTACATCAACTTGGAGAAAAATAAGGAGAAAAACAGACTACCTACTCACAAGGCTTTCTTAGCGTATGTTGAAGAAATGGTTTGGCATGTATAAAAAGAATGTACCACAAAAATGTCTGCGACAGCATATATCTAGCTTTTATATTATTGAAGCTACACTCACTTTTTATATCTCAAAGAAATAAAAAAAAAAAAAAAAAAAAGCAACAGGCAGTGTTTACTTGAAAACATTCGATAGTATCTTTATAAAAAAATTGCCATTATTACGAGTGTTAAATGAAGATAAATTTAGCCATGTACTGTAAGTTGTTAGGTGGTACAGTTTAATAAATACAAGAAATTAGTAACGCGTCCAAGCGCTTTGGATTACGAATGGACATTAGCGGAGCGGTTTCGTACGCGCACGATACGAAAGGACAGCCTACGACATGACCCAAGTATATATATTTTATAAAATAACCTGTCTGTTTCTCCGCTAACTCTTTCTAAACCGAATTTGATACGGTTTTCTATAGTGGAAAGAGCGACAAATGAAGAAGGTTTGTGTATATAATTTGCAGAAAAATTAGCATCAATGCAAAGTCGGGGGCGGGTCGCAAGTTAAGTATTCATATATCTAAACCACTAAAATCTTAAGTATGTGGCACGTTACGGATCATCTGGACTCCTTTCTTGGCACGACCCGGAAGCTCTAAGGTACCGAAGACTCCAAAGTCTAAACCGAGACGGCTTCACTGCTTCCAAAACCGTAGACTGTACTGCATAAAATCAAAACCGTATCCGCAACAAAATAAAGTCCAGCATAGAAATCCAATCGTACAAAACTGCTCCTTATAAAAATCCACAACGAAATCCATCTTAAAAAATTAATCGGTGCCCAAAATCATACAAAATTTTAAATCAATCTGTCTAAAAATTTTCTAATTTCCATTTCCGGAAATCCAGTCTAATTTCCAAAAATTAAAAAATATTGTCAAGGAGAATTGCGTTTTGAAAACGTCGAGTAGTATCGATGACAATCAGAGTATGACGTCACAGCTGTCAAACAATGACAGCGCGAGTATCAGTGTGGAATCGTCGTGCAAAGAGCGAGGCAGGAACCTGGAGACGGAACAAATGCTCCGCACGACTGAAGAGAGCGAAGTGAGGCAAGCCAAGTGTACCCAAAGACCGGTCAGTATGTTTGTGACTAGGGAGGGACAAATAACTGGCAGGTTCCTAAACTTCAGGTACTAATCTATATTATGATTATAATCATTTTACTAATCACTAGTGCGAGCTCGAGTCGCTCTCTCGTTTCATTCTTTGACGGTTCTTAGATAATGTGAATCCATCTAAAATAAGATCCCAAAATATAATCAAAACTAGCATACACCCGTTATAGAAACCCAAACTAGAATATACCGTAATCGTAAGGTAAAATAAAATCCATCCATAATAAATTTCGCATTGAAAATCTATAATAGAAAAATGACATTGCATGGAGGAATTAACTTTAGTGTCACTTGGGCAATTCACCATTATCAAATTTTAATTACTGAAATTTAATTAACTAACTCTTTTTCCTACAAACTTGAACAGTTCATTGGGAAAAATGAGACCATGATTTTAAATAAGCCATCAAAAATTATTAATTCCTTAATGCAAGGTAGGTAGAAATATCTCAATGATAAAAGGTCGACTTTCATTGTAATTTATCAAACTATTGACTGCATGAAAATACATCTAATTCAATCAGAATTTAGGGTTGGGTTTTGAATTCGGGACCAAGCTTTTGGGGTAATTGAGCGTAAGCTTATGTAGGGGTGGATGTTTATTTTTCTATAGATATGGTTTTTATAGTGAGAAAACACCGTTTCAATTAATTTAATGAAAATTCTAAAACCTAACCTATCTTTATTTCAAGTACTTACACATAAATCTTTACATAGGTACCAGGTTTGTTAGAACCGCCAACACTTAAAATATCCTTAGCACACAGGTTTCCATCCTGTCCATAGAGTAAGTCTTGTAACTAGCTTCCAAGGTTAAGGTAGCCATGGTGGTCGCCAACCTTCGTAGAGAAGTAGCACCATAAGAAAAGAAGACATCACCAATTTGAGTCCAACCACGATTTGATTTTAATAATGTCCTTGTAATGTGTGAGTGTCTCGTCAATCTACTGACAAAAGTTGTTACTAATACAAAGAACTCCGAACTAGACGGAAAGTTCGATAAAAGTTGTATGTCGAACACCTTTATCCAGAAACAAGATATTATTTCATAAACGCATTTAGCATAAACAGTTTGTAATAAAGTATTTTAATTTTGGTATTTTTAAGGGTCCTTTAAGAATACTCAAGTCAAAACAAAGTTCAGGGTTTCTTAAGAGGAAAGAATAGTACGTATTCGTCCATACAAAAAGAGAAAATGTTTTTCCACTTCTAAATATTTTCCAATCTCCATGATTTTTTAATATGTTATTGACACAATGAAAGGCTAGGTTTATAGGTTTTCCTTTTTTCAAAATTTGCAATAAATTCAAACTTATAGGCACCTCAAATAACTTAATTTTTGTGATTAAAACTTTGTCGAATTAAGCCGTTTATTTTATAAAAACAGTGTAATTTTTTTAAAAAAACGAAACCTATAAACCTAGAATATATCGTGCTGAAACGATCGATATCAAAATCAAAGTGATTTGTTAAGATTTAGTCAGTGGAAACCGTTTTCTCCCGAAATGGAAATTTCATCAAAAAAAGTACCTATTATCAGTCGCGAGTTGCAACGCTCTCTATCGCACGATTGGGGGTCGGGGGGGGAAGCAAAGCATCACGTATTATAGGGATGTCAATGGAAAAGTCGATAGTAGAGATGTGGGATCCCCACCCGCGTTATCGATATCTATCTGTTTCAAAAATGTTGGGAGTAAGTTCGGCGGATTGATAAGTCTGGTAAAATTAAACAAGGAGTAAAATTAACTAAATTAGTATTATTTATCTTTCAACGTATAGTCCAAGCGCCAGAGGGTTTTTTTGAAATGTACGGGACCGGCTATTTTTTTTTTTCGAATATGTTCAGGGGTGTCCCCTGATTGCAAATCCAAGTTGGCGTCATGGGGGGGGGGGGTGAGCGTCAGCCGCCATCTTGAAAAACACATTTTATTGAATATCTCACGAATCGCGCATCGTACGACAAAAATAGTGGAGATAATTTTTGTAGATAATAATATTTTCCATCTTTTTTATTTAAAACTTTTTTCTATAAAATGCATAGTTTTTTATTTGTAGCGCTTCAAACTTTTTACAATATGGTTTTTGCTAAATATATAGTTAACGGTTCATGATAAATGAAAAATGGTAATAACTGAATTTGTAGAGCATAAAATTTCCTATAAATTTCATTCGAAACTTTTTCCTGTAGAATTTATAGTTTAGGAGCTAAAACGCTGTAAATGTCAAGTGAACGCAAAATATTCACGAGATTATAATGCTACTAGATGAAAACCCGGCTTCGCTCGGGTGTAATGTGACTCATAATATGTACACATGTTCTCAAGGAATATTAAAGGCAAAAGCGGCAAAGATTTCGCTCAATGTTTGCGGCAAGACGTTTCGTTTTACACAGTCACATGCGTCACAGTTCTTTGTAATGGACACTTTGTTTTCAAATGAATGGTGCGACGACGTATTGAATGGCGAGTCGTATGTGCGCTAGTATGAATGAAATGGAACGTTTATTAACCACTCAAGATGTCACAGGTGTCAGTGAGTGACGTTTCGCTAGAGTGGTCAGTATGGCGACTGCGATTTGTCTGTCAGCACCATTAGAATTTAAGAAAATACTTGACAATCCGAATTTTGCGGATATATGTTGTCGACTCGAAATCTTTATTTTTTTATGTTTTATTATTCAGGTAAGGTTTCAATCGAGTCTACCGTACCCCTTGACGAAATTATTAATATAGATATATTCAATCATGCGCCTATGAGTTGTAGTATATATTTTGGGTCGTTCGGACTTTCCCCCCTCAACATTCCTACAATATTCAGGTATAAATCGAAGAAGACTCAGCCTTCGATTCGTCTCCTTCGGATTTGGCGGAGGCAGAAGAAATAGATTCAGAAGGAGATGAGTGTCGACATCGAAAAGAATTAGACTCGCCCTGTAAAATAATACGCCACGTTTTTACATAATAACTTTTATGATGATACTGTATTAAGCAACAATAAAGATCGATAAATTATTCGTTGTTCTCCACACTATTTATAATTTTAATTCATTCGTTACACAGCTGCATTGACATTTTTTGGAACACTTTATGCCATTTTATGCGTTATGAAATGGTTTTCGTATACAAACGAGCAACATTGTCACTGATAATGTACGAGGTGCAAGTTTTACCTAGCTGCAGCTCCTAAACTATAAATGCTACGGGAAAAAGTTTCGAATGAAATTTATAGGAAATTTCATGCTCTACAAATTCAGTTATTACAATTTTTCATTTATTATGAACCATTAACTATATATTATTATCTACAATATTATTATCTACAAAAATGATCTCCACTATTTTTGTCGTACGATGCGCGGTTCGCGAGATATTCAATAAAACGTGTTTTTCAAGATGGCGGCTGACGCTCACCCCGGCCTACACACGGCCCTAAAATCGGCCCTAAAATCGGGAGAGTGGTAGTGGGGATGAAATCGGCCGCTACTCTACACACGTCCCTGCCACTTAGTGTGAAACCGACCGTGCAATAAAGCGCTTGTCTATCAAGATGCCGCCGACACTCTCAAAACATCAGAGAATAGGCATCGCTCTGGCACTTTCTACGGTGCGATCAAGTCAAAAACGGAAAAGGAAGACCTGGGTTAAGAACTGGTTGATGTTACGATTGCCTCATGTCACGATTGAAATATTCTTTGTGTTTTTTGTCGTACATATACGACAACTCCTTGAATAGATCAATAACTTTCTTCCAGGCTTCTCGCTCCTTTTCCTTCGACATGTCTCCGCACGAAATTCAAATTAAAAATACAAAAATGCGTCTTGTCGCCGCTGCACTCGTAGACACACTGCGGTGAAATCGGCTCCGATTTCGCTACACACGATGCGACAACGCTCCCTAGACGATAATCGGCCCTAAATCGTGGGTACGCCCGACCCGATTTCAGAGTTAGGGGGAAACTGATTACGATTTGCCTACACACGAGGCGATCTAGGGAGCGATCTAAGGCGCTCCCCATCACTTCCCCGATTTTAGGGCCGTGTGTAGGCGCTTTTAGAAACTGATCCCGGTGCACAGGGACAAGAAATAAAATAAAATATTTTCTAAATGATTTTCTTTTTATCTAATTTCCCACACGAAAAAAAATACTTAATGAAAACATTATAAATGCCGGTATTGGCGATAAGCCGGCGTATAGTAGGTGTTCTAGTATTCGCGTATTCGTCTTGTTCGTGAAAATAGCCGAATATAGACGAATAATGCACGAATAGCGATGTGGGAGCTCTAAAAAAAAAACAGTAACGTGTGTAACGTGTCTAATTTACCTACCTACTCATTTTAACTGTCCATGAATAAGAATTGAAAAATATATATATTTAGGCTATACTCGTATAACTGTGAGTTAGATTGACTGTGAGAAGGTGTGTACAAACTACAAACCAATTCTTTGCCTTTCTGGCCAAGTGACATTTTTTTCCGGCGGACACATAAGCGTATTCGTTTCTTTTTGCCCCTTCTATAATATGCTTCCATTATCGTGTGACTATTATATCTACAGGAATTAAAAAATAATTTTATTTACATCTACCTACCAAGGTACCTAAAAATTGTTTAGTTACCTAGCTGAAACGTGGTTGAAACCTGAGCCGACCTAAAACCGACTTTTTGACTTTGATTTTGACAAAACCGCATATCTAGCATTTCACGAAAACATTATAGTTATAATTATTATAGTAGCACATGCAGCAGTTTCGTACACAATAACAAAGTCAAAAATCTTTTGTTTCGTAAATATCATATAGATACATACTTAAAATACAAAATGTCAGTCATTTAGGCAAAAAGCCGATTTATCAAAAATCAAATTAGCTTACACTCGTTTTTTTATGTTAAGATCGGCAGACAGGCTGACGGACCACTTGATGGTAGGTGGCTACCGTCGCCTATAACACAAGCAACACCAAAGCTGCTACAAGTGCGCTGCCGACTACAGTAGGATTAAGGATAAGGGTAAGGATTAAGGATAGGGTAAGGATTAGGATTAAGGATAAGGAGGGGATAGGAAAATTGGCTAATTACATAAATAAATAAATAAATAATAAATAATAATAAATAATCGTTACTAATTACATAAATAAATAAAATACTTACTTACTTGAAATTATCACTATAATCTTCAATTTCTTTATATCGGAGTTTCGGGCACGCCACAACAAATAACTAAATAAATAAAAGAGTTCGCCTTCCGCCGTAATTGTTCGTCAACTAACAGCGTCCGTCGATGTGTGCGTGAGGCTATTTGTATGTGTTGTGCGCGATTACCGGGGACATGAGCGCACGAGCGATAGCATGTGTTTTCCTAAATACCTATTTCGTTAGAATCGCAAAGCTATTCTTTCCTCTTAATTATGTAGACATTTTAAACTAATAGGGAATATGCGTCTAATTCAAAAAAAGGCTTAATTTATCAACATTATTGCTTTAAAATTATGTGTATGTAAATATTTTTTAATGTTTCTTTAAGAAAATAATTATTAAAAAGCGCCAAAAAATGGTGGTAAAATCAAAACACTTGAAACAGTCAGTATGTTTGTGATTTTTAATATTTGATTGTTATTGCAGACTATGACGTCACGGCAAGTGCGCCAAAAGGGCGGGTATTTAAAGTCCCCGTAGCTGTTAAAGCGACTCCAGCCGCAAAACTCGTCCCGCACTGAATTGACGGGACTGCTGAGGGGGAGTCGCTACTTGCAAATCTCGGAAATATCTATTTAAAAATTAAATAAAATATAATTCAAATTTTTCTTTTGATGAGCCTTCAGATAGTGGATCTTAAAATTTATCTTAAGAATTAGCTATTTAAAATATTGATTATTAAGCAAATCGCACGGTTACAACATCGATATTAGACCGCAAATTAGTATTTTTTTTATATATATAATTAAATATAATTTAAAAAATAATTATGATGATCCCCTTTCATATATCCTGCAGACGATTTGAGTATTTTTTAAATTATAATCATTATTATGATAATTTAAAAGGAAAACGGTTACAAATAAGTGATTTTTTTATCATTAGGGGCTAGCGTCGCGTCGCCTTGATTAATTTTAACATTTTTTTTGTTACTAAATTTCTGTTTTTTGGAGCTGAATATTTTTTACAGTTATATAACGATATAACCTATCATATCTAAATATTTTTAAAAAATGTGCATAGTACCTATTAGTTAATTATATAAAATAGCTATTAATTATAAACACTATCACACATAGCATTAAATTCACATGGAATATTCTTAGAATTGCAGCGAACGCGTCTGATTTTACGCTTGTAAGATCTCTGTCAGAAACTACTGAAGCAACACTGTATAGAAGTTGTGGGGTAAAAGGTAAGGGAACAGTAACTTACTGGAAGGGGTTTACGTATAAATTAAACTGCTTAAATTGGACAGATTTAAATTGGACTACCCATCTGGCAGCAGTAACCACATCTGGCACTCTTACAGAAAACCGCTTTGTACAGCTTGTGTGCTGCTGTGTTTCGATGAGTGAGTTAGCGATGCCAGTCCCCATTTTACCTATCCCTTCCTAATCCCTTATCCTTATATATTTAGCATGTTTTTAGATTAAAAGAAACTGTAAGTACTTACTTAAAACTGAAATCAGAATAAAATATTTTTAGGTAAATTGTGATTAACGTCTTGCTACGAGTATATATATACATATATAGTGTTCTGTGGTATTATAATTTTTTGTACATAGAATAATAACTAAAGCATTATTATTCTATGTTTCTGTACCTTATTTGTCACATTAAATTGTCATTTACGATGTCACAGAACACTATATACTTACTACTCTGCGAAATACAGCATTTTGTTTTTAATAATTTAATTTAATATTTTTTAATTTATACGTCACCAAGTTGTGTCATGTGCCTACATGATTGCCTACATATAACGCAATAAGCAAGTATTACGTATTAACTTGTTGAACATTTCGACTTCCGTAAATTGAATATTCGTATAAATTTTGTCTGTTCCAGCGTTTAGTGATATCTCTTTCAACGGTCATAAACTTCCCATTATAGCGCGAACTCTGCCCTCGTATATTAATTGCGTAATGAAGCATACGGTGCATGTCACGCGTTTATATTAAATATTCACGTAGTTTAATATAATATACGGAGAAAATATATTTATAACGGGCAGTATTTAAAAAAAAAAAAAAAACAAAACAGTTTTGCATGTTGAAAAAGTTTAACTTTTAACGACACCAAGAAATACGCAATATCCTAAAGCTGCTCTTTATGGAACAAATATTTTTTTTAGGAAACATTAAAGCCACTTTTTATGGGAATGAAAAAGCAATGAAGCTCTGTACTGAAATAATTATATATTAATATTACTTAAGCACAAAATTTTAAAATAACCTGCAAAAGCAAGTAACAAAACTAAGTTTTTGATTCCATTCTTAAGACGGTACACTTATTTAATAAAAAAAAAACGTAATGTAATCTAGCTTAGCTGAACTTAATTTAAAGAAACTAAAATTTTAATTCATTTGTAATCAATGTTTGGAGTAAAATACAAAATATATTAAAGTTCCAATACACGATTGGATAACTTTCGCTCGATTAAAAAATCTCTATAACTTTATTATTATTAAAAAAGTAATAAACATAAAACTATTTAACATTTTAAACAGGTTTTATGGTTATAATTACGTTCATTTTATAAATTTTCATGTGAAACTATGGAGTTTCTGTTCTTTTGAAAATTGCTTTTCATGTTGAATTTATATTTTTTACAATATTTGAAAAAATCTACCTAATGGAAGCTTTCGAATCAGATCCGATATTAAGTGCGATTTTTTTAAGAGCATTCATTCCTGCATTCATTATATTTTTATTTGTTATCAACTTTCATAATCATCCTGTTCATTTTTAATTTTTTTTTTTAATTTTTGTGTAAAAAATGAATGCTGAGTTGATGGGTGACTACAGTCGCATATAAACTCACGTAACAATATCAATGTTAATATTTCAGTTCTGTACGTATATCTATATGTATATGCATGTGTGTATGTATATGTATGCGTACGTATGTATATATAACTAATAATAATAATTATAACTAATACTAAGAAGTTAAAATGTAATACCTGATTTATACATTATTTATAAATGTATTAAAGTTGTATCTACCTACAAATATTTACTTATTACTTTTGTCTGTATTTGTTGTAACAATAATTCTGTTTAGATTTCTGCTATTGAGGACAACTCAGGTGTACGCTAGAAACTTAATTGAGTTTATAGTACACCTAAACTTTTTTTTTTAATAAAAAAATATATATACACAAGATAAAGAAAGTCGTCTCGCAAATTGTTTGAAAGATTAAGAAATACGTTCGTTTGTCGGAAAGGCTAGCAAACATAATGGTGCTTACTTAAATAGAGTTAGTAGTAAGCTAATGAGGCGATAAGTCGAGTGGAGTTAGGCGCTCACATTCCTGCATTGCGTACAGGGGCCAGCTGAGCCGGCAGTTTCTATTCAATTGAACTGGTACCTAATGCAACTCCCAACTATTCGTCGGGCTACGTTTTCGGGACAGGAAAATAAACTACTTGTCCGATTGCGTTTCGCGTTTCAATTCATCTGGTTTTCAATTCATTTATGACCTCTCTCTAGTGAAATGTGTTGTACTGATGAGTTGTCACCCCAAAAGCCTTTTTGCGTTTTTTACTGAATGCTGTCAAGGATAATTGTTTTCATGACTTATTTTCACACTATTTATGTATATCGTCCTTGCTTTTCTTCGTCCATCCTACTTGATTACAAAACAGAAGGATTGTTTTATTTAAACTATAAAGGGTGGCATACAGGCTGATGGTCCACTATGGTAGGTGGCTACCGTCGCCTAATAGATCCCATTCTGCACCTATCTGTTATTTGATCTAAATGTCATTTAAATAAAAGGCTACACGTGGGGTCATACAACGCCGTAGGGTTGCCAGCAAAATCTCGTCGCAAGTACCTTTAACATAATAATTATTTTTGTTATATTGTTGTTGATATATTTTTTAAATAATTGCACTCATTTGTTTGGAAACTATATGAAGTTCCATAGAAACGAGATCTTAGATCGGTCTGTTTTCTATAGTCTTCTTTTCTATGATTGGTAAGTATCTTCTTTTTTCTAGCACCTGGCAACCCAAAAGTTGCGGCAGACAGAGGTGGTAACCAATTTTTTTTTTTTTTTTTTTTTTCAATTATTTAGATCGGTCTCTTTTAATAATGTCTAGGGTGGATTCATTTGTACTGCTTATAAAAGTTAGGAAATATCAATTTTAATGATTTTAAGTAACATCGCATTGGATTGTCCGAGTAGTATCTGAAAACTGAGAAAACATGTAGAAATATCCGAGATTAAAAGCGTACTTGTACTTATTCTTAAAAAAATTGCGAGATTTTGTGTGCCTACACTCTATTTTGGGATCCAATCATCTCAATTTAATAAAACACTCTGTTGTTCCATATTATGTGTACATATATTGTTTTCCTTCGTATACAACATAAAATAAATTAAACACTATCAAAACACATCATTTTCTTTTGATCTCTAACCTTCAACTCATATTTTTTTCTAACAATGACATCTTCTATATTTCTTTTTAAAAACATTCTAATTTCAACTTTTCTTTTTATTGTTTGAAAATCAAACCTATTTAAATATATAGCCAGTATTTAAGTTCAAAAACATTAACACTTATGTTGTACTACACGCTGTACTTATGTTACAGAGGTCAAAAAAATTGTTTTTAGAATTGTTGTTTGTTTGTCTGTGCGTTTGTGCACGCTAGTCTCTGAAACGGCTTAACTGATGTCAATGCAATTTTAACTGATATATTGCAGCTAGCCTCCCGTAACATTTAGTGTTAGTTTCATTCCAATCGGTTTACAACCAAAAAGTTACACCCTATACTGAATACCACGCGTACGAAGTTACGGGCTCAGCTAGTTTTAAGTATAATTGCTAAATAGATTCAGCATTGTATTACCTACAGGCAATATCTAATTTTACCGCTTCATCTTGATAAGAGGACTGTAATTTATAATAGTATGCTAAATTCATAATGTTATAGGAATTGATTGCGCTGAGGCCGCCTCATTACTGTACATAGATGTGAATTGGATTCTGATGTGTGATAACCCAATCTAGAACGTCCAGACATAATATGTCCCACTGATGGGTACAAACTCTATGTAGGAAGATATGATAGTCTACACGCCACAGTCCATCAGGCTAGTCCACTGCGCATGTGGCAGGACTTCAGCATATTCAATTTAACTACACCGAACTTAATCTTGTAAGTGCTCTTTACACCGGGAGCATTCGCCTGTAATGTGACATTAAGCCCATCACAGACGTAGGTATAATATATATTAATATAAATTATAGCAAAGCATATTACTATATATTTTCTATACAATATTCTATGCCAATATGCTTTGCCCGTGGTGCAATTTTTATATATAAGAACATTCCCCGTTTATCCCTCTTTCCATTAGTGAAAACAGAATTAAAATCGGTCTACCCGTTCACGCGTGATGCCGTGACCACAGGAAATGGGGATTCATTTTTATATATAGAGATTACATATTATAGTATAGCAAGACATATTACGACATATTATTTTAAATGTACAGCATGTCCAAACGCTAGGCCGACGGACGGTGAAATGAAAGCAAAATATATATTATAGCATCGTCTTCGTGTGTGATAGTTTGCTATAATATATATTATAGCATGGTATATTAATGTATATTATAGCGTGTGTGATGGGCTTTACGGATTCGAGCATTACATCAATGAGAGAAGAGAACCGAGTACTATGACTCCAATATCGTTTCTTCTCTTTTTTTTAGGTAAATAACAGTGTGGATTTAATATTGCCGCGCCCAGTAAAACGATCGCTTGTTTTGCTGTGGAATCATTGTTAAAATATAGGACGCAAAATGTCTGTAACCAGGCCACACTAAATCTGTGTTTGAAGACTGATGACTGACAACTGTCCTTTTTAACATAAATTCGTGCTTTGTTAAAATGTTAATTTATATTTATTTTATTATATTTTTTCTGTTCCAAATATTTATAATTAAATCCGTTTCAATTGCTCACAATATTAAATTTGTTTCATTTTATCACAACTAAACGAAATGCTCAAAATTGAATCTGAACAGGAGAATGCTCTCGGTGAGGGCCACGGGCCTCACCGAGAGGCCATAATACATTTTAAAATTGGCCCACGGGTCCCTTCGAGAACATGGGCGTTACGAGTAAATTAAACTGTTTCTATATATTATTTAAAAATTCTATTATACATTTAAATCATTTTTAATTATTATTATTATATTAACTTCCATTATTATTATATTTTATATGCATATTCAATTATCATTTTTCTACTGTGATCATTGCTTGACACAATTTTTTTTTAATATAGAATTTTAATTGTAAAATGTCATATATCTATTATATCTGTAATCGATATGTCTTCCTTTGAGCCCCTTGGTCGAGTGGTTCGATTCTCGACAGAGTCAACTTTGGAAGTGAACTTTTTACAGTTGTCTCTGGTCTTGATCTAGCAAGTAGTGACCAGGCTCACTGCGATTCGCAGTCATTTGGGCAGTCTGTCTGGCGACAGTAACCACCCCCTTACAAAAAACAACCGTGAAATAACAGCACGTGTGCTGTTGTGTTTCGGTGAGTGAGTAAAGGATACCAGAGTTCATTTGCTTATCCTTTCATACTCTTTTATCCTTAATCCTAGTATGGTCCGCAGCGCGCTTGTAACATCCGTGGCGTTGCTTTTGTTATAGGCGACGGTAGTCACCTACCATTAAGTGGACCGTCTGACGACATTTAGCGTCATAAAAAAAGCACCAATTGGCGGTAGATTAATATTTCCATACATCCCTTTCTAATCTCTTCTTTATTATTATTAATTTGTTTGTTCTAAACTACCCAGCGGATTTAAATACAGTTTTCACTAATTTGCAGATAAAATTGCATTACCGACTAAACCTCTTGGCGTCCTCCTCATCCGCTATTGGTGAAGTTGCGAGGTCGGACAAGCACTCTTCCGCAGCTCCACTGGGGGGGTCCGCAACCGGACACGGCTCATTTGGACGGCGCACCCGAACTGCCAAGGTGCGCCGTACCTCTCAGGATGAAGCGGGCGGTAGAGTCCCCATCTACCGCCCTAGTCCTGTCAGGGGTCCAGGCGGCGGGCGTGCCGCAGCCGCCTGCGTCCTGTTCGTCGGCGACGGAGGGGATGGGACAGGACGTCGTCCTCCCGCTCTCTCTCCGCTGCCTCCTTCTGCGAGATGACATCTTCGCAGAAGGATTGAGTCGCTTGCCAAGCGGCTCTGCTGCCGACCATAGCTTTCACTACGGCCGGCAGAGAGAAGTCAAATCCAATGGTCGCAGCGAGCTCAGTTCGCTGCGGCGACCATCTAGGGCACTCCGCAAGAGTGTGCTGTGCCCTGTCCTCAGCGCACGCAACATTCTTTCCCTTCTTATAAAACTTCCTTAATTCTTTAAAAAACAGATATTTAAAAAATAGACAAGTAGAGAATTTTTAGAGAATCTTTAGACGATGATTTTTTTAAAAATTTTTTAAAAACATCTATCCTTCTTTCGGGGGTCAAGGCTCATCAAAATAATAACGAGCATTATCAATCAATCAATCAATCCATTTATTTGTAACTTATTGAATGAGAGAAAAATAACAGTAACAGCAAGAAAGATAATTACAAAAAAGTCCCTACTCAGCATTTGGGTGACGTTGGCCAGCACTGACAAGGCCCCAGCACGGCAAGGGCTCCACGTCCGTAGGAACCATTAGTTTAACATAAAAAACGGCCACACGCCATGCAAATCCTCCTTAACAAAACAAATAAACAAACATCTGCTTGCACGAATATTGACAACATTATTTCAAAAACAATTTTCCCTGTAAAATTATAAAATTACCAAAAAAAACACTAAAATTTTAATCAGTTTGTCTAAGAGAGAGAATATTGGTCTTAGAATTTATAAAAAGTTATTATCTACTCTTAAATTCTCCTCTTTTATCTGAATATCAATTTTCTTTTTAGATTTGATCCTAAATCCTCAAACAGTGCATTATTATTAGAGAAATATCTAATAACGAGTTTCATCAAAATAGTCTAAAATAAATTTTATCTCGGCGATACAAAAAAACTGATAAACACTACAATACGACTTTTCCAATTTTAAATAAACAAAAAAAAAAGTTAGGAAATAAAAAAATCTGAAGCGGGAACTCGACGTGAGTTGACCGGCAACTAACGAGCCACTTACAAAGATTTATAGAGATCCGTGGGCTCGCAAAAAGCTACGGACCCCGTCTGCAGTAAGGCGATCCTAATGGAGGCCTCTCTAATATGGGAACGAAAAACATGTGGACACGATTGCATGCAGTTTGCCCGAAGACCCGCGAATTGTTGCTGGAATGGCTCCGAATTATTTGCAAATAGCTCTTTTAGTGAGACAAGCACTTTATTATGGACACGATACCGTTATTATGTTCTTAATTTAAATGCACGAAAGATGAGAAAACATCTTCTCTGACTGTGTGGCATGTCATCTGAACATACACGAAATAGAAATTATTTTTAAATTTTTTTTCCCTTTAGAATTTTCTAAGGGATAGTATTAGATTTCCTGCCCCAAAAGGGATAGTAAGAGGATTTTTAGCATTTGAGCCCCTATAAATACAAGGACTTCTAGATAAACTAAAAAAATAAATTACATGGTACTTCATTCATTTTTTCACTAGTCCGAACCACTTTTTCGTTAGTTAATTTTTGACCTACATAATAATTAATATAGGTCTTAATGAACTTGTAAGGTTAGCAGTTTCATTTTTTAATATATTTTGTATAAATTCTGAAACCATTGTTTTTAAATTTAATAACGATTCATTAAAGATTAACTTTTTCTCAACAGTTCAACACACTGCCGTAGGAAGAGGAAAATTTATAAACTGGAAAATAAATAAAGTAAAACTTTATTAAATTAAAAAATTTTAAGTGTCATTTGTTGTAATAGAAATAAAATTAGCGCCTTCTATAATCTATGTTCTGCTTTATTAATTGTATGTAGTCTGTATATAGTCTGTGATGGTTGCCCCTCTCTCTCTACTCTGTAGTCATTACTAGAAAGTTATTCGTTTTCGTCTCAAATAAAGTTTTTATTAAAATAATACTTAGTAAACAATATTTTCATTTAATAACAATAGGTTATGGGCCCAGGAAGCCCGATAAATAAAGTCAGTGCAAAAAGTTAACAAAATAAGTGTGGAAAACAGGCAAAGACTTAACCTACAAAGGCAACAAAATTTGAGTTGAAGGTACTTCGAATATTCAACATGTCGTCAAGTAATCAACTGGCATTAATTGAGAAATTAACCGGCCGTGATAACTATGCTACATGGCGTTTTGCTGTTAAAACGTATTTGCAGCACGAAGAGTTATGGGATTGCGTGGAATGTGAAGGTACGAGTACAACTGACACAAAGCGTGACACTAAAGCCAGATCTAAAATAATTCTTCTTGTTGATCCTGTTAACTATATTCATATTCAAGAATCAAGCACTGCGAAAGAAGTCTGGGAAAATTTATCTCGCGCTTTCGATGATTCCGGGCTAACACGCCGAGTTGGTCTGCTGCGAGACTTATGCAATACTACACTAGCTGGATGCCTAAATGTAGAGGAGTATGTCAGCAAAATAATGACAACAGCCCACAAGTTGAGGAACATTGGCTTTAATGTGGATGATGAATGGCTAGGCACACTTTTGCTATCCGGCCTTCCAGAAAGTTACAAGCCAATGATAATAGCTATTGAGAGTTCAGGTATGAAGATATCTTCTGACTCCGTGAAATCAAAAATATTACAAGATGTCAAACAAACTGAAAGTGATTCATCAGCTTTTGCTACAAGTCAGAAGTTTCACAACAAAAATAAAAGATTTTCTAAAGGCCCCCGCTGCTACACATGTAACAAATATGGTCATAAAAGTCCCGAGTGTAAATCATCAAAATCAAATAAGGATCAGAAGAGTACAATTAAAAACAACAGTTCGTCTTATGCTGCCGTCTTTATAGCTTCTTCTGAATACTCTGATGCTTGGTATGTTGATTCTGGCGCTTCTGTACACATGACCAAACACAATAATTTGTTTAAAGAAGAAACAACTTCATACATTAAAAGCATTAAAGTGGCAAATAATAAAACACTAACTGCTCAAAGTTCAGGAAATATAAGTTTGAGTGTTTATGATGAAAAAGGCCAAGAAAATGAAATATTGTTTACAAATGTATTATATGTACCCGAACTAGCTACAAATCTGCTGTCAGTAAGTCAAATTATTAATAATGGTGGCCAAGTGAAGTTTAATAAGAGTGGCTGTGTTATTCTTAATAAAAAGAATGTCATAGTAGCAACAGCAAGCTTAATAAATAATATGTACCGGCTGAACATGCCTGGTGGCTATGCATGCATATCAGATATTATTGAGCAAGATACTTACCTGTGGCACCAGAGAATGGGACATCTGAATTTTCAGAGCATGAAAAAATTGACCGAGAACACTGCAGATTTAAACTTAAGTCATGTGAAAGAGAATGTTAAGTGTATAACGTGTCAGGAGGGAAAACAAACACGTCTGCCTTTTAAAATTCGAGGGTCTCAGAGCAAAGACCTGCTTGAATTGATACACTCAGACGTCTGCGGACCAATGGAAACTCAGTCTTTGGGCAAAGCCAGATATTTTGTAACATTTCTCGATGACTACTCAAAGAAAATATTTGTGTATACGATGTACAACAAGTCTGAAGTTCTAGAAAAGTTTAAAGAATTTAAAAAGCAAGTTGAGAACCAGTTAAATCGCAGCATTAAAATTCTCAGATCTGACAATGGACTTGAATATGTTAATGAAAAATTTTCAAATTTTCTTAAAGATGCAGGAATAATACATCAAACAACAACACCTTACACACCAGAACAAAATGGTACAGCTGAACGCATGAACAGAACTTCAATTGAAAGAGCGAGATGTATGATGTTAAATGCTAACTTACCTAAAATCTATTAGGCTGAAGCAATTCATACAGCTGCCTACATTATCAATCGCTCTCCGACAAAATCTCTGTCTTATAAAACTCCAGAAGAGATGTGGACTGGTCAGAAACCTAAAGTCAGCCACATGCGTACATTTGGTTGTGAGGCAATGGTTCATTTACCAAAAGAAAAAAGAAAGAAGTTGGATTCGAAATCACAAAAATTAATTTTTATCGGCTACTGTGAAAATTCTAAAGGATATCGATTCATATTACCTAATTCAAGAACAGCAATAAAAAGCAGAGATGCAATATTTTTAGAGTCAACAGTTAAAAGAGATTTTGTGCCAATTGAATTAACTGCAAATGAAGGTAGTATTAAAATTACAGATATTCAAGAAACTTCAAGTGATGACTCATTTGACACTGTGACTGAAGGCAAATCACAGTCAGACAGCGAGTACTACCCCGATGAAAGTGTAGAATCCTCACCCGAAACAAATATAATAATAAGAACAAGAAGACAATGTTCAAAGGCTCAAAAACAAGAAGAAAGTTCATACCTTTGCTGTGAATTATTAGAAAATGAGATTCCTGATAACTACGAAGAAGCATTAAAGTCTATCGATGCCACAAAATGGATGAAATCTATAAAAGAAGAACTTGATTCTCATCACCAAAACAACACTTGGACACTAGTTGATAAAACTCCCAATATGCGATTAATTGGATGTAAATGGGTGTTTCGCATAAAAGAAGAACCTTCAGGTCAACGTTATAAGTCCCGGCTTTGTGCGAAAGGGTACTCACAAACCAAAGGTATTGATTACCAGGAAACGTTCGCTCCAACTGTCAGGTATGATTCCATACGTCTATTACTCTCAGAAGCTGCCCAACACAATCTTCAGATAATTCAGTTAGATATTACCACAGCTTTTCTATATGGTGAACTTGAGGAAGACATATATATGACTATACCCGAGGGTTTAACCTGTGATGTTGATAAGGTATGTAAACTCAATAAATCACTATATGGTTTAAAACAGGCTCCTAGATGCTGGAACTCAAAATTTGATGCTGTTTTAAAGAAGTTTGGGCTAGTCAATAGTAAAGCCGATCAGTGTGTCTATGTTGGTACTATTAATGGAGCAAAATGTTACCTGTGTTTATACGTTGACGACGGACTATTATTTGCAAAAGATATATCAACTTTAAAGGAGTTAATTAGTGACTTACAGTCAATATTTAAAGTAAAAACCTGTTCACTAAGAAATTTTGTTGGTATGGAGATACAGAAATGTGACAAGTACATTTTTATACATCAGTCAAACTATATTGAGAAATTATTAAATAAATTTAATTTGTATAATTGTAAACCCAACAGCATTCCAGTTGACCCACATATGAAGTTAGAAAAAGGAAAAGAAGAAACAGAAAAGAACATTCCATATCGGGAAGCAGTTGGATCATTGATGCACCTAGCTACAGTAAGCCGACCTGATATTTCATTTGCCGTAAACCTGGTGAGTCGATTTTTAAACTCTTACAATGAAACGCATTGGAATGCTGTAAAGAAAATTTTCAAGTATGTAAAAGAGACTATAGATTACGGTTTGTGCTACACACAAATGTCAGAAACTAATGCAGTAATTGGATATAGTGATGCCGATTACGCTAACGACCCTAGCACTAGACGTTCAGTCACGGGATATGTCTTTATTAAAAATGGAGCAGCAGTGACTTGGGCTTGTCAGAGACAACAGACAGTGGCCCTGTCGACCACTGAAGCGGAATTCATGGCAGCCTGTGCTGCCACTAAAGAGGCTATATGGATTAAACAATTGTTATGTGATATCGGTGAATTTAATCAAAAATCAGTGTGCCTGAATTTAGACAATCAAAGTGCTATAAGTGTAATTAAAAACATAAACTTTCACAAACGGTGCAAACATATAGACATTAAGTTTCATTTTATTAAAGAAAAATACTATGCTAAAATTATTGAGTTAAACTATGTGTGCAGTGATGAGCAATATGCTGATATTTTTACTAAGCCTTTGTCTAAAATGAAATTTGTTTATCTTAGAGATAAAATTGGAATTAAATCTTGTCATATAGTTCAGAATACTTAAATAGTAAACTTATTGTTTCTGTATTTTTGATTTAATGTAAAATATAAAATTAATAACTAGAAGGCATTAATTTAGAGGGAGTGTTGTAATAGAAATAAAGTTAGCGCCTTCTATAATCTATGTTCTGCTTTATTAATTGTATGTAGTCTGTATATAGTCTGTGATGGTTGCCCCTCTCTCTCTACTCTGTAGTCATTACTAGAAAGTTATTCGTTTTCGTCTCAAATAAAGTTTTTATTAAAATAATACTTAGTAAACAATATTTTCATTTAATAACAATATCATTTTTGTGAATTATATACTTACATAAAATATAACATATATGTATAATCTATTGAAAGATTTAAAATCTACTTGCCTTAAAATAGTCACTCTATTTACCTTTACTTTCCCTATTCGAGCTAATAAGGGATGCAAGTTTTCCGAAGTACACTACTTGCCCAGCGGTTACATAATTACGTCACAATCATTGGATTTAGATTAATTATTTGATTGACGAAAGTGCCTAGTAAAAAGCAAATACAAAAGCCATTTATTATTTGAAATCAACCCACATAGTTCCAAAAACACAACTACTCAATAAATTCGAAATCGATATCAGAAATTTTCTTTGCCGATAGTTCCTAATGGAACATTTCACATAATGACAGCCATTATATAGTGTTGTTCATTTTGTTCAATACCTCGACCACAGTATTGAGTCGTGATACAATTATTTTATCACAATATACATATTTTTCTAACAAGTCAATCAAGAGTTCATATTTTAAAACCTTGCAGCTCTGATTTTATATGTTAAGATCGGCAGACAGATTGGCGGTCCACTTGATGGTACGTGGCTACCGTCGCCTATATAACACAAACAACGCCACAGGTGCTGAAAGTGCGCTACCGGATAGGGGAATGGGCTTTTGGAAAATGGCTGAACTGTTCAAATTGTCGACGATTCTTTGCTAACGCAACACCTTTAGTCTAAACTTTGCTGCTTGTACAATGGTGATTGCTTTGATAAGTTGTTCCTCTATGAAACTCACTAATTTTAAATAGGTATGCTCTTACTTGTCATCGAAATCTCAACCCCTATCGTTTCACACTCCATTTATAGATCAACTTACACTGCACTCACCCTACTTACAATAGACTTCTTTCCACTAAAAATAAAATAAGTTTCTAATGATTAACCATTATAATTAGTAAACAAAAAAACAACTTTTCTATTAACATAATAAAAGATTAATAATATTTTTGGAAAATAAAATAGACAAAATGAGGCGTTTAATCACGTGACATTAAACAACCATCAAAGAAGCGCATGGAAGCGTGACATCACACCTCGCGAAACGCCTTTTAAAAAATACAATTGACTGTCATAAACAAACACGGCTGTTTCGCGAGGTGTGACGTCATTCAAGACGCCATGACAGTCTTGGCCACTTTTCGCGGTCAATTTCAAGTTCATTTCTAAAAACTGAAAATACTAATGTAAAAGACCTATTTTTCTTAAAATAATATATTTTTAGGGTGATATAGATGCTAAGCTATAGTTTTAAACTAATTTCCAAATTTTGTCAACTAGCCTATTACCCTTTATCTGTACATAAATTTTAGTTATAGTACTAGTAATCAACTCCGTGCGAAGCCAGGGCGGGTTATAGTTTATACTTATAAAATCGTTTGAGGTAACTGACTATCAACGCACAGCCAAAACTACTACGTCTAGAAAGCTGAAATTTGTAACATAAGTTTATTTTATTAAGCATCCGCTAAGAAAGAATTTCGGAAAATTTCAACTCCGGACGAAGTCGAGAGCGGTTAGAGACTTCCTACTCCCTACAGAACATACTTAGCCTAGTGTGGCAGTCAACTATATCTGTATCTAAACAATTAAGGCCAACTACTAGTTTTTACAAGCGAACTGAACGCCATAAATACGAAGTTCGTCCGCATTACTTGAAAAATAAAAATTCATCAATGTCAGCCCTAGATAATAAGTGGATTGACATTACTGATTGTATCAAAGCTTTGTAATATGTGCCATTTTGAAAGTAAATAAAAAATCGACAACCTTTGTGATTTTTTTCTATCGACAAAATGTCATTTTATTATATTTGTAGACAATGTCTGCACTTTTAATTATAATGTATTTATCCATATTTTAAATATATTTTATTATATATATTTTATTGGGACTCTGTTTACTTAGATGAAATTCAAATATAGGATTGCCTATATACGCCCTCTTAATATTGTTACGACTAACTATTGAACGTTCGGGAAAAAACGTTCGCGTCGGCAGAGAGTCTCGAACGTCCCACCCTATCGATGGTAGCCACGCCCCTTCCCGACTAGTGTCAAAGGAGATTGATCCTTATGTTTGCGATCTTGTTTAGATTTTCTGAAAAATACGAAATACAACGAGGCGTTTGGCGCCAAGTATAAATAAGAGAGCAGGCGGACGAGATGAGTGAGTAGTGCGACAACCAGCGATACGAAAGTGGCTCCTCGCAGCTTTTGCGAAGTATCTGCGACAGTAAATCATTGACGACTTTTGGCAAGTCTCATCGAAAAAGTTTAGTGATTTTGGAAGTCATCTTGGTTTGTGAAAATAAATCGTTCGTTTCACCCTTTCACGGCATTTTAACTCACCCCGCACGTAACAATATATACATTTTCTTTTAATTGACAGGCACTCATCTTTCATTAGCCAATGTGCCCAGATTCATACCTTGGACCTTTATAAATGAAAATTAAACGCTACATAATGTTGCTATGCGCAAAATACGAGAACGACCGGATCAATCCGACAAACAAATATGGGGAACATCTTTACTTTTCTTTATGCTACTAAAGAGACAAAGTTATGTCACTTATACCATCAATGGTACAAGTCAGTGATACTACTGACACTTAGGCTTTTTTTTAATGTCCGTTGAATTCTGAGGAAAGTCCTTATGAAGAGAGAAACTGGAAAATAGGATGTCCATGCGAAGCCGGGGTCATTTCGCTAGTATATAATAAAGATTGCCAGTCACAAGTCCGTTAGAAAGCAACCTCAAAGGGAGTAATGTCAGTAAAATGGCTTATTGTGTAGTACGGAAATTAAATACACCATAATAACAGCCTTTAGGCGTTATTTTTGTTTTAATTACCGGGCTATTGTATTCCAGGCAAATAAAGGAGGTAACTAAAGCTCGTTAATGAATGACCCATTGATTTTTCTTAATGTAATTAGAGAAGTAACAATGGAATGTAGACACGACCTTTAAGGAAAGTCGAAATTATAATTTTGTATATATTTTGATTGTCTAATTGTTTATATTTCGCCTTAAGTGTCAAAATTTTATTGGCACTCTATCCTTTTCTTTTGATTTTAACTTTTTACTAGCGTCCCGCCTCCGGCTTCGCATGAATTGAATTTTTCTACATATTACATATCGTCGTTGTCAAACCAAAATCTGCTATGTCCAAAAAGTATACTTTTGAGATATTGACAAAAAAAAATTACATGAAGGTTTAAAAAAAAAAGTATTTTGTTGGAAACTTAGGGTTGTTATGCGAAAATTTATTGGTATTTTAAACATGACAATTTAATAGTATTTATTGTTTTAATAACAGTGGTAAATTTTACACATTAGGGGTTGTTTACACATTAGGGTAACAAACTTAGGGTTGTTATGCGAAAATTTATTGGTCTTTTAAATATGACAATTTAATAGTATTTATTGTTTTGATAACAGAGTAAATTTTACACACTTTTTTTATATTATTAAAGGTGGCAGACAGGTTGACGGTCCACTTGATGGTAGATGGCTACCGTCTAAGGACACAAGCAACACTAGGGGGTGTACAATAATAATACACATAGTACCATAATAGGAGGAGTACACATAATAGAATCTAGCTGCTGCACATAGCATATTTTATTAAAAGGTCGTATTTCGACAGATAGTGCTTATAAGCACTAAGCACTTTTTTTTTACGATAAACATAGCAGTAAACTATTCAACTAAGGTCAAAATATTGGAATCTCAAAAAATTGTACATAGCAGATTTTGGTTTGAAAACGACGACATACAAACCTTCCTCGTTCAATAGTTTTTCCTTTAGTAAAAGCAGTATTAAAATCGCTTGAGTGGGTCTAAAACAGCGACTTTATATTATAAAAAAATAAAACTATCAAATGCAAATAAGTTGTTCGAGAATTTAAACGTTCATACAAACAAACAAATTATATTTACATATTATCTATACATATCAATAAACTATGATATTTGTAGATATAGATACATACATATACGTGGGGCGCACTAAAAGGTGCCAGGTAGGGACTGTATGCAGAATGGTTCATAAGTTCTACGTTTTTCACCTTCAAAAATTCGTTTGTCTGGCCATGTGAGAACTAGCATTATCGTAGTGCATAATAGGCGTTTATGAATATTATATTGCGTTAAGGCGTTTACGGACCTCCGGCAAACAAGGCAACAAAAAAACAAATGTTGTAAATAGTTTTTAAATATTGTTTATGTAAGTAACCAATTCCGGAAACATTAGTATGCGCTATGTAGATTTAGATTATTTTACCTTGTATTGAATAAGCGGAACCTTTTAATACAATTATTGTCAATACTTAAAATGAGACTGTAATTAAATTACAGTTTAATTAAATTTTGCAAACTCTTTAAAGATTCTATTTTTATTTTATTTTATTTTTTATGTAAAAGTCGACAGGCAGGCTGATGATCCACTTGATGTTAAGTGCTTGTATTAAATGATTTAATACAAGCATCAAAAATGTGCTTCGAAAATGGTTAGAGGATGCTGGATTAGGAGAGAAAAAATAATGGGCTCTGGCATCCTTTACTCACACACTGAAACACAACAACACCTTCCACTACTATTTTTTTAAAATAATAATTAAAATAAACTCTCTCCCTAAGCTAGAAGTGTTTGTCGATTAATGACAAGGATACTTGGAACGATCTAAATAATTTAACCTATAATTAAATTCTATTCAAAGGAAAGAAATAGCTTCTAGAGAATAGGGGATCGGACAGTAATCAGATTAAAATCTAAAATGTACTTAGAAAGAAAATATATAATTTTTTACGATTATTTATCGAATAATAATTTAATATAATTCATTTAAATATTTTTAAAAGAAGAAATAAAATTTTATTATTTACAATATTTTTAATCTCTACTGAAACACCAATTACAGTGCGTGACGTCATTTGTGGGCAATCATTGTCTTATGCCAATGCAGCTGTTTTGTTATGATATGACCACAAATGACGTTACGCGTTCTCAGATGAACTATCGTGGCGTTTTGGCGGCATTCTCAAACAAACAATATTAAAACATGATTTTGAGTAACTAAAAGGCTATAAATAAATAAAATAGTATTTTTTATGGGAATAAATATCCATGAAGATTAATTTAAAACACTTTCTGAACATTTGTCCGATCCCCTATTGTTTATCTCTTACTCCGATGTAAGGGACAACTCACATACGCACACGGCTACAATTCATAATGCAGTTTTGCCAGGACGGTCGGGACTAGGAAGCTTGCTATCCCGGCACCGGCGGGAGTCAACGCCGGGCCGTCGCCGGGCGCCAGCAAGTGAAAAACCGAGCCATACATTTTCATACATTTTGCTTCCCCGGCACCGGCAAGGCGCCGGTGCCGGCTTCTGTGCCGGTGCCGGGCCGGTGAGTGGAAAAACGCCCATACGATTCTCACGAGACGATATCTTATAATACAAACCTGTCTTTGAGGGTTTAAGTTTTTAAAAGCTTTTTTAAATATTTATTTAGAGGCTTTTCCTAAAAGGATATGTCGTGATTTTGGGAAAAGTCATACATTTTTCTATATCCGAACGAACCAGTGATAGCCATAAAGCATGGCGCCAACAAATCATACAAGTTATAAACACTTTAGTTCTAAAAATTACCGATAGATGACACAAGCGATAAAATCGATAAAATCTGAAATCTTTTAACTGTTCACGAATAAATTTTGAACAGCTGAATGTGTTTTTAGTTAAGAAGATTCATATATTGTCCAGTCTTAAAACGAACGAAACCAGGGAGGAAAAATAGTATAGGACATTTTCAATTTGTATAACATTTTAACATAATTCCCGTCGCCATCTAAACCTCATTAATTTTAAATCAAAGCTTAACTAACAAAATACGTTTGTGTAAATAAAACGATTGGTCGCGACGAATCGTCGATATAAATCCTCAATCACACGATTCGGTGCCATAACAAACCTGCAATAACAATATTTCCATTTTATAGAGTAAACAAACACGCCGCCGAATGATGCTTCGGCGACGACAAGGGTAAAAGACCGTAATGTTGACATCATACCAAACATGGAGACATTTTTGACGGGCGGACTGTTTGGTCAAACAAAGATGGCGGACGGACAAGTTGAACTATTATTTATTTAGCAGTAGTTGATGTTGATTAGATAAATAACACATGGAAATCGAATGATATTTTTACTTATTGATGTACGTACCAAAAATAACACAAAATTTATTGGAAATATATATCTATACTTGTACCTCCACAATATTGTGGTTAATAAGTATCATGTACTTATAAGTTACCAATTCACGTACATTACAGAAATATGTAAAATTAAAGAAGTTTTGGGCTCATATATTTCTATCTATCTCTAAATGTAACCAATTTATTCCTACTATTTTGACAATGTCATCGAAATAGGAATCCTTCGTTTAGTCGTCCAACATTCCTTCTCCCTTCCATTTCGTTGTAACTATGGTCCATCTATTCTCCTTGGTTTTAGAATCACCTCACCTGGCCATGGTCAAATAACATTTAGTTTTCTTAAAACTAAATTCACTTGTTTACCTTAAGCCTTCATCATTTTATGTTAAGGTCGTCAGAAAACCTGACAGTCCACATATAGGTAGGTGGCTACTATCACAAGCAACGTCGCAAGTACTGCGAATGCGCTGCCGACCTTAGTAGGATTAAGGATAAAGGATTAGATAGGGATAGTAGATAGGGACAGACCCTCCACCAACCCATGGTCCTATCGACAGTCAAGTCATACGGGCCGAATCGTGTACAAATTGTTTTTCGTACCTTCAGTCCCCTGTCGTTCTCCCCCTTCTGGGACCGACACACACACACCACAGTTGAGTGACGCGCAGGTCTCGGGCTTCGCTCATTTTTCCTCATCTGTGGGTGCTCCTTCTCTTATGCCATTTGTGCATGAATTTCTCAAGCCTAGCATAGTTCGCCGTCATGGAAACGAGATCCCGGTAGTATACGGCCCCCCCGCTACCTTGTCAGATCCCATCCATCATCTCATTCCGTAGGTCGTCGTACAGAGGACAAGACCACAGGACGTGGTGCAAGTCCTCATCCTCCGTGCCGCACTCACACATATACATACTCTGCTCGCACAGTTTCATATCACACAATCTTCTCCTGAAACATACGTGACCGGTGAGGATAGGATTAGATATGGAAATTAACTCTAGCATCCCTTACTCACTCAAAGACAACAGCACACTTGCTGTTATTTCTCTGTAAGTGGGTGATTACAACCACCAAACAGGCTACCCAAATGACTGCGAAACGCAGTGTTCACTTCCACTAGTTGTCAATTCCAGACCAGAACCAACTATCAAAAGTTGATTTTCCAAATTTTTCCCTGCCGGGAATCGAACTTGGAACCCTCGTGACAGAGCGTTAAGGCCAGTATCCAAACACTCATCCAAAGGGCTAGGTCAAATGAAGAGAATTACTAAAAAATATACCTGTGTAATTTTTATTTGACTGGTAAAGATGCTTGAAATCGATGGCTAACATTTCTTTATTGTACGAGTTCCTATACGAGTATTAAGTTGCTAGTATTGTACTATAGTTACAGTTTATAGTTTGGATTCTTCCTCATATAGTGTGTATTCGGAATCAGTGGCAAAATAAACTACAAGATGTTACTGTAATTTGGTTATCAGATTGTTTGTTATCAGTTTTTTGTTATCAGATTGTCTACGGTTTAGAAAGTGATAATTGTTAGCTGTTCTCCATTTACTTATTAACAAATTAATAAGCTAAGATAAACGCAACAAGTTGACGTACTTATACAAAAACTGAGATAAAATGATAGATCGATTTTTAAATTTGTTATACATACATATATTGCATATTTTATTAGTCGTATCTTCTACAAATCGAATCAAATCAAAATATTTATTTATCAATTAGGTTTCTCCAAGAAACTCTTATGATCGTCATTTCAATTTACCAGTTAAATTTAAATTTACCAGGGTTTCGGAAAAAAGCCAAGATGACGATCCTGAGAAGAAACCCTGAAAGAAACTTAGGATACTATTCTTTTTGTCATCTTTAAAATATAAAATAACAACAATTACAACTACGTATAGCTTATGATGCTTACGTACATTATATTATTATATTATTAAAGGAAAGACAGGGAAAAGAGCATGTATAGAAAAATAGCTTCTTTTGCAGAAATAAAACAATTGTTAGAATAACTCAAGGTAATCACGTAGAAATATTTTGATCTGCTAAACAGTTTCAGTCAGATATTTTAGTATAGGAGTGTGATATCGTCTGTATCGTCAAGCACGTAGAACCACTTTTTTTTTTTTTTGCATAACCTTGTATCTTCCATCAGGAAGTAAGTCTGTGTAGCAGGTAGCACCAATACTGTATCTAACAAGCAAGGTCGACTAAGATTATATTATTGAAACGCATGTGCAAATAATTTAGTGTACACCAGACAGTCAAGTAGAATATATCCAACAACAATTGGTGCTGTTCTTAGACTAATAGTAGTAAGCGGATTCTTGCTACTAAGTGACACTCATAGTAACGACACAGTCTAACCATACTTACGTCATACAGTCAGGCAACGAATGTACTTGCGTAGAGCAACGTTCGGCGAACTCGCTTCAGTTTGCAGGCTCGAACATTGAGCGTTACCCGACTGTATGACGTAAGTATGGTTAGACTGTGGTAAAGTATTGTCAAAGATTGAAATCTTTGTATATTGTCATATGTGCCAATACAGGAACAACAGACAGAGACTAAGAACTGACATTGATATTTGATAATACTTATGTATGGACTTACAACTCTTACAATTATTTAAATATTTATAATCTCCTAATAACACTAAATTTAAAGTGCATGCTGTTATTCACGGAAATTATTATTATTGACAAGTATATATAATTATTCCGACCATATCCATAGATTAAGACTTAATTAACTATCCAAAAATAAATTATATTTATGTTAAAATTATAAAATTATAAAATATCTTCGATTTTTAAACATTTTATGAATATTTTAAGATAATAAGTTTTTCAGCATTGTATATATGTAAATTAAATGGATCATGTTGTCTGAAATGTAAATAAAATAAATAAAATAAATAAATGAAAAATAAAGTGTTTCCAAAATGAGGTATGATTAATTCTAAACTGCTGGTTTCCAAGTTTAACTAGTTAATTTTGTTCCCATTATACCGCCATTATACGGTAACTTAGTGAAAACTTATTTCTTTTATTTATAACTAATTCCTAGTTTAAAGAACAGTCGTTACTTAAACTAATGCACATAACCTATTTAGTTTTAAAGTGCAATCTGCTCACGTCTTAATAACTAACTCTACATTATGTATGCACTGAGGCAACCTATTTTGGAGCAAGTTTGTTCAATATTAGTAAACTTGAGGGTCGCCAATATAACGCAGACTTGAAGGGAACAATTTTAGATAGACCAACACAATTTACACTTTTGCCAAATCGGTTTACTTTGAAACTGAATTTTAGGGAGCTCATTCACGTTATTATAAATATACATTTATTGTAATATATTTTTATAGCTCATAGTACATTGAGAAGTACAGAAAAATATCATGGGAATATACTTATCAGAGAACTATGAAAAAAAAACTCATCGTTTTATACCTTACTAGCTAAACTCGGCCACGCTTCGCTGCGGCCTATACGGCGGCGGCGTGCGCATGGGGCGCGCGGTACTGGACACTGCTTATATATAATACTATTTATCGTAGGGTAATGTTATATAGCCTATAGCCTTCCTCGATATATGGACTATTCAAAACAAAAAGAATTTTTCAATTCGAACCAGTAGTTCCTGAGATTAGCGCGTTCAACCAAACAAACAAACTCTTTAGCTTTATAATGTTAGTATAGTATACTAAGGTCTTATCTGTCAAGATCGCCAGCGCACTTGCCTTTACATGAAAAAACCTACTGTAACAGTGAAGGAATTTATACTAAGAAATCTCATGTCAAATTATTTGTTAAATCATACTAATCCGCATCGATTAGTATGATCTTGTAAAAAGGAGAAACTTGTACATGAGACGTATAACATTATATAGGCTGAAATACAGGAAATCATCAGCCTGTATCAAACTATATACAGGAGATCATTTTATATGTTGATATTCTGGACGAGGTGATGTTATGGTGTATGATTGAGGTCAAGAATGATTAAAAGGGATAGACAGAGTCTGAGCCATGGTCACGTACAATAGGTAAGTGAGTGTACAAGAATTGTCTTTGGTCGTGTAAAGAAAAATGATGGTCTGAAGAAATACTATGGTGCAAATATAAGAGTGAAAGTACGTATGTAATACGTGCAAACTTATTTTTATTGCTATAATAATTTGTTTGTGAGCCATTTTTTTACGATCTATAAAACACGTCGTTTGTACATTGTTTGTTTGTTATGCTCTTACACCTTAACTACCGATCATACCGAAATTTTGCATGCACTTTGTCAGGAATACAGGAAAAATAATAATAATTAAAGAACAAAATTAAAAATTAAAGAACCAAAAATATATGAGCAATAAAGATTAAATAAAATGTTTTAACCCCTAACAAAGAGAGTCGCGGACGAAGTCGCCGGCAAATACTAGTAGATAATTTTCAAGTGTTTATTACACCAGTTAAGACTTACCTCTTGAAAAGTTTTTATAAATTCTTCCTAAAGCAAACGAAAGCCTTGCATATACTTTAATTACAATATTTTTGTTAAAAAAAAAAAACATTTTAAATGTGTAATCCGCCTCCCCACATACTTGTTTTCCCCTGGTGAGGGTGTTAAGAAGCGTCTTTTTACTAAATGTGTAACAAAGACTCACAAAATTTATGGAAGTATCGTAATGTATTGTAAACATGTATGACATACTAAGGAAATGGTTCAGAAAGTCGTTAAAAAGTCATCTGTGTTAAGTACTTTCGTGTACTTTTTATATTTTTATAGTGAAGTTTTGTTTATAAAGAGATAAAAGCCTTTTTTTTTTCATAAACATTTTTTTTTTATAAACTTTATAAGACTCGAAATTAAGAGACTATGACTATGTAATATTACTTACTTATAAAGTTATCAGAATATTAAATTAATTATATAATATCTCATCTTTAAATTATTAATTTCTCAAAATTTGATTTTAATTCTCGATAAATACATTACGGCGGAAAATCACAACTTTATTTGAATGAAATATTCAACGGTATGTCCAAAAGAATTACACCTATGTCCATGGGGTCAGACCACCGGGTGTGCGGACTGTATTTATTCGCAGTAGGCCTGGTAAGGACGGTTATGGTGATGAAGGAGTAGGATGCATATAGTGAATAATATTGCAGGAGGTCCGGGTTCGATTCCTGTCAGGGACAACTTTGGCTAAAAACTTTTCATAGTTGATCTAGAAAGTAGTGGCAAGGCATTACGCAGCCTTTTGGTGAATCCGTCTGGGGGCATTAACAACCTCCTTACAGAAGACCATCGTGAAATAACAGCATGTGTGCTATTGTGTTTCGGTGAGAGAGTTAGGGATGTCAGAGCCCGTCTCCTGTCCCCTTTCTAATCCCATATCTTTATTTCTACTATGGCTGGCAACACACTTAAAGCACCTATGGCGTTGCTTGTGTTACAGGCGATCGGTAGCCATATACCACCAAGTGGACCGTCAGCCTTTCTGTCGACTTTAACAAAAGTAGATTCATGTCAGACATACTTATAATAAGGGTCGGTTAGAATTTCTTAAAGTTATCGGTTCATAGAGTAATTTGTTTCTAAATACTTCTGAAAGAAAAACAGTGATATTAAACTGCTCCCTTGGAAAACTTGAAAGTACCTAAATAAGATCTAACAAATTCAATTACGGTTCTAATTAAAAAAAGTAAAGTGAATAATTAAAAAAACCGCATTAATTAGTAAACTGATTAGTCGAGTTAGGGACGAACCGGAAAGAATTTTTATCGGTCGCCTCGGAAATGGGGAAAAAATGCCAACTTAAGAAGTTCCCCACTTAGCTCACGGTACATTTAACCCGAAGTTTGCGAGGATTTGCAAGAAATTTAAATAAGAAACGAGTAACAAAGCATTCTGTTAAGGCGAAGTTATTGAATTTGCCGGAAATTAGGAGAAAGCGCCGAGAATCTAATCTTTTATAAGCGTTTTTGGTCATTTCTTCGAACCCCGAATTTGTCGGTCCTCTTTACAAGACGTTCTTAATACATAAAAGTGATAATGACTCGCTGTTGGCTATAAAATATTTATAAGTGAGTTGTAGTTGAGTCGACAATATTATCACAATATCTATTTTCATTAATGACTAATTGAACAAATGCTCAGATAGTTATTCAACCTTTCTGAATCTTTAAGACAATTATTATTAAGCATTGGTAAATAGAAGCTTTTCCAGAAGATGATGATAATATATCATATTATCAAATAAAAGTGAGAAAAAAGTAAAAAAAAATTGGTCCGGCTCGAAGTAACCAAAATGGTCACGCCAAAGTATTTAAAATGTCGAATATCTTCGATTGTAAAAAATCGACTGTATTTTTTTTTGTTGGTGATGTGACGTAATCAAAAGGCGAGGAAATGAAGGAAAATCTGTCACCTACCTCGTGAATCACCCGATCCTTGGTCTTCCAGCGGCGAAGATTGCAACGAGCTCGACACACACAGATTCCAGAAGCTCCAGCACTTCACCAGTTCAATGATTACACTCGCGGAGCTAGAAGCGGGACCAATTAGATAAATTACAATACAATAAATTCAGATCGGCGGCGGAATGAGTCCGTACGCGTGTTATATTTACGATGTTTTGCTAAGACTGACTGCGGTTTTTAAAAATGGCCGCTCGCACAGCTTGCGGTAGCGACAGATATATATAGATGGGAATGGTGGGAGTGAGACAGCACATGCCACAGTTAAATATTATATTATATGTGAAACTGAATTTGGAATAAAATAGCCAATACAACTATACTATTAAAGACTAGGTTACTTTAGTATCAGGGCAGTAATGAACGAAGTGTAGGATTGAAATAATATAAAATTAATTTTGTAGCTTAAACAATAATGATTTTATTTCAAACAATAAGTGTGAGGCAGTATTTCTGATAGGTACCGACAAATTGTTAAAGAGATTGTCATATTTTATTTATTTTGACGTTTTTATTTATTTTATTTTATTTTTATTTTATTATTTTTATTTATTTATTCATTTTAGGAAGATTTACAGCCAAACTAATATACTTTAGAGTAATGCAATACATATGACAATGCTTATTACAAATCTTCACCGATAAATGCAAATTCAAAGGAATACACAATATAGGTATTACATAAAATAGTGAGACTAAAGAACAGCATAGTAAAATACAATATCATTACAAGATGCAAGCTACACAGTCAACATCACTGAATACACACTACACAGCTACTAGGCACCAAAGAAGTTGGCAGCAAGTGTTCCTCTTATTGATGCCGTACTGGTGTAGAAGAGGTCAATTTCAGAGGATAACTTATTGAAGTTTCTACACGCACGAATATGAAGAAAGAAAAAATTATGAAAGAATTTTGTCTGTATCTAGTCCTTGCCGAGGGCACATTGAGTAAGGGACACTCCCTCAGACGAAGTGCATTTGTACGCAGGCATATTTTAGATAATAGATCTGGACAGTCAATGCATCCAGTGGCAACATTGACTAGGTAACAGATATCGCTAATATTGCGTCTGATTTCTAATGGTAAGAAATGATAGCGTTGACATCTGTGCTCGTAATTAAGTGATCTCTGTTGAGATTTATAATCAAGATATCGTAAGACCCTCTTCCGGATGTCTTCAATACGAGATTTGTAAACCTCGTATTGGGGATTCCGGACCTGCGAGGCATACTCTAAGTGACTTCTTACATAAGAACAGTATAAAATTTTAATGGCTTTAAGACTTTCAAAACTAGTACATGTCCGCATTATAAATCCTAAGGCTTTCGTAGACTTTGCAACAATACTATCTATATGCTTGTCGAATAAGAGCTGATCGTCAAAGATTACTCCCATATCTCTAACAACTTTAACTTTGGCAATATTTTGGTTATATATTGTATAACCGAGATTTAATGTAGTATTTTTACGTGAGAACGTAACATAGAAACATTTGGATATATTTAAATTAAGTTTATTAAATAAGCAATAAGACTCAAAGCGCAGTAGATCCGCCTGAAGGGCATGGATGTCATTCACTTCATTAATTAATTTTAAGATTATCATATCATCAACAAATAGTAATATTTTAGAATTTAGGAAACATTCATGTATATCGTTAATAAAAATAATAAATAGTAAAGGTCCCAAAAGGGAACCTTGAGGTACTCCCGAAGGAATAGGAGTCCAGCTGGATGAGTAGCCCTGCAACGCCACCGCTTGCACGGCTTATTTCACGGCTTTAGAGAATATCATAAACCAGGCGACCATTGGCTAGCGGTTGATTGTGTTTAAGAGCGAGCTGTCAATGTCAAAGTCACTCTGACGTTGCCAAGCATAATGGTCATTGTTTCGTAAACACTTCATCGTGACGGTCACCTTAGGAACGCCTATCACATCCACAATCCTATGTTTTACTATAATCGCAGTACCTACTCATCTCAACATTCACGTTTACGCGATAATATCCCTTACTTATACGATACTCCCGCGATATCGACCATGTTTCTTAATTTCTATTTATTTTATTTTATTTACAGAAGCATTACAAGTGATATACCTAAGTAAATTTTTAACGGAAATACGAGGGCTGTAATGATATGGAAGTCTTTCGGTAGTGTCCAAATAATAAAATCTTAAATATATTTCAGTACAATTCTTTTATTACTATTTTTACGTTTCAAGATAACATCAATCATTTTATAATTCTATATTCGAATCTAATATTGATACGTGCGTCAGATTATTTTAGGCCATTATCAAATATTCAACCTGCAACAGTTTTAGATCTAGCGACGGACCTCAATTTATTTTCTAATTGTTGGAGCACATATGTCAAACAACCAACAACTAACGATACCGAGTTCAGATCATATAAGGCGTTCAAATCATCTAATAGTCACAACATTAGGTAATTCGTCGTGATTCAAGAAAATAAAAATATTTCATTACATAGAACTAGCCATGTGGTTGTGGATGTCCAACTATAGAACAAATCAATATAATTATTTATATAGTGTTAATGGATATTGTTATATAATTTGTATAATTGTACTAATAATACATATGTATGTATATCTATACTAATATTATAAAGCTGAAGAGTTTGTTTGTTTGAACGCGCTAATCTCGGGAACTACTGGTTCGAATTGCAAAATTCTTTTTGTTTTGAATAGTTCATTTATCGAGGAAGGCTATAGGCTATATAGCATCATGCTACAATAAATAGTATTATATAAGCAGTGTCCAGTACTGCGCGCCCCATGCGCACGCCGCCGCCGTATGGGCCGCAGCGAAGCATGGCCGAGTTCAGCTAGTGTGTAGCATCTACATGCGGAAAAGTAAGTATGACAAATGGCAAAATTTTGATAGAAGTAGGTATAGATGAAACGATTGTACTCTTGCGATTATCATCAAGTAATATGAATGATGATTATCTTACAAATTAGGTGTTTACTGACTAATAAAGTTGATGATTCACTTATTTTTTCATTTTCTATATCAATGATTACATATATTTTACTTTCCATGGAAGCCGCACTCAAAATTCAACTTAGAATATTACTCCAATCATTTCCTTTATGTCTACTACCCTCACTCGCCCTTAATTGTAATCTACCCCAGTGTCTCACCTAGTTTAATTAATTAAAACGAGCTCCGAACGGTAATTGTCTAGCTAAAACCCTAACCTATATCTGCAGTACAATCCTACACACGAGGCTTATCTTCCTAATATATTTTAATGATAACCCCATTGACTTAAATAAGCAGATAGCGTAATGTTGCATCCAATAACATTAGCGTATATTAGAACTTGAGTTAAATCTTTACAGTCCGTAAGTTGCAGTATGTATTAGGTACCGCTAGTTCAATACATTTAAATAATATTCTAAGATATTAATTGAAATCCTAACTAATATTATAAATGTGAAAGTGAGTTTGTTAATTTTTTATTCTTTCGCGCTAGTGATTATAGAAAATAACATAGAGTCATTGACGTATATATTACTAGCCTAAGGACAGGGCCAACTCCTTATTTATTCTTATGGCACCAGCGCCATAAGAATAAATAAGAACACGTGGAACGGAATCTTCTTTGTCCGAGTCCCAAACGCCGCCATTTATATAGCTACTTCCCCCTTCACGTCGTCGTTACGCTCCTCTGTCACCCAGGCTTGTCGCCAGGGTTGTTTACTGTTAAATATTGCTTACGAATAAAGATAATATCGCTAAAATATAAGTTTTTCTTTACATTGAAACCATTATTTTATTCTAGTTTTATAAATATGAGATTTATAAATACTTACCTACATTATTATGTTACTTACCTACAAATATAAAATAAAAACATACAGGCTTACGTCAAACTATTAAATAAGTTTATTCGTGCGAGACGCCCGGCCCTGACAGTCCGACTGAGTATCCCGTTTAACGTGTAGGCTAATATCATGACCTTAAGCGCGTCCGGAGCGGGAGTTTCAGTTCTACGTGTTCTTATGTATTCTTATACCAGCGCATTGGCGCTAAAATCTCAGTTTTGGGCCAGCTAACGGCAGTCGTCCCCACAAGATTGTGGTTGAGAGACTTCTTTTATTAAATTATTATAAAAATGCCTAGTTGCGTAGTAAAACGCTACAAAACTATGATACGAAGGTTAAAAAGTATCATGGATAAGTAATCTTGCTTCCCTTTCGCTGCTGGGTTTCCATGATGGATTTCCCAATGTAAAGGCGGTGGCGCGGCGTGTCGATTCTTGCTTTTTTTTAATGTTAATGTCGGTAGACAGGCTGACGGTCCACTTGATGGTAGGTGGCTACCGTCGCCTATAACACAAGCAACGCCAAAGCTGCTGCATGTGCGCTGCCGACTGCAGTAGGATTAAGGATAAGGGATTAGGATTTAGGGTGCTTGCTTGCTTTATGTATTACTGGTATTACACTCATTTAAAGCTAAATGAATATAGTCTGAATCTGTTAACTATTAAAAATAATGTCACTGTCCCCTTCTGTCTATTTCTTCGCTAACTTTTTCTAAACCACCCAACGAACTTTGATACTCCCCCCCTAGGTGGGCCAGGACCTTGTCGTGGTGGGGGGGCTCACCCTTGGCAATCCGGGCGGTTGCAGGGGTCGGTGCTTCCTCACCGGCCTTTGCTCGACTGACCGGATTGGTTTTGGGGACAAAGAAGGCCCACACGACGTGGGCTCCGAGCGGGCTCCGTTAAACGGAGCTCGTGGCGGAGTCCAATAGAAGAGCTTTTTTTTCCCTACTTGACATTGGCGGACAATGGCCATCTTCAAGATGAGCCGAATCGCCACTTTTAAAAAAAGAAGAAGAAAAACTTTGATACGGCTATTGGAAAATTAACAAACGCTGAAGATTTGTTTATTTATAATTTGCAGAAAAAAGTGTACCAAATACTAATATTGTAGAAAGTCAACTAGGCATTTATTCCCTCAAATTATATTTTACATAGCTATTTTGTAGATTCCAAAATTGCACTTCGCAAGCGTAATGTTCTTGGTTCGCATAATGGCCATATTGGTAGTTAAACAAATTTGGGACAATGCTACTGCATTCGGTACATTAATGTCTATTAGTTGTTGGAAATACAAAATTACAAAATTATCCAATAAGTACCCCAAATAATAACACTATTGTGCTGCTCGACGTTCGACCGATAATTGTATAATAGCAATATCCTTTTTATGTTCTAATAAAACTTGGTGTAGTTACATACGAAAAAGTAGTTAGTTTCAACACCTGAAAAGAAACCATTTAGGCAGCTGAATTTGTGAACAATCGAATGCCTTATTTGTGCTTCATGCCTTATTTCCATGTGATCACAAGACGTCTCATCAATTGAGGACCGTGTATTTCACATGCACAGACAAATCCACGCGATGCGTATAATTTGCTCAGTCGACAGGAGCAAACTGCATTTGCCGTGCACCAAATATTTGTAACCCTGTAAGTCGTGAGATATGATATTTTACTAGTAGGATTGGCAACGATCCGATCAACATTTGTTCCATCTATTGGGATTTCCAGTTGATTCAATGCCGTTTTCAGCCGCTAATGTCTCGAAACTTCACCAGTGTTGGCAAACGTTGTGGTTTTATTGAATAAAATTTAGATATTTTTTACGATGTGTGATGAGTTTTTTTTATTTCTTGTTCGTCCACTATCAATTGCGGCTCTTAATACAATTATCTCTAGACTACTATAACTAAAATTTTACATTGTTGCCTAAGGACTCAGCTCCTACGAGAAGAGAATGACTGGGGTCATTATAGTTTTGTATAATATTTACTATACTATATTCTATTACAGTCTTTTTTTTTCTTCTATGCAAAATTAACTATTTTTATTTACGTAATATGTCTTACATCGATAGCGTTCAATCGCAAAACAATATCCTCCAGTTTTTTTTTTTGTTTTTTTTTTTTCAGGAATAACATTATGCCATCAGCAAAAGTCTGGATGCGAACTTCCCGGCTTAATCCCAATTCATTCAACAGCGGTCACAGACAGAGCCCAGTATGCAGCCTCTGTATGTTTTTGCCTTAAATGTTGCACCAACGTATGTGATCTGATAGATCCTCTTGGTATGACAGTTGGTCACCATACCGAGCAATGCTCGATCCACCTTTTTGGCGATTAGCTCCTTTATTTTCGCCGGCCACCAGGAACCATCAAAGGCTCCCTGAATATCAAGGGATACTACTTCTGTTATGTGTTTGCTACGGACAGCCGTTGTTATAATTTGTGGGGTGAATCCGTATCGTTGGTTGTTCAGTTTTCTTTCTGAAGCTGCCTGTATTCTTGTGGTTATAAGTTTTTCAAGCGTCTTCGCAAGAACAGGCAGCTATCCAAGGTGTGGAGTAGTCTTCTCGTCCCGGTTTTGGTGTGACTTTTATGACTGCTTATGCTTCCAGACCTCCGGGAAATTGGCATTTCTGAGGCAGCGGTACAAATTTCAAGCAGGACGCTTGGTGCCGTCAGAAATGCCCTATAGCAGATGTCAGATGTGGGCCATCCAGGCCAGGGGCTTTCTTTGGGCTCATTTTACGGTCAACGGTAAGATTAATGCGGTGATCCACAAGAACAGCCGATTTGGCCGGACGAGGGGAGGCAGGTGTCTGGACCACTTGAAATCAAGCAGCCGCGACACGACTTAGCAAACCTATATGATGCGCTAAATTAACCACAGATAAATATCAATCACTAATGGCCTTTATTTTGATAATGACAGTTTTGTACGCAATTTACATTGACGTCTAATGTCCACACACACCCAAACAGGGGTCACGACCCAACTGACTTATTGTAGAATTTGTAGAGGTCTTATTGTATTGGTTATTTTTTTTTATTGTAATATCTTCAAAAATACTAAAGATTTATGTAATGTATGCGGTATGAAAGTTCAGCTAGATATTAGACATGTTTTTCTGATTAGCTAGACAGTGGCACAGGTCGATAGTAACTCCTGTGATGTCATTTTTAGTACCAATTAAAGAGGTAATTGAGCCTCAAAGAACTCACGCAAAAACCCATTATCTCGGCAATCTTCAGGCTGAAGATGTAAGAATTTCTTTTATGGTGGTTTTTTAGCGAGCCACGACCCTGTTGACCATTAGTCAAACTCTGTCTGAACATTAGAAATACATGGAATGAGGGCCGAATTTTGTTTATAAATTAACCAAATTCGGGCGGTATGCCCAAAAATCAAGCGGTTTGCTTAACTCGGTCCCTGTACGTAATTTCGGTCCCCCTGGTCCAAAAAGTTGGTGAGTGGTACGGTAAGTGAACACATAATACACAAGAGGAAGAAAGGGCGTGCATTTGATGCAATTTTCACAATGATCGGAGAACTTTAATTATTTTTAATGATTTTTGAACATGTTGCGCACTTTTTGGTGATGTTAACAGTGGTAGGGGATACTCGATGCATGATGGTTCATATTTCCAAAACTAATAGTGTCGCAGAGGAGGTACAGAGCACACAGGATCTGACGGATCAGGTTTACGGTCCACTCGATGGTAGACATGTGACCACCCGTCTCTTAGTAACAAAAGCAACTCCATAGTACTGCAAGTGCAGTACTGAACTTAAAAGCATAGGTACCTAATGGATAACATATTAAGAGGGGATAGAAAAACACAACAGCACGCATTTCAAGGTGGTCTTCTGTAAAGCGTTGGTTACTGCCACCAGACGGGCTGACCTATTTATGACTGCGAAACGCAGTGTAACCTGCCACGACTATTATATTTTTCCTATTTCCAAATTTTAAGTAAAAGTGAAATAGAAATAAAAATGTTCTTTGAACGGTTAGGCACATGTAGATCAGGAAAAATTCCTGGACTAATAGCATATTTCGTACACGGTTGAAAATATCATCCAACTTCGTTTCATATGGAGCGGAAAGCTTTCACTCTAAAAAATAAACAAGTCAGCGCTAAGACGCTGGGTCATAAAGCCACAACCTTGCTTAAGTAAATTTTCTGCTTGATCCATGTGCTCATTCTCAATAGTTGCTTCCAACGGTTGACGACAGAACCTTTCAATATCGCTTAATGACAGATTAATATTTTCTGTGGACACGAAACAGTAATTATCTATGTTTTCGAGTTGACATGACAGGAAAATGTTTTGATTGTTGACAATTATTATAATAGAGGTTCCACATGCGTGCTTTGATCAAATACATATATTGATAACAACTAACATTGCTTTTGTAGTATATTTGACCCCTTAAAGCAATACTTACTACCACCATTCATTATTGACCTAAATTTCTTTCATAGAACAAAGAGAATTAAGTATATATATATATATATATATAAACATATTACAAAATTAAGTTACTGTCCGCCTCTATCTCTAAAGATATCTAAAAAGGTAAAAAAATATATCTAAAAAGATATCTATTCTCTAAAGATATCTGTTTCTCCGCTAACTTCTTCTAAACCAAATAACGTTTTTTGATAAGGTTTTCACTAAACCCTTAAGGTATTTTGATAAGATTTTCACGATAAACGAAGAAGGTTTGTGTATACAATATGTAGAAGTAAATGGATCGGTCCACTGGTATATAATAAAAAAAAGGAAAAAATAACATGCAAGGTTATTATGTTTTTGTAACCAGCTGAAGGAACTTATAATCAGTGGCGTAACAATGGGATGACAAAACGAGCAAAATGCCACGGGACCCTGGACGGAGGGGGGACCTCGGTTCGAGAGCCCGTTATTATAAAATTTAAAAAAATACTAACTTTACATTTAATTAATTTCAGTAAGGTTCTATTTTTTATGTAAGAGAGGCTCTGCAGAAAATATTTGATTGATTATGAAAATGTGTTGTCTGTGACGTAGTTTTTCTTTCTATATCGTCGTAGTTTTCATTTTATCGGAACAATTTATTATAAAATTGTTTATAAAAATGAAACTACAACCATTATAACGTCAAGCTTACAGCCTGAGACGGTATAGTTTCGCCACTACTTATATTCAAGAAACAAAAATAATGAATCCTTATTTACAATCAATAAAGTCATGAGAAAAGCCCGCTTCTTGCTTTTCAAATAACCGCACGGAGTTTTACAATTTCTTTCTGAATAATGGGGGGCCAATTAAAACTTTAATATGAATTTTGTTTAACGTAACGTATATATAACATTTATTAGGCACATAAATGCGCTATTTATTATATTTTATTGTTTTCTGTTCTTTGTATATACAATTATAGAGACATACTCTATAACCAGCTGAGCCAGCAACTTCGTACGCATGGTATTCGGTATAGCGCGCAAATTTTTGTTTGTAAACCGATTGAAATGAAACAAACACTAATTGTTACGGGGAGCTTGCTACAATACATCTGTGAAAACCGCATTCAAATCGGTTAAACCGTTTCTGAGATTAACCTGCTCAAACACTCAGACAAACAGACAAAAATTCTAAAAACTACTTTTTTGACTTCGGTAAGTACAACGTGTATAAATTGTTTTTTTGAAAAAAATATTTAATGTGCAGACACGGATCGTTTACGATTTAATTATATGTATAGATATATACTAAACGCAAAAGGATATAAAAAAAGTTCCAAATTTTTAGGTGATTTTCAACAGGCTGTAACTTCGAAGAAAATGATCGTACAGAGCTCATTAAAAAAGGAAATTGTAGCTTCAAGTTTCTAGTTTTTGAATCCAAGCTTTAAATTTTTTTCTCGTTAACGATTTATGAGTAATAGTCAGATAATCAACGATAAAAAAAAATTTCAAAATTTTTCTCGCCTTGAAAATGGTGTAAAAGCGGTAATAATTTTTTTATTGTAATGGCACAATAAAGATCTTTCAGAGAAATTAATTCCCTACAACTGACCTCCTCATGAGCTCTGTACAATGATTTGTAACTGAGTTATCGTCAATCAAAGCGAATAAGATCTTTTTGACTTGGACAATCGATTACTCGGGCAACAATGGTCGTACAAAAAATTAAAGTAGGGTTTTGTAAACTGCAAAATATTCCCTACAAGTTGCTTAAATTTGATTATGATAAAAAAAAATTTACAAACCGAAAATGTTGGCCGAAGAAAAGGTAAAAAACTGTAAATTTAAGGATATTTGGATAACTTGCAATAAAATAATGCAGATACGAAAAATCTTTTCTATAGATTTTCAACCTCAATGTGTCCTGAAAAAACCCTGAAAGTTTCAAAGTGCTGCGATTTATTTTTCTTAGTGTCCGGAATGTTTCAAGTTATCGTTTTTGCTGAAAATCAAGATAACGGGCAATTATTCATTTTTTCCCTTAGTTTGAGTTTAAATGGTTTTTTTTTAGCAATAATCCATATTTTTTTCATCGGGGGGGAACTCCCCGATGAAACTCAAACTAAAACTAAGGGAAAAAAAAATGAAAAATTGCCCGTTATCTTGATGTTCAGCAAAAACGATAATTTTAAACATTCCGGACACTAAGAAAAATAAATCGCAGCACCTTGAAACTTTCAGGGTTTTTTCAGGACACATTGAGGTTGAAAAGCTATAGAAAAGCTTTTTCGTATCTGCATTATTTGCAAAGTTATTGCAAATTATCCAAATATCCTTAAATTTACAGTTTTTTACCTTTTCTTCGGCCAACATTTTCGGTTTGTAAAAATTTTTTTTATCATAATCCAATTTAAGCACCTTGTAGAGAATATTTTGCAGTTTACAAAACCCTACTTTATTTTTCTGTACGATCATTATTGCCCGAGTAATCGATTGTCAAAGTCAAAAATATCTTTTTCGCTTTGATTGACGATAACTCAGTTACAAATCATTGTACAGAGCTCATGAGGAGGTCAAGTTGTAGGGAATTAAATTCTCTAAAAGATCTTTACTGTGCCATTACAATAAAAAAATTATTACGACTTTTACACCATTTTCAAGACGAGAAAAATTTTGAATTTTTTTTTTATCGTTGATTATCTGACTATTACTCATAAATCGCTAACGAGAAAAAAATTTAAGGTTGAACTAGTCGGCGGCTCGAACTCATCGGTGCGCGTGGCTGAAATGCTTCCTGTCTCACACAGCAAACTGAGCGAAAGGGAAAGACTCATAGAAGAGCAGTTAGAACATAGCGCGCACACATTAGTTAGACCGTATTGTAACGACTTAGGCAACGCACACATGCGAGGTCTCGTCGAACGCGGACGTTGCGACTGCTGCGAGGCTTGTTACAATGTACATCTCTAATTATTGTAGTAGGGTTAAAAAATTGGGATAGGATTTGATTTTCTTGATTAGGAAGTAAAATAAAATAAAAAAATTCTATTCATGTTTATTTATTTTACTAACATTGGTATAACATAAAAATTATACAAACATAAAAAGTCTGAATTAGCACAAATAGAGTTATTACGACTTTACCGGGATAAAAAATATTCCTTGCGCTATCCTAAGATATAATAATTATTATACTGTATTGATTTGACGTGATTGAGTAACAAAAACCTATACAAACATCATCACAAACTTTCGCGTTTACAATTACTATGATATGCGTGTTATTGGTGCTAAATTGACAGGACTAAAACCTTGTTGGCATCTTTGTCTCAGGCGTGGAATCGACAAAATGGAAGGGTGGAACGGGGTGAAAATATTATATTATATCTAAAGTGGTATTTCACGGTTTTTCGCGATTTACAACGAAAGTTGACCTCCTATCGAAAAAAGTGGACAAGCAAAGTTGTTGATAATAATAAGATCTAGGTACAACTTTTATAAGTGACATTTTTTCACAAATTCAAGTTTACCGGGAAATTCGGAAAAACCGATATTTTTTTCTCGTTTAATATATTATTATTTTTTACGAAATTTGGTGAAAACATAACTTATTCTGTTTCAAGTAAGCTGTAATTTTTTTGTAGCGAAATACAGATTTTTCCTTATTTGTTGTCAAATTCCGAAAAAACGACATCATTTTCAACTGAAAAGTTTCATCTGTAAAATTTGTCTTTTCAATCTTGCCAGCCGCCACTTTTTCCGTTGAATCGTCTACTTTTAGATTATGTAATAAAAGAGTAGCACTACTATGGAAAGGTCATTGGGCACCTAGTATGAAAACTATACCCACGGCGTACAGACATACAATATAGCAATATGTATAGATAATATTTACGATACTATAAGATTATTACTGTAGATCAAGGGAAACATAAAAAAATGTATGTTTTATTTTTTTAATACGTGTATTCACCCAATTAAAAGGCATATTAATAAGAAAGAAACACAAAAATAAAACAGTTATTATTTTTTTAAGTTTTATTCGACTTCATCAATGTATGGGTACAGTAATATCACAGTCTAACCATACACGTCATACAGTCAGGCAACGAATGTAATTGCGTAGAGCAACGTTCGGCGAACTCGCTTCAGTTTGCAGGCTCGAACATTGAGCGTTGCTCGACTGTATGACGTAAGTATGTATGGTTAGACTGTGGTAATATCATCCAAAAAAGCCCCAAGTGCATCTGTTTGCTCCTGATGTCTTGCACAGGATAAAAAATAAACATGTGCACAGCTTCCAACGGTGCGTCGACCATGGATGTAGGAGCAATAGTATCCTTCGACACCTTCTCTGCCATGTACGAGTATTGTAGGGTTGACCAATATATAGGTATAATATAATATTTTCTAATCGTGATTGAATTTTACCTCTGATTTATATTTTATTATCAATTAATTCTTGATGGCGATATAATTCCAAGATGTACAAACCATTCCAGTCATGACAGTATGATCGCGCAATTTTTAAATGATTTGTCGCCCTCTCTTGTTTGGTGTGTCATAGATACATGTACATATTATATTTTTCTTGCCATTTAAAAACTGTTTTAGGTAGAGAAAAACCCAACCTTCATTAACCTATAACTATATAATCCCATGAATTTTCAATGAAATGTAAATATAAAATGATAGGTGGCTTTACAATTTAAAAATAATTTAGTTTCTGTACACAAACTTTCATAAACCGGGTCAGATTCTGCCCAATGACCTTTTCTCCAGAAAACGCGAAAAAATGAAAAAACTGATTTTCAAAAATCTATTTTAAAATTTTTCTTCTAAACTCAAATTTATTTATTAAAATTATTGAAATTTAAAGTTGAAACCTTTCGAGAATATTAATTTCATGTTACCTTAATAGATACAAAGAATAAACAAGGACATTAATAAGGATTTGATTATATTAAAAAGGCGAAGTGAGGTGCACTTTTGGGGGTAAAAATGGATTCTCATGATTTGCGGCGAAAATTAACCTACTACAAAAAAAGTTCTAAAATGAAAGAGAAAAGTTGTAAAATGAGTTTAGAAAAAAAATTAAAAAATTGATTTTTGACAATCTGTGTTTTCATTTTTTCGCGATTTCTGGAAAAATATTCCATAGCAGAGCTACTCTTTTATTACATAATCTAAAAGTAGACGATTCAACGGAAAAAAAAATGGCGATGAAAAGACGAATTTTACCGGTGAAACTTTTCAGTTGAAAATGAGGTTGTTTTTTCGGAATTTGTTGAAAAAAAAGGAAGAATCTGTATTTCGCTACAAAAAAATTACAGCTTACTTGAAACATAATAAGTTATATTTCCACCAAATTTCGTAAAAAAAAAAAAAAAAAAATTTTGCGTGAGAAAAAAAAATAAAAACGAAATTTGAGGTTATGTGGAAAAATGTTACATACAAAAGTTGTGGATCTTTTTATTATGAACAGATTTGCCATTTGACTTTTTTCGATAGGAGGTCAACTTTCGTTGCAAATCGCGAAAAACCGTGAAATACCACTTTCAACTCCTAAAAGTTCACCCCGTTTCACCCTTCTCCATTTTGTCGACTTCAAATTATTTTTCTCGTCATTCAAACAATATTTTGCTCCTCTTCCAAGGTCTCATGTGGTTAATTTTTTTTTCATAAAAATGCATCAGCATGTTACCCGCAGATAGCAAGAGTAATTGTACAATTATTATATAATAATATCTATACAGGGTGGTAATTTGAGATGGGTCAGTAAGGGCAGCTACCTAAACCATTGTAGCTAGAACAAAACACTCTTAGGAGACTATCCATTATTTTAATAGTTATTTCCATCGGCATTCAAAGATTTTGGAAAAATGGTACAGTCAGCGAGAAAAAGGTCAATTTTCACGTTTTGTTTTTATAATGCCAATCGATTCTGTTACTTATAAGGATCAATTGACCCTATGGGACCACCTGAGGTTAGAGTACTAGAAACGTCAAAAAACTCAAAAAACTACTTCCATACATTTCTTACAGAATGAGATTGAAAAATAAGTTCAAACATTGTTTTTAATTAAAAAAGGCGGCAATCACTACAATGGAAACTGGCTAGGCAATGTTTATTTTAAATTAATTTGAATTTGGAAGGAAAACATTGTTTTAGAAACAAATGTTATTTATTATTATTCTTGCATGTCAGCTAAATTGTGAAAATATTGATTCATTTAGATCGCATAGATTTATTAGAAGCTTATTTTATAAATAATATCAACTGCCATGGAATGATATAAGATTAAATACCCTATACCCTATATCAAAAGTTATAAAAAATCTCCTAAATATTCTTGTAGAGTGTAGCTCCTTTAAGAGAAATCCTTACGACAACAATGATCTTGATAAAAAATAGCGGTTGCAATTTTAACACTCGGTCGTTAGAAGCTTTGAAGTCGCTGCCGAAGTTGGCATTTCCCATAACCAAGTTTTAAAGATATGGAAAAAGTACAAATACAAATGCTGTCGTTGTGGTCGTTGAGACCTCTTGATATTTTTTTTGGTATATCTCAAAAATGGAATTTACAAGAAAAATTAGGTACATTACAGTTCAAGAATTGTCACTACAACGGTGTATGGAGTTAACGCAAACAAAATATCAGCGGTTACACGCTCATTGCAGAAACCGTCCAAACGGCAAACAAATAGAGCAACTACTATCGTAGATTTATTACTTACGATCTTTACTTGTTTTTAAAGATTGGCAATTGTAGTGATTGCCGCCTTTTTTAATTAAAAACAATATTTGAACTTATTTTTCAATCTCATTCCGTAAGAAATGTATGGCAGTAGATTTTTGAGATTTTTGACGTTTCTAGTACTCTAAGCTCAGGTGGTCCCGTAGGGTCAATTGATCCTTATAAGTAACAGAATCGATTGGCATTATAAAAACAAAACGTGAAAATTGACCTTTTTCCCGCTGACTGTACCATTTTTTCAAAATCTTTGAATGCCGATGGGAATAACTATTAAAATTATGGATAGTCTCCTAAGAGTGTTTTGTTCTAGCTACAAAGGTTTAGGTAGCTGCCCTTACTGACCCATCTCAAATTACCACCCTGTATAATAATTGTTAATTCTAACAATATTATAAATACGAAATTTTGTGTGTGTGGGAGAGTATTTTTGATACTAGCTGCGCCCCACGGTGTTACCCGCAGACAACAATAGTAATTGTACAATTATTATATAATAATATCTATATAATAATTGTTAATTCTAACAATATTATAAATACGAAAGTTTGTGTGTGTGAGAGTATTTTTGATACTAGCTGCGCCCCACGGTGTTACCCGCAGATAACAAAAGTAATTGTACAATTATTATATAGTCTACATAATAATTGTTAATTCTAATTCTAACAATATTATAAACTAGTAGGTTGCTCGATGCTGCGGGCTGCTAGCAGCCCGTAGAGGGTTCTCGCAACCAGGGTAGGTTGCTCGATGCCGCGGGCTGCAAGCAGCCCGCGGAGGGTTATCGCAAGCAAGACGGATAATGCCATCCATTTCGTCAAAAGTAGCGATTTTTTAAGGAAGGGGGGTCAATGGGGGAGGTGGTGTAAGGATAGTGGTCCCAACCGATGGACCTCGGGGAGAAATGGTTATGCGCCAAAGACACGATATCACTATTCCCTATGGTTGTGGAGCTACGGGGATTGGAAATTTCAAAAAAGTTGTATGGAGTGTAAAAAACATGTATTCCACGATTTGGTAACCCCCGATGACCCTCTGTGAAATTCCGTAAACCCCGCCCCTCTGTCGCTCATAGTTTCCGAGATCCCTTCGCCGACTTTTCACCAGGTCGAGGTAGCGAGGTCTCCGATTTAATTTGTCGATAAACTGTAGCTTGCGAGGAAACCGTGGATCTATTAGCTCCGGTAGAAGATATTCCATATAAATTTCAATGCAGTTTGGTGTCCAGACAACAAAATAGCAAAATTTTTATTTGGTTATTTTTAGTTGGCCTTGTACTTGGAAATAATAATTATGCGTTTTTTAGTCTAACTATCGAAAGTTTGGATGCAATTTTTTTATTTTATTATTATTGTTAGCGCAATAAAGTCTACCTACATTGAAGTATAATGTACTACCTAGCGCACAATGACTCTAGTCTAGCGCAATATACCTACGCAGTACACAGCACGCGCAACGTAACTAAATATCATTGAGTTGAGACTGACTGTCTCGCTGAGCTCAAGCCAAGCCACAAGCTCAAGTGAGCTCCCCGGCCACCACCGCCGCTCCCGCGTATGTGCCTCCCCTCCGCTACCCGCGGGGGAAGAACATTTGAGTGAAATGCACAATGATTCGTACCAAAAATGAGCACGGAAAAAAATATAAACCGACCCTTAGGAAAAAGATTTTGTTGACAAAACTACTGCATGTATCTTTTTAGTGTAAAGTTATTTTAACTCTTGAATAACTGAGCAATGTCGGTGCGAAAAGTATTTTGGAGTTTTTTTACTACTAGAGTGACTTATTAACCCTCAAAGTTGCGTGAAAATTTGTGTTAAAATGTGGATTTTTCAAGGATTCTATCTATTAAATTAATGCTTTTTTAACTAGTTTGTTGAGCATTGAACCTAGTTTACGACAAGATAAATCGATATCATGCTTACTTTTGTAAATTAAACATAAAACAGAGGAGTAGTAAACTTCCTACGTTTGTATGGAGGAAAAGCCGACTAGTTCAACCTTAAAGCTTGGATTCAAAAACTAGAAACTTGAAGCTACAATTTTTTAATGAGCTCTGTACGACCATTTTCTTCGAAGTTACAGCCTGTTGAAAATCACCTAAAAATTTGGAACTTTTTATATATCCTTTAATTGTTGCGTTTAGTGTAGATAGTACGTATCTTATTTTGTGAATTTATGATATATTGTGTAATTTAATAAAGTCAGTAACTGTCTTCTAGCCTTCTACTAAAGGGTCTAACTGAAAACCATCGTTATGGCTCCTTGCTAAGCCGGTTATCTTTTCGACTTGATCGAATTCTTGTTTCTGTTTTGTAATCTTTTTGCGTTAAGCCAAATAAATGTATTCTAGTCCATTATATGTGAACTCGTTTAGTATTGGACATGGAAAAATTATAATTTAAATTCTAGATATTATACCTCACAAACTACCTACATAAATTTTTAATTAGTAATTTTATTTTTTATTTTTACTACTCTCTAGATTCCATTTCAGTACTCATTTATTTATTACCCTGCTAATATCATAAATATTAAAGTTTGTGGGGATGTTATTAAGTTAGTTTTCCCAAACATGCTATAATTTATAAAGATACGCTGACAAAGTCATATTTTATAATGAAAAGATACATTAATATAATATAATCTTCACTCTTTGTTCAATTTAAAAAAGAAATATTAACAAAAGCTCTACTGATCTTTTGAAATTATCACATTTACGTGATTCAAGTCTAGTTAAGATTCGTATAAAATATAAGCCTCCTATAAAAATACTTGGATGGGCAATTCTCTCGATTTGCGGGAATACACAGACAGATATAAATCTCTTTTTATTACTTCTTTTATAACGTTACTTACAATATGTTTCAGCTATAAAAAGTGAAGATTATGAAGCACTATAGCCCCTTAAAAATGGAGTAGCTATGTTTCTTCATAACAAATAATTTGAAATGGTTAATAAAAAAGTAATTTAAGTAATTATGATATTATTTTTATTAATGTTTCAGAACTACAACGTTCTAGGAGAGCTCGTAGTTTGCATTGTTATGTGTGCTTACGGATTTAAAAACTGACATTGAAAAAATTTAAATAGCAACTTTAACAAGCATAAGTGTTTTTCTAATGGTAGAAATTTGACCAGTGAGCAGTGGTCTGTGCCAGAACACTACAGTGCAGTGGGAAAAAAACACTGAGTGTGTTTTAGATAAATAAAATAAATAAATAAATATTTATTAGCACAAACACTCTACATTTACAGAATCTTAATTCATTTACAACAATTACAGTACAAGTATATTCTACCCGATAAAGAAATACAAAATAGCCTATTATATGTCCCCACTACAGGGACACAGGCCTATACGTGCTTATACTCTCAATAAGGACGTATAGGTTATATGATCACCCACGCTTTTCCAGTGCGAGTTGGTGGATTTCACATTCACTGCTCTTAAGGTTTTTTCGCGTCTTTTCCGCTGCGCCACCGACGAGCCAGGAATGCAAATATTTGTATTTAATTGTTTTAATCTATCATATTTTTTTAAATTTTTGGTATAACTAACATGCTCTAGGGTAATATATAAATAAATGTGTTTTATTATATAAAAGTCTAGTATACATTCTGTCAAGGTTCTTTAGGACCTTTAAATTTAGGATCCTGCAATTCCTTTATATTATTGGGTAGTTTTATTGTATGCTTTAATTGCCATAACATAAACATTTCTATTTTATAATTCCAATCTACATTTTGGTCTTTGCAATAAATTACTTTGCCCAGTTATTTTGGACCCTTTTTCGCTATTTTTGACAAAATAATTTAATATTTTTTAACAAATACACTGTACACCACCTTACAGTAACCTACAGTACCTGGCGGCAGTAACCACCACTTAAGGGGGAGACAAACCCTAAATACTAAAAATATCCATTGCTTAATGAAGATGTTACAAGAAATGGACAAGACAATTGCTTTGAAAAAAATATACATTATATTTAAACATGTGAAGAACCAATTGTATTAATTAGAATTTTCGTTAAAGTAAGAAAAACTCCACAAAAAAAGTTAGAACACAAGAAGAATTTTACTTTTATTGAAAATTCTCTCGAAAACGGCTTATTGCGCGCATATGAATCCTGTACCTATTAATAAGTTAATATCAGATTAAAAAATTGTATTAATAATTTTTTTTATTTTGTGTATTGTTCTAATGGTAAAAACAAAAAAACACCATTTCTAGGCCTGTTGAATTGTCTCCGCCGCCAGCGAGTTCTATAGTAAATGTCATTTGCCTCAGTGAAGCCCTTAACAGAATACCACCGTGGAATAACAGCATATACGTGCTATTGTTTTTCGGTGAGTGAGTAAGGGATGCCAATCCCTTATCCCTTATCCAATGTTACTGAAGCCGGCAGCGCACTTGCAGCAGCTGTGGCGTCGCTTGTGTTATAGGCGACGGTAGCCACCTACCATCAAGTGGACCGTCAGACTGTCTGTCGACCAAATTGATGGTCTCGTGAGGGCAGAGATCAATTGTGTTGGCGTTCAATGTCCAACAATAGATGCTTATGGGTTGATAATGATTATATAAGGACAAAGTTAAGGTTTTGTATTAAAATAATAAAATATATTAATTACTATATGAGTCCGCAACTTCTTACGCGTGGTATTCGGTATAGCGCGTAACTTTTTTAAACCGATTGGAATGAAATAAACACTAAATGTTACAGAAAGTTTGCTACATCATCAGTGAAAACCGCATTCAAATTGGTTGAGCGTTTCTGAGATTAGCGTGCACAGACTTATAGACAGACAACAATTCTAATTTATTTTTGACCTCGGTAACATAAAGTAAAACGTTTCAAATTATTTCTTTGAAAAAATATTTAATGTACAGACGCCGCTCGTTTATGATTTTATTATATGTATATATACTAGGTATATAGATTGAGAGTTTTCTATTGAAATAGGTAATAATAATTAAAATTAAGTCAAAAAATTGCCATGGTTTATTATTATATTACACAATGTATGATTACATCAAGTTGATATAAAAGATTTGTCATTTTATAATATATAATTTATGCGTTTTAACAAAATCTACTCCTTTACTAATAGCAAAATGTGTATAGGACATTCTTTTATTCAAATCATGATTGTACCCAGTAAAATATTTACACAAAATAAAATATTTTTAATTCCATTTCTATAGCACTTGCTGTAACTTCCCTGGTATTGAGTATGATTATAACCATGTTATTTTCTTATTGTGATCGTGCTTTTAGTACAAATCTGGTCTCTCAATGTATTAAGTGGCCACATAGAGCGATGTAGGTACGTATAAAAGGCCAGAATTATCCGAACATCACACAAAGGCGTAATCCATACTCGTGCCTGTTAAAGCAATCCTCTTATCTCTGACCCTCGTACTTTTTATTTACTCACTATTAAGAAAGGAGAACATCAAACAATGGCCAAATAAAAAGATAAATAAAAAAAAACAATATTTTTGCTTATACATAAAAAAGATATTAATATGTATTTCAACATGCACCAAATTATAAAATTAAAATTAATTCAAATTGATGCAGGTAATTATCTAAGGTACAAAATAGCAAAATAAACTAAATTAATAAATAAAAAATGATTTTTTTTTTAAACTTTTTAAATTGCACCGCAGAGCAATTAATTGACTTGACTTGAGCACTTGACAAATAATTCGATTTCCTTTTAATCGTTAATCGTTATTAGGTTAGAAAAATATTACAATAGTTATGTACTGTGTTTTTCAGATTAATTGAATAAAATAGACATTGTATTGTAAGTATAAGCTGTAGATTGGTTTCGAAAAAATATCAGAAACTATATTTATGAGGAATCGGCTTAATTACAATGATGTATTTTCAACGATTTCAACGAATATATGACTTTCAGGCAAACAGCATTTACATACATAAAGGGTAGTTAATACTAGATGAAGATGGTTTCATGAGCTCTGAAATAGTTTTATCTCGTACTGATACACAATAACATACATAGTTATTAGTATTAAAAGAAAATTATTACAAACTAGCTGGAACCCGCGACTTCGTCTGCGTTGACAAATGAAAAATATAATGTCTTTATCGCTGTGACGAAAGTGGCTACCAATTTTTTATATATTTAGACGATCCTTCAGGAATCTATAATTTGCCGAGATAAAAGTATCCTATATGTTAATCCAGGTAACAAACTATCTGTATGTCAAATTTCATCGAAATCCGTTTAGTAGTTTTTACGCGAAAGAGTAACAAATACCCATACCAACTTTCGCATTAAAAATCCAATCATAAATTGCAAATGCTTTCATTGCCTGGTGTAATTTATAATTTACGAGTGGTATTTTCTTTTAATTATTTTATTATAGATATATGTATTTTTATTGCACTAATTATTTGTTTTTTTTTTTGTTTTTTTTTATGTCAGACAGGCTGACGGTCCACTTGATGGTAGGTGGCTACCGTCGCCTATAACACAAGCAACGCCAAAGCTGCTGCAAGTGCGCTGCCAACTGCAGTAGGATTCAGGATAGGGGATTAAGAGTGGATAGGGAAATGGGCCCTGGCATCCCTCACTCACTCACCGAAACACAACAGCACACGTGCTGTTATTTCACGGTGGTCTTCTGTAAGGGGGTGGTTACTGCCGCCAGACGGGCTGCCCAAATGATTGCGAAACGCAGTGTGCCCTGCCACTACTTACTTACTTACTTACTTACTTACTTACTTACTTGTATATTAGATTAGCGACAAATTTTAGGTTTTTATATTAGACTAGCGGCCTGCCCCCCGCTTCGCACGGATTTTTTTTCTGCAAATTATATGCAGAAGCCTTTCTCGGTTAACACTCTTTCCATTAATGAAACTTCTCCTTATAATGAAAATTATAATTATAATAATTAATTAACTAATAATTATTAATTCTATTTATACTTACCTATAATTCGTTATATTTGAAATTTATCAAAGAAATCAATATTATGATCAAATTTTAATTATAAATTTATTGGCACATGATTTTTTGCTTTTATTTTATTTAATGTTTCCTAATATACTATGATTCTATCCAATAAATATTATAAATTCTCTAGTGGAATAGAAAGGCTAACCTAAGTTCATTTCATCCATTTAAGCCTAAATTCAACCTCATCAATTTTCATCTTCATTCGATTTCTACGCCCATGTAACAAGCAAAAACTTTTATATCAATGGATTACAATAGATTAAATATTAACATATTGCACATGACACACAAGACTACGAACCTCTCCACTGGGAGGAGTTAGCCTACTGCGGGTTACCAATAATCATTGGTTACTTCACTCAGTATCCGTGGTCAGATCGGTTTGTTAGATCAATCTGACCACGGCCACTGTTTAGTGTCCCTGGTCAGACTAATTAAATTACAATGTCCGTAGTTAGACTGGTGAATGTAGTCAGTTCGGTTATCCTTGGCTAGATGTATTAAATAAATGAAAATGCCACAGGCGACACCTCTATATTTTGTTTCTTATTAACTCGTTTTCCTAATATATATTAAACCTATTAATGACCTAATAGTAAACGGTTTGAAAAATTATTATCTGCGATCAATGCTTTCATAGTCTCTCCAAAAAAAGTTCCACAGATATTTGTCCGTTAATTAAAAGCATTTGTTTATTCATTATGACATCGTCCTTGTCAATTTCTATTTTATTTCTCGGCTCTGGTTCTTATTATTCTCATGCTATAGAACTTTAGCATTATTTATTTTAATGATTCATTCATTTTGTGACAGAGCACACAGCTTCCTGCAATCATAAATTTTACAGCCCGTCTGGCGGCAGTAACCACTACCTTTCAAAGGACCACCGTAAAATAACGACATATTTACTGTTGTGTTTATGTGAGTGAGTAAGGGATGCCAGAGTCCATTTCCTTATTCCTGCCTAATCCATTGTCCATAATCGTACTCGGGAGCCCACTCACAGCACCTGTGGTGTTGCTTGTGTTAAGACGACGGTAGCCATCTACCATCAAGCCTGTCTGACGACCTTTACAAAGAAAAATTGAAATCCCTAGGACGTTGTTTCTGTTAATAGGTAGTTAGTTTATTTACTTTCAAGTGAACCGTCGACCTGCATGCCAATCTTTACATTAAAAAAAAATAGGTAATATTCTCAGATACGCAGTTTTCTTTTTAATATTTTTCTTTATCATTAAAGCAAGTGATCATTATTTCTTATCAACAAATGGAATAGTGCCTCAAAACAAAAGTGTTCGGCCAACGTATTGCCAGTTATGACATACGGCGCTGAAACGTGGTCTCTAACAGTAGGTTTTGAAGAAAGCTCAACGTTGTTCAAAAACTATGCTCTGCGAGGGTTAAGGTTTCTCTGCGAGCTCTATGAGGGTTATTCTGCGAGATCGATTCGGGAATGAAAAAATCCACAACCGGCGGAATAGTAAGTTGAAGTGGCAATGAGCAGGGTACATATTGTGGCGACCCGACTGCCGCTAGGGCCGAAAGTTCTTAAGTGGAGACCACGAACCAGCAAGCGCAGCGTTGGACGTCCACTCACAAGAGGGATAGATAAAAACTGACAGAAGAAAGAAGGACAGAAGAAGACTCTGGATTCAGGCATCTTCTGACATACTATTGGAAAATTATGAGGGAGGTCTCTGTCCAGTATTGGACGTCCTACGACTGAGATTGTGATGATAATGAAATAGAAAAAAAACTATAAGTGAATTGCAGACCGTCATGGGTTCGCCTTATCATCATTTTACCTATCTCTGTTCGTTATATAACTGAAAAAAATGAAATAAAAATAAAAAAACGCCATTAACTTTAATCTTGCACCAACCACTGAAAGAAACACTCTCGAGGCGTCAAAGAAAAATCGTAACAATTTATCTGGCGCGGCCGGCCCTGAATAGAGAGAATTTTCGCCTCCACCATTAATGTCTGCTTTCCGCTGATATTGTTATGTAATCGCATCAAATAATTTAAGTTTAAATGGGAAAGCCTTTTTCGCCGCCTACTTCTCTAAGAGTGCCATTGATACTTAATACTGACTATCAATTAGTACTACTACCAAGAACACTATGTCTAAAAAGTATGTCTAAAATGTCTACCGCGAGCTCTGCCACTGATAAACGATATTTTACGAAGCGCTAATATTTTTATTATTCCTCGATCATTGTTTCGCAATATGATGATGAATGTGTAAGATATAATTAATACGGTATGATGTATGAACTGAAAAAATAAATGCATGTTACGAACAAATAATTTGTGTTGCATAGTTTTTTAAATATATTTAGTGTTTCTTGTATTTAGTGTTGTATGATGTGTATTTGTATTGAATAATTAAGAGAATCCTAGTACAGACAAATTGGTACATAAATTGTAAATTAATGAATGAATATTATTTTCTTAATTATTTTCTTCCTTCTTTTCTTCTCATAGCATGTCAGTTATATTCTTTCACGCAAAAACTACTGAATGTATTTTAATGAAACTTTAGTGGTAATAATGTATACCCGGAATGACATTTTATAAGGATGTGTAAACAACCCTTTAACGGATGAATTGGAATAGCTCTGAAAAGAGCTGTTTATCAGTGTGGTTTTCTATATTTATTTAACCATACTATCGCTGGATTCACGACAGAGGATGGATGGGAGCCAGCAGTAGCCGTCACAGCCAACGCTTCCGAAGTTCGACGCTATTATGTCTTCTTCGACGAGATGTTGTCTCCACGCGGCGTCGGGCGACGGAGCAAAAGGGGAAGATCCAACGCGACAATATAAAATCCCGTAGGTAAAATCTGTTTGAACTGCGCACTCTCAAAATGTATCGAATTACGAGCTTCGCGCTCAATTTGTTAATTTCGGTTGTTATCCCCATTAACAAATTCTGAAATATTCACAGGCAATTAAGAATTAAGAAAGACTTTATTACCCAATACTTTTTACTGTAAGTTAAATAATATGGCCCACTTTTGAACGATGTATAAAGACAGCATCTGTGGAATCAATTTTGAATCATAACTTTTTGCATCATTTGCAATGATTTTTTAATATTATTATTAAATATCTGGATTCCTCTGCTTCTAAGGGCATTCAATGTGCTACCATGGATAGCGAAAGTTAATCTTCTGGGTTCATTAAAATATGCAGCCCATCATATCATTCATTTTCCAAACATCAAAAACCATTTTATTTAAACAAAAAAGTTTTAATGCCAGTATGAATAACAAAAGTTCGAAACATTTCCAAAAACTTTCCGATTTACATTGAAATATGTTATGGTAAAAAAACAAGGAATATTCGAGTTAGCGAGGTTATCCGTAGTTTAATTCTGATTTAGTTTCACTCGTACAATGAATCTTTAAAAAATTGCGTTTCCGTGACTCGGCCATTTCAACGGCCCATTACACTAGTCCATTCTTTTAGAAATGGACGAAATTTTATCAGACTAATGCAGTTAAGTAATAGCTCACCGTAATATTTACGACGTACCTGTCTCACCGAAACCATACATATATTTAGATAGCTATTTAAACTAATTATTCTGTTAATTTATCAACATCTGTTAATTTCGAACTAATTAAAACGAACCTATTTCCAGGCTTTATAAATTGACTACTCTTCTATTTATATCAATTGTATCTATATTGAGGCTACAAAAAGGCACATCATAAATAATGTAGCCCGGCTATTTTCTAACAAAAAGGCAATTTATTCATTATTTTTTTGTTAAAAACATATGTATACAGTTTGTAACATTTTAAAAGTAAAGAAAACACTCGAGGCCCAACTTCAAATATAACAATGCAATTAATTGAATGAAGATTGTAAACATTTTATCTATGTTAAATATAACATAGATTATCTACAATTGATATTAATATTTTTAATATTTTACTAGATATTACACGTCAAAATCAAAAAATCTATTCAGTTTGATCACTTCAGTATCTGAAGAAGATTAATTTTCCGCTATATTAATTACTAGCTGAGCCCGCAACTTCTAGAAGAAGCTTGCTACAATCAGTGAAAACCGTATTCAAATCGCTTAAGCCGTTTCAAAGATTAGCGTGCGCAAACGCACAGACAAACAGGCAAAAATTCTAAAAACTATTTTTTGACCTCGATAATATACGTACAACGTGTACTTTTTTTTTGAAAAAAATCTTTAATTTTCAGACACTGTTTACGATTTTATTATATGTATAGATTATAGGTAACTCCTTTGAGTATTTATCAGCTATACCTCTTTCAAACTTTCCGACCTCTCTCAGTCTTAGTACAAGAACTACGTATCAAACTATAATTATTGACCAATTATTTAGAATAACCATACAGATGAAACTATAATACATATCCATCATAGATACACAAGCAGCCACAAAAGCTATTTGGTTGTTGTAATAGGAGGATATGTTAACATAAGGAAAACATTCTCCACTAACTAATGAACCGAATTTCGCGTCGAGTGTAGGTCTTTCAATTATAGTAAAACCATTGAGTGGGCTTACAGTATTAACATTATTATAGTTCGGAGTACATCGAAGCGTGTAGACTTAAAACTTGACGTGGGTGTGACGTGTGGAAGCCTCTGGAACTTTACGTCATGCTGTACCTACATAATGTGCTCTTAAAACGTTTGCTTAATTAAATTAAATTAAGAGTAGTTCGCTGGACATCAATTAGTTTTACTTACTGATTATAATAGAGTAGAACAATAATATAAAAACTAAATTACCTAATCTAAAAATAAATTAATACTTTAACTAAGACTTAGTGTCAATATAAAAATGGACTCTGCGGCATTGTACCAAGTACGCTGACGGCATTTCCTCGTTGAATGGCCAAACTAACACGTTGGCCGAGGAAAGTGCCAGCTCTTCGGTCTCCCGTCGCATCAATAAGCCTCTTCGAAATGTCTTCGAAGAGGCTCGTTGCTGCAGAGCCCCACGGACCGAGTGTCTCGACTCCAGTCGGACTTTTACATACTTACTTTGGTTTTTTAGAATGAGTTTTGGAGTTGCTAATGTAATAATATTATCATTTACTAGCTGAACTCGGCCACGCTTCGCTGCGGCCCATACGGCGGCGGCGTGCGCATGGGGCGCGCGGTACTGGACACTGCTTATATAATATATAATATAATAATACTATTTATCGTAGCGTGATGTTCCCTCGATAAATGGACTATTCAAAACAAAAAGAATTTTTCAATTCGAACCAGTAGTTCCTGAGATTAGCGCGTTCAACCAAACAAACAAACTCTTCAGCTTTATATATTAGTATAGATTTTTCAACGCGGACGAGGTCGCGGGCACCAGCTAGTTATAAAATAAAATGGTTGTCTGGTAACTTCTTCTAATCCACCTAACGGGTTCTGATACAGTTTTCACTAATGGTTAGAGCTATAAACGAGGAAGGTTTGTGTATATATATAACTTGAAGAATGAATATAACATCCGAGCCAAACCAGGGTCTTACCTCTTCAAACTTTACCTCTTTATATTATTAATACATACATGTTCAGGTATAGAAAAGCCAACAGAGTTATAAAAACACAAACATTAAACAGTTTTTAATAAGCATAAAAAAACGCGTTTATTATATTCGAGCGTCCCGTAGGAAAATTAATTTATACGCGAGCACTCATTCTTATTAAGCAAAAGGGAATATATTTTTTTATTTATGTTTAAACTACGTATTGTTTGAAAAACTTTAATTAAAAAGCCCAGACGCTTGCTACAATGTTTCCCTTGTTGTTTACAAAATAAAGAACTTTAAACATAATTCATGTTCTCATTATAATCTTCCAAACTCGCGTGTTCGGCCCTCCCGGGCAGAAATTATTGAATAAATTGTAAACGTCCAATTCTCGTACAATTGGCCGAACTTAAACGAAATATGCAATGCTTTACTTAATTAAACGTGTCAACAACAAAATCCTTCAACTAGCTGTTCTCGCGATTGGAGAGACGTCATCTTAAAATAGAATTTATGCTGTGACGTGGAGAATATCTCAAAGAGCAATTTTAGATGAGAGTTTGTATTAATACTTGGAGGTTCTTTTTATTAATTTACTTTTTGGAGGTTACTCTTTAAGGATCGATTTTCATATAAGACCTCCCGGTGTGGAAATTTTATGAGGAGTAAAATCAATGCAAGCGTTAACTAAAAAGCGCTACGTTATCTGTCACTTTGACATTTGTGGGACAGCTGACGCGTGTATTTAAATGTTCAATAATTCTATTCTCTGAGCTTATAAAGGCAAACGTCAAAATCTTGTATGAAAAGTGTAGTCCGCCGGCGGCGCGGCGCAGAGACATCTGGCGTCGAAAAAGTGAATTATTTGAACTTATAAAACGTAGTGTGTATACCGAGTGACCCCAGACACACACACACTTTTTTTGTGTTTAGATTGTCAGACATACTGACGATCCAGTTCATGGTTACCGTCGCCAATTAACCCACGTTGCCGACCTCGTAGGTAGGATTAAGGATAAGGATTAGGAAGGGATAGGGATATGTACTCTAACATCCCTTACTCACTTGCCGAAACGCACCAGCACATTAATTTGCTGTTATTTCACGTTGTTCTTCTGCATGGTGTCTACTGGAGATGGGCTGCAAATTTATGACAGCTAAACGCAGTGAATAAAAAAGTAGCTCAAATTATTATAATAAAAATTAATTGTTGGTGAAAATTGTCAGTACTGCTTTTACAAAATAATGATGAACGTAAATCTTATCTGCTCAGGGTCAGTGATCCCGGAGCGGTAGTACGCATACGCCAACTTGTAACAACTTTTTCATTGTCTTGTAGGAACTTTTTAATTTACTAAAGAAACAAAACTGTATTTTAGGTACCTACCTTCGTCCAAAATAACATTAGGAAAATTTTAATGGTGGCTACGATCACAAGTGTATAAATAGAAAAAATATACATATGAGTGCCAAATTTAAGAATGTACATGGAACATAAAATATGCATCTTAAAATACAGCTGAAAATCTATTAGGAATTCTCATAGCATCCCTTTCTTTTTTATACTCTATTTATAAAAATATCAACGTTCTTTTTACCATTGTTCTCCGGTTGGTAGAGGAATAGAACTGTAAAGTTCTACGACTTAGTGTTCAAAGTTGTTATCGCAAATTCTTACGCCCCCATACTCGAGACTGCGTGCTCATATATTTTATACCTATTTTGCAAAGATAACAAACTTCTGAGTAAAGATACTTTGAAATCGAGCCTGCTATGAGTTAGTTTTATCTACTAGAGGTGGAAACACTACCGATGTCAAAGTTATAATAACATTCCCTATGGTCTAGAGTTCTATTCCATTGAAAGCTTCTTACCGGAAAAATTTAATTTGAAATTTATTAGAAAGAAAGAAAGAAAGAAAGCATCTTTTATTCCTCTAATAAACACAATATACATATATGAACAAATAATAATTACAAACAAACAAATATATGAACAAGTAAGAAGAGGAAAAGGAACCCTGACTCAGTATACAGTTGTGGTGCGGACCACAACACTGATATTCTGCCAGGGACCAGAAATTCAAAGAAAACGAAAACAAAAAAAAACATTTACGCGGGACAATTCATAAAACGATCACAATCCATGGTTGAAATTATTGCAAATTTTCTTAAAAACTATTGAAGGCTTTCACTATCTAGTTATCTATATGGCAACGTCACTGTAAATATACAATGGTACACGAGAATGTACAAAAAATGGACCGGCCGCCCCCATAAACTGTCTCGTCTAAGCGTTTCTCTGCACATCCATCAATGATGAGCGAAGTCGTTTTTTAAAGCATCCCAGAGATGTAAGATCCCAGAGATATTAGAATAGCCTCTTCAGTATTTAATCTTGACTCTTAGGTGTACTCATATATAAAACTAGAAAATTCGTCGCGATTTCACATGCAAATGTTTGAACATACATTTGATTTGGGAGCAAAACTAGCCACAAAAAAGTATAGCCTACATTAGACACTGATGATCGAAATCGATTCAATTTCACCTTTTCTAATATTGTTTTGTAATTTAATACCTAACACACAAAACCGGTACAAAATGTTATAGAACACAAATTGAAAAGTTTAAAACCTTTTCAAGTTATCTTACGAAATACGAAATTTAAGAAACTTTAACAAACTTTTTGGCTCATTTCATACAATGCAAGCAATGTTTCTGAGGTTGAAGCAGCCCATAAAAAAATAAAAAGACACGTGAATTTCAATATTAATTAATAATTAAGGCGCGTTTATAAGACACGAATTATTTCGTCAGCCAGTCGTGCGGTCATCACGCGGTGATCTGTTCATATGGAACACACCGCCACAATTAGCGGAACAGAAAGGCTGAGTATAAAATGATAAATTTATATTAAAAAAAATTGTAATCAGAAAGGAAGTAATAAACCCAATGACATCTTTTAACATCGACTTTACAAAGTCTTACCTAAATTTTATTAAAAATAATCAAAACTAAAACAAGGTGCACTTTTTCTATATTTTGTGATAATATAACTAACGTTTTAATCCGTCTGGGCATGCTGACAATTATGTTATAAATGGTGTCTTGAAACAAGCTCTCCCACTCTCCCAGGTTGATGGGGGACGGCATTCTGGTTTTAACGCTTCTCTTTAACTCTTGCTAGCTACTATATCACTGTTATACGCACATAGCTTAGATATGCTTGGACTGAGTGATCAGAATAAAGCCATCAACATTATAGGGGGCAAATGGAACAACGTGTTCTTCTAAGATATCCCTAAAATACCGATCAGCAGTCGTATTTTCTCCGTCGATCACCCAAACATATGCCTCCCTACACCATAACTAAACCGCCCCCATATACCACCATATTTTCAAAATTAGACTGAAGTGAAAAGTATCCGTCCCCGTTAGTTCATGTCCCAAAGGCGATGTTCATGTGCAAAGTTTAATCAATGTATACGATGGTGTCTTTCAAATTTTCGGGCTTTGGTACGTACATGCCACTATTCAAATCTTCTGCGAACTGTACGCTAGCTCACCCGCACTCCTCGCACGACTTCAAGTTTATTTCGGCTTGCACAGCCGTTACCCGCGGGTTCCTACGAGCTTAAGTTGCAGAAAACGGACATCCCGCCTAGAAGTATGTAGGTACACCTTTTTCAACCTTGACACCTCCTTCTTACAAAAGAGAATCAGTCAACCTGTACTGTTGGATACTACAATAAATCTGGTTGAAATTGATTGATGAAGTCTGGGGGTAATAGACCTATAGGTGTGACCATTTCTTCGCATTTTATCTGCCCTATTAATCTCTTGTGGTGTTAAATCGGACATTTTAGGTGATTTCAATTGAGATTTCCTAAGACTGACAAGAAAAAACCTTTTTCCAATAAAAAAAATATTCAAAATTTTAAAATTCGTAGCAATAACAAATCAGTTTTAGCGGGAAACAAAAATAAATCGATGAAAAAAGTGACAATCGTCTAATGTTCCATTTTTAAATGAGAGTTCAAGATAGAAAAGTAACTTAACGGTTGAAATATTTATATATTTCAAATTATATTAAAAATTATATATCTATATATGTGTGTGTGTGTAATAAATTAATTTAATAATTAAAAAGAAAATGAGTCTATGTAACTTGAACCAATAAATATTATTATTATTATTAATACTTAATTAAATAAGATAAATTAAATAAGATAAGATTAAGATAAAAAAATGGGTAGCAAACAAGAAAATAAGACAGAAGACTAACGCCATAAGCTTCATGCGTATATATGGTACATAAACTCATATCTCTCAATCTGTACCTCCCTTTCCCTGTCACTAATACCATAAATAGATCTCTGAAATACCACACTGTAATCACGTAACAATGACAGTTAAAATCAAATTAAATTTAAATCACTCACATGCCCTTAATCAGTCAAAGCAATAATTGCACCCAGCTGAACTAATTAGTAATTATTACAATGTAAACAGTTCGCGATAAAATTGTATACCCTAAATCGTATGTGAATAAGGTTGACTTTTAAAAAACGGAACAAAAATTGGACATTATACATTTCCAAATCACAGTAGGTACTATTAGTGTTTTATATAATACTAGCTGACCCAGCAGACGCTGTCCTGCCAGAACCCGAAAATAATTCCATAACCCGATTGTGGCGGCACCTATCGGGTCAAATTTTATTTTCAAACCATACTGTTAAAGCACAGTCTAACTATACTTACGTAATACAGTCGGCAACGCTCAATGTTCGAGCCTGCAAACTGAAGCGAGTTCGCCGATCGTTGCTCTACGCAAGTACATTCGTTGCCTGACTGTATGACGTAAGTATGGTTAGACTGTGGTTAAAGTGACGCGTCACTTCTTCATAGAAAAATACTAAAATCGCGATTAAAAAATGTGGGGTGGGGGTAGGAGGGTGAAATAGTATATTTCATTACAAGTGCGGAAAGGCTGTCATTGCAAAGAGTTCCGACAAATGTCTACCCGAGCCGAAGGCGAGGGTTGACAGTCGGAACAAGTTGCAATGACGGTTCCGCACGTGTACTGAACGACTATTTTTAATACAGTTGCGAAAAAATGAAGCGATTTAATAAAACAAACAACTAAACTCGCAAAGAGACTTTCTGGAAAATGGCGCCAACCGTACAATATAAGCAGAGACATTTTTTTTCTTCACGCATTCCGGTAGGCAAAGGAAACTATGTGCCCATACAGCCAAGTCTTCAGTAGAATTTTTTTATTGATATGAAATGAAATGAAACCTAACCTAACTCGTTCAATCAAATCATTAAATCTGATATTGAAACAAATCAGTAGCTTCTTTTTAGAAATATACGTATTTGCATGAATCATAAAAACTTCTATGATTTTTTTTTAGTAAAAACTTCATGGTTGGTTTTTCTTTTTAATAGACATTATTTTGACAGTTGGGAAAGAGAACGCACTAGTTCGGGAAAGGTAAAAAAAAAGCACGAGTGTGTAATAGCCCACTTCCCGAACGCTATACGTCCCTGCAATACGCCACTTTTTGAGCAACTGTATTAAAATAGTATATTTCATTACAAGTGCGGAAAGGCTGTCATTGCAAAGAGTTCCGACAAATGTCTACCCGAGCCGAAGGCGAGGGTTGACAGTCGGAACAAGTTGCAATGACGGTTCCGCACGTGTACTGAACGACTATTTTTAATACAGTTGCGAAAAAATGAAGCGATTTAATAAAACAAACAACTAAACTCGCAAAGAGACTTTCTGGAAAATGGCGCCAACCGTACAATATAAGCAGAGACATTTTTTTTCTTCACGCATTCCGGTAGGCAAAGGAAACTATGTGCCCATACAGCCAAGTCTTCAGTAGAATTTTTTTATTGATATGAAATGAAATGAAACCTAACCTAACTCGTTCAATCAAATCATTAAATCTGATATTGAAACAAATCAGTAGCTTCTTTTTAGAAATATACGTATTTGCATGAATCATAAAAACTTCTATGATTTTTTTTTAGTAAAAACTTCATGGTTGGTTTTTCTTTTTAATAGACATTATTTTGACAGTTGGGAAAGAGAACGCACTAGTTCGGGAAAGGTAAAAAAAAAGCACGAGTGTGTAATAGCCCACTTCCCGAACGCTATACGTCCCTGCAATACGCCACTTTTTGAGCAACTGTATTAAAAAGTATTTTTTTATAATGTATAGACATTATAAGTAATAATGTCTATTAAAAAGAAAAACCAACCATGAAGTTTTTACTAAAAAAAAATCATAGAAGTTTTTATGATTCATGCAAATACGTATATTTCTAAAAAGAAGCTACTGATTTGTTTCAATATCAGATTTAATGATTTGATTGAACGAGTTAGGTTAGGTTTCATTTCATTTCATATCAATAAAAAAATTCTACTGAAGACTTGGCTGTATGGGCACATAGTTTCCTTTGCCTACCGGAATGCGTGAAGAAAAAAAATGTCTCTGCTTATATTGTACGGTTGGCGCCATTTTCCAGAAAGTCTCTTTGCGAGTTTAGTTGTTTGTTTTATTAAATCGCTTCATTTTTTCGCAACTGTATTAAAAATAGTCGTTCAGTACACGTGCGGAACCGTCATTGCAACTTGTTCCGACTGTCAACCCTCGCCTTCGGCTCGGGTAGACATTTGTCGGAACTCTTTGCAATGACAGCCTTTCCGCACTTGTAATGAAATATACTATTTTAATACAGTTGCTCAAAAAGTGGCGTATTGCAGGGACGTATAGCGTTCGGGAAGTGGGCTATTACACACTCGTGCTTTTTTTTTACCTTTCCCGAACTAGTGCGTTCTCTTTCCCAACTGTCAAAATAATGTCTATTAAAAAGAAAAACCAACCATGAAGTTTTTACTAAAAAAAAATCATAGAAGTTTTTATGATTCATGCAAATACGTATATTTCTAAAAAGAAGCTACTGATTTGTTTCAATATCAGATTTAATGATTTGATTGAACGAGTTAGGTTAGGTTTCATTTCATTTCATATCAATAAAAAAATTCTACTGAAGACTTGGCTGTATGGGCACATAGTTTCCTTTGCCTACCGGAATGCGTGAAGAAAAAAAATGTCTCTGCTTATATTGTACGGTTGGCGCCATTTTCCAGAAAGTCTCTTTGCGAGTTTAGTTGTTTGTTTTATTAAATCGCTTCATTTTTTCGCAACTGTATTAAAAATAGTCGTTCAGTACACGTGCGGAACCGTCATTGCAACTTGTTCCGACTGTCAACCCTCGCCTTCGGCTCGGGTAGACATTTGTCGGAACTCTTTGCAATGACAGCCTTTCCGCACTTGTAATGAAATATACTATTACGACCTATTCTCATACTTACCAAATATACAAAAAAAATCATAAAAATCGGTCCAGGAGTTTTGTTACAAACAATGTGACACGAGAATTTTATATATGTATTAGAATATATAACCAAATTAGAAAGCTTCCCACCTACTCTGTCTTCTCTAAATTACTGTAATTTGGCTTTTAGCTTTTAATCAAATTAAATATGTGTTGAAAAACGCTAAATGATTTTTAAACCAATATCTCCACAAACAGAGTATTTAAGGGATATTATATGCACAATTTTTTTTTAATGATATAATTTATGTTTATTATGTCATCTACTAAATTTTTTTGAAGATTAATTAGAATCATACCGGCCAACAAGAAAAAGGAAAAAAAAACAGGCTATACCGTGCAGACCATCCTTATTAAAATTTAAGTCTCTGTTTGTAATGTCAAAATAACTTCTTTTTACTAAATGCATATCAAAGTTATATATCGTCGTTATCAAACCAAAATCTCCTATGTGCAAAAAGTATACTTTTGAGATAATGACAAAAAAGTTTTCCTGAAAAAATTTACATGAATGTTCATTAAAAAAAAGTATTTTATTTGAAACCTAGGACTGTTATACCTAAACTTATTTGGCTTTTTAAGGTAAAGGTAAATTTGTTAGTTTATTTATTATTTTTAATAGAGTAGATTTTGCACATAGGTAACAGATTCTAGCTACTGCACATAGTATGAGGTCGTATAAGCAAATAGCAGTTTTTTTATACAATGGATAAGGTAGTGAACTATTCACTAAGATCAAAATGTTAGAATCTCAAAAAAGTGCATAGCAGATTTTTGTTACAACAAAAAAAAAACCCCAGAAAATAATTTTTTTTTTTTGTAAAATCTTTTCGATTCAAACTTTTTAAAATATAGTCTATTATATTTTGCGTTTTTATCTAAGTTTTAATTTTAAGTCAAATTAAGCGACGAAAATAACGCTTTTCTGCTAAGTCTTCGTCTTAAGAGGGCACTTTCCAACTCGAACAGCTTAGTTATTCCATACTACGTAATTCCATGATTACTCATTATTTATAGGTCGTAGCAATACATAAAAAAACATGACATTTCTAGGACATAATATAAAGGTTTGCATCGCAACAAAAAACTTAAATTAATTTTATATCGAGTATAATTAATTTCTAAAATGTGCAGAATTTGTGACATTTTCGCGGGTTGAATACTTGTATTTACTGACTAAAATCCAAAAATGTTTTTCGATGGAAACATCCTACCTATAATGTACATTTAAAATTGGGATGTCAATAGCTACCATCTATAAAGATTTTTCTAAAATATTGGAATTGCTGGCGTATGTTTTATTATTTTCGCGAGTTGAATAAGTGGCGCGAATGTGTTGCGTCGCATTCTGCCTTGGGTCATTCGCATTATAGTAAGTTGAGACAACAAATTCTCACAAATACCTATTACTGAGTTCCCACGCTCGTACAGCGCCACCTTAAGTTATCAGCACGGGCGCAACTGAAATTCAACGCTGTAACATTGTTGCAGGCTACACTGAATTGTGTCCCTTTGGTATTTCATATGTAGTGGAATACTTCTTATGTTATGTTTTGTGTTACGTTTGTTTTTAAATACCAATATTTTTCTTTCTTTCTTTCTAAAACATTCTTTTATAAAACAACTCATTTATAATGTGGTATATTGTTTGTTCATTCGTGACTGAAGCGTGCAATTCTAAGGACGTGTATTTTAGGTTAATAGACGTATCAGGCTGAATCTGATCTTCAGGTTAATGTCTAGTTAAGTTTGAAACTATGCCATAACAGCAAACAATATCAGCGCAAACTTATCGCAGGAGTTAAATAGCGTTACGTAAGTTTGTTCAATGTAAATACCGACGCCTTCAACGTCACAAACTTATCATAATATTCTGATACATGTCATATCAGGCATTTAATTTATTGATTCAAGACGAGAATTTAGTTTATTCAACACCTATTAATTTATTTATAATTTATTATTAATATTAATTTATTAAGTCTCTTACAGAAGATCACCGTGAAATAACTGCAAGTGTGCTGTTGTGTTTCGGTGAGTGAGTAAGGGATGCCAGAACCCATTTCCCTATCCCCTCCTAATCCCTTATCCTTAATCATACTGTAGTCGGTAGCGCACTTGCAGCACCTGAGTCATTGCTTGTTTTATAGGCGACGATAGCCACACCGTCAGACTGTCTGCCGATCTTAACATAAAAAAAGACACACTAATAGTAGGATTACTATAAAATTAATATATTCACACGACCAAATCCACATACCTAGATTTTTTTTTAAAGTAAAGATGTACACCTTGGCCTGTAACAAGTAACACCACAAGTGCTACAAGTGCTACAAGTGCGTTGCCGAGTCTAGTAAGATTTAAGATAAGATATTAGGAATAGATATGGAAATTGACTCTGGCATCGCTTAGGGCCGATGCTGACTGACGCACCACAAAGGCCCTTTGTAATAATCCTTTGTGGCACGCACCACAAAGGATCTAAACATATTATTTTAAGGTCACTCGCATCTTATTGCATCCCGCGGCATCACGTGCCATGACGCGGACGGCTACGGGGTCTTGGTATTGAAATAAAGAAGTGTGAGTGCTAAAATCGGTTGAATTGCAATAAGGTTGAAAATAATATGTTTAGGAATAAATCCTTTGCTGTGCCGAGCGGTGCCATCAATCAGCTCCGGCTTTTACTCGCTCACCGACACACAACAGCATACATGCTGTTAGTACTGCTATCGTTACTGTTATGCCACCATTACATGAGTGGTTACCGCCGCCAGGAGGACTGCACATTTATTTACTTTATTTGTTAGATAATCTAAAGCTTAAAACTACTGTGGACCAAATTAGATTAAAGTGTAAGCGACATTTGCTTATTGATATATGTATCTAAAAACTCGCATTGCTAACTAAATGAAGTAAACTGACAGTTTGAATGTTGCCGCTTTTTCACGAAATTAAAAAATATGTGGTGTGCTATAAAATTTCTTATGCCCAGAAAGACGTCATTCGGGACTAAAAAGTAAAACTAACAAAACTGACGGTACTTGTGTGTCACGAGATTACGTCAGCAAAATCCAGGCGCAGATAAAATGGGGGGCTTATAGAAATATCCACTTATTGAATTCATTTTAGTGATATATTATTTATTATTTTGCTCCTCAAATACGAATTTATAATGTCTTACGTATCAAAAGCTTTTCCGTTACACTAAAAGCCGGTGGTCTCTTTTATCTTTTCTTGGCAATAAATCCGCAGTCCCTTCTTAATGTATTTGGTTGAGGGGCTATGTAAAGCAGGGCCGAATTAACCATGTCAATGTCAGAGACCCTAGGTAATAGTTTTAGGGTTTTCTAACCGTTTTCTAACTTCCACAACTATGCATAACTACATATTGTTTGAAGTTTTAAGGACCCCAGCATTCCTTTTCCCGCAGGAACTGGGGTTCTAAGGTAAATTGTTAACTCCTCAACTAGTGCACTCTGCATTAGTCTCAAGCACTGCAATATAAGTAGCGAGTTATGTATCAGTGTGGCGGGAAATAATAATAAAAAAAAGACATCGGCTAGGGGCCCTCGAGATTAGAAGGTTTATACGTATAATATTGTGTTGTATTTTATACTACTCCGTCATAATTCAGCACATTTCGGAACGTATATCGATTATTGAAAAATAATATTATAAATATTTACCGTGACGATTTTAACAGACTAGAGACTAAAGATATCTTGGTAGTGTAGTAGTTCTAGGCTAGTAACGTTGTTGCACAACTTCGGCAACCAAAGGCCTCCATCCTAATATACCAAAAGGACCGGTCAGAAGCTGCCTGGATCCACCGTCGCCCGTTACGCACTATACCGAATACCACGCCTACGAAGTTGCGAGCTCAGCTAGTTATAAAATATAGCAACATTGTTTCAATAAGTGACATTTCGACCTGTCAGTTTACTCCGTTTAATTCAAAGATGTTGTATTAGTCTGTACCTAGTTTAATTTGCTATTCGAGTATAATAAAATATGTTTTGTTGCCATACCTACGTATCAACTCATGAAATTCATTGCCATGTCATAGGTTGTTTACAAGCAACATACTTACCTACGTTTGGCTTGTGCCGGTATGAAATTTGTATTTGCAGGTCGCTCTAGGCAATGTGAGAATTTATTTGATTTTAACGGAGGCTTAACGTATAAGGGAATATGCACAGAGAAATAATTCTATAACGTTATACATTCTGTGTAAGATTATTGGTTAGTTGGGATTTTTTGAAATACTTCCATGTATTTATTTTATGGAATTTTGTGGCCCACAGAAAAACATGTTGCAGATATAGAAACAATATTTATATATATATAAAATATATAGAAACATTCAAAGACAAAATTCTAAAAATAAACTATCATTTCCTAGCTATAGACTAGCTGATTGCGCTGGTGCGTCTAGATCTGCATTTGAGCTCTAAATATCTCCTAAATTTTTGATCTGGTTCAAATTATTCCCTGAAATCACGTCTCTCGGCAGCTTGTTCCATAACATAACTACTCTCTTAGAAAGAAAGTGATAGTACGATGGTCATAACAGTCCATAAACTTCTGTTTTATTCTTATAAAAAAAATCTATGAATAGGTTTTTTGTATTGTTCTTCCTAATATAAAAAGAATGCCATTTTTTTAATTATAAGTTAATTAAAAAAATGGCATTTTATAAAAAATAGTTAATTTTTTTTAAAAGCACTAATGTAAATAATAAAAATATTATAGGAATGGCATTCCCACATTCTTTGATTTGGCCAGTGACGTGTTTCATCCATTGAATAAAGAAGTCATATATTGCAGTGTATTCTTCCTTTACGAACATTGCAATGTATTGTTAAGATATATTTAAACTACTAGTTGAGCCCGCAACTTGGTATGCGTGGTATTCGGTATAACGCGTAACTTTTTTGTTTGTAAACCGATTTGAATGAAACAAACACTAAACGTTAGGGGAAGCTTGTTAAAATACATCAGTGAAAACGGCATTCAAATCAGTTAAGCCGTTTCAGAGATTAGCGTGCACAAACGCACAAACAAACAGACAAAAATTCTAAAAACTATTTTTTTTGACCTCGGTAACATAAGTACAACTTGTAAATTTTTTTTTTTTTAATAAATATTTAATGTACAGACACGGCCCGTTTACGATTTTATTATATGTATAGATTAGAAAAGTATAAAGCAATCATGCAATACTGCAGATTTTTTAAAGTATCAGAACTTTTTCTGGATTTCCAAAAAAAATTTAAAACAATTTGTTAAAAAAATTTACACGGTTCATTGAAAATTAAAATATAAAAGTACACTAAACAATTCGACTAAGTCGAGAATAAATCGACTACTTGATCACTCTTACACGGCATTTTAACTCACCCCGCACGTAATAGTATTATGGAACAGTTGCTTTTTTTTTATAAAAGTATTCTTTTTTATACCCGTGACGTGTTTGCAAAATTTCATGATGATCAGTTGAGTAGTTGAGACGGGAAGGCTTAACAAACACACAAACTCACTTTCTTAGTAGGATTAGCTTTTACCCGCGACGCGCCCCGGCCTTTTCTTGGGTTTTAGAATATTTCTTTATTGCTTATATACTCGTATTTTTGTCAGGCATTGAATTCTTTATTTTTCTTTTTAGATGATCCCTCAGAAACAGTGGGTACTTTTTTTCTGAATGAATGGTACCTTATGTCTGTTTTCTGTTTCCCCGATAACGTGTATGCAAAATTTCATGATGATCGGTTGAATAGATATACGACGTGAAAGTGTAATAAACAAACCTGCTTTCGCAAATTATAATATTGGCACAGTCTAACCATACTTACGTAATACAGTCAGGCAACGAATGTACTTGCGTAGAGACGTACAGCGAACTCGCTTCTTTTTGCAGGCTCGAGCATAGGGTTCGGGCCAGCTCCAACTGCATCCTGAGCGCATTTGCTGCTAGGCTTGACTGTCAGTACCTGAACCACCGTTGTATGGTTCATGTACTGACTAATAAACATATGTAATACTAACATAGATTTTAAGTTGTTATTAACATAATATGATCCTTGTTGGTCCAAATAAATTTATTATTATTATTATTTAGCGTTGCCCGACTGTATGACGTAAGTATGGTTAGACTGTTATATTAGGATTCAACACTCAGAATTATTATTTGTTGGTTAATTTGTTCCTTTATTATCAAAAGTTCTCTCTCACTTGGTTTACACTATAAATGTGTATTATAGTTCGTAGCAACAAAATAGGACAAGAAAACAAATTAGTCGAGAATTTGTACTCCGCAATACAACACTACTTGTATGCACCGCGAGAAACAACTATAAAGTAATTAGAATTGCGTTTCATTGCAGTTGTGGACTCATTTTGAATGTTAATTAGGAAATTAGTTATTTGAATGGACTTAGAGTTTGCTAAGAAGTATTAAATAAAATATTTTTATTATCTTTAAGGAACATAACAACACTTAATACGTTTGTTCAATATGAATAAAAGAAAATACTAGTACATGCTTGGACAAAATATCCAGAACCGATTGAAATATAGTGAGGTCAGGCAAATATCGTTTGTCATGATAAAACTATCCCTTAGCCTATAAAAATAGTGAGAACTCAGCGTTTAGTGTTTTAGGTACATTTTATTACGGAACTTAGATATTAGAAGTTGTTATCTTAAAAATATTATGGCCGTTTTATCAGAGACCGTTTACTTATTAGGTTTCCTATTTAGTTAAATCATTGGTAAGCTATTTGTATTATAATTTATTATTTTGCACCATTATAATAAATAGTTTAATCTACTTTGGACTTTTGCAACATCCATTTTTCAATTTAATATTTTTTTTCTATGTTAAGATCGGCAGACAGGCTGACGGTCCACTTGATAGTAGGTGGCTACCGTCGCCTATAACACAAGCAATGTCAAATGAACTGCAAGTGCGCTGTCGACTACAATAGGATTAAGGATAAGGGATTAGGAAGGGATAGGGAAATGGGTATTAGGTCGGGGAAAAGTCTTTTCGCATTTAGTATGTATAAACTTGTAATAAAATATCTTTGGCTATACTATTTGTATCTGACTGGTTTTGATGACATTAACAAGATTACATTTCAAATAAAAAAACAAATTAGTAAAATGTCGTTTCCAGCTATTTTTCATTTTTTTTTTCTTTCTGTCAAAATGAGTAAATCTAATGAAGAAATTAGATACTTGGTTTAAGCGTTTTCAATCCGGGAATCTTGATGTCACAGATGGACCTCGCTCTGGTCACCCTGTTACGGTTTAAATGGACGCCATTTTTGAAAAAGTGGAGCAAGATCGGCATATTAGTATTTACAACATAGCTGAAGAACTGGGAATTGACCACAAAACAGTTTTAACCCATTTGAAAAAAGCTGGGTACACAAAAAAGCTCGATATTTGGGTGCCACACGAGCTCACTGAAAGAAACCTTATGAAACGTGTACTCATTTGCGATTCTTTATTTACACGCAATGAAACCGAACCGTTTTTGAAGAGATTGATAACTGGTGATGAAAAGTGGATCACATACGACAAGATGGTGAGAAAAGTATCGAAGTATCTGTAACTGCAGCCTCAATTAATATACAATGTCTTTAAAAACGATCAAGTCCAAAATACCAATTCATAACATATATAATATAGGAACAAAGTAAAAAAAACTCTCTGAACTAATTATCAAAACGTAAGTATATTACTCAGATCAATTCAAGTTAAGTTCAAATCTGTTTAAATTAATAGTGAATCCATCAACGAGTGTTTTGTCTGTCTGTCTTAATTAAGGAATTAAAAGTTACTAAGTAGACTTCCACTTAGCGATACAAAATGATGGCTCACTTCAGAATATGAAAGTATACGACATTCATAATCGAAATGCGTGGCATTTGAGCAATGTTATTTAAATCGACATGCATACCATTTGTAAAGCAATTACCCACAGAATGGATTTAATCGAACAATTCCTGAATAATCTCGTATTTCGTTGAATATTCAAATTAGGTACTGGCATTATTAAATTCTGCGGAAAACTCATTTACATAGTTCTCGATCGAGTTTTAATTTGTGTTTGGTGCCATTTTTAATATTAACCCTCTCTTTAATTATACTGTAGATTTGAAATCATTGTGAAGCAAACGTCATAGACAGACAGACAAACTCTTTATTACTCACACAACATAAATGAAAATAACAAATAAATAAATACTACAACTAAGTGAGTACAGGCGGTCTTATCGCTAAGAGCGATCTCTTCCAGACAACCTCGTGGCAGAGGAGAAAACAAGAAAGAGAGAAAGAGGTAGAGTGCTAAAGAAACAAAATATAATCAATAATCTATATACTAAATTTTCAAATATAACAGAGAAGAAAAACATACACATATACATAAATAAATAGATAAATACATAAGTATATATACAAAATAATATATATACATATAAAATACAAATACATATATAACATATATACACTTGAGATTAAAACAATAACAACTTGCTAACTAAGCTTGGGACAAGAGATAATTATGCAATTTATTTTTAAAGATAGACAGTGACTTAGAGTGCCGAATTTCAGGTGGCAACTTATTCCAAAATTCATATTGTCAGTAAAATCATGTTGTAACTAGCTACCCGCCCCCGGCTTCGCCCGTGGTGGAATTTCTATATATAAGAACATTTCCCGTTTATCCGTCTTTCCATTAGCGAAAACCGAATTAAAATCGATCAACCCGTTCACGCGTGATGCCGTGGCCAAAGGAAATAGGGATTCATTTTTATATGTATAGACTAGCGGTCCGCCCCCGGCTTCGCCCGTGGTGCAATTTTTATATATAAGAACATTCCCCGTTTATCCCTCTTTCCATTAGTGAAAACCGAATTAAAATCGGTCCACCCGTTCACGCGTGATGCCGTGACCAAGGGAAATGGGTATTCATTTTTATATATAGAGAAGATAGGTCAGTAAAATCATACCGTAGAGAATTTTAATTCCCTTATAAAATTTCCCTTATCCCTTATGAAACAAAAACACAAGGATAAAATAAAGATAATACCAGTGGGTAAGAAAATATGTTCGTATCTGAGGTAACCTTTTTGCTCAAATATAAAACCACACAGCTTATTAAAACATCAGTGAAGAAGATACTGGTAAAGCAAATTTTAATTATACACGTCAATGTTCTGTTATTAGATTCTGTTATTTTTCACTAATTAATTCTAACAATTAAAACCCTATTCTGAAATAGTTTTTATCATCTACTTTGGTTCTTTATACATATATGTTTTTGTGTGTAGCAAATAATTTTGTCGTTATAATAAAATTATTAATTGTACCTATAACCTTTAACATTTGACATTAAATAGTCGCAATCTCTGTATAAAGAAAATTATACTTACTCTTTTAAGGTATTTTAACCGTGAATGTCTTTTATCAGCTGTTAATGCATTGTCATAGTAAAAACCACCTTTTCTATATTGTTTCGATGAATGAGCCTACTTCCCTATGTCCTAGTTAGGTCTACAGTGCATTGGAATACCTATGGCGTTGCTTGTGTCGGTAGTATGGACAGTAGCCACCCTAACATCCGTGGTCAGTCTGCCTACCGACATTTACTTAAAAAAAGGACTTTGTTTAACTTACACTTTGGGAGATTTTGGTAATAAAAGTCTTTCTTAATTTCAGTAATTTCCTGTGAATACTTCAGGTTTTGTAAATGGGTATAACATTCGAAAATTAAAAAAAACTTTTTACTTAATTGGAACAATTGGATTTTTTGATAATTTCAATCTTAAATATCTATGAAATCCCATTATGAAATTAAATGATATTTTCCCAGTAAAATCTATAATTTCTCCCTACCTAATGGTACAAGTTGAGTGTGAGAGTGTGATGTGGGTATGGGTGTGAGTGTAGTAGAAGTTTCAACCGTTAAAACGAAAATACCGTACACTGATTCCCCGATCTCCACAAAATTGATAGATCTCCTTTAAAAAATGCCAATGAACGGTGGGCTGCAGAAAAACGCATTCCAATTCTTCCAATGCTTCCTCATAATATGACTGTGTACACCTATTATTGTTTAATAATAAAAAGCACCAAGCAGGCCGACTGGGTGACGGCATGGCACAAATGACTAGCGCCACCTAGAAACGCAAATAACACCAGAAGACCTCTTCTAATAGAAGAACAGAACACAACAGTGCTGCAAGTGCGCTACCGTTGTAGGATTAAAGATACAAAAGGATCGGTGAGCCATTTCACCGATTCACAACAACACTGCTTTTATTTCATAGTGGTCTTCTGTAAGGGGTGGTTACTGCAAGGGGGGGCCCAAAGGGGGTATCCACCTGACATTTCCACAGCAATCGCGGCAGCCTCGTGTTGTCTTCGCGAAAGGTTACTAAGCCGGGTCGCGAAGCCGGGTGTTCACTCTTCCAGACAACTGCGGAGAGTTCCGTCTTCACGTACGTTGCCCATCTACCACTGAGCGATAGAACCATCCAAGAGAATCCGCCCGCTGCGACCCGCGCCCGTCCTCGTGCGCAGAACCGAGACCCATACCTCGGTCCGACGCACAAGGACCGGGGGTGCCGTCTCTCACCGGCCAATACCCGCATTAGCCGAGTCCGGATCCTCGACCCAGCGAGCGGTGACCGGCGAGCGGTGAGCTCCAACTGGCAGCTGGAGCCTCCCAACGTTTGCTCCGCCACGAGCTCCGATGTTGGGAGCCCGCTCGGAGCATTCACGGGTCCTTTGTTCCCCAACGACAATCCGAACAGCCAAGCGAAGTCCGGTGACCCCACCGGCCCCCGCAACCGCCCGGATTGTCGAGGGTTAAGCCCCCCCACCACGACCAGGTCCTGGCACACCTAGAGGGGGAACGCAGTGTGCCCTGTCACTACTGCATTGCAATTTGCAAAAGAATGTTTTTTTTAATTATCTTTATGTAATTTTTGTTTCAAATTCAAATAGTGTCTTCAATAATCGATTATTCAATTTTGAGATAAAAACTGTACTCCAAATTTAAATATTGAAGTAGAAATACGCCTAAAGGCAGCTCTAGTGTTCAGCGATATATTTTCGATGTAAGCAATCTAATAGGTCAAGTGGCTTGAAAGTTTCAATTCGTTGAGGCATTGCACGGAACTAACCCGGTTCGTACTTGGCATCCACACATTTCATACACTGCCTGCATATTTATGGGTTAATCAAGGCAAGCAGCTGTTGCTTGCCCCCATTCTCTACCGCACGTACGTCTTGTTATATTTTTCAACAATAATTCTTTTAAGAAAACAAATTGAATATTTTCGTTTATGTACAATCAATGACGTCTGTGACGTCGGTAATTGGTATTTTATCAATGCAAGAGTAGCGTATTTGCAAGACACGCTTCATTGTCAATCCTAAACAGATTTCTGGCAACTGCTTCCAAGGTCATAATGAAATAATTAGTTATTGTGCTTGAAAATCCTCAGTCATTGTTTTTTAAAAAACACGGAAACCGTAGTTACTCTTAGGGTTAGCGTCATAATCCAGGATTAGCAGATATGTGAAAGAATTTATTTCACAATTAAATTGCGGATGTCCGCGTTGCGGTATCATTAATTTATTGAAAAATCAAAGTTATTTATTTGGCTAGAGTTACATTGTAAATTGCATTTAAATACAAAATGTCGTCAGTCATTTGTAGTAGTTTTCTTCAATAGGTAAGTATTGATTGAGTACTCAAAAGTTGCAGGCATGCAGCATTTTTAAATTAGAATTTAACTGTGGTAACTAAATCCTCACAGAAATACAACGAACTGAATGGACAAATAGCTGCAACCACATTTTATGGTTATACATATATATTTTTAAACGAAACTCATAAAAACAACACACACACACAATTTGTAAAAATCTTTTATAATTAAAAACAAAAACAATTAGAAGTGTCAGTCAATGTCGTAACAACTTCTAAGCTGTGTATATAAGACTTCGTAGGTATGTATAGGAATGCGTTTAATTCTAAAATTTCCCCTATTTAAATACATTATTTATTTAGTCACATCGATAGGTCGACTACGGATGCCTGTAGTTGACACAGCAAAACTAGTCTTGTGCATCGCTGTTAATTGTTCCCGCGCGCGCGCAATCCACAAGGCTGCGGCATTATAAATATGATCAGTCTTTCACCTCGACACAATCCTGATTGGGCCTGGATGACCCCAACATAGCAGCAAACGCGGCGCTTGCTGGTGATGCCATGATGCACAGCTGCCCCGCCACTAGAAGAACCATACCATAAACAAATGTCCTTTCGCGCCGCCCACGCCTTCACCGGGAAGATAACATTTTGTTGATAAGCCAATCAAAAACGTCGAAATTCCAAAGAGTGACTGTGACGACAGCTGCTGGCTCCTATTCATCCTCCGACATCAATCCATTGAAAGTGGTGAAATAAATATATAAAACAGCTCTTTTTTTAGGGCTTTTCAAATTGATCTATTTTTGGTGGTCTGTACATTTATTTCTTACACCTTCACTCGGTATGGTAGCTACAAGCCTGTCTGTGGCTCTTAAATCATGAGAAAACACCATGAAATGCGCCACATTAAAATTACAACATTCAAAAGAATATTGAGCTTTAATTAAATGGGTGTAGTGTCTGAGGATTCAAACTTTCATATAGACTCGTCTCCCAAGTTTGATGTGCCTAATGAGTTTCGGGGAGATAACTTCATTAAGGGCAAAGTTAAAAACTTTCCTGCTACTAATCTCCTAGATTAGTCGAGTTGCTGAAAAACATGTTTTTATTAATTCTCATTTACTTTTACCTAGTCAAGCTTTAACGCAGCTTTTTAAATGTTTGATCTATATTTTATGTAGTGATAAATTTCATTTTTAAAACCTTGAAGTTTTCTTTTCTTTCGTATAATCTTTATTAAACTGCCTCTTTCTTTGATTGAACAAACTTCGCCGCTCCATAATACTTAAGTACAAATTTAAAAGGTTCTTTGCTCAATAAAATTATTAATGAATTGCGAAGAATGAAAATATATAAACTTATACATCTTTATCTACACCTATCAAACCTATCAAATAATAAAATCGTAAACGAGCCGTCTCTGCACATTATTTTTCAAATTTACTTGTACTTATGTTACCGAAGTTAAAAAATAGTTTTTAGAATTTTTCAGCCTCATCCTGTCTGCCGATCTTAACATAAAAAAGGACAAGATATTAAAATCTTTATTTTTATTTATCTTTATTTAATATAAAAATATTTATTATCCTTACATGCATAGTTAAATTGAAGTCGCTGCTCGCGTCTGCCTGTCAGTTCTCTAACTCTTCCTAAACCACGAAAACGGATTCTGATGCGGTTTTCATTAATGGAAAGAGCGTTAAACGAGAAAGGTTTTTATATATGCCGCAGTATAATCGGAGAAAACGGATTTTCAAGGATTGCAGAGGACCGGATTATAGGAAAGTATCTCGGATGATTACAAAATTCGTTGTTCCTATTATTCCTATTATCCGTTCCTTTGCAATCTTACTAGGATGCATTTGCAAAAATCCGTTTTCTCCGATTATACTGAGACATATATAATAATTTACAGAAAAATTGCGCTCATGCAAAGCCGGGAGCGGGTAGCTAGTTTAATATAATTTTAGCTATTTTTAATTAGCTATGAAAATCTAGTACAAGATTGTAGGATATCATAGAAAGAAGAAAATATAGAGAAAATGATAGAAAGAGTTTAATATTACGAACGAGTTTCAAGATTCATTTAAGAAATATTATTTAATAAAATTCTAGTGTAATTATGGTATTGAGACAGAATAAATAATAGTATCTACTAACGTGTATTGACAAGATTAAGTACCTAAATCATGTTGGACATAATTTTTTTACACAATTAAAAAAAAATATCAAATCGTTAGGTTGTGAGGTTGATCCTATATTGGGATGTAAATACCAACTCATACTAAGTACGAGTGTTCGAAATATCCCCTTAAGAAATAATTACAAAAAAAAAGTAAGCGGAGGTGACATTAGAAGTGCGCTGCCGACCGCTGTAGGATTAAGAATAAGGGATTAGGAGTGGATAGGGAAATGGGCTCTGGCATCCCTTACTCACTCACCGAAACACAACAGCACACGTGCTGTTATTTCACGGGCTGTTATTGTCTTAGGAATAAGACGTATCGCCTTAAGCGAACTGTTTTTCTTATTCGAAATATCAAATATATTAAAATACATGCTAACATGTAACTAAAAAAATGAATTCCATAAGCAGAAAAATATTCATTGTTTTTAAAGCGTAATTTCGTTCATGTTTAGTTATCGTTGTGGCCCAAGATCTCAGGCATGCCAGACATAACTTATTTTCTAAAGGACAAATGTGTATCGAGTATTGCTCCTATATGTACTTTGAGCGTATTAGTATCTGCTGAATTGGGTAGATGGCCAATTTAGAGCTATCGCATCTGCGCTATCTAAACAAAAATCGGATTTATTTTTTTATTTTCTAAAGATAATTTTTATATATGTTTTGTAAGATATTATTACAAAATATTCAGCACTGCCAGACACTTTCCGTGGGCTATAACTTCTGCCAGACGCTTAAGATTAAGACCCCTTCAGCGTGTCGCCGGGCACGCGATCGGGATCACGCGGCACAATGAAAGCAGTCATTGGTTTCATACAAATTGCGCCGGCCGCGTGTTGTGCCGCGTGCACCTGGTCGCGTGCCCGGCGACACGCTGCAGAATGAAAGGGGTCTTAAAGTGTCCTATAGTTAGACTATTACGCATACTTTCAAAGTAAAAAGTACATACATACCTGCCTGAGAACTTACTTTTGTACATGGCAAGATTTAAGTGTTTTGCACATCCCAAGAGCACAATTCTTGATAAGTTTTGTAACTACCCTCGTAGCGCTCATTGACAGACCAATGTGTAATTAAGGGAGCCACAATACGAATTAGCTGTAGCCTACTTAAGGTGACATATAAAATTATTAAAACACCAGATAGGTACATATCTACATATGTACTTTGCTCGAGAACAATTATGTGTGTCTCAATAAAATTAAAGAGCTTTATAATTATGTTTACAGCATTTATTAATAATCGTAAAAACTCTATCTTCACTCGGACGAAATCGCGAACAAAAGCTAGTATTAAGGGTAGAGAATGACTCGTATCTCTCAGGATCATAAAGTAATTACTGTCTCCTTAAAAGTATATGTTATTAATTTTTTAATACATACAATATGTTTATGTTAAGGTCGTCAGACAGGCTGACGGTCCACTTGTTGGTAGGTGGCTACCGTCGCCTATAACAAAGCAACGCCACAGGTGCTGCAAGTTGCGCTGCAGACAATAATAGGGTTAAGGATAAGGTATTAGGTCTCTGATATCCCTTATACCTCACCTAAACACAACAGCACACATGCTGTTATTTCACGGTGGTCTTTTATAAGGAGGTGGTTACTGCCGCCAGACGGGCTGCCCAAATGACTGCGAAACGCAGTGTGCCCTGCCACTACTTTTCAGATCCAGAACAGAGCCAAAAATGAAAAGTTCATTTTTCAAAGTTGACCCTGGCGAGAATCGAACCCGGGAACTCTAAGAGAGAGCGCTAAGGGCCGGCGCACATTCGAGGACGGCACGTCAAATTATTTAAATTTCTTTCATAGCACTTTAATTTTAATATGAGTCAAATTACTTTGTATTATGCTACGGCGGAATGCCTCAGCACGCTGATTGTTGCCGTAGAATAATTATACAATGAAATTTGAATTATAAAAGGTTGAAATTGAAAAGGTTATAAACACACGTAGGTACCTACGTTTGTATTTATAAACTAATTCAAATGGTTAATTCTTGATAAAGTTCCTAGCTCATTGGATTCGAAATGGTGTCTAGAAAAATATATTAAAATGTTTTACCAGCAAATAAACAAAGTTATAAACAATTGCGAAAGTTATAAACAAATGAATATGAAAAAAAAAAAAATAGCTTTTCCCTAATACGAGTTCCGACATGGGACTAACGCAGCAGAGACTGCTCGAAATATCAATTTGGAGAGGATACAATACAACCAACGAACGCACAGTGTGTTTTTGTTTGGTTTCGTAGTTGAAACAGACTTGAAGAATGAACCATGCGGATGACCATCCACTAGTGTGATAAATTGAAGGTGATAGTGGAAGCCAATCCGTAACAAACTACCAAGGAATTACCGGCAGGGTTTCATGTTAGCATACCATCAATATTAACCAATTTGCAGCAAATCGGTAAAATTAAAAAACTTGAAAGATGGAAGCTTCATGAATGGACTGACCTGCAGAGAACAGCGCGCTTTGAAGCTTGCCTTACCTTGTTAAACCGATACAGAAATGAAGGGATTTTGGACCGAATTGTGACGTGTGACGAAACGTGGATTCTTTGCCATAATCGCAAGCAAACAAATCAATAGCTGACCCCAGATCAAACACCACTACAATGCCCTAAAGCGAAGCTTACCTATAGAGAGGTGGAAGGGTTTAGTGGTCATTTCATTGTGTATTTCCTACAACTTCCTCAAATCCGGTCAAGCAATAACAGTAGATGTTTACTGTGCAGAGCTCAAAACAGTGTTGGCGAAACACGCAGCGTCCCGACTCATAATGCGTAAAACCTCATACTGCTTAATAAACTATTTGAACACTACATGACCTTCACTTAGAAACCATACGTCATCTTCCACACTCGCCGGCAATTTCATACTTTTTTTTTCGGAGGAGAAATTCATTTACGGATACCCTGCCGCTAGCTAGGCGATAGCGGTATGTGGGACTCACCCAGTCTTAAGAGGACTGGCAATACCCACTAAAACCCCCCGATGACCCCTGGAGGCCCTTGTATGAGTTGGACCGGGCTCTGGCGAACCAACTACTCCGGTCCAAACTTTACTACACACCTAATACAACCTAAAATATTATCCATACTAATACTAATATTGTTACTAATAATAATATTATAAAGAGAAAATATTTGTATATACTCGTATTTATTTTTGTGTGTTTGTAATGAATAAACTCAAAAAAAAAACTACTGGACCGATTTTAAAAATTCTTTTACCTATAGAAAGCTACATTATCAGTGAGTGACATAGGCTACCCGCTCTCCCCCCATCTCCCCCAACGCCTTCTCCCCTTTCCATACAAATATATGTTTGTAATGAATAAACTCTAAGACTACTGGACCGGTTTTAAAAATTCTTTCACCTATAGAAAGCTACATTATCAGAGAGTAACATAGGCTACTCACCCTCCCCCCCCCCCCTCTCCGCCCTTTACCTCCCTCCATATAAAATTGCCATTTTCCAGGAATAAACTCAAAAATGTTTAAAAAATAAATGTCCACCCGTGCGAAGCCGGGACGGGGCGATAGTACCATATAAATTCAAATACATAACCTCATCCAACATGACGACTGGTGTACTCTCCCATATAATCAAAAAACGGCTTTAAAACGGATTAGGAGCCACGATTTTCTATATCGTAAACTTAGAGACCTAGTACGATCTGCTCCATAACAACGCGTTTAATGTCTCCAAATTACAGGCAATGTAAAACAGAAGGAGGACTCGGGAAATTTGTGCCTGCACTGTTTGGGTATTTCGACGTAATTTGTATTTTCAACGGTTGTACACCGCTTGGGTGTCGAACAAATATTTCGTGAGGCTTGAAATTACTTAGATTTTTTTTTTAGAAACACTATTTAGAAGAGAATTTCAGGGTTGACATAGGCTAAATATTCTATGCGAGCGAAGCCGCTGGTACGAGCTTTTTCAAAATAAAGTACCAACGCTTGGCAAAAGTATGTCGGGCGTTATATCTTTTATTTTTCAACGTGGACGAAGTCAGGGAGACCAGCTAGTATTATAAGTAGAGGTAACGGATTTTGTATCTTTGTTTTTATATGTGGAGGGCATATATTTGAACAATTCTTTCACTCTATGAAAGGTAAATTGTTCCAGATGGACATAGGCTATATAATATGCATAATGCAGAAGCTGGGACGCGTCAGTCTATTAATCAACATGTACAAAACTAAATTAAAAAAATTGATAACTTTTTTAAACTGATGTCCTATTTTAAAAAAAGTCTGTTTAATTACACTAATTACTGATAAAATGTTAATGAAAACATTCACTTACAAGTAGGTACTTACACTATTATTCACTCGTTAGTGTCTGAAAATGTATTTTTAGGTTTCCGTACGTCCGAATAAAAAAACGGATCACTCGTGTGTCCGTCTGTCCGACCATTGCCCCCCTCCCCCCCATCTCCGAAACTACTGAACCTAAAATTTTGAAAAAAAAAAATACAGAAATTAGTTTTCTACTTATAGATTATAGGAAAACCTATAAGAAGTCCGTGTTATTAAAATAACATGGTAAATCACTCAATATTGTGCGGATAGGTAACATCGTGAGGAACCCTCTTCACGCGAGTTCAACTCGCACTTGTCCTGTATTTTTTTTTTAATTTTTTTTTTGTCGTTATAAATTAAATTACAACTTAAAAATGCTACTGGCAGCATTCTGCCAGTAGCATTTTTAAGTTGACTAATATTAAAAAATGCGCTTACATAGACTAAAACCATAGTCACCAGAGTGATCCTCCATGCGGCCGTATCGCGAGACTGCGATGCAGTGGGAGGAACGCTGAATTTACGGCCACCAACAACTCGCTCGGTACTTAATTTATGAGGGGAAACTTTCTTCACGCGTAAATAACAGTGTTCAAATGAATTAACAGATCCGTTAGTGGCTTTGTTGGGTTGTTCTGACTTTCAAACGGATAGAGCTAAACTTTCAACTTACATTTGACTTAGAACTTAATATTGAGTTGGGTAGGAGTTATTAATAACTTTTCACTTTTCTTTCAAAGTGAATAACATTCAAGGTAATTAATGCTATTAATTTTGAAACATGTTTTCAAGATGAACAATTATTTTATTCCGTATTACTTACCTACGTACTTTTATTCGATTCACACCGCAATTTAAGAAAGAAGATGAAACATAAGTTCCTACTTAAAAGACGTCTTAAACTGGGAACAAATTGGAGTTTATTGGAGTTTACTAACTAAGAATCGATTTTCATATAAGGACCTCGGTATGGAAATTTTAATGAGGAATAAAATTAATACAAGCGTTAACTAAAAAGCGTTATGTTTTTCTAAACAGTTCCACCAAAATCCACCGCCGCTTCACCTAATTCTATTATAGTATAATAGATGGCGCCATCAACAGTATTATATTTTTATAGTTCACCAAGCAGTTCTACCCAAATCCGAAGATGTCGCCACTTCACCTAATTCTAATATAGACAATAGTACCTCCAGTCGGCAGACAGGCTGACGGTCTACTTGATGGTAGCTGGCTACCGTCGTCGCCTATAACACAAGCAACACCACAGGTGCCGTAAGTGAATTAAGGATAAGGAAATAGGCTCTGGCATTCCTTTCTCACTCACTGAAACACAACAGCATGCATCCTAATATTTGCAAGGGGGTGGTTGTCTTCTATAAGGGGGTGGTTACTGCCGCCAGACGGGCTGCCCAAATGACTGCAAAATATAACGTACTCTGCCACTGCTTTTCAAATCCAGACAAGAGCCAACTTTGAAAAGTTCATTTCAAGTTTAACTCTGCCCTGGGATCGCTGAGACGAAGCGTCTATCTAGTAAGACATAAAGTTTATATTAAGTAAACCCTATGCAGAAGGGGATATTATAAAATATTGGATTATATAAATGATAAACATCCTTGGAGTTAAATTATAATATTACCTACAATGTACATAAATTGCTGAATTTTGTTACAAATTGTGTAATTGATGATTTATGAAAAGAGCAACTATAAGGCTTCTTGCCGAGTTCTTCCCCCTAGAAGCAGCATTGCGAATGAGAAATATTTGACGAAGATAAATGTTTTGTAAGAAACTTACATTGAATGAATGATTTATTATTACTATTATTAATGAAAATATCCAATCCAAATTATATCAATCCTTGAAGGACTTAATATTATTTTAAAACGCTTAAATTGCTTAAAAACCTTCCTGCCTATATGAGTGTTGAAACTTTTTGAGAGAAATGCCAACTCGCTAAAACACTTTGGAATGTTGCCAACAAAGAAGATAATAAAATAATCTACCATCTGCCTATTACTGTGGATTTTTTTTTTTCAATTAATAGTTATTATTCTAGACTAGATCAATGATATGACTCTAAGCTTTTCTTATAACCACACTAACAAGCACTACAACCAGACTAAGGCTGTCTTGAAAAAGTTTGTTTTCATAAGCCAAGAATCGAATCCGCAATACTAACAGTTGAAAGTTCAACTATTCAATCTACGGATTCGTCAAAACGAACAAATTGATCGCATTTTATAAAACCATACTTACTTAATAGAAAAAAAATTATACTTATGTATATACTGCACGTAAGTGTACATATTAGGTAACTATAGTATATACCTATTAAAAATTATATCTATTATTGCTTACTACATAATACACACAATCATAATTCTAGATGCAGATTCTATAGGAACGAAATGGCATGAAACCCTATAGACGTTCTATCAAACTATAAATTTATAATAGAAGCACTAAATCTATATTTATACCATATTAATATTACAAATTCAATAAAGAGCGTCGGTGGCGCAGTGGGAAAGACGCGGCCTATCATGTCGAGAGGTCCGAGTTCGATCCCCGGTCAGAATATCGGTCGTGAGGAAACCTGAATACGCCAAAAAAGAAATTCCACTGAGGACGGGTTACTAGTGTCTAGTTAAAAAATAAGGTCGCACTCCGCTTCTATCTTTTTCTGCGTTAACTTTTTCGAAACCTCCCAACTCAACGGATTTTGATGCGATTTTTACTAATCGAAAGAGCAATAAACAAGTGGTTTGTATAAGTTTATAATGTGCAGAAAAAAATGCGAGACCTTGCGAAACCGGGGGCGGGTTGCTAATATAATCGAGCGTAAAAGAGCTGATTAAAAATTACCCAATATACCCGTTCAGTTATCCCAACTGTTAAACGGATATTTTTCCACTATACTTTTCCACATATCCCCACTGTTCGAATACTTGAATGTCGAATTTAAATTATGACATTATAAGCCTATTTTGTTTTTAGGTTGGTATACGTCTTCGCACAAATGTAATTTATCTGCAACTTACACAAACCTTCCTCCTTAAGGCGAACAGCGACTTTTATTTTATAATATGTATAGATATCGATATTTAAATATTCGGACATAGACATGTCTTATTGTAAGTGGAGATTTTTAACAAGGTTTTAATTTTTAGACAAAAATCAGAAAGCATTAATAACTCGGTCAACTTATAGACTATTTCCTGTTCCAAATGTCGAAGAAAACTAGAAAGGGAAGAGGATTCGCGACCATACACGAGATAAAGATCGAATCGATGAAGTAATTGAAGTCGGTTTCAAAATGTGTATTCCAGAAACGCTTCGATGATTGGAAAAGACGTTGGCACAAGTGTATGAGTTTTATCCAACGATGAGTACTTTTAAGGGAACAATTTGTTACAGAACAGCCTGCGAGACTAAAAAAATATATAAAATAAAAGACTGGGAAAAGAAAAGAACAAATTTATTAAAAAAAAAGGAAGGGTGGAGTTGGTGAACGGGGGTGTAAGTGTAGGTGGTGTGGAGAGTTAGGGACTACAGTGGATGAAATAAGTAAATTAAGCTATGCTACCCCAAGAGGGTCTCCTGCTGGATGCTCTATTCCGTAGCGGCCCCGTAGGATAGCAGCCGGAACGGAGGTAGACCGGCAGGAACAACAGCCAGGAACGGTGGTAGGCCGGCAGGAACAGCAGCCTGGAACGGTGGTAGGCCGGCAGCGGCCCGGTAGGAACAGTAGCCGAAGAGGAAGTAGGCCGGCAGCGGCCCAGAAGCGGTAGCCGGAGCGGTGATAGACCGGCAGCGGCCCAGAAGCGGTAGCCGGAGCGGTGATAGGCCGGCAGCGGCCCAGAAGCGGTAGCCGGAGCGGTGATAGGCCGGCAGCGGCCCTGAAGGAATAGTGACTGCAGCTGTGGTAGGCCGGCAGCGGCCCTGGAGGAACAGTGACTGCAGCTGTGGTAGGCCGGCAGCGGCCCTGGAGGAACAGTGACTGCAGCTGTGGTAGGCCGGCAGCGGCCCTGGAGGAACTGCAGCCGGAGCGGTGGTAAGCCGGCAGCGGTCCTAGTAGGGACAGCAGCCGGTATGGTGGTCGGCCGGCAGCAGCCCAGAAGCAACAGCAGCACCCGATGAATGAGAGTACAGAGGTACTCGAGGTCAGACACCGTAGGAGAGGAGCAGACACCGTAATAAATATATAAATGCTTTCAGCTTAGAGGCTGATTCTCCAATGACCTAACCATCGCCGATATCTATTAAGAAACCTCTGTAGAACGAATCCGTTCTTTTAAAATAAAATTTGGAATTTTGAATTTTTATATTCAAGCGGCCAGGTATTAGACCTCTTCTAAGGAGTTTACACCCGAAAATCTGACGTCATGGTCTGAAAACGGGTGCAAAGTTACTACGGCAACGATGTAAATAAACATAAAAGAAATGTCACAAAAATACATTTTTGTGAATATTTAACAATGTGTTTGGAAATATAACTAAATGTAATTAGTAATTTATAGAAAATGAAAAAGGGCATGTACTCACGTGGTACCCCTATGTCTAATACGTATATTTACAATAGAAAATGTAATTGAAGGTGAGCCATACAAACGAAAAACTCAAAGAAAAACCAGAAAATAATAAGTACTAATCCTGTAACTAATACAATAACTTCTTATAGGAATAAGCTTTCCTACGAAAGCGTAGAAGGGTCAATTTTCAAAGAATTATGACATAATGAAGGTCAGAGAAAATGTTAATGAAAAACTCAAAGATCAATAACAACGGAAAGAGAAGAAGAAGGTGGATTATCAACCTATTATACTGTTAGTACCAATATTATAAGTGAACACAAAGTAGATATATAAATATTGATACGAATATTATAGTTAATATTACATATTCCACTACTGATAGAAATATTAATACTACAAATATAAATATTAAGGAATAAATAAACTCTTCTTTTAATATAAACAATTTTTTATATCTTCACGTGGCAATTTAGATTCATTAGAAAAAAGTAACAATTAAGACGAAATTCAGGGGACAGGCCTAATTATTTCTGTATTGTCGCTACGCATTCTCATTTAATTAACTCGGTACGTGTTCAGACTAATTCTCCGGAACCACGATACAATCTATACTATAATAATATATAACAAAGCAACAAAGTTATAATATATAACAAAGCTGAAGAGTTTGTTTTTTGCTTGAAAGCGCTAATCTTTTGCGATGTATTGTCGCAAATGGATATAATAGGACATAAGTAATACGAAAAAGTTGCACTTCAAATCAGTCGAATTTGAAAATTTCTCTTTGCATTTGTTAGTCCAACTGGCTATTGATATTAATTTAATACGTCGATGGAAAGAGAAATAATCAGAATGAACGCTAAGGGAAAAACAACTATCTACGGCGACGAGTACCGATCATTTACTGAGAAGAAACCAAAATGTTTACTAGGCAATGATTTTAAAAGTAAGGACACACCCAACGGAACATCTTACACAACTCACTTCTTATAGACAAACAGTGGCGTTCTTATACACAAACTTACTTCTTATAGACATATTTATAAACATATAAACATTGTTTCTTAAACGTTTTTTCATGTTTTCGTCACTGTTACATTAACTATAAAACATTTTATGGGTAAACTATACTTACACCTACATCAAATTTTAAAAAAAAGAATGACCTCAATACAAGGTTATGTTTATTTTAATTCGCGTGCCGGCACATGGTCGCCATTATGGACTTTGGCATTAAAATGAAATGTGTTAAAATTAATTATTTAACATGTAACAAGATTACTTACCGATTATACGATATTCCCTGTTCCTTTTTAACCTTCGTATCAGTTTTTGCAGCCTTTTACTACTCAACTGGGGCATTTTTATAACAATTTAGTACAAAATTTCTAAACTGAAGCCCTAACATGAGATTTTAGAGCCAATGTGCTGGTTCCACTTCGCCGCGCTGTTGGCCCGGTCCTTACACTAGTAATATTGACATCAATGTAACTAGGTGAACATGGTATTTTCTTTTCTCGCAACTGAGATGCTCAGACGCCAGAATTTTTTGAGCATCGCAAAACCGGGGAAACAGTGCACACCTAGTTTGAAATAATGACTCTATACATACAGACTTCGTTTACAAAACTGTAATGGTGACCATAATAAAAGGATTCCAGTAAGTTCACATCGATAATGGGACTGCAAATAAGATATGTGATAGGATATGTGATATCCTTTAGGATACCTGTGACCATTGGTACATGGCATGACCGGCGATCGAAATCGAACTTCTCGACATGATAGGCCGCGTCTTTCCCACCATCAATAATTAAACAGCAATTAATTGAATATTTTGCCTATTCTTGCCTGCCGCCCAAATATACGAAAAGCAATGCAATGCAATCTATTCACCCCTCACCCGAACGCTTGCAAATCTATTCACCCTTTGTCCATTCCCAGGTTCCGTTCCGCTTTCTTCAGAGGCTGTTTTCGTTACCGTGCCTCGAAATGTTGGAATAATCTTCCGCCCCCGCTACGCGATCTTACATCTCTGGGATGTTTTAAAAAACGACTTCGCTCATCATTGATGGATGTGCAGAGAAACGCTTAGACGAGACAGGTTATGGGGGCGGCCGGTCCATTTTTTGTACATTCTCGTGTGCTATTGTATATTTACAGTGACGTTGCCATATAGATAACTCGCTAGTGAAAGCCTTCAATAGTTTTTAAGAAAATTTGCAATAATTTCAGCCATGGATAGTAATCGTATTATGAATTGTCCCGCGTAAATGTTTTTTTGTTTTCTTTTTCTCTGATTTTCTGGTTCCTGGCAGAATATCAGTGTTGTGGTCCGCACCACAACTGTATACTGAGTCAGGGTTCCTTTTCCTCTTCTTACTTGTTCTTATATTTGTTTGTTTATAATTATTATTTGTTCATATATGTATATTGTGTTTATTTAGAGGAATAAAAGATGCTTTCTTTCTTTCTTTCTTTCAAAAGCAGTTATTTTTTTATTTTATTTTTTGCTGAAAACTGACTGGCTGTTATCACATTGGAATTAATTGCTCATAATACACTCCGTGTTAAAAGGAACAACGGTCTTCTTTCTACTAGAAACCCTGTCTGGTTTAAACTGCTTTTGAATACAGAGATATAATATGCAGTTATAAACAAATAAAACAATTTAAATTTTAAATATTTAATGTATTATTATATATATTATATATAATTTTAGTATTATTGACTATTTTCATACAGGTTGCATACATCGTTGTAGGTAATACTTAATGACAATTAAATTCAAACCTTCAAAATGTCTATATATATGTATATACAAAAATGAGATAGTTTTAGTTAAAAAATAAACCTTCCGGAATGGAAATGTAATTAAACAGTTCAGTGCAAAAAAAATAACACATAAATTCAGTCTTATAAAATGAGTAAAATATCTTTATATATATTTAAAAGTTTCGAAAGCGAAAGTTTCTTCGAAATTAACACTAAATATGGGTAAAGAAATTATTAAGATAAATTCTGAACGGTAATTGTAATATCAAACGAACATTTAGATAATTCAAAAATAAATTAAATTTGACCGTAATTTTACATTTTATAAATTCAATATATGACAATTGATTGAACTGCAAATTTTAATGGAAAAAGTTGAAGTAAAGATTTAAATCAAAGCCCGCCCACGCAGAACAAAGTAACGATCAAAATAATTTAAACTCATGCTCAATGTAAACTGTATTAAGTGAACCAACCCTCTGTTTATCCTGGTCAATAAATATTTTGATTTCTTCACTTCCTGCTGAAACTGAAGTGCTTCAATGAATTTTCGCCAACTTGAAGTTTGGTTTTTGTAATACATAGATTAGGAAAAATACTTGCTTCAAATCTTTGACTTAAAATAAACAGTTTGTGAAGGGTTACATGGATTTACTGTATTAAAATAACTAAAATAATAAGCCAAGATAAATGCATGAATTAATCACAACCTTATTTAAAAAATAAATTAATAATTAAAAATATATCTCTAAGGCTCGGGCCGACTGAAAACGTGACGTGATTGCTTGGACAGTAGTTATACTGTCCAAAATTGCTTTGTCAAGTGAGTAAGAGAACAGAATTTTTTATATTGCTTCGTAAAACTGTAAGGTGACTACTGTACAAGTGAAGAGAATACAATTTAGGACTTTTCATAAAATAAAAAATGGCGTCAAAATTAGCAATACTGTTTGTTCTTATGTAAAGGTCGTCAGACAGGCTTACGGTCCACTTGATGGTAGGTGGCTACCGTCACCTACAATACTAACAACGCCACAGGTGCTGCAAGTGCGCTGCCGACCATAGTACGATTAAGGATAAGGGATTAAGAAGAGATGGGAACGACGAGATAGGGATTTACAACGACAGATCGCCCTCGGGGCGAGGCAATTTTGAGGGAAATTTTGACGTGACATAACTTAATTTTATTAAAAGCTTAAATACTAAGGTTTCGAAGGTACAAATTCAACCTCTATATACACCGAGCCTTAATTTACAGATAAATGTATTAAGTAACCGTGATCAAACCGAATGATTATTTTTAAAAATCTTAAGTACTTCGCCTTTATTTTGCAAATGGTTACGCCACTATAGAAAAGTAATAACGTCAATTCAGAAAAATATAAAATACATTTTCTTTTCTATCCAAGGAAGGATAAAATAAAGACAAACGGAGTTTCATGGGTAAAAGCTAAAACACGACACAGAGAATTGTCATTGGTCATATCAAGAAAAATGGCGATTGGTGGATTTACTGTGCTGTGAGTAAATTTAATTTGGGTTAACAAATAGTGTTAGTCAATTATTTATTTATTTTCATCTTTCACTTTTTAATTGTGGCAAGGAACAAAAACTACAGAAAAACGTTGATGAAATCGTCACAAGTACCAGTAAATGTGACATACAGTTTTACGCCCCATATATTGTAATATTAACCCAGCTTACATCCTCTTCAATATCAGATCCACATTTAATATTGCTACGAAAGTAATACAATAAATAATCACTTACTACTTAACTATAACTACTAGTCGATAAGTCAATCTAACTAATTAGCTGTAAGGGCGTCCTTACACTGTACGACTCATGAGAAACTTCAAAATATTATGAATATTTAATTTCACTGAAGTTGTATTTTCAAATATTGCTTTGGAACTTTCTGTCAAAAACACTTTAATTTTTCAAATGTTTAATTCAAACAATAAAAAAATCCATTAAAAGAGTTAATGTTTGTAAATTTGGTAGAGTTATTCTCCTGAATCACTCATCTTAGAATTTAGAATGAAGTCATGGTTTTTTTTTTTAAATAAATCATCTGAGTAAAGCGACAGAATTCCTTCGAGCGCGTAGTGTAAGGACAGCATAAGTGTTCTACAAACAAAGATAATTAATTGTGTTTGTTGTTTGTAACAATAAATAATAACTCAGTTGTCTAATCCCGTTACTAGAAGGCCAAATGATATCTCCTAGCTGTATTGATCAAGTCTGAGCATGTTGGGCAGACATAACACAGTAACAAAGAAACTTCTATTAGTTAATCAAGACAATTGAACAATTTCGTTCCCTCGATGTAAATTTCGTTAACACTAATTGTACAAAAAAATGTCTGTACACATATTGTCCATTCTATGGACGTCCACACAAAACGTCAACAAAAAAAAAAAAAACAAATTTCCAATCAGGTCACACGTCCTCCTAAATAAATCCACAAATATACCATTATTTACATAAATATATAATATAATTTTGTACTGTCCGTAAGCACGTATGATGAATAAATTTCATATCACAATTTAGAAGTTCGTTGAAAACGCCAGTGTTTCAAAAACAGGGATTATTTTCTGAAGCAGAAATTTCACGTTTTACAGAATTTCACGTCTAACTGAACTGCCGAAGTATTATGTATGTATATCATTTTGTCTAACCGTCATTTAAAAGCGTAATCAGTTAAGAATAAGCTTCTTAAGAATGGCGGATAATAAGCTTAATAAACTTTCAAATTTCTTATATAAAACAAATTTGAGTATTGTTAGCAATACTATTGAAGCGGTTTGGCTTCAGTTATGCTGACAACACTGACATAATATATAGTGCTACAAGGATAATTCGGCACTTTGGTGACATTTGATGCTTGATAAAGTTACCAGTTTAAAAAAATTTCCTTTCTTTTAAGGAATTTGGTTCACAATTCGTTTATTTAGACTTTCAAAGGTAATTCCATAATCAGGGCATCTATCGTAAAAAAAAATCCACAACTAATAACAGGCAGATAACCTGTCATTTTGTGGCGTTTTATAAAATGGCGGAGATAGTTCCGATTTGTGCCACATGCATGTCAAAAGATCCTGATAACACTGTAGTTTGATTTCAGATATACTCTGTATGTATTATACTACAGATGGAAGTTGTAGCTTTCCAAATTCGATTTTCGATTAGACAAAATATAATAGTTTCTAATAATTTCATAGTAACTATCCAGTTAAAAAGTCCTTTGATTTCACACGTATTGGCGAGAGGTAGGCCCATTTTTTCTAGAATGTGTCAAGGTCTCATCGTTGCTTGCTGTGTTTCCACAGTTATTGTTGTGTAGAAACGACATTTCAACTCCGCCATCGCCACTCTAAAATAAAATAAAAAATATATTTTTTTTTTGTAGTGGGCAACACTAATTCTTATAAGCTTCTAACGGCTCTTTCGCCTATGTGAAAAGTTACGCCTGTCCCCAGAGTTCAAGCTATTTGTTTCATTAATCAATCGTTCAAATCATTTTAGTAGTTTGGGTATAAAGACATCATTTTAGTAGTTCTTTTAGTTTCTTTTGTAAATTTTTCTTTTGTAGTGGTACCCAAATGACTGCGACACGCAGTGTCGCAGTCATTTTGGCAGCCCGCATGGCGGCAGTAACCATCACCTTACAGAATACCACCGTGAAATAACAGCATATACGCGCTGTTATGTTTCGGTGAGTGAGTAAGGGATGTCAGAGCCCATTTCCTTATCCCCTCCTAATAAGGGATCCAATGCTACTGTAGTCGGCAGCGCACTTGCAGCAGCTTTGGCGTTGCTTGTGTTATAGGCGACGGCAGTCACCTACCATCAAGTGGAACGTCATCAGTCTGTCTGTCGACCTTAAAATAAAAAAAATATATTACAGTAGCGGCAGGGCACACTGCGTTCCGCAGCCGTACACTAGCCAGCTCGTCTGGCTGCAGTAACCAATATACATATAAAAGACTATTAAATACCTGCAGCTGCCAGAGCCCATCCTTATCCTTTATCCTAACAAGATCGATAACGAATTTGCAACCCATGTGGCACCGCTTGTGTTAATAGCTTACCTACCAGCAAGTAGACCGTCCTACTAAATATTTGAAACATGTCAGTGTAAATTTAAAAAGATAATCATACAAATGTATAAAAGTTAATGAGCCTTGATAAAATTAAGATTAAATTGTTTCTCACCTCAGCGTGCATAGGATTTGCTGTAATTGTGATTGGCACTTTAGCTGGAATATATCCGTTGGCGCCAGCATTTTCCGCTGAACCTTTTTCACCTAAAATTTAATAAACTCATTTATACATACTGCTTGACAGGTTACAAAATTTAAACAACCCATTTTAAAATATCGTATACGATCAACGTCAAGGAACCGTCAAGAAAGAAATCGTGTGACAATATTATAAGTAGGCTGATTAAAAGAATCAGTCAGATATTTTTTTATTATAAACATAAATGACGGAAACATTTAGTGTGTATAACACAAAAAGTAAAAAAAAGATACAAAAAGTCTACAAAAAATAATCATAGTTAATTATATTATGTAACTAGCTGAGCACGCAACTGTTAATGTTGTTGAACTTAAATACTGGCTATATATTTAAATAGGTTTGATTTTCAAACAATAAAAAAGAAAAATTGAAATTAGAATGTTTTTAAAAAAGAAATATAGAAGATGTCATTGTTAGAAAAAAATAAGAGTTGAAGTTTAGAGACCAAAAGAAAATGATGTGTTTTGATAGTGTTTAATTTATTTTATGTTGTATACGAAGGAAAACAATATAATGTGCACATAATATGGAAAAACAGAGTGTTTTATTAAATAGAGATGATTGGATCCCAAAATAGAGTATAGGCACACAAAATTTCTCTCAAAGTTTTTTAAGAACAACTTCGTACGCGTGGTATATCGTATATTGTTTGTAAACCGATTGGAATGAAACAAACACTAATTGCTACAATACATCAGTTAAAATCGTATTCAAATCGGTTAAGCCTTTTCTGTGATTAGCGTGCATAAACGCACAGACAAACAGACAAAACTCTAATATTATTTTTTTGACCTCGGTAACATAAGTACAACGTGTACAATTTTTTAAAATATTTAATGTACAGAGATGGCTCGTTTACGATTTTATTGTATACTAGATGAAAACCCGGCTTCGCTCGGGTGTAATGTATGTAGGTAGATATTTCTGTAGTTATCGGTTCTCAAGGAATATTAAAGGCAAAGCGGCATAGATTTCGCTCAATGTTTGCGGCAAGACGTTTCGTTTTACACAGTCACATGAGTCACAGTTCTTTGTAATGGACACTTTGTTTTTAAAATGAATGGTGCGACGACGTATTGAGTGGCGAGGCGTATGTGCGCTAGTATGAATGAAACGGAACGTTTATTAACCACTCAAGATGTCACAGGTGTCAGTGATCAGTGTCAGTGTGTGATGTTTTGCTAGAGTTGCCAAAATGGCGACTGCGATTTGTCTGTCAGCACCATTAGAATTTAACAAAATACTTGATAATCCGAATTTTGCGGATATATGTTGTCGACTCGAAATCTTTATTTTTTTATGTTTTATTATGCAGGTAAGGTTTCAATCGAGTCTACCGTACCCATTGACGAAATTATTAATATAGATGTGTATAGAACAGATGAGCAAAAGAGTATATAGAAATGAACTACCTATTTAAATATGCCGCCAAAACAATATCTTTAGGCAACATGACGATTGCTCGGCCATGACTTAAAAATCGCAAGACACGAAGACATGCTAATAAATAGTTATAATGATTCATAATTGTAGTTTCAACTCATCCAGATTGTTTTCGATAGCACTGGAAGTAGTAGAAAAATATTTTCCTTGTGAAAATTCTTTTGCGGCGGATGAATTCCCCCTCGCCACCCACGTACATGATGTGATATAGCGGTTTTGGTCAAACTATAATACTGATGACTGCTTTCAAAACCAACAATGTCTGCTGATAGTAAGACCAACAATGTCTGCTGCTTTTCAGTGTGAAATAAATGGTAGTAGGTACACACCGTGGGGGCGTTTGGCGCGCCGGCAGAGCAGCAGCGTCACGACCAGCAGCACTAGCAGCACGGTGGCCCCGATGGCGCCTCCTGCCGTCACCAGTGCACGGCCTCCTCCCTCACCCTCCGCCTCCGCACCCGCGCCCCCGCTCGACTCCGTGCTCGTGCTCTGATTGGTCGACGCCACGCGGTGAGTCTTCGCTTTCTGTTACGCAAAACACGGTGGTTTTTTTTAAGGGGCACAAAACTTAGCTGCCAAATTTATGACCGCAAAACGAAGTGTGCCCCTGCCTCTAATATAATTAGGAATACTTTGCCATCTTAATAAAAAGCTTAATTTAATTAATGTCTATCACATCCCTTCTCAGTAAAACTTTACTACAGCGCCGCATCGGTAGATGACCTGTGTAACCAAGTTAGCTATGAGGTGACACTGATGTCGCTACAAGACGTTACAAAATATTGTCATCCATACGAATCGCCCACCCAACTTACTACATGGTTGATGTATTCGTTCTTGATTTTATTATATTAATGTTTCATCCCTTTGGTTTAAAATAACATTGAGAGACCATACAAGTCATTATCGGTCACGAAAGGAGTGGAAGCTGCAGTATTACGGGCATGTGATGAAGGCACGTGGCGCAGTGGGAAAGACGCGGCCTATCATGTCGAGAGGTGCAATTTCGAACCGGGTTCTTTTAAAAAAAAACTTAAGTCAGGAGGTGTGGACACCTGCATACGCCAAAGAGGAAATTCTAAGGCGTATATAAAGTCCACCAATATATAAGCTATATGGTCCACCACACTGGTAGCTCATACGCCCTTGTTGAGAAGGTAGGCCTGTGCCCCTGCAGTGGGGACATATAATAGGTTGTTATTGATTATGATAAATGATAACGATGAGGGGGGCGAAAGACACGGTATTGTTCAACTGACGATGCAAGGAAGAATACAGGAAAAGCGTAGCAGAGTCAGGAGAAAGACATCCTGGTTGAGGAATTTAAGAGAGTGGTTTGGTATGAGCACTCGCTTCCTCTTTCGTGCAGCAGCTTCCAAGGTTAAGATAGTCATGATGGTCATCAACCTTCATATAGAAGCGGCACGTTAATAAGTAGAAAGATATCGGTCACTTACCATTTTACTAGACAATTCGGAAGGCGCCTGCGCGGTGTACGCCTGCGCTTTGAGTTCGTACGCTGTGTCTGGTACAAGATGGGCCAATAGGACAGAGCGTGCTGCGCTTCCACCGGGAGCCGTCACCTTCTCGTATTCTCCGGCCGAAGACACCGCGCGGTAGTACACGTAGAAGCCCTCCGCCTCCACGCCACCGCCACTCGACCACTACAATCACGAAACTTCATTCACATTTCCATTAAACACGAGTGATCATATAAGGGTTCCGTTTTTTTATTCGGACGTACGGAACCCTAAAAACAATGAAAACATGGTAAATGATAAAGTTTCAAGAATGTCTCTACTCAGCATTTTGATAGCATAGCATAGAAGTAGTGGCAGGCATACTGTCTTTCACAGTCATTTGAACAGCCCATCTGGCGCCAATAACCACCTCCTTACAGAAGACCACCGTGAAATAACAGCATATGTGCTGTTGTGTTTCGGTGCGCGAGTAAGAGATATAAGAGCCCATTACCCTTATCCCTAATCCTTAATCCTACTATGGTCTGCAGCGCAATCGCAGCAAATGTGTGTGTTATAGGCGACGGTAGTTAAAAAAATGAAACATCTATATTGGTAGGATGTCTTCGTTTAACACATTGCAACTGCATACACCCATAATAATAGATTGGAGAAAAGTTTCTTCGCATTTTATATGAAAACTCAAGACATTTTTTTTAAGTTTATTTATATTTAATTACAGTAGAATATATGTGCCATTTTATTCGATAACTTTTTGCCATCTTGTAGGTAGAGACGAGATCCCGTTGCTGTAGAAATTTTGGGACTTCTGACCAAAAAAACGCGACAAGTAGCTTTGGCAGCCCTTTCTTGATGTTAATCTGACGCTGCCTAAAGAATTCTGAACAGATCGAAACAGGTGGAAATCTGAAGGGCTATATGGCGGATGCATTGTTAACCTCCCAGCCAAACTCTCTTATTTTTTGCTGAGTGGCTAAAAATGTGTGTGGTTTAGCGTTGTCGAGATTAAAGACCACCCCCTTCAATAGAAGGTCGTAGCCCTTTCTATTGATCAATTCCGGCCGCTTTCTCTCAACTTCTTCCTTTAATCTCATCAGTTGTTGGCAGTAGAGATCCAAATCGATGATTCGGCCCGGCGGTAAAAGCTCATAATAAACAATGCCATTCCAATCCCACCATACACACAACATCACCTTATTGCGAGTTAACCCGGGTTTTGGCACAGTCTGTGAAGCCTGACCGACCATCGACCACGATCTTTTTCGCACGCTCCTGTCGTATGTGATGCACTTTTCATCACCATTATTAATATCTTCAAAAATGGTTCGGTTGTCCTTTTTAATGTCATCAAAACCAGCCAGATACAAATAGTACAGCCAAAGACATTTTATTACAAGTTTATACATATTAAATGCGAAGAGACTTTTTCCCCGACCTAATATACCAATAGCAAAATTTATTAAACCAAAAAGGAAAAATGTTTCTTGATTGTTCTATTTTCCTTCCTATAACATAAACTCTGTATCGCTATTAGTATTTTATAATACTTGATTTCCACCTGTTCACGACATATATTGTGATAAGTATTTATGTTGAGTACAAATTAAGCCATCACATTTGTCTTTGGGGATAAACAAACAACGAGATGTCATCCAAACACCGCAATGTCACCTGTTCGTTTACCACTGGCGTCTTTTGTCCCCTTCTCTTACTATTGTCCAATGAAATCTAACAAAAAAATGGAACTTATTAATTTTAACAAAATCGCTAACTATGTTTGTCACAGCATTTTTGTTAAAACTAAAATAAAACTAAACTAACTAAAAACTAATCATTGAAGTCAAGTTCAAAATATTCGAGTGTCGAACTTTAAATTAATGTTTTGCTCTCGTCATAACACACATGAACCCCACAAAGAAAATATGGCAGCTCAGTAAGCGGACCATAGACTAAGTAGACATTACCACCAAGCATCAACTGATAGACACTCTCATCAGAAAATGGTATCATAACACAAAACTCCAACAACATATTTAATACTGCGTTTATATGCGTACACAAATTTTATTGGAAGATATTATGAAAATAATGCGTAATAATTTGGCCACTGTTTGAAAATAAAATCACAAATAAACTGTTTGAATCCTTACTAAACTCGACCACAAACAAATAATTTATAACTGAAATACGAGTTTGCAAATAAATTCCCTAATCCACGATCATGAATTGTGTCCCTCAAAAACCATTTATTCAGATTGTCATTTTTTCACAAATTATGTTGTTGGAATATAAGTAATAAACAGACAGTTTCGAATCCTATTAATCTTTTGTAAAAAGTACATTTAGTAATTAAAAATAACATTAATTGATGTTATTATTACCGAAATGCCTTCTTTACACATTGCTGTCTGGTGACGGTAATCAACCTCTAACAGAAAACCAATGTGAAACTTTTATATTTCAACGAATAATCGACTAAAATAAAAATAAAATAATCGATTGTGAGTTAAAGTCGAATTCTAAATGTATGGTGTAATTTAAATAGAGTTTTTATTATTATTTATAAATTATCGACCCGTCCCCGGCTGTGCATGTGCACTGATGCATTTTTTTCTGCAAATTATATACACAAACCTTCCTCGTTGATCTGTGTTTCCATTAATGAAAACCGTATCAAAATCAGCTGGATGGTTTAGAAGAGGTTAGTTGAGAAATAGACAGAGACGGACATCGACTTTATCTATATAAAAAAAATTGTATGTATGTTTGTAATGAAGACTACTGGACCGATTTTAAAAATTCTTTCACCTATAGAAACCTACATCTATACTAATATCTATACTAATATTATAAAGCTGAAGAGTTTGTTTGTTTGATTGGTTGAACGCGCTAATCTCAGGAACTATTCGTTCGAATTGAAAAAATATTTTTGTGTTGGATAGTCCATTTATAGAGGATGGCTATAGGCTATATAACATCACGCTACGACCAATAGGAGCGGAGCTTCAATGAAAAATGTTGCAGAATCGAGAAAATTTATCCCTTTTGAGACCTTCTGTTGCGTGCGCTGCGTAAACGGTTAAAGTTACGGTAAAAGTTCTATAAAAAAGTCCGTGACAGCATATGTTTATCTTTTAAGGTTGACTCGCTATAACCTTTTTTTATGGTAATCAAATTTGTTCTAAAATAATGCATTATTAGCGAAGGTGTTTTTATAAACATGATATTAATCCTTATCCAATTAATATTTAATTTTGAACAATATTGTCCTTGACATCATTTGATTTCAATGAATATCTTAGGAGATATCTATCTTAAATTAAAAAGTACGCGGGAGAAAATAAATTCAATCGGTCTCGCATCAACGCGACGCGAACGACTACGGGATTCGCTTGATGCAGACGCAAGCGTTATGTTACACATTTATATTTTTCATTTTTGAACGCGGAAGAAGTCGCGTGCAACAGCTAGTTTTATAGTTAGATATAAAAGATGTAATAAAAGTACTCTTACAGTCCAATTAAGTCTTATACTATGTGGAGAAAGTGCTTCAGCGCTGACAAGGACCGGAGGTTTTGGACTTTGAAAACCGCCGCGTTGCAAATAAAATTTATTACTTATTCGCCCCAACTTGTTGTCTTGATTCGAATAAACTGCTGCTATGCGAAACCTGCAAAATAAATATATTATTATAAATCGTTACGATAAGATAAAAAAAGTGTTTGTGTGAGCTTCGACGACGCACGATAGAGTTTATTGCTTTAAACGCATAAGCCTCTTATGCGTCCAGAAAATAGGAAACAATGCATGCGTCAGTTGTCGCACAAATGTCAAAGTGACAGCTAACGTAACGCTTTTCAGTTAACACTTGTATAAATTTTACTCCTTATAAAATTTTCATAAATTCCGGGGGCTATAAATCGATTTTTAAGGAGTAAACTCCAAAAAATAGTAATAATAAAAACCGTAAACTTACTTGTAATATCTGTCCGGTATCAAACCGTCTACGTAATAGGAATGTATATGTGGTGGTATATCGTGTGTAGCGGTGTGCCACGATGCATTATTTGAGTCTGTGGCCTCTTTATATTGTACCTAATAATAAGATAAAGTTATTAATTACTCATTACAGTTGGACTTCACTTGACTGCTTTGGACTTGACGGATCTGTTTTGGAAAATTTAAAGAAAAAAATTGTGCTTGACCTGACTGACTAGTTTCGCGATCTGCTACTTTTGATTTTAATTTGAATTTTGTGTTTCTATATTGCTATTTTTACATCTAACACTGGCAATTTAATCGGAGAAGATCTGATGGAGCCATAATTAAAACAAGAAGAAGAATTACTCATTACAGTAATGGCAAGAACGATACAAAACTATTAGAAGATCTATCGGATTATCATTAATTATTATGCTAAAACAATATTTTAATTATTGTATGTAATACTTTGAATTTTTTAATAAAATTAGTGTTTCTATAATTAATTAGTTCTATAGTTAAATAGTTCAGTTAAAAAATCTGATAAAGGATATTTTTATTATTATTATTATATTTTTACTAGTATCCAGAGATTTAATGGCTGCCGCATAATTCGATCGATCGCCCTGTGTAAACTTTTTCTTCCAGTTGGTTGGATTTTAGAGACGAACCACGCGGACTATCTTTTTCCCAGATCATGTAGTTCGATTTCATAATCGAACCACGGCGACCGTCACCGGGTCGGTTAATCCAATGAATCGAACTATTAAGACCGCAGTGTGGCATCTTGAAATTACCTAAAGATCCTGCCTAATTTTTGCCAGAAAACTGCCAAATAGTGTCAAAACCAAATAGTGTCAAAAAAAATGTCGAAATGTTGCTAAACTTCTTAAATATAATATTAGTTTTCACTCTCAAAGTAACCCCGAAGACATAAAAAACTTTTCTTTGTGTTATGTTCCTGTTTGGGGATACCTATAACAATGAGGTATCAAAGTAACCTCGATCGTAGTTTAACATGATCACCGACATTTTTCTTTCTTGAAAATAATGAAAAAATAATAATTTTATTCAAGAAATTGACAGTAGGTACATTTTATAGACAAAACCGATATATATACATTTTTTTAAATTATTGCCACATATTTTAAGAAATAAATGTTTGGTTACTAATCGTCTGTTTTATCGTGGTTCAACACCACAAGCGGACCAACAGGAAGAAAAGTTCGATTAGTCGAACCACGTTTTTATGATACATAATGAATCTATTAATCGAAGCAACGGAATAAAAAAGTTCATATGGTCCGATCGATCGAACTATACGGTCGAACCACGTGACCACAGCCAATTTAATGATAAAATACGCTTTAAAATTAAAAACAAGTCAAAAATTTAACTATTTGGTTTAATTTGGATTTCGAATGTTACGAGACTTTTGATCTGATTTATATTAAAAGTGAAGAACAATTCCTTTTCTTATTTCTCTTAATATTACTATTAAATCCTTATATATAAATAAAAATAAAAGGAGATTATAAAAATTTAAAAAATAATAAGAGTAACAAATCAAAATTACTAGAAATAATAAGGAAATAGTAGAATGTTAGGTAACTTAAAAGTAAAAATCTTTGAGTTATACTGACTTAAGTTAATCTTTAAGTTACATTCGACTGTTAATTAATTAATTAATTAATTAAAACAGCTTAGCAGCTAAGTAGTGACAGGTCCTTAATGATTCTCAGCCATAAATTAGGTCTATCAAGTCAAATGTTTATTGTTTGGGTGTGAACAAGGGGTGCATAGTGGTCTGGCAACTGCCATTTCTAATAAAAATTGCGTATATATTCACCTTAAAGAACTGAATAGGTAAACCGTGATTGGCATTGGACCAGGAAACCATAACACTTTCGTTGGACATTCGCGTCACGTTTGGTCGCGACGGTGGCACCATTACACCTGCAAACGAACAACTGCATTGTCATCTTAAAATTAGTTGGAGATTCGAAACTTGAAAATTAGCCGCATCGTCGGTCGTTAGCGAGTTGTTAAACTTCCATTCTCCGGGATAGACTCCGCAATACAACTTATCGAAAACCGCACAGTATTTTGTACATTGCTTGCATGTTACTTGTTGCTGTCAATGGAACGCGGAAACTTTCCTCTGAACGGGGAGAGGTTTGAAAATGTCGTTTGAGTAACCGATAAATACTTCCACCAACTTTGTACGTCGACCACACAAAGTACATTGGGCTATAAAATTTGCTAGTTATTTAAAAGCCATTGTTTTAAATATTTTTAAATAAAAATTCTATTCAATAGTAATATTTATTTGTTTAATAAGGGGAATCCCCGGAAGTAGTATTTGAAAAACTACTATTTGAAATTGTCACTTCACCTCTTGACCAATTTCAAATAGCAGTTGCCACCTATTTGAAAAACTATTTTACTTTTTGAAAGGTACATTATTTCAGGGACTATTTATTGGTCAAGAGGGGAATTGTCCTTATGGTACAATTCTCCTAATTGTACCATAAGGGAGTAACTACGTCTTATTATGCTCGATTCTCTAATTCTCATGAGAATTCTATTTTTCCATACACTTAAGAAAGTGTACATACTTACTGTTTAATTATTCGTAAACAATTTTAATATGAATTTATTTTTTTAAATGACCAGCACATTCTATGTATGGCCTTGGGCCCCGTGTAGTATTCAGTGTTTAATTAATGAGTTGTAATGTAATCCAATGAAACCTTTAACTGTAGCTATATGTCATTATTATTTATAGGAAAAGAGTGAACTATAATTTTTTACCTTTATGTTTTCTGGGATTTTTTCTATTGTGTCGCTTCGGCAGTTGAGTATACACTTTAGCTGCAGGTGGATATTCCTAAAACGTATCCATTAAAAGATCAGTCAGATTGTTAGAGTGGTGCTGTTTAGGCCTTCGTCTGTATCCAGACGATATTGTCCACGAAAATGGAATCAGTTTCAATTTAATGCATGAATATGTTTTAAACTGTGGATATAAAAACAATTGATTTTATTTCTTTTGTAAAAATACAAATTTATTTAAGCCCCACAAATTGCTAATGCCAATGGGCGCCGCCATTTTGGTGACGTAGTCTCGTGACAGTACTGCTAGCAACAATGACCGGCGACTTTTTAGTTGCAGATGACGTCACGTGGATGTTAATGTGACAAGGTTCCTAATTAAATGTATATAGCAATAAGAATAAAAAAACAACATTTTTCTGTGTAATGAGGTTGGCAGCTGTATATTTTTCAAATAATCGCACCGATGGTTACTGTTTTCTATTTTTAAGCAGTTTGATTTTTGCATTATTCTGATTTTGTTTTGCAAATTAAAAATAATACTAAATACCTGATCGGAAATCTGAACTGGTACAACGGTAAGTAAGGCAGCGTCGTAAATGCAGCCAAGAGAATTACATGCGAAACACTGCACTATTCCCGCATGGCGTTTCTCCACCCGCTCGATGTAAAGATCTGAGCCTAAAAATAAGATATATGCGAGTTAAAGTACAACATTGTATTTAAAAAAATATGCGCAGAGTACCCAAGAAGTGTGAAACTTCTTTGGGGATCAAATATATAGTAAGCGGTAGATGTCATGCTGATACGTTACACGAGCGTCACGTGATCGTCACACAGAAGCGTCACGCAAATACTTGAAATTTTACTCTCATCGCGTGCAAAGAAGTTTCACTTCAAAAATAGTAAATATAATATTGCATTAACTTTACATATATGTATTATATCACAATGTATTATAGTATTCGCCCCCATAGTCGAAATTAAAATATAATTATTTAACTCGCAATAGTACTCTTTGACTATGCAATTGGAAAAGAGGATAAATAAACGCGCCAGCTATAATAATGCTGAAAGCATGTATGTATTTTCATTCTATGGTGAAGCGGTGACATCTATCGGATTTGGGTAGAACTGGCTGGTGAAATCCAAAAATAGAACACTATTGATAGCGCCATCTATTATTCACACAATATAATTAGGGAACACGGCTTGTACATAAAATAGTTCATTTATTTATGACAAAAGTAGCTGTGCCGGCAACGCGTTATCGCTTCGTTTCTCAACGCGGCCTACACTTTTCATACAAGATTACGACCTTTGCTTTTATAAGCTGTCAGCTGTCGCACAGATTTCAAAGTGACAGTGACAGATAACCTAACGTTTTTTAGGTAGCGCTTGTTTTAATTTATTCCTTTAATCCAGAAAAAAGTACCTACTGTAAACTCCAGTAGTGCGTGGGAGCTGACACAAACACACACTTTTTTTTTATTATTAAAATATTACTTATTTTTTATTTTCCGTCATATAAGTTAGGTGGTACTTTCTGGTGCTCTTTATTAATAATCTTCGCATAAAATCGGAAACAAACATATAATAATAATATATCTAAGGTAAGCGTAGTACTATCCAACTGTCTGAACCTAAACACTGCGTCTTTTCGTTTCCTAGTACTATCTAGGTTATTATATATTGTTTATCTTCTATATATTTAAATATTGTTTACCTATTGTTCTCACTCCCTTTCCACTTTTCAACGGTTCTGCATTCAACAGCCAGTGTATAGTGGGAGTGGGCTGTCCGAGCGGAGTTCCGCAAGCAATATGCGCTTTTCCCATCTCGCTAGCGTTCACGCTGGCTGCGGAACCTTCCCAGATGGGTGGCTCGAGAGCTATCACCTTCCAAGACCGACGAATTCCATTTGTTGAACAAGAATATATACCCTGCAAGAGAATAACTACATCAATATCAGTTTCCTGGCACAAAACGTGTTTTATTTTTATGTTAAGGTCGTCAGACGGGCTAACGGTCTACTTAGCGAGAGCACTGCCGTGCTCCCGGATAAGGGACAAGCTGGTGTCAGGGAATGGGCACTGACCTCTATATTCAACGAATCAAAACAGCACACATGCTTTTATTCAACGATGCACAAATTATTAGTGAGGAAAACAGTGTGCCCTACCATAACTAATTTTTCTTGATTCTCAAATGTTATTATAAATACACACCTCGTCTTCCTGAGTAAAATGATCGATCACGAGAGTGTTTCCATACTGCGATAGTGTGCGTGGCTCCCGTGACCACGTGACATGTGGTGGGGGACTGCCAACAGCACCGCACCATAACCTTAGACCAGAGTTTGGTCTCACTTGCATTGTTAGTACACCATCATTAAATTTGCCAACGTAATCTTCAGACTCCAAAAACCTGATAAAAGAACAAGGTCGATTAGCATTTGGTTATGATCCATTACAGCTTCAATTTTTTTTGTTTGAATAATTCTTAATTTTATATAATACAAGCTGGAGCCCGCGACTTCGACTGATAAATGAAAAATATAACACGTGGGAAAACATATGAGTAAAACACCTTTTTTTTTGACGCGGGGAAATGTCGTTACGCATACCTACACCGCCAGGGGAGACGGTGCAGTTATGTGGGACTCCCCTTCCTCATACTGAAGTATGTATACCCACTAAAACCCCGCGGCTGTCTTCCTCGGCGGTCAAGGTGGGTCCTGGGATCGCATTAGCGCACCAAGTCCCGCCCCCGCTTTGTCCTTCTTGGTTACGGGGGACACCTCCTGGGGATGCGATAACTGCATCCCCTCGGAATATGCACCCCGCATTGTACCCCCCGACACTCGGCAACACCCCAGACTACTAGGGGTGTTGTCCGGTCCCGGGTCGCATGTTTTGACGGCGCGTCTCCCCATGATGCGCCGTCCGCTACCCGAAGGCAGCGCTGGGGTTACCTGTTGCGGGCGCCCCTGCGCCGCCTTCTCCGACCAGGATCGGCCCTCTCCCGATCCCGCTCAGCGGTGTCCTTCTGGAGCATTACTGCCTCACAGAAGGCGACCACGGCCCTCTATGAGTAATATACCTAATAATGCCTGACATCTTTATCGCTGCGACGACAGTGGCGCCGTTTTTTTATATGTTTTTAGACGATCCCTCGGGCCTAAAATTTGGCCAGGATAAAAAGTATCCTACATGTTAATCCTGATAATAAACTACTTATCTGTGTGCCAAAAACGAAAAAAATCAACGCTTGACAGAAATATATAAGCAATAAAGATAATATCTAAACAGCTAAGAAAAAGGGGCGCAGGCAAAAGCTAGTCCACACATAAAGCTGAAAAGGCTCAGACACCAGGAATGGAACTTCATCCTAGTGGGATATAACTGCATGTAAGTAGGATAAACTTACCTTGCCCCACCGTTTCCCTCGTGTTGCACTTTCAGATAAGTTTTCTCTGGTAAATTTACAACTTGACCGCTTAGTTCATTAGTGGCTGTACAACCGTACGTGCCACTGTCTTCAGTTGTGGCATTGTGGATAACCAACACTCCATGTGGAGTTTCCAATTGCTTCTTTTGTCCCTGAAGTAAAAATAACAATTTTACAGTAATTTTCTACACAAGTTACAAAACTATTTTCTGTAATGTATGTAAATTATAAAAAATAAATTAACTAGTGATAGGACACATTTCGCAGTCATTTCGCCAGCCCTTCTGGTGGCAGTAACCAACCCCTTACAGCATATGTGATTTTACAAAAAATAGTTTTCAGCGTTGATATTCCCATAACTTCTATAAATTTTAGAAGTGTTTGATTATTTTGATAATGATGAAATATGATTATTCGTACCTTGTTGTTCTCCTTCCACCACGTCAGAACTGCTGGCGGTTCGGAAATAGGCTCTTTGCAATGTAGCACCACAGTGTTATGGAGAGGTGCTATGATAACTCTTTTTTCAGGACTGTTTCTTTTGAGATCTATTCTTGCGATTGACAATCGTGCTGGGATCGACGCTAAACTTACACTACCATAAGAAACGACGCACTGAAACAAGATATAAATGGACATTAGATTATATTAAAAACAGAAATGCTTTTAAATAAAAAAGATTTGAATTATCTCTTAATGCAATTGATAAATTAATTCCATTTGAAGCTTATAATTTAATCAACTGTTCTTCGCAACATCGATTGAATGAGAATAAATGGATTAATGAAGTAGGTATAATATAATATAAATATAAATATTCATATAAAATGTAAGATTCCTAATTGGTAATAAAAGCTACGAATATTTTTTTGAACTTGTTATATTTCGTCAAAAACGTAAGTAATTAATAACGTATTAATTGTTCGTTTAATTGTATCTGGCTTGGATTTCTTAGGCAAGTAATATATTTATATAAATATAAACATATGCATCATTATTTATATAACTAGGTGGTGCCCGCAGCTTCGTCCGCGTTAAAAATTAAAAAATATAACGCCTGACATAAATTGATGCCCGACGTTATAGCCAGGAAAGTAAGGAATATAAAAGTACGTCACAGGTACAGGTAAAAGCAATAGACCTTCTACGAATTGTCACTCCTAAAAGAAAAAAATACCTAGAATATTACGCGTTTTAATATTTTCCCACAGTATCCTTGACAATGACCTAGAGAATATCTGCGTCAAAGGTTCAGAAAAATCTTCCAAAAGTGATGTTTCAACAAGATTAAGAAAAATCTATTGCATTATCTATCATTTTAAATCTACGTCTAATGAAGTCCACAGATGCCCAATAAGTGCTCTCACTCTAACCCGCAGGTTTCCATATTACTGTCTCACTTGCACTCGCACGGACACGTTTTTCGCTCTGGCAGACTGTTGGTGATGGAATTTCGTTCTGGCATTGTATGTTATTAATTGTTTATTTATTTTATTTATTCTGTTAAAATTTGAAGACTGATGAAATGACAAAAATTGTTTTTTTTTTATAAATATTTATAGCGTTCTGTCAACAATAGGGGATCGGACAGTAATCAGATTAAAATCTAAAATGTATAATTTTTTACGATTATTTATCGAATAATAATTTAATATAATTCATTTAAATACTTTTAAATGAAGAAATAAAATTTTATTATTTACAATATTTTTAATCTATACTGAAACACCAATCACAGTGCTGATTAACGTCATTTGCGGGCAATCATTGTCTTATGCCAATGCAGCTGTTTTGTTATGATATGACCACAATTGACGTTACGCGCTCTCAGATGAACTATCGTGGCGTTTTGGCGGCATTTTCAAACAAACAATATTAAAACATGATTTTGAGTACCTAAAAGGCTACAAATAAATAAAATAGTATTTTTTATGGGAATAAATATCCATGAAGATTAATTTAAAACACTTTCTGAAAATTTGTCCGATCCCCTATTAGGAGAGATGTAAATGCTCTGGCAAAAATTCCATGAAGACAAAATACTGTCGAAAGTAATTTCCTAAAATTTTATGACTGATACCTACTTTAACTAAAATAAATCTTATTTCTTACCCTCCTTAAAATTTTAGGGTAGTATACCCCGGCCACACAGGGCTGCCAGAAGTGGCTTTTCATTTTCAGTAGGTATAGAGGATTTACTGTAGAAAGTTTTGTGACTTTTGAAATGACCACCTGAAATTGGTCACTGGCTCTTCCTCTACTATGTCTATCTTAGATCAGTGTCCATCACGAAATTCTGTTCTAACTATTTGTGAAAGATTTTTTATAAATCGGATGAGTAGTTTCAAAGATTACCCCTCCTACATACAAACAAACAAAACATATATAATTTTTTATCTCTTCGTAATATTTGTGTTCGGGACAGCCTACAGTTTGTGTAAACATTAGTGATTGTGCAGTGTTCATACGTACAGTGTTCGCATAGAAACGGGCCAACGTAGTGAAATGTTGGCCCATATATACGTATGAACAAACAAAGACAACAATAGAAAGTGATAGGGACAGAAAATACTGTAAATACTGTTATTGCACAACATTTAATATTATTTCATAATATTGCACAACTTGCGCAATCGTGTCAACACCCATTTGTTATTGGCGCATTTGTCTCGGCGCAGGGCACGATTGTCGCTAGTTGTGCGTAAATAATTGTATTATAAATCGACCATTTTTCTGAATAAATTGTCTTCGCTTCACCGCATTGACCTATGTGACTAGTACGGACTTTGTCTTGGAACCTCACAAACTCTCCTCGGTCTGACCCACCGATCGGCTAGATCAGCGACGCTTCTTAACGGGAGCGTTGCCCACTAGCGCGGTACACAGCCGTACCGTAAACCAATGTACGGGAGCTTACAGGCCCGTACAATTTGTATATAGATAATATTATATAAAACAAACAATATCTTTGTTAATTGTTTGTTTAGTATCTATAACGAGAACTTTAGGAAAATGATACTTTTTGAGTGCACTTGTGATTGCAACTAGACAGGCACAATAATTATTTATAATTTCTTAATTATATCACATATAATTAATACGTATGTCAGATTGAGTCTTTTTGCAAAACAAATAAAAAAGAATGTTTATTATCCAGTAGATTATATTAGTAAATTACCGGGATAAACGTATCCTATGTGTGAATGCAGGACATGATCTATCTATGTTTGTTCTAAGATCATCAGTTCAATAGTTAACACGTAACTGAGTAACAAATATCCAAATATTTTCACAAACTTTCTCCGACGATGCGTTATCAAATTCAATAGTACACACAATTGTATAGTGTACTAGCTACCCGCCCGCGGCTTCGTCCGGCATGCAATTTTTATATATATGAACATTCCCCATTTATCCCTTTTTCCATTAGTGAAAACTAAATTAAAATCGGTCTACCCATTCACGCGTGATGCCGTGACCAAGGGAAATGGGGATTCATTTTTATATATATAGAGATTATTTCAAAACTACAATACCTGATACAAGGAGCTAGGCGTGCTTTCGTCGATTTCAATTAATAATCTAGTAGACATTTTCTCTTTATCGCTAGATCCAAATACTTCTTTCCACCTATCTTCGGTGGCATTAGCTGGTCTCCATCGCCACGTCAACTTTTCACCGGGCACTCGTACGGCGCATTCAAATGTAACTTTGTCACCAACAGGCGCTGTTACCGATTCGGGAAACTTTGTGAATTCCATTTCGATTTCTGAAATAATAAAGTACATTAGTACATACATTTCAGTAACATCACAGGAGTGACGGGCACACTGCGTTCCTCAGCTAAATTAACATCTAATCTATGTAAATAAGCTAATTAATCTGAAATAGCTATTGCTCTCATATGCAGCGCCAATAATTTGTAATGCAATAGCCTGCTTCAAATAAATAACGTCTTAAAATAACTGCTGAGTTGTCCCGTGCCAGAAGCCCTCGAGTAAGATATCTGGCCCCCTGGCAGGATATCAGTGTTGTGGTGTATATCGCAATTTCAAACTGAGTCAAGGTACCGTTTCCTCACATTCTTTATTTTTTACTAGATGGTGCCGTGATATCGTCCGCGTTGAAAAATAAAAAATATAACACGTACTTTTATTTTAAAAAAATTGTTAAAAAGAACCAATAGAAATAGGTGAAGCGGCGACATCTATCGGATTTGGGTAGAACTGCTTGGTAATACACCCTTGCATAGTATGCTCCAATTTGCAAACCCTCGGGAATCTCTGAATAAAGCCCTAACGAATTATACACCTATAAATTCCTCAATCCCTCTGTTGATAGATGAAAATCGCACGAAAATCCGTTCAGTTTGGGGGGCTTTGATTTACAATATGGAAAGAGAAACATTCCGTATTGGAACATCAGTCTTTTAAATTTCTAATTCAAAAAACAGTAAAATATCAATCAAATAATCAAATTATACACATATGTATATCGTGATATATATAGCAACGAATCCTGTTTGGTAGACATTTTTAATCTACTGACGTTGTATTACACATAATTATTTCTTACTAGCTGGTACCCGTCCACACTTCGTCCGCATTGAAAATTATAACACGTGAGAAAATATAAGAGTAATATACCATGGTGGTATTTTTAGACGAGATTTTTTTTGTATTTTAGATGATCCCTCGGAACCTTTAAATTTTTCAGGACATAAAGTACCACATAATAAGTGCCAAATTTCATAACTACCTGTATGCCAAATTTCACACAAATCAATTCAGCTGTTTTGCGTGATTGAGTAACATCCAAGCATCCAAACATATAAACTTTCGCATTTATATTATCATTAGGATTAGGAAGAATAAGCCAAAAAAAATTTTGCGGCTGCAAAAATAAAGTGAGAAGACAGTCTTGTTGCAATAACTAAATCTAAGGTTAAATTGAATGAGTTAAGGATGTCATCAAGTGAATGAGTTAAGGATGTTGAAATTCATTCGACCCTTTTTTTAAGTTAAGGTCGGCAGACAGGCTGACGGTCCACTTGATGGTAGGTGGTTACCGTCGCCTATAACACAAGCAACGCCTAAGCTGCTGCAAGTGCGCTGCCGACTGCAGTAGGATTAAGGATAAGGGATTAGGAGTGGATAGGGAAATGGGCTCTGGCATCCCTTACTCACTCACCGAAATACAACAGCACACGTGCTGTTATTTCACGGTGGTCTTCTGTGAGGGGGTGGTTACTGCCGCCAGACGGGCTGCCCAAATAACTGCGAAACGTAGTATGCCCTGCCACTACTTAGTTACTACTTAGTTACTTTTATCTTAACTTTATATTAAACTGTCCCCTCTATACATTGTTAGAATATCCGCTTGTTTTCACACAATCGCGTAAAAATGTATAGATGAATAATACATTTCAGTAATGCCAAAAGTCGTACTGCGTTTCATTCCAGTATAACTCTACTCATTCCAGTATAACTCTACTCAGCGCTGAGTAACAACTTTATGAAAGTACTACCGCCGTCAGCACCGGACTTTAAAACACCGCTGAAGTTACATGGAAACTTTGGCTAAACAGAAACTTGGGTTCGTTGCAAAAGTTCGTACGGGCACGTATAGATGGCGATGGCATTTAAGGTTAAAAAAATTATATTCGTCTGTAAATTATATAATATGTTATAATATTGAGTAATCTGATTGATTTATGATTTATTGATATTGCATTATCCTTCTAGTTTGTTTAAATATTTATTAAAATATGGGATATTGATAAAGTGCATATTTCGTCACTGCATTTTATTTATATTTAATCAAAAAAATACAGCAAAAAAAGCTTTAAGAATAATTTGCGATATTAATGGCGAATTCATTGTATCTGAACGTACGTGCCAAAAGTACTTTCAGCGTTTTAAAAGTGGCGAATTTGATTCAGACGACAAACCTCGTTCTGGTAGGCCCCGAACCATAGAAACAAATTAACTACAAGCCTTGTTGAATGAAGACCCAGCTCAGACAACTGCAGAACCCTCTGATAAGCCTGGTGTCACTTGCATGCCCTTAGAAAAGTCCTAAAAGAAGGTAAATGGATGCCTCACCAGCTATCCGAGAAATCTGCCCTCAACAGATTAAACGTCTGTCTTTCTTTGCTCGTCCGTAACCGTAAAAAGTATTTCTTATGGAAAATAGTTACTGGAGACGAGAAATGGATCTATTTCTCAAATCACAAACGAAAACAGTCATGGTTTGATCCTGATCAGCCCTCAAAACGCGAGACCCGTTTTCAGAAAGCTCTATTCTGTATATGGTGGGATGAAAAAGGTACTTTATTATGAATTGCTGAAACCTGGAGAAACAAATACCGCAGATCGTTACAGTGCACAACTGAATGAGTTAAATAAAGTAATCAGTGAGAATATTACTTCATGATAACGCTCGGCCGCATGTCGCTTCAACTACTAAATATACAATATTGCAACTGAAGTCCTACCACATCCGCCCTTCAGCCCAGATATTGCTCTAATTGACTACGATTTGTTTCGGTCAATGCAGCATTTCTTGTCTGGACAAAAATTTCAAAACTTCGAAGAAGTAAGAAAACTAGTGGAAGATTTTATTGACCCCAAAGACGAAAACTTCTATCGCTGTGGTATACTTCTGTTACCCCAAAAATGTGAAAAGGTTGTAGAAAGTAATGGAGAATATTTTGATTAAAAATTATAATTTAATTTGATGTATTTTTATAAAATAAATTGATCAAAAACCGCACGAACTTTTGCAACAACCCAAAATATGTACCTAATTAAAATTCTAAACTAACCCCCGACTTTCTGTTGTGCCCAAACACGCTAGATCTGCTGTAAGTTGCTGAGGATTTGCGTGTCTAGCAGACCACTTGATGCTGCAGCATCAGATCAAATTTACCATGTCATGGAAATACGACCGAAATAACAGTATACCAAATTTCACATCAATCGAATCTGTAGAAATTCCTTCGTCAACTGGGAAATGGGCTGATGAACTTCAAACGCCTGAACAGACCATTATAAGCTAAAGTTAAGAACCATCTCGATCACGTCAGCTTTCAAACAAAAAAAATCGGTCCATCCGTTTAGCTTTAGGAGCTACGATGCCATAAACAGATACACACGTCAAACATAACACTCCGTTTTTGCGTCGGGCGTTAGGGGTTAAAAAGACAATCAACGATGTATCAATAACGATTATTTTAGGAATATAGGCTAATCTTATCTAATATACACACTAATCAATGAAACGGCTTAACCGATTTTAATGCGGTTTTCACTCATGTAATGTAGTAAGCTTCCCGTAACATTTATTGTTTGTTTCATTTCAATCGGTTTACAATCGAATAAAACACCGCTGAACCGCGCTATACCGAATACCACGCGTACGAAGTTGCGGGCTCAGCTAGTTACAAATAAATAGTTTACGAAACCAACTGTAACTCATTCCAATAATTCTAAATTATAGATTTTGAGCAAAACTGTAATATTTTGACCAAAGCCGGTAGAATCAATGGTTCAAAACACGATTCTAAAATGTGAATTGATTAGTAACAGAGAAAGAATGCAATTAAAACTATATTTTTTATTAGCATATCAACTAAGCGAGCAATGTTGTTTAAAGGCGGCGAATGAAGAAAAAAAAAAGAAATCTGGAAATCCTTGATACATTGTTACCCACACATTTCGATCTCAGATAACGCATACATTTCAAGCTCAATAAGGACAATATTCCTGCCAACCTTTATTCTAAATGACGCCTTATCGGATTGCATTTAAAGTTTATTTTCATACTTTGATACATAATTGAGATGTCTCTTTTTATATTTTACTTTTTCTCGGGGCAATAATTTATACGATATTATTCTCGTGAGGCAATGACCGTCCGAGGCGATTCGAGATTTTTAACAATTTCATTACACTTTTCAAGCTGAGTGAGACCCTAGGATTTATTTTGAAATAAAAACCTAAACTAATGGCAAAAAACTGACAACTCTGTTGACGATTTATCTGAGATATAATATGCTAAGATGCAGTGGGCAGGACACAGTCATAGTACGGAAAGCCGACGGTCACTGTGGCCGGAAGGTTTTTCGAGTGGAGGCCACGGAGACGGCAAACGCAGCGTAGGACGTCCAGCCACAAGGTGGACAGACAACCTGAAAAGGGCCGCGGGTCGACGGTGGATCCAGGCTGCTTCATATCAGTCCTTTTGGAAAATTAGGGGGGATGCCTTTGTTCAGCAGTGGACGTAGGACGCTAGCATGATGAGCTGAGATGATGATGATGCTAGGATTGCTAGGTCAAATTGCGGTAGCTATTAGCTATCAATATAATTACAACATTTGCTCATTCAAAGAAAATTTAAGAAACGAAATTAAGACTTGAAATTTTAAATTACCAAAATAATTAAAAACAGTTTGGTCGGATGGATTGGCAGCTCATTCGGGACAAGGTATTGTCCCGAAGCTTTTTGTCCCCCTTTTGTTCCAAAGTTTGTAGGATAAAGCTTCTACTCGTCCGTACTGTGCGCAGCGGCACCTCATCCAAGTAATGGAGAGCTACGCATCTATGACGTGCAGTACGGTGGTAAAAACTTGGGGTAGACATTAATTGGAACAACTCATCATAACACTCACCATACAGCCGATAGAACACACACAAAGACTACATCCCTTCTTAAACTAAGGGGTTCTAATCCAACTGTTGTTGTGTGAGCATTGGATCGTCATCAATTCGAACAATTCTATGCCGCAAGGTGTTAAATGGATCTAGTTGATACTGATATAAATGGAGCATGGGGAAAATGAATTGTGAGTACAGTCCAGAGCACACAGTTGTTGTGCGATTATATAAATAAGAACGGTACGAAGTTCAATGTGAAACTTTTGACTGTACAATTAATAAAATTTGTAAACAAAGTTATGATATTTATTAGAATATATTTTTATATAACAAAAAAAAAGTCCAGAATGATCGGTCAAGTAAATTAAGTTGGACTAACCTTTTTTTTTCTTTTTTTTTGCGCTTTGCGTTTAAAATTTGACAAGTATATAAATTTTCAACAAATGGCACAGGATATATTAAATATTAAAACTATAGGAGTCAACATTAAATCACATAGAAACAACTCATAAAAACATCTTTAGAACAAGATTACTTTATCTAATCTAATTTTATGTTAATAGTCAATAAATGCTAAATTAGTCCTTTATTAGTCTTAACAAGATTATAAAGACTAAAGTGGATCATTTATGATTTTATTAATTCCCACTTTTATAAATTTCTGCGCTCTGTTAAGATCGTTAAGGGCGTTTTATGAAACGATAGAATCTATAAAATTTGCATAAGTGGTGTGGATTTGTTACTGGCCGCTCTCTGTCGTAAAATTCTACTTTAAAATTGACTTTGGTAGGATTGATGGATATTTTTAAAAATTGTAGTTGAGATACTGAAATAATAAGACAAACCTTGGAATAAGGTTTAATTAACGAAATTAGGCTAGTGAAAATATAGACATTTATGACTACGACAGATGTTGGACAGATACTTGAAATACATTATTATAGTTTTTTTCATAAAGCACAGATTGCCGGCCACTTGGTCCCGCTCCTTTTACTTAAAAAAAAAATTTCAACGCCTGACAAAAATATAGGAGCAATGCTTATATATGTATATATTTCTGTCAGCTGTGGATTTTTTATGTTTTAGGTGATTGTTTAGTGTTACCGAGGGACACTTTTTTCTGAATTAAAGGTACTCTATGTCCTTTTTTTTGTATTTTTTTGCTTAGCCCGCGTTGAAAAATAAAAAATAACGCCTGACTAAATTTATAAGCAATGTAACGTCTAAAACCTTTATTGCAGTTACAGATTTGCCAGGCGTTAGATGATCCCTCGGGAACAGTACTTTTTTCTGGATGAAAAATACCCTATGTCCTTTCCTGCATCCCTGACAACGTGTATGTAAAATTTCATGACGATCGGTTCAGTAGTTAAGGCGCGAAAACACCTGGAATTAAGAACCTAACAAACTCACCTGGAATTTATAATATTAAGATCAAGGTGAGATAAAATATTTTTCATCTCTAGTAAGAATGTCTAAGTCCGAGAGCCGAGAGAGCTTAAAACAAGTCCGACAACTTACAAATACTATGTTGTGCAGCAAGCAAGATACCGATTTTACATTCAACTAAATGCATCAGCTAATTGCGGTTTTGAACTTAATGGTAAGACAAACAGAGTCCTAAATTTCAAAGCAATTAGTAAAGTCAATAGAATTATCCACTAAGAAAATACCAGGAACACAGCAGCCCAGAAACACTTTGTTGTGAATGGAATTCAAGCGAAGATAATACTAGTAACTTCGAAATTAAGTGCTCATCTAAGCTGGATGTAATTATTTCTTATTAGGAAGATTTATAAATGAAATAATAAGTATCATAAGCAACTTCTCTAATTTTATTTATTAACTTTAACTTAGTTTAGATTATTAACTTTAACTTATTAACTTTAGATATATTAAAATAAAATCATAAAATAAAATTGTAAAGGAGCCGTGTCTGCATTAAATATTTTTTCAAAAAAACAATTTATACACGTTATACTTATGTTACGGAGGTCAAAAAGGTCAAAAGGTTACGGTTTTGTCTGTTTGTCTGTGCGTCTGTGCACGTTATTCTCAGAAACGACTTAACCGATTTGAATACGGTTTTCACTGATATATTATAATTCCGTGTTCATTCCATTCCAATCAGTTAGCTGAAGTGAGAATGTATATACCTATAATATGTATCTGTCGTGCAGTGGATTAGCGTTGCAGTAGACGTGTTTGAACCACGCTTGAAACGGTTGTGCTAACTGCCCCCTGGGCCCTGGGCATGTGTTTAAGCGCGGAGGACCAAGTATGATGGCGCTCAATTAAAAAGACCCATATCCAACAATTAACTGATGATGATGAATTGACGAAAAGGACTAAAGAAACATGAAAAATACAAACAAATTTATGTACTTACACAATTTGAACATGGTGAATAATTCAAATTATTTGTAGCCTGGTGCAGCCTGGGTACAGCATCCTTTCATAATGAAGACTTACGTTGTGCAAGAAAGCTGCCAGCTCTATCTACAATAGAGTCTAGATTGTATCTACAACATAATCTTTTTTCGTATGTTGTGAAAAATCTTACGAAAAACACCTTTACGCAAAGTCATTCCCTTTCGACATTAACTGTTTAATGGCCAAGACATAAAAAAAACGGGACAAGTGCGAGTTGAACTCGCGTGAACAGGGTTCCGTTCGATGTTACCTATCCGCACAATATTGAGTGATTTACCATGTTATTTTAATATCATGGACTTTTTATAGGCTTTCCTATAATCTATAAATAGAAAACTAATTTCTGTATTATTTTTTTCAAAACTTTAGGTGCAGTAGTTTCGGAGATAAGGGGGGAGGTGGGGTATGATCAAAGACATTTAATATATACTATAGACCGGACACGCCGTACAAATTATTGTTGTTGTTTGCCAATCATGACATCTAGCGTTAAGTAGCTGTATCATTAATAATGAACTGTTTGTTAACTCCCTAAAAGTATTGAATACTTACATACTTACATACGCGATATACAAAAAATATTCAAACGTGTAACAGACGTCCGTCGCCACTAGCACTATAAAGTACACTGCAAGAGTTATTGTCAATTTACAATATCTTGTTGTTAGAGGGGTTTGTACTGCGCGTCCTGTCTATAGGTAGTATATATATATTAAATGTCTTGGGTATGATCTGACAGACGGACAACACACGAGTGTTCCTATAAGGGTTCCGTTTTTTATTCGGACATACGGAACCCTAAAATGAATTCAAATTAAAAATACCAACAGTTTACATTGCGACGTCATAATGAAATATTAAAATAGACATCTATAAAACCAACGCCTACCATTTCGACGAAGGTGTATCTTATCCAACCCGATATGTTTGCCTATTCATTAAAATTAATTGCTCATACAATTATCTACTTTTCTTATCCCTGACAAATGGGACGTGTCCGTTGACTGAAGATGGGCCATTCAATGATAACCATCTTAAACGACCACTCATATTAAATTCACTTCCATTGCCGCGTCAGTGTTGCTTCATTTCAAACACTTTTCAAGTTAAAAAGACTTGAATGATGTGTTAATAGATAAATATGAGAGGGCCGGTTATTTTTTCCTATTTTCGACAAGTAATTGCCGTGACGGGTTAGCTCCCGGATGCGAGGCAGGTAGTTACACACACAGACGCATGGTGCCCATTAAGAGGCAACACAAGTTTATTGTACACACCCACACAGTCACGGGATAAGGGATGACTTTAAACACGAAAGAGTTAAATTTAGTTTTTTTTTCTACGTCATAGAAAACATGTTGTTTTGTTATTATTCAAAAACTGATAACCTTCCGTGAAGTATTTACGCCGTACTAACGGTTTTTTTTATTTTTTAGAGGTAACTTTGGATTTTTTTCTATCGAGAAAAGCATAAGTAATCGTGATTCTAAAGAATATGATTTATAGAATGTATCCTTAAATATCTTACATACTAATTGCATATCTAAAACTTTAGTAATAACGATACAGCAAGGGAGTAAACGCAATTATTTCACATTTTCACGGCACAGTCTTAACTAAGTAAATAACTAACTTTTTTGTTTGGTTGTAAAAATATTGGAATGAAATATACACTAAATAATCAGAAGCTTGCTACAGTACATCAGTAGAAACCACATGAAAATCGGCTAAGCCGTTTCTGAGATTAGTGCGAACAAACGCACAGACAAACAAGCAGATCAATATTCTAAAAACATTTTTTTGACTTCGGTAACATAAGTGTATAAATTGTTTTTTTTGAAAAAATATTTAATGTACAGACAGGGCTCGTTTACGATTTTATTATATGTATAGATGTGAAAGTAACTCTGTCTGTCTGTCTGTTACCTTTTCACGTCTAAACCGCTGAACCGATCATCATGAAATTTTGCATACACGTTGTCAGAAATACAGGAAAGGATAGATATAGGGTACCTTTCATCCAGAAAAAAGTACTGTTCCCGAGGGATCATCTAACGCCTGGCAAAACTGTAACTGCAATAAAGATGTTAGGCGTTACATTGCTCATAAATTTAGTGAGGCGTTATTTTTTTTGTTTTTCAACGCGGGTACCAGCTAATAGATATACTTATTGAATGAAAAATAATGAGAATTGATAAAAGAACATTAGTATTAGTTGACTCGGAAATTATATGAAATTAATTCAACTTACCGGCTATTACGGGTGTGACTGCCGCGAGGAAAAGCTGAATAATTACTATCTTCGCGTCCATTGTGGAGATTCTGAAACGAGTATGAAAATAATTTAGTATGTAACAAACCAATCGATTTCTAATTATAGGGCAACGCTTTGCCTTTTCAATGAATTGTTTCACGGCTGCAGTTAAAAATCCTGTCCTGACTGAACTGTGGGTTGATAACGCACAGCTAAAACTACTAAGGATAGAAAGCTGAAATTTGGAAGTTCTTTAATTTCAATACTTTTTGGTTAAACTACAACCTCTATGTGTGTTTAAAAACTATTTTTTACTCATGCTTCAATCTATATAAAGAGACGTCTGTCGTCTGAATTCTGAAGTAAATTTGTATGATTTAAGATTCGACATTCTAATTAAATAACATTAAATGTCGTTTATTCTTTCCTTGCAGGTAAAGTTTTGTTAGTTTTGTTACTGGATATTTTATTATTTATGTAAATATATAATTCACAAGTATTAAAATAATAGAAATTAACAAAATAAAATCTTTCTTTGCAGAAAAACTCAATTGCGTCGTCGTCCAAATCACAATAAAAAATATTATATTTATTTTTATTTTATTTTATTAGGATGCCAACGCAGTATACAACCATCCTTAATACATAAACACATTTAAAAATTCATTTATAATATCGCATACTCCACTTATAGGCTAACTTAAGCATCCAGGATCCAACAAAAGCACAAAAAGCATCCAGGATTTTTGAAAATTTCAACTCCGCGCGAAGCGCGTCGTTATAAAATAAAGTCGCTGTTCCCTTCTATCTGTTCTGTTAACTTCTTCTAAACCACCTAAGTTTTTGATAACCACAATTTTCATACGGTTTTCACCGATGAAAAGGCGATAAAATAGGGAGGTTTTGTGTATATAATTTAATTGCATACGTGCGAAGTCTGGAGAGGGTCGTAGTATAATCGAAGACTAGGAAAAAGGAATTAAATTTAAATTAACGAGAATCGTTTCCGGTGTGTTTCATAACATTGAGTGAATTGGCAGAAACATAGGTATTGCCATTCCGGCCGATAGCCTATTTTTGTCGCGAACACAGGAGAAAGCATAACATATCGAAAATAGAACGCCGAAGTGGTAATTGGAGACCTGCACGTGTTTGAACGTTTAAGGTTGAACTAGTCGGCTTTTCCTCCATACAAACGTAGGAAGTTTACTACTCCTCTGTTTTATGTTTAATTTACAAAAGTAAGCATGATATCGATTTATCTTGTCGTAAACTAGGTTCAATGCTCAACAAACTAGTTAAAAAAGCATTAATTTAATAGATAGAATCCTTGAAAAATCCACATTTTAACACAAATTTTCACGCAACTTTGAGGGTTAATAAGTCACTCTAGTAGTAAAAAAACTCCAAAATACTTTTCGCACCGACATTGCTCAGTTATTCAAGAGTTAAAATAACTTTACACTAAAAAGATACATGCAGTAGTTTTGTCAACAAAATCTTTTTCCAAAGGGTCGGTTTATATTTTTTTCCGTGCTCATTTTTGGTACGAATCATTGTGCATTTCACTCAAAAGTTCTTCCCCCGCGGGTAGCGGAGGGGAGGCACATACGCGGGAGCGGCGGCGGTGGCCGGGGAGCTCACTTGAGCTTGTGGCTTGGCTTGAGCTCAGCGAGACAGTCAGTCTCAACTCAATGATATTTAGTTACGTTGCGCGTGCTGTGTACTGCGTAGGTATATTGCGCTAGACTAGAGTCATTGTGCGCTAGGTAGTACATTATACTTCAATGTAGGTAGACTTTATTGCGCTAACAATAATAATAAAATAAAAAAATTGCATCCAAACTTTCGATAGTTAGACTAAAAAACGCATAATTATTATTTCCAAGTACAAGGCCAACTAAAAATAACCAAATAAAAATTTTGCTATTTTGTTGTCTGGACACCAAACTGTATTGAAATTTATATGGAATATCTTCTACCGGAGCTAATAGATCCACGGTTTCCTCGCAAGCTACAGTTTATCGACAAATTAAATCGGAGACCTCGCTACCTCGACCTGGTGAAAAGTCGGCGAAGGGATCTCGGAAACTATGAGCGACAGAGGGGCGGGGTTTACGGAATTTCACAGAGGGTCATCGGGGGTTACCAAATCGTGAAATACATGTTTTTTACACTCCATACAACTTTTTTGAAATTTCCAATCCCCGTAGCTCCACAACCATAGGGAATAGTGATATCGTGTCTTTGGCGCATAACCATTTCTCCCCGAGGTCCATTGGTTGGGACCACTATCCTTACACCACCTCCCCCATTGACCCCCCTTCCTTAAAAAATCGCTACTTTTGACGAAATGGATGGCATTATCCGTCTTGCTTGCGATAACCCTCCGCGGGCTGCTTGCAGCCCGCGGCATCGAGCAACCTACCCTGGTTGCGAGAACCCTCTACGGGCTGCTAACAGCCCGCAGCATCGAGCAACCTACTAGTTTATAATATTGTTAGAATTAGAATTAACAATTATTATGTAGACTATATAATAATTGTACAATTACTTTTGTTATCTGCGGGTAACACCGTGGGGCGCAGCTAGTATCAAAAATACTCTCACACACACAAACTTTCGTATTTATAATATTGTTAGAATTAACAATTATTATATAGATATTATTATATAATAATTGTACAATTACTATTGTTGTCTGCGGGTAACACCGTGGGGCGCAGCTAGTATCAAAAATACTCTCCCACACACACAAAATTTCGTATTTATAATATTGTTAGAATTAACAATTATTATATAGATATTATGGGTCGGTATCAAAACGACTGGATCTCCAAAATGACTATATCTGCATAAGGACTAGCTCACAAAACGACCATAGCTGCAGAAAGCATATATCTCGAAATGACATTGTAGTAACACGGCCATCAAGCAGAAGGTCTTCGTCTCAGAATGGCTTAATATCAAAACGACTAGATCGCAAAACGGCCACTTCGTGGAATGCCTATATCTCCGAATGGCTTAGCAGTAAAACGACTAGACCGCAAAATGACTTTCTGGTGAAAGGTCTACATTTCATGGTAGCAAAACGACTAGTTATCAAAATAGCTACAATATCCATAGAGAATCATGAAATAACAAGATCTCAAAGCCACAGCCTCTGGTCAGCTATCAAAAAATGGTAAAGTCGTATCATTAGACAACATTATACAGTGTGTGTGTGTGTGTTTTTTTTAGAACAAATTGTCCTTTGTGAAAGGTTTACTTGCTTTTTAAAACTATGAACAATAATACAGAGGTATACATACAATTAAAACAACTTTATTCAAACATAAGAGGCATATTTACATACCAATTAAAACTTAAATTGTACTTGTTGATCGTGAAAACTATCAATCATTGTTTAAATCATTTACACATTTTCAAACTGTATTTAATCTCAGTAATACTATTAAGAAACTCAAAAGAGCTAATGTTTCCTTCATTAAGTGATTTAAGCTCCCTTTTATATTTTCGGTCAAACATTATGTCTTTTTTTTTGCGTTTTGTAGAATTCATCATAGTTTTAAGTAACTTTAGACTTTGGTACTCGGCTTCCTTTTTTAGTGTATCCAGAAAAAGAATAAGTGTTGGCTTGTATTCCATGAAGCCATTGTACCCCAGTCGAGCGATAAGGCATGCGATTTTGAATCTAGAGGCCGGTTTAAAAAAAAAACATTTGAACTACATCGTGAGGAAATCTCTGGGTTGGAAGGTCAAATGGCAGTCGCTTTCGCAAAACTAATGGCGACTTATATCTTGGGATTTGGGATTAGGTTCCATAGCGGACCCCGGGCTCCTTTAGGACACAATCATCAAAACGCTAAGAGGATGATGATGATGAGTTAGTGGCATGAACATTGTTTCATGCCATTTCAATAACCAGTCTTTTTGCTACTGAGCCATTCTGAGATGAAGTCCTTTCGCGGTCTAGTCGTTTTACTGCTAAGCCATTCGGAGATATAGGCATTCCACGAGGTGGCCGTTTTGCGATCTAGTCGTTTTGATATTAAGCCATTCTGAGACGAAGACCTTCTGCTCGATGGTCGTGTTACTACAATGTCATTTCGAGATATAGGCTTTCTGCAGCTGTGGTCGTTTTGCGAGCTAGTCCTTATGCAGATAAGGTCATTTTGTAGATCCAGTCGTTTTGATACCGACCCGATATTATTATATAATAATTGTACAATTACTCTTGCTATCTGCGGGTAACATACTGATGCATTTTTATGAAAAAAAAATTAACCACATGAGACCTTGGAAGAGGAGCAAAATATTGTTTGAATGACGAGAAAAATAATTTGAAGTCGACAAAATGGAGAAGGGTGAAACGGGGTGAACTTTTAGGAGTTGAAAGTGGTATTTCACGGTTTTTCGCGATTTGCAACGAAAGTTGACCTCCTATCGAAAAAAGTCAAATGGCAAATCTGTTCATAATAAAAAGATCCACAACTTTTGTATGTAACATTTTTCCACATAACCTCAAATTTCGTTTTTATTTTTTTTTCTCACGCAAAAATTTTTTTTTTTTTTTACGAAATTTGGTGGAAATATAACTTATTATGTTTCATGTAAGCTGTAATTTTTTTGTAGCGAAATACAGATTCTTCCTTTTTTTTCAACAAATTCCGAAAAAACAACCTCATTTTCAACTGAAAAGTTTCACCGGTAAAATTCGTCTTTTCATCGCCATTTTTTTTTCCGTTGAATCGTCTACTTTTAGATTATGTAATAAAAGAGTAGCTCTGCTATGGAATATTTTTCCAGAAATCGCGAAAAAATGAAAACACAGATTGTCAAAAATCAATTTTTTAATTTTTTTTCTAAACTCATTTTACAACTTTTCTCTTTCATTTTAGAACTTTTTTTGTAGTAGGTTAATTTTCGCCGCAAATCATGAGAATCCATTTTTACCCCCAAAAGTGCACCTCACTTCGCCTTTTTAATATAATCAAATCCTTATTAATGTCCTTGTTTATTCTTTGTATCTATTAAGGTAACATGAAATTAATATTCTCGAAAGGTTTCAACTTTAAATTTCAATAATTTTAATAAATAAATTTGAGTTTAGAAGAAAAATTTTAAAATAGATTTTTGAAAATCAGTTTTTCATTTTTTCGCGTTTTCTGGAGAAAAGGTCATTGGGCAGAATCTGACCCGGTTTATGAAAGTTTGTGTACAGAAACTAAATTATTTTTAAATTGTAAAGCCACCTATCATTTTATATTTACATTTCATTGAAAATTCATGGGATTATATAGTTATAGGTTAATGAAGGTTGGGTTTTTCTCTACCTAAAACAGTTTTTAAATGGCAAGAAAAATATAATATGTAGGTACATGTATCTATGACACACCAAACAAGAGAGGGCGACAAATCATTTAAAAATTGCGCGATCATACTGTCATGACTGGAATGGTTTGTACATCTTGGAATTATATCGCCATCAAGAATTAATTGATAATAAAATATAAATCAGAGGTAAAATTCAATCACGATTAGAAAATATTATATTATACCTATATATTGGTCAACCCTACAATACTCGTACATGGCAGAGAAGGTGTCGAAGGATACTATTGCTCCTACATCCATGGTCGACGCACCGTTGGAAGCTGTGCACATGTTTATTTTTTATCCTGTGCAAGACATCAGGAGCAAACAGATGCACTTGGGGCTTTTTTGGATGATATTACCACAGTCTAACCATACATACTTACGTCATACAGTCGAGCAACGCTCAATGTTCGAGCCTGCAAACTGAAGCGAGTTCGCCGAACGTTGCTCTACGCAATTACATTCGTTGCCTGACTGTATGGTTAGACTGTGATATTACTGTACCCATACATTGATGAAGTCGAATAAAACTTAAAAAAATAATAACTGTTTTATTTTTGTGTTTCTTTCTTATTAATATGCCTTTTAATTGGGTGAATACACGTATTAAAAAAATAAAACATACATTTTTTTATGTTTCCCTTGATCTACAGTAATAATCTTATAGTATCGTAAATATTATCTATACATATTGCTATATTGTATGTCTGTACGCCGTGGGTATAGTTTTCATACTAGGTGCCCAATGACCTTTCCATAGTAGTGCTACTCTTTTATTACATAATCTAAGAGTAGACGATTCAACGGAAAAAGTGGCGGCTGGCAAGATTGAAAAGACAAATTTTACAGATGAAACTTTTCAGTTGAAAATGATGTCGTTTTTTCGGAATTTGACAACAAATAAGGAAAAATCTGTATTTCGCTACAAAAAAATTACAGCTTACTTGAAACAGAATAAGTTATGTTTTCACCAAATTTCGTAAAAAATAATAATATATTAAACGAGAAAAAAATATCGGTTTTTCCGAATTTCCCGGAAAACTTGAATTTGTGGAAAAATGTTACTTATAAAAGTTGTACCTAGATCTTATTATTATCAACAACTTTGCTTGTCCACTTTTTTCGATAGGAGGTCAACTTTCGTTGTAAATCGCGAAAAACCGTGAAATACCACTTTAGATATAATATAATATTTTCACCCCGTTCCACCCTTCCATTTTGTCGATTCCACGCCTGAGACAAAGATGCCAACAAGGTTTTAGTCCTGTCAATTTAGCACCAATAACACGCATATCATAGTAATTGTAAACGCGAAAGTTTGTGATGATGTTTGTATAGGTTTTTGTTACTCAATCACGTCAAATCAATACAGTATAATAATTATTATATCTTAGGATAGCGCAAGGAATATTTTTTATCCCGGTAAAGTCGTAATAACTCTATTTGTGCTAATTCAGACTTTTTATGTTTGTATAATTTTTATGTTATACCAATGTTAGTAAAATAAATAAACATGAATAGAATTTTTTTATTTTATTTTACTTCCTAATCAAGAAAATCAAATCCTATCCCAATTTTTTAACCCTACTACAATAATTAGAGATGTACATTGTAACAAGCCTCGCAGCAGTCGCAACGTCCGCGTTCGACGAGACCTCGCATGTGTGCGTTGCCTAAGTCGTTACAATACGGTGTAACAAACTAATGTGTGCGCGCTATGTTCTAACTGCTCTTCTATGAGTCTTTCCCTTTCGCTCAGTTTGCTGTGTGAGACAGGAAGCATTTTAGCCACGCGCACCGATGAGTTCGAGCCGCTGACTAGTTCAACCTTAAACAATTCAATCCGTTAAAATATTTTTAAGACCTCTTTAATAAGTTTTTTTTTCTTTATTCGTCTATTAAAATTCTATTCGCACTGATGTAATTTCCTCGTTTATGGCTCTTGCTACATATTAGTGAAAATTTATTATTTCAGTTAATGATGAAACAGACAGAAGCAAACAACGACTTTATTTTATAAAATGTATAGATAGATAAATTTTTCAGGTAGGCGCCATTTTTGGTGGTTTTCGCGTAACTTATTATTTACTAGCTGAACTCGGCCACGCTTCGCTGCGGCCCATACGGCGGTGGCGTGCGCGTGGGTCGCGCGGTACTGGACACTGCTTATATATAATACTATTTAACGTAGCGTGATGTTATATAGCCTATAGCCTTCCTCGATAAATGGATTATTCAAAACAAAAAGAATTTTTCAATTCGAACCAGTAGTTCCTGAGATTAGCGCGTTCAAACAAACAAACTCTTCAGCTTTATAATATTAGAATTAATTTTTAAACCGATTGGAATGAAACAAACAATAAAGGTTACGTAAATCTTGCTGCAATACGTCAGTGTAAACCATTCATATGAATCATTGAACTGAAAGTAGTAAATAAGTTCTCTATTATTATCTAAAGTGCACGCCGCGCCGCTTTTCGGTGTGAGCTTCTAAAATCTAAACCATCCAACGGTTTTTGATACGATTTTCACAAATAGAAAGAGCGATAAACGAGGAAGGTTTGTGTCTTATAATTTACAGAAAAAAAAAATAGCATCCGTTCGAAGCCTGGAGCGAGCGGTTCGCTAGTACCTGTATAGTGTATATGCCCCACTTCTCCCGCAGTAAACACAGCTAGCTGCATTCTTGATCCACCTTTGCGCAGTCGAAACTGAATATTCGGATTGGCATATTATTTTGAATTTTTGTTTACATTCGTTTGTATTTTTGAATTGCAACATTTCAGAATTGTTCGGGTAGTTTATCTACACTGGTCAAATGTTTGTTCTGAATAAATGTTGTTTGCGTAACGTAACATTTCTTTGTATACAATCGCAACGTTCCACTTAATCATGTATTAATTTTTTTTATGTTAAGATCGGCAGACAGATCCGACTGCAGTAGGATTGGATAGGAAATTGGGCTCTGGCATCCCTTACTCACTCACCGAAACACAACAGCACACGTGCTGTTATTTCACGGTGGTATTCTGTAAGGGGGTGGTTACTGCCGCCAGACGGGCTGCCCAAATGACTGCGAAATATATATAAATTATTATATATATGAACATTCCCCGTTTATCCCGCTTTCCATTAGTCAAAACCGAATTAAAATCGGTCTACCCGTTCACGCGTGATGCCGTGACCAAGGGAAATGGGGATTCATTTTTATATATAGAGATTTATTTAAAATGCAAAATTTATTTAAAATGCAAAAAATACTTTGTAGTAGCAGGGCACCCCAGTAACGGTTGGCAATTCAACTCTCGAAGTTTTTGACGAATACATCTACTTGAGACAAACAATTAGGTAGAACCAACTTCGAGAAGGAGGTTAATTTATCAAACCCAGTTCGGATGGGTAGCGTTCGGGAAGCTCCGAGACATATTCTCGTCCACAATTTCTTACTGTCTTAAAACAAAAGTTTTCGACCAATGTGTGATGCCAGTGATGACATATGGCGCTGAAACGTGTTCTCTAACTATGAGCCTCGTAAGAAAGCTCAACGTCGCTCAACGAGCTATGGAAAGGGCTATGCTCGGCGTTACACTGCAAGATCGAATCAGGAATGAAGAGATCCGTAAAGGAACGAAAGTAAAGGAATAATAGACAAACAACGATTTTATTATATACTAACTGAACCCGCAACTTCGTATGCATGGAATTCGGTATAGCGCTTAAATTTTTTGGTTCTAAACGAATTGGAATGAAACAAACAATAATGTTATGGGAAGCTTGCTACAATACATCGGTGAAAACCGCATTCAAATCGAAAAACCGCATTAATAGTTATTTTCACCTCTCCAGCACGAAAAGGGTGCTTTTGGTGCCTAAAAACTCGCAGGAAAATCGATTTTTGCTGCGAGCGTGAGGAAAAGTGATTCAAATTTCCAACACGCGATTTAACTCACAGGAATAACATTATTAGGATTCGCTCAGTAGTCTATATTAGAATCACTCGCTACGCTCGTGATTCAATTCTATAGACTACTTCGCTAGTTCGTGATTTAAAGTCGGCACTCGCAGGAAAAAACAATTTTGCTCTCTAGTTGAACAAATAACTATTATTTATTTTACATGGAAATTAATATTTATATGTAAATGAACTTATATATATATATATATATATATATATATATATATATATATATATATATATATATATATATATATATATACAAGCAGGTGCACGCGACTTCGTCCGCGTTCTAAAATGAAGAATATAACACTTGAGAAAATATCTGATATATTAAACGCTGTGATGACGGTGGCACCACCTGCACCGCCGCGCCGCCACAGCGATACTAGAGCCCAATTTAGGATATGTTAATTAGGATATAGGATCCAGGTTAGGACCTGGATCCTATAAACTATCTGTATGTCAAAATCATCCAAATCCTTATCCTAATTAAATCTTTTTAATCCGAGACTTGCTCGGACCGAGACTGGCCGACTAAAATTAGCCTTAGAAATAAAAACATATAAAATCTGTATCTATGCATATCATAGGATGTATTTCACTAATAAACGAGAAAGGTTTGTCTATATAATTTGAAGAAAAAAATCGCATCTTGTGAAGCCAGTTAACCAATAACAACAGATACCTACATCTTAACAGTAGCAGTAGCAGCGTCGCACCTTATAGGTTAAAATAACGTTTTGAACAAGTACGGTCACGCATTGATCGTCACTTTTATCTATTTCAACAAAGAGTACCAGACCAGCCTACGAAATCATTCGATGGAAGTTATGTTTCCTTAGAACAGTAGACATGACGTGTGCAAATAAATATAATCCCTTTCCATCCATAATGATGAGACACCAATGGATAATAAATAAAGTATAATGTTGCTGAAACTGGCGGTTCGACGTGCCTGGAATGCAAATTAAATCATGTCTGCTAAAATCAATTAGGCTTAATTTAAATATGTTAGGCGTAGATAAACAGCGAACGATAATAGTGTTGCGTCAAATTAATCCATCGTCGTTGGAACATTTGTGTTAATTAATGTTTTGTTTCGATATTTAAGTGAAAAACAAAATTTGAAAATATTTATATGAAAAGCTTTGAGAAATTCAACGTGGTAGATTTTTTTACGAACAGGGAAATCTTCATAAGATACCCATGTAGGGATAAACGGGGCATGTGGGACTTTTATTTGCCTTACTAAAACCCTCCTCGCATTGCATTCTGCAAAGTGAACTCAAACTATTTCTAATTTTTCAATTATAGTGGAAAAATTAAATCTGAAACGACAACAGTGACTGAAAATAAGGGAATGGTACCCAAGGATTGAATAAGAAAAACGGGACAAGTGCGAGTTGAACTCGCGTGAAGAGGGTTCCGTACGATGTTACCTATCCGCACAATATTGAGTGATTTACCATGTTATTTTAATATCATGGACTTCTTATAGGTTTTCCTATAATCTATAGGTAGAAAACTAATTTCTGTATTTTTTTCAAAATTTTAGGTTCAGTAGTTTCGGAGATAAGGGGGGGGGGTCGGACAGACGGACACACGAGTGATCCTATAAGGGTCCCGTTTTTTATTTGGACGTACGGAACCCTAAAAAGGAAGTCAAATAAAGAGATGGAGATAATTTGCCAAAAGAATGGAGGAGGAAAGCTGACAACAAGATATATGTAGAGCAAGTATGAGAAACATTAGAGAAAGTACGAATACTAATGATTAGAAAAAAACATGTATGGATAATTTTATATACTTATTTAAATAGTTAGAGCAGACAAATAAGGACTATTTTGGAGTTACTCTTTATCTTTTTTACTCTTCAGGTATGGGAATTTTGCGAGGAGTAAAATTAATACTAGTGTTAACTAAAAAGCGTTACGTTATCTGTCACTTTGTCACCCATGCATTTACTTTACTTTAGTATAACAAGCAACACCAGGTTTCCCGGGGCTTATAAAAACAAACTTCGAAATCTTGTATGAAAGGTGTAGTCCGCGTTGAGGAACTCACCGGAGCGGGCGAAGCGACATCTTTCATCGAAAAAATGAACTATTTGAACTTATAAAACATAGTGACATCTGTGTATACCTAACGTAACTAACATAACTTTTGTTGGAACACGTGTCATCTGAGTATGCAGAACGTAACTAAATAATATAAATGAAGTGATTAGGTATCCGTTATCTATTGACACGAGAAAAATTTTATACATTTAATTTTATACGTTTAAATGAGTAAACTCTAGTCGTGTGTCAGAGCTGACATACACTTCACTTTTTTTTTTCATATATTTTCATTTTTTAGCTTTTGCCCGCGATTTCGTCCGCGCTTCTTTTTCTATCGCTACTAAAGATCACAGGATCACCCGTTGGGCTATTGTCTGAAAATTTCATCAAAATCGGTTGAGCGGTTATGCAATTCATAGTGAAAATACATAGATTTTTTTAAATACAAAGATTTTTAATATTTATCTTTCTAAACATTGAAATAAAATAATAGAGCTCTATTAACTTAGCTAGTTATAAATTAAACAAAAGACTGCCAAGTTTGCCAAATATTCATGGTCTATTGTGGAATTTGGTTTATAGAATCTTCTAACTATAAGAGACTAGATCAAATCCAACCTAAATTAAAATTGCCACCACCGTCACTCACAATTAATGAACGCATGTCAAGTCGTACTCATTTACAGTTTAACTGTTGAGTGACATGCTTCTTCATTATGCGCCACGCAAATATTTATTCAAATCATGTATTGCGGTTCGAGGCTAATTCGAGGGAAGTACTGACATATCCTGTGCTAATTAAAAACACAATTCAGTCGTCGCTTAGGCGTCCGACAGTCGACGTGTGCACATTGCACAAATGCGAATAAGGAGATCTCAGAACGGCACTGTCAATGTTTGGCAAAGGAACGAGGCTAAGATATGCGTTTGGTGCACGTGCTAAGATATTCTAGTTTAAATGCAGATCAAGCTTGCTATCTACTTCGAAACAAACCAAATATTGGAAATAATGACAAGTATTCATTTTGCTTCGTATCGATTGATTCGTTTTTATAATAATCCAAGCGAAGTCTTATGATGATTGACAATACAAATACAATACAAGAATTTAGAAATATGCGATAGGAGGTTATGTAGCTTCTGATGGTTTTACTGGCTTTACTGGCAGGCTGACGGTCCACTTGATATTAGGTGGCTATGGCTAGGTGGCAAGTGCCCTGCCGACCATAGTAGGTTTAAGGATAAGGGATTAGAGAGGAATAGGTAAATAGGCTCTGGCATTCCACACCCACTCACCGCAACACGATAGCACACAGACTTTTATTTCACAGTAGTCTTCTTTAAGGGGGTGGTTATTACTGCCGCCAGTTTGGCTGCCCAAATGACTGCGAAACGCAATGTGTCTTCCACTTGTGGTAATTTTAAGGACATCACGACAGACTCACTTGAATATTACAATTCAGCTCAACAAGTATTATCTCCGGAACCAGTGAATCCTACACATGGAACTTTCTCTGATATTTGAAATAGAGGAAATATTCGAAGAAAAACAAATATTTAGTGTTCTTTCAAAATCATTTCAAAATAAATTTTTGAAGTTACATCGGAAAATTTAGGTGTGTAGAATGTGCCGCTGCACATTCTGACTTCAACAAGAATTTCAATGACAGACATTTTTAGATAGAGCAGTTTACATACAAGCGTAAAATTTTAGATAGGGTGTCATAGCATAGTCATAGCATCATAGCATTGAATGAATTTTGACCAAAATCCGACATCAAATAGACACCGTCAAGCATTAACAAACGTTATACCATTTATACATCGGAGAGAGAAATGTGGTATCATATTTTTCATTTTGTATTTTTTAAGTTTTTTTTTTAGGTTTACTTGTACTGCAGTTGTTTTCTCTCCTCAAATAAATAAATAAAAATAAAGTACTTAGGACCTAGACAGGATAGAGGATAAAACGTTAGGTAGAGACCCTACCTTATGTCTTATTCTCTATCCTATATATGTCCTAAAGTAAGGCTCATTTCCTGAAATGAGCCTTGGCATCCCTTACTCAGTCAACGAGACACAACAGCATAGATACTAGCTGTTATTACACGGGCGGTGTAATGTGTTATTGACGCCCATACTAGTTTATGACTACGAAACTCAGTGCGCTCTATCACTATTCTAAATGAAAGTAAACAAAATACCTAATTAAGTTACACTTGGAAAAAAAAAATCATATATCCCTAAACAAAACTATGTATTTGACGGAATAAACAAAGCATAAATCGAAAGACTTTGCCCATTTTCCTATCCTTTCTAAACCTCCCTAATCCTTATTTCAGTCGTAATAAGGTCGGCTGCGCACTTTGGCGTCGCTTGTGTTAATAGGCGACGGTGACCATCAAGTAGACCATGAAATCAGCCTGTCTGACGAACCTTTTCATAAAAAGTTAGTATAAATCTTGAAGAGATTAAAAATGCACTTTACAATTGAAGACTCATTCATGGTTATGAAACGCATTGTTTCTAAACAAGTTCTTATTGATAATAAAAACGGGTTGAATCATTTGAAAAGGTCTATTATGAATAATACAGTGCCCATAAAATGTGTATGCCCGCATGCGATAAAAATGCAATATCAACAATGCAATTTTTTTAATAGGTACATTTATATTGTAAAGCATCTAGACGTTTGATGTCGTTTATTTATGAAATGAAATAGTTATTTGTTCAACTAGAGAGCAAAATTGTTTTTTCCTGCGAGTGCCGACTTTAAATCACGAACTACCGAAGTAGTCTATAGAATTGAATCACGAGCGTGGCAAGTGATTCTAATATAGACTACTGAGCGAAGTGAGTGATTTAAAGGCACGAGACATAAAAAAAATTGCTCTCGTGATAAACATATAACTTTTCACCTCAACAGCGAGTTAGGCCATCACCACTGGTATTGGCTATGGTATTGGCTATGGCTACTCTAGTTGGCTATGGTCGGCCGAATCTAGTCGGCTATGTCCGGCCGACTCTAGTCGGCTATGGCTGGACACACTAATAAAATCCTAATAATGTTATTCCAGGGAGTTAAATCGCCTGTTCGAAATTTGAATCACTTTTCCTCACGCTCGCAGCAAAAATCGATTTTCCTGCGAGTTTTTAGGCACCAAAAGCACCCTTTTCGTGCTGGAGAGGTGAAAAATATTTTTTATCATAAGCAATAATCCTCACTAATAAATGCGACACTGAGTTTGTTTGTTATGAAACTACTCAACCGTTCATTATGAAATTTTTACATAATTATACCACGTTGTCAGGAATACAGAAGAAAGGGACATAAAGGGATATACCCTATGATGTCTATGGATAACTTATATAACTAAGTTTTAATGAAACTATGCGTAATGCATTTGTAGGCGTTTTTTCCTTACTAGTTTAATAAAAATAAAAGATATACCCACTTTTAAAAAGAAGTTATCTTGCCTTTTTTTTTTAAATCGTTTATTTTTCGATATTACTCACCACGATGATGATATTCCGCACCAAGGTGAATATGAGTGACAAAATTATAGTGATTAGCTGTAAATGGAAAGGAGATTTTTATGATTATAGATGGAAGTATCTATAGGAATCATATCAATTATTTCTTTCTTATACTTGGACCTAATTGAATTGTGATTCTAAGCTGACCAAATTCGTTTAATAGTCTATTTCTCTTGTTTCTTATGGCCACCGTGCAGCAAATTATAAGAGAAATCGATTTGAACTACTTACTTCGAGTGGAGTGGACGAGTGACCATTCACAACTTAAAAGGTTGTTGAGGTAACGTCTGTTACTAGATAGAATTAGTTTGAAGATAACTAGAATGTTATCATCAAAGTACTTTATTTATTTATTATATTTTTTTATTTATATATTAAGATCGGCAGACAAGCTGACGGTCCACTTGATGGTAGGTGGTTACCGTCGCTTATAACACAAGCATTGCCAAACCTGCTGTAAGTGCACTGCCGACTACAGTAAGATTAAGGATAAGGGACTAGGGGGAGGATAGGGAAAATGGGCTCTGGCATCTCTTACTCACTCAACGAAACACAACAGCACACGTGCTGTTATTTCACGGTGTTCTGTAAGGGGGTCGTTACTGCCGCCGGACGGGCTGCCCAAATAACTGCGAAACGCAGTGTGGTCTGCCACTACTAAAACTTACCATATGAAAGTACCTATCATTTTTATTTATGCAACAAATGTAATATATTAAAGGCAAGATTATTCAAGGACAATTTCCTTTATTTTTCCTTAATTCCAATTAAAATTACAGTAATTTTTACCTACATTTTAAATCACACTTTTTCAAAATACATTTTAATAGAATAAAAATATTTGGTCGACCCTCGTAGGATTGAGGATAACGATACTTACTCACCGAAACACAAGAGCACACATGCTGTTATTTCACGGTAGTCTTCTGTAAAGAGGTGGTCACTGCCGGTAGACGAGTTGCCCAAATGACTGCAAAACGCAGTATGCCCTACCATTACATGCCAGATAAGGAATAGAGCCAACTATGAGCAGTTCGTTTCCATAGCTGACCCTGCCGGGAATTGAAGCCGGGATCTGTCTAAGGCAACGGCCAATGGACTCGTCAAAATGACCAATGGAACATGTCACGAGACTCGTTGACGTTTATCTCCGTCCGTAGCAATCCAACCATTGTCAGGAAAAATGAGAATGGTTGGTTTCAGATTAAAAATTGGATATTTTATAATTTAAATAGACACTAGAACGAAATCGCGAGCAAGAGCTAGTTTTTACTGCCTTTTCACCTATCCCTACTAACGTATCCCGACTGGTAGGGATAAACGGAATTTTTCTGGATAGGTGGAAATTTTTCTTCCATCTATACTATATACCTAATCCAATATATCTATCTAATCCAATATAGTAAGGACATAATGTTCCTGATTGCATTCATTTGGGGTATTACATACTGCTTCGATCAATAACTTGTAATTTGAACTACAATGTACCCGGAACTGATCGGTACGATGTGTGGTCCGGAGAATCCCTTCTTGTTCTTCACATATATCGATGACAATTCGGTATCCAATTTCAAAATAAACTTTGAGTTAGTATACCTATTTAATAAAATCTTTCATTAACTTCTTTTGGGAGAGATGGATGGTCTCTTTTATATTTTTGTATCACTTTTTAAGGAAAAAAAATCACCTTATAATATTTATACTAGAGACACGCTCCTTATTAGTCCCGTGTTTTGGAATGTTTTATATTGGCATATTTATTTATAATATTGCTATATTTATAATTATATAGTAAATATTTCATAAATGTGCATAAAATCATATGACCTGACACATGGAGACTGGCTGACTAAAGGTCCTATTCATCACCAATATTAGCGTCTTCAGGAGAGTGTCTTCGTTTAATGAAAAGGCTATTTAACTTTGTCGGTTATTACCAACCGATAAATTTGATGTAAACCGTCTCATTAATTAGTAAAACTAAAAAGAAATCGATTATAGTAAGTCATGCGCGAACTAAAGACCACCGCAGCGAACAAAGCCTTTCAACTACTTTCAAGTGATCTCTAAACCTCTCAATTTGAAAAGCCCTTCGCTTCCCACTTTTAGTGATCCACGTGCTAGGTACTATTCTTTTATCCCGATTAAAAGGACCACCATCGTGACATAGGAAATTTTGACGTTCAAGTGTTACTGAAGATGATGAAAAATTCACATACGTAGGTATAGGTCTACAAAAATTACTAATTACTAGAAGCAACTATGTAAGTTTATTCATTTATTTACTATTAGCTTTACGTCTCTAGGCTCTAGACTTAAACCATTTTAAATGGATGGAATGGACACAAATGAGTTACCTTCGATATTAATCCAAAAATAACAGTAGCAAGCAGGTAACAAACTTGTCAACGTAGGCCAAAAGGAGATCAATCTGTTTTGTATGGAGATCAGGCCAACAGTTTATTTTTATTTTCCTTTTAACGGTTGAAACTTGTACCATTAGGTAAGAAGAAATTACAGATTTTACTGTGAATATATCGTCTAATTTGGTAATGGGGTTGCATAGATATTTAAATTTCAAAGTATTAAAAAAACTAAAATGACTCGAACAACGTATCGAATACGTGCTTCGCGCTCAGTATCTTAATTTTCATTTAGAAAATGTGAACGATTTATAGGAAATTACTTACCGAATTTAAGAAAGATTTTTATTATCAAATTCTCTAAAGTGTAAGTTAAAAAAAACAATGGCCCCTTTTGATAGATGTCCTTCAAGCAGAATCTATGGCGGGCTAGAGATTGGTTTTTTTCCTATAATATAATTCAATATTTGTAATAAATACCTACATTTCAAATAAAATTATCCATATATATACATACATATATTGGCAGATTGCTTTAAATAACATTAAACAATAATAAAATTAAAAACTAATGATAACTATATTGCACCCAACCATAACCAAAAGATAAAATGGAAAAAGGGGTTTTTAATTTAAGCAAGTACCTACACTACGAGTATGGCATGCTACGATATTCTAATTACAGCAGACATGGTACTTGATGGAACGCATTTGATTTACTATGGGCCTCATAAGAAGGCTTAGAGTCACTCAGCGGGCGATGGAGAGAGCTATGCTCGGAGTATCTTTGCGCGATCGAATCAGAAATGAGGAGATCCGCAAAAGAACCAAAGTGACCGACATAGCTCAACGTATCGCAAAACTGAAGTGGCAATGGGCGAGGCACATAGCTCGTAGGACCGATGGACGTTGGGGACTTAAGGTGCTGGAATGACGGCCACGCACCGGGAAACGCAGTGTCGGCAGACCCCCCACTAGGTGGACTGACGATATTAAAAGAGTCGCGGGGAGTCGCTGGCTTCAGGCGGCACAAAATCGTGGTGTTTGGCGGTCATTGCAGAAGGCCTATGTCCAGCAGTGGACGTCCATCGGCTGAAACGACGATTTACGGTAATCCCGTAAATCAAATCGTCGTAAGCAGTACTATTTGCGATGTTGATACTTTTAGCAATGTGAAGGTGGTCATAAATCCATGGCGAATAAAATTTTCCTTCATACCTTAGGAAGATCTCAGGATATATGAGGACGACGTAATTTGTGAATAAGACATTTCGCCAGTATCATGTATCGGCATCGTATGTCAAAAACAGGCAGTACGCAGTTTTTAAGACATTGGGGAATAGGCGATGAAATTGATCAAGTCCAAAAAGAACGATTTAGTTTCGTACGTTACATATTATTATGGGGCTCCCAAAACACAAAACTTGAACACGTGTAAGCGTAAGTATAAACTTGAACTCGTGTCATGCCATTAACAAAGGCGCATAATAATAAAAACACGTGTACTTGAAGATTACATTCAAGAATTGTATTATTAATATGACTTCCATGCACTCTGTTGACACTATAAAAAGAAAACCACCTTGCTAAAGCAATAAAATTTGGTACAGGTACCTAACACTATTTAACTTTTTATGTACCTAAATATACCTAAATAGTGACTCGCCCCCGATTTCGCATTTTTTTTTCATTTTTTTCTGCAAATTATACGATCTACATGCCTCGTTCGTCCTGATATTTTGTTCGTCCCTTCGTCTTCCCTCCTTCGTCCGATAACAGTATTAGAATAATGAGAAATTTGGTTAATCGGGTAAATCAGCATTAATCAGGTGTTTATATTAGTTAACTATAGGAAAACTGTAACCAATTTTTTTAACTTATCGTTGAACTTAATCATAAAAATAAATAGTTTCTCCGAGCAATGTCCTAATGTTATATTGCCCTGCAACATTGCGATTGCACGATTTTGTCATACATGATATTATCATCTGCACGTCGAGTGTTACCTTGGCGGGTATGTTTAAAATTAAATATAGTATCGTTTTTGACAAGAGTTCAAAAAGCTAACGATGTTGAATATTCCTGAAAAAGTTCTGTTTAATCAGGCGTTACTCCATTCTACTGATAAAATATATGTATTAGTTCCATATATATCCCCAATTTTTTTTATTAATTTTCCATTTATAACATATATAAAAATGTCACTTGTCTAAATATACAAAAAAAGTGGAGCGAACTAAGTATACGGAATGGGACAAACCGTGAGTAAATAATCAGCAAATATATTTTGGGACAAACAGGACATACAAACTGGGCCGTAGTGGGGTTTTTTTTTGTGGGACACAACTCAGTGGGACTTACCAGGTACAAACCAATTATACATAATACAAAAAGCTTCCTCGTTTCCGTAAAATTCGTTGGGTGGTAGAAGAAGTTAGCGGACAGAAGCGGACGCTGAATTTATTTTATAATATGTATAGATATAGAACAGACATGGACCAAACATAGAAAATGCTGATTCTTTAAATTTATTACGGTATTTTGAATGTTAAACATTTTACCTACTCCACAAACGTCATTAATTACATAAGCACATAATAATGTTTGTAGAGTAGATAAAACTACTAAGAGATGTTCATTAAGTAATATTTTTATCTACAAGACGCTCCATTTAAGTCATACAAATCACATTGTAACATCAATGTGCGTTTATCGAAATGAATTTTAGGTACATCTGTACTGTGTTAACCAACACATTATAATAGGTAGTTAGTATGTTTATTACATAAATATTTATTCTTATGATCATAGGTGTAATAGGAGGTGTATGAGGTTGTCAGAGCTCATTCCCTATCCCCACATAGCCCCTAATCCTTTATCCTATTCAAGGTCAGCAGCGCACTTGTAGCCATCTTGACGGTACTTGTGTTTAGACGACGGTAGCCGCCTACTATCAAGTATACCGTCAGCCAATGAACCAACCTTTACAGAAAATATAATCTTCAACGCCAGCCAGAAACCAACCATTCTTAAAATGTGCTAAAATTAACCTGATGGTTACTAACACTTAAGTTATTGCGTTCGCGATTATTATTTTGTTAATTTTCTTCCATATTTCCTTAAAATGTGTAACCTATTTTTAATGTTATAACGTAAGATCAAAACGGCAGACAGAAGTATGTGAGAAGTAGGTAGGTATGTGACCATTTTCTAAAACACATTGTAGATGAGAAGATCTGCTCCGAAAGCGGGATCCCTCTTCAGCGACTTGAGAATTGTGTAGCGGCTTCATGAGGATAGAGCTCGAGTAAGAAGCGGGGCTAGGACATTTAAAAAGTTTCAGATTGCCATTACAATCTTTGACTAAGGTTCGAGCTTATCTCGTGACGTGATCAATTGCAAACTATTACGATGTGTTGATCTGTTTATTGTTTTAAGCATAATATTAAATCATTTTTATCCAAATGGCAATCGCGGAAAATATGGGCTTATATTATAAATTTGTCACATAAAAATTCCAAAAAAATATGTGTAAATTCGCCACAATAGTTCTCTCTGATAGCAGGTCCATTTTCTTTAGAAACTCACAAGCAACAATATAATATCTATAAATAATTTGTTTAGCGGCCTCTCACGTGCCCCATGCCCATTATCATTATATTTTAGACATGTAGTAATTGGTGATTCATGGAGTGAAGAACAGGAAATAGCAGCTCATAACACTCCAGATTATGTCTCGAGATAATGTTCCATAGTCTCTAGCTAGAATGTTTCAGAACCTTGATTCGTTTCCAGCAGCTCCAGGAGTAAAATTAAATATTAATTTCAAAAAAGTGTGCGTGTGTCAGCTCCGATGCATGACTGGAGTTTACTCCTTTAAACGTTTAAAATTAAATATACAGGGTGACCCAGCATCGATGGATCAAATGGGGTGTGGTGGTAGAGGGGCCCAATAGGTCCAATGGACCCCCATGTATGTTCAGCGATTATTATTAGATTTCGAGTTATTCAGCTTTTTGTGCTGCATTTATGTAACTCCGAATGCACATTTATGTCGCATGTGCTTTGAAGCTGTTGGTGGACATTTCGAACATTTGTTATGAAAATATTAAATCGTTGTTATTATTCTGTTGTTTTATACATATTATTTTGAAACATTTAGAACAGTTAATTTTTTTGTATCAAGTTATAATTAAACTGGTGAACTGCATTGCTAGCTTTGTCTTTGTCTTTGAATTGATAGAATAAGTCAAAACTACAATGGTAACGAGTTACACGAAACAACTTTCTTGGAATTTGAAAACAAAAGGCACGTGGTATTAAAGTGATATTTTCACTTTCTAATTTGTAAAGTAGATTTTGGTCAGAAGTCTTACAGATATTCAAATAAAATTTGTGTGACGTAATGACAGAATATTAAAGAAGTTTTTAAGATAGTTTTAATTTTTTTTTCTAGTAATTTTTTTGAGTTATAAACTTAGAAAGTTAAGTTGTTATACTCGCTTTTAGAAAATTTTTGAGAACAATATTTTTTTATTCAGCGTAGTTCAATAGCATCAATTAAATTATGTTTTCATGTGATAGCTATAGTATCAGGCTATAAGAATAAAAATAAATTATAGCTTTAGTAATAATGGATTACTCACAATAAAAGAAATTGTTTACGAATTCGGAGTTACATAAAAGCAGCACAAAAAGCTGAATAACTCGAAATCTAATAATAATCGCTGAACATAAATGGGAGTCTATTGGATCACCCTGTATATGTATTATTTAGTAATATTCTGCATACTCAGATGTCACGTGTTCCAACAAAAGTTATGTTAGTTATGTTCTGGATACGCAGATGTTAATACGTTTTATAAGTACAAATAGTTCATTTTTTTCGACAACAGATGTCGCTGCGCCGGTAGGTTATAACGCGCTATCGTTTCTTTCCTGAACGCGGACCACACTTTTTATACAAAATTTCGAGGTTTGCTTTTATAGGCCCAGAGAGTAGAATTAGAGAACAAAGATATATGCGTCAGCTGTCGCACAAATGTCTAAGTGACAGATAATGCAACGCTTTTATTAATTTTACTCCTCATAAAATATCCATTCTGGGGGCCCTATATGAAAATCGATTCTTAAGGAGTAAACTCCAAAATATAAATTATTCCCACGAGCTCCAAACACTTCACCAAAAACGAGCCGATGGGAACTAAATTTTATATAAATAAGAAGTGCTTTGGAGCCTTTGGGAACGAATAACGAAAAGGTCTGGCTTATTATTGCATTTCTTTTTCGCGAAGCTCTTGGGAATCAATGTATGAAATTTTTAGTTTAGAGAAGAATAGATTTGGAGAGGGTGGGAATATGCCCTAACTGGGTGTGTATTACGATCTCTAAGTCGAGATCCAGTAGAACTTGGATTGGATTCACAATGTAACGAGGGACTACTCTATACAAGAGTGAAGTGAAGTCATAACGAAGAAAACAATAAACCGTTGGACCTCGTCTCAAAGATTTCCATAAAGTTCATTTGATCCGTAGTGATTAAATTTAAACGTTTATTTAGTAGGTACATACCTAAATAAACACAGACAAAGACCGGCGGTAATCTCTGATTAATTCTTAGTATTGGGCTACTGTATAAACCACAAACAAATTAAACTCCTTTGTAAAAACAATCACGATACGTAGGTAACACCTATAATAAGTGATACTGATAACCGTGCATTCTAAAAATGGAGGAGTTATAATAAGAATTGACGGATGGTCGCCATGCTATGCCACAATATTCTCGTACGGTGTTAAAACAAACTTCCGTCCTATAAGGAGTGTTTGTTTTCCATTTGTTAGTTGTTGATGTGGCGTGAAATGATTGTTGATAGATTTACGCGACACATTTGAAACAGATTTAGCTACAGAAAAAAGAATGGGTACTCAGTCGATTTTAGCGATGCTATTATAGTGGCTTAATGAATATTATTAGATAAAATTTACTTTTTCTGTGTAACTAAACTAAATAATTTATTGCCTTCTTGTCTATGAAAGTTTAGATCTCCCCATAAAAAAGTATTAAAAAAATTAAAGGTACAAAAGTCCAATTTTAATATACCTACCTAGTCCACTTTATGCTAAGTTTGTGTATAGGCACAAGCCTATACACAAGCAATAGGTACCAAAGTACCAATAAATGTCATAAAATTATTTAAAACAATAGAAGATGACTTATGAAGAGACAATAGGAGAATGAGCTCTGGCATCTCTTATAGTTCCATTGGTTCTAAGGAACAAATGGAACTATACCTACCCTAAAATATTTGACGTCTGATCTAAAAAATGACAGTTCACATCACACTTCCAATTAAGACTGTTAATTGTTTGAAAGAAAAGCAACCTTCTTCAAATGCTATTAAATGAGTGTCCCTAAACCATAGAGGTTATTAGCGATAGGTATATGTTATTTTCCTAAAATTATGTTTATCTGCATATCTTGAGTAGATGAGTAAAATATCGATATCTACTTGATGTATTTATGTACAAAAATATTAAGAATTCTCATTAGGAAAATCGTATAGTTTAATAAAACAGAGTGGTAGACAGTTCAACAACACATAGAACAACGAAAATGATTAGGTACGAGGGGTGATCAAAAATTATTTCTCTACGTAGTCTCCTAGTAAGTCAATGCATTTAGTCCATCTTTTCTCTAAACCCATAATTCCTTTTGAAAAAAATTATTTGTCTTGACCCTCCAAAAACGCTTCTACAGCAGTCATCACCTCGCTATCGTCCTCAAATTTTTTGCCTCGGAGGTGTTCCTTGAGTCGAGGAAAAAGATAGAAGTCGCTGGGAGCCAGGTCTGGCGAATAGGGTGGGTGTTCGAGCTGTTCAAATCCCGTTTCTTGAATGGCAGCCATCGCGACGGCGGCTTTGTGAGCCGGTGCGTTGTCTTGGTGAAACAACACTCCAGCTCGGAGTTTGCCTCGTCTTTTTTCTTTAATGGCTTCCCGCAATCTTCTTATTTGGTCTGCGTAGTAAGAGCCCGTAATAGTGGCTCCCTTTTCTAGGTATTCCACCATAATAATTCCTTCAGCATCCCAAAAAACGGACGCCATAACCTTTCCTGCCGAACTTGACACTTTGAATTTCTTCGGCGTCGGAGAAGAGACTCGTTTCCAAGTCATCGATTGCTGTTTGGTTTCCGGATCAAAATGGTGGATCCAGGTCTCGTCCATGGTCACGAAACGAGACAAAAAAAGTTCCCGATCCGTCTGGAACTTTTCGAGATTCGCCCTCGAAATGTCGACTCGTTTTTTCTTTTGCTCGTCGGTTAACATTCTCGGCACCCAACGCGCAGAGACCTTTTTCATATGCAGTTCGTTCGCAAAGATTCTTTGAACACTACCATATGAGATCCCTGTGACCTCAGCCACATGCCTTATGGTCACTCTTCGATCTGCCAATACGATATCTTCGACTTTTTTGACGTTTTCTGCAGTGAGGGGCGTGGATGGGCGGCCCTCGCGATGTTCATCTTCTGTAGATGTTCTACCCAGCTTGAACTCCTTTGCCCAGCGCGCAACCGTGGAATATGGAGGAGCAGAGTCCCCCAATGTTTCCACTAGGTCGCTGTGTATGTCTTTGGTAAACATTTTTTTCAAACAGAGGTACTTGATGACAGCTCTGATTTCGTTTTTCTCCATTTTGATGTTTACTCTCCGACTGTTCGTATTCAAATGAATGTACCTCCCGGTAATCGTGTCCTATTTATATGATTTTTTTATGCTGAACTAGTAGATATATGAGGCAGCAAAAAAAATTTTTTTCATATTTTTATGTGCTCTACAAATATCTGATTATCATTACTTTTGGATCACCCCTCGTACATTACAAACTTAATTCACAGAATTCACACGGTCGCATTGGAAAATCTATAGGTGCAAATATAAGAAAATTAAGTCTCCACTCGTGATGTGGAAATGGCCTTTTTTGCAACTTACAAAAACTTCCGATTTTCATGGGACTTTCTCCAGTGAATGGAGGGGAATTCAGGGAAGAATAAAAGACTACCTTTTATCTCGCAAATAATTAGCGATCCTATATAACCACTAAAGGAATGCAACGAAGAAGTGACGGACTATCGTGTGTAAATAATAATAATTTATTATTAAAAAACCGAGCGTGTAAATTTCGCAAGATTGTAAGTTTGGATGGTAATCTCGAGTATGTGAAGTTGGCCCCCCAATATCGTGATAAAAAAAATTTGACGTGAGTTCTAGTTGCCCCCCACATAGTTCTGGAGTTCTCTATACTTTATATCAATAGTTCTATTTATTTTCCAAGAAAAATTGATTATTGAACTTGATGGGGGGCCAACTTCACAAATCGAAAAGTTTGCGTAGTCATACCAACTACAGCATTCGTCGGATCGAAAAAAGTTATAAGGATAAATTGTAGAACTCTTTGGGGGGCAAACAGAACTCCTTGGAAAAATTTCAAATTTTGAAAAAAAAAATTTTTTCTTTTCTTGAAAATTTTTTTTCTTGATCCCATAGGCATAAAACGCGAATTCGAGTTGCCTTTCATGCAGTTCTGAAGTTATGCACACTTTTTATCAATAGTTCTGCTGATTTTTCACTCGAGATTTTGTTTTATTTAATGAGAGGTTAATTTTTACAAATCACAAACTTTGCGTCGTCGTACTAACCAAAGTATTGCTCCTATCAAAAAAAGTTATTAAGATAAATTGTAGAACTCTTCGGGGGGCGAACAGAACTCCGTGAAAAAAATTCAAATTTTGAAAAAAAGAAAAAATATTCTTTGAAATTTTTTTTTATCCCATATAACGCGAATTAGATTTTCTTACGATGCAGTTCTGATGTTATGCACACTTTTCATCAATAGTTCTGCTGATTTTTCACTCGAGAATTTTATTTTAAATTAATGAGAGGTTAATATTACAAATCAAAAATTTTGCGTCGTCGTACTAACCAAAGTATTGCTCCAACCAAAAAAAGTTATTAAGATAAATTGTAGAACTCTTCGGGGGGCGAACAGAACTCCGTGAAAAATTTTCAAATTTTGAAAAAAGAAAAAATATTCTTTGAAAATTTTTTTTATCCCATATAACGCGAATTAGATTTTCTTACGATGCAGTTCTGATGTTATGCACACTTTACATCAATAGTTCTGCTGATTTTTCACTCGAGAATTTTATTTTAAATTAATGAGAGGTTAATATTACAAATCAAAAATTTTGCGTCGTCGTACTAACCAAAGTATTGCTCCAACCAAAAAAAGTTATTAAGATAAATTGTAGAACTCTTCGGGGGGCGAACAGAACTCCGTGAAAAATTTTCAAATTTTGAAAAAAGAAAAAATATTCTTTGAAAATTTTTTTTATCCCATATAACGCGAATTAGATTTTCTTACGATGCAGTTCTGATGTTATGCACACTTTACATCAATAGTTCTGCTGATTTTTCACTCGAGAATTTTATTTTAAATTAATGAGAGGTTAATATTACAAATCAAAAATTTTGCGTCGTCGTACTAACCAAAGTATTGCTCCAACCAAAAAAAGTTATTAAGATAAATTGTAGAACTCTTCGGGGGGCGAACAGAACTCCGTGAAAAATTTTCAAATTTTGAAAAAAGAAAAAATATTCTTTGAAAATTTTTTTTATCTCATATAACGCGAATTAGATTTTCTTACGATGCAGTTCTGATGTTATGCACACTTTTCATCAATAGTTCTGCTGATTTTTCACTCGAGAATTTTTTTTAAAATTATTGAGAGGTTAATATTACAAATCACAAATTTTGCGTCGTCGTACTAACCAAAGTATTGCTCCAACCAAAAAAAGTTATTAAGATAAATTGTAGAACTCTTTGGGGGGCGAACAGAACTCCGTGAAAAATTTTCAAATTTATAAAAAAAGAAAAAATATTCCTTAAATTTCTTTTTTATCTCATATAACGCGAATTAGATTTTCCTACGATGCAGTTCTGATGTTCTGCACACTTTTCATCAATAGTTCTGCTGATTTTTCACTCGAGAATTTTATTTTAAATTAATGAGAGGTTAATATTACAAATCAAAAATTTTGCGTCGTCGTACTAACCAAAGTATTGCTCCAACCAAAAAAAGTTATTAAGATAAATTGTAGAATTCTTCGGGGGGCGAACAGAACTCCGTGAAAAATTTTCAAATTTATAAAAAAAGAAAAAATATTCCTTAAATTTCTTTTTTATCTCATATAACGCGAATTAGATTTTCCTACGATGCAGTTCTGATGTTCTGCACACTTTTCATCAATAGTTCTGCTGATTTTTCACTCGAGAATTTTTTTTTTAATTATTGAGAGGTTAATATTACAAATCACAAATTTTGCGTCGTCGTACTAACCAAAGTATTGCTCCAACCAAAAAAAGTTATTAAGATAAATTGTAGAATTCTTCGGGGGGCGAACAGAACTCCGTGAAAAATTTTCAAATTTTGAAAAAAGAAAAAATATTCTTTGAAAATTTTTTTTATCCCATATAACGCGAATTAGATTTTCCTACGATGCAGTTCTGATGTTATGCACACTTTTCATCAATAGTTCTGCTGATTTTTCACTCGAGAATTTTATTTTAAATTAATGAGAGGTTAATATTCCAAATCAAAAATTTTGCGTCGTCGTACTAACCAAAGTATTGCTCCAACAAAAAAGTTATTAAGATAAATTGTAGAACTCTTCGGGGGGCGAATAGAACTCCGTGAAAAATTTTCAAATTTTGAAAAAAGAAAAAATATTCTTTGAAATTTTTTTTTATCTCATATAACGCGAATTAGATTTTCTTACGATGCAGTTCTGATGTTCTGCACACTTTTCATCAATAGTTCTGCTGATTTTTCACTCTAGATTTTTTTTTTTAAATTTAATGAGGTTATTATTACAAATCACAAATTTTGCGTCGTCGTACTAACCAAAGTATTGCTCCAATCAAAAAAAGTTATTAAAATAAATTGTAGAACTCTTCGGGGGGCAAACAGAACTCCGTGAAAAATTTTCAAATTTATAAAAAAAGAAAAAATATTCCTTAAATTTCTTTTTTATCTCATATAACGCGAATTAGATTTTCCTACGATGCAGTTCTGATGTTCTGCACACTTTTCATCAATAGTTCTGCTGATTTTTCACTCGAGAATTTTTTTTTTAATTATTGAGAGGTTAATATTACAAATCACAAATTTTGCGTCGTCGTACTAACCAAAGTATTGCTCCAACCAAAAAAAGTTATTAAGATAAATTGTAGAACTCTTCGGGGGGCGAATAGAACTCCGTGAAAAATTTTCAAATTTTGAAAAAAGAAAAAATATTCTTTGAAATTTTTTTTTATCTCATATAACGCGAATTAGATTTTCTTACGATGCAGTTCTGATGTTCTGCACACTTTTCATCAATAGTTCTGCTGATTTTTCACTCTAGAATTTTTTTTTTTAAATTTAATGAGGTTATTATTACAAATCACAAATTTTGCGTCGTCGTACTAACCAAAGTATTGCTCCAATCAAAAAAAGTTATTAAAATAAATTGTAGAACTCTTCGGGGGGCGAACAGAACTCCGTGAAAAATTTTCAAATTTTGATAAAAGAAAAAATATTCTTTGAAAATTTTTTTTATCCCATATAACGCGAATTAGATTTTCTTACGATGCAGTTCTGATGTTCTGCACACTTTTCATCAATAGTTCTGCTGATTTTTCACTCGAGAATTTTTTTTTTAATTATTGAGAGGTTAATATTACAAATCACAAATTTTGCGTCGTCGTACTAACCAAAGTATTGCTCCAACCAAAAAAAGTTATTAAGATAAATTGTAGAACTCTTCGGGGGGCGAACAGAACTCCGTGAAAAATTTTCAAATTTTGAAAAAAGAAAAAATATTCCTCCAAAATTTTTTTATCTCATATAACGCGAATTAGATTTTCCTACGATGCAGTTCTGACGTTCTGCACACTTTTAATCAATAGTTCTGCTGATTTTTCACTCGAGAATTTTTTGCGTTGTTGTATTTTGCACAAATTTTGCGTCGTTGTACTAGCCAAAGTATTGCTCTTATTAAAAAAGTTGTAAAGATAAATTTGAAAAAAAAAAAATTAAGGCATATTTTTTTTCAAAATTTGAAAATTTTTCACGGAGTTCTGTTCGCCCCCCGAAGAGTTCTACAATTTATCTTAATAACTTTTTTTGGTTGGAGCAATACTTTGGTTAGTACGACGACGCAAAATTTGTGATTTGTAATAATAATCTCATTAAATTTAAAAAAAAAAATTCTAGAGTAAAAAATCAGCAGACCTATTGATTAAAAGTGTGCAGAACATCAGAACTGCATTGTAGGAAAATCTAATTCGCGTTATATGGGATAAAAAAAAAATTCAAAGAATATTTTTTTCTATTTTTCAAAATTTGAAAATTTTTCACGGAGTTCTGTTCGCCCCCCGAAGAGTTCTACAATTTATCTTAATAACTTTTTTTGATAGGAGCAATACTTTGGTTAGTACGACGACGCAAAGTTTGTGATTTGTAAAAATTAACCTCTCATTAAATAAAACAAAATCTCGAGTGAAAAATCAGCAGAACTATTGATAAAAAGTGTGCATAACTTCAGAACTGCATGAAAGGCAACTCGAATTCGCGTTTTATGCCTATGGGATCAAGAAAAAAAATTTTCAAGAAAAGAAAAAATTTTTTTTTTCAAAATTTGAAATTTTTCCAAGGAGTTCTGTTTGCCCCCCAAAGAGTTCTACAATTTATCCTTATAACTTTTTTCGATCCGACGAATGCTGTAGTTGGTATGACTACGCAAACTTTTCGATTTGTGAAGTTGGCCCCCCATCAAGTTCAATAATCAATTTTTCTTGGAAAATAAATAGAACTATTGATATAAAGTATAGAGAACTCCAGAACTATGTGGGGGGCAACTAGAACTCACGTCAAATTTTTTTTATCACGATATTGGGGGGCCAACTTCACATACTCGGTAATCTCGGGAACAACTGCACCAATTTGAAAAATTCTTTCTTATTTCTACCTTTCATTCCATTTGGTAATAATCTATAATAATATACACATAAGCATAAGGCCGGATTATTCATTAAGCCTTGTAGGCAACTTTGCCTAGGGGCCCGCATCGGTTAGGGCCCGAGTTCAGTGAAGCAAAAATAATAAAAAAAACATTTTGACTGAAAATTAAATTTTACTTCGTCATAATTCAGTGCATTTCGAAACTTACTTCAAGTTATTTGAGAATAATTATACAAATTTACCGCTACGATTTTAACGGACTAGAGACTAAAACTTATTAAGGCATGGCATAATTTGGTTGTGTAGTAAAAACAGCGTAGGTATTTATTAAATATGTAGAATTGCATAGTTAAAGAAGGTGCAAAACGGTTAAGGAACCCTGAGTCGATTGCCTAGCCTAGGGGCCCTCACATGGTTAATTCGGCCCTGTATATAAGTACATACTAAGACGCCTGATAGCACTCGGACGAAACCGGTCTCGCCTAAAGGTCTAGCAATAAAAATAATTATAATAAGGTACACATTAAGTATATAAAAGCACATAAAAGTCTAAGATATACATGTATATATGGAATAAATATACAAGTTCTTGAGTTATGAAACCGAAAAACGATAAGAGACAACTTATCATTTAATAATTTAAGATGAAACAACACAATGTTATCAAATTAAAACAAAGTAAATAAAAAATAGCAGGGAGCAAGCAATGTAAAGATAACATCGTCTGAAATTGTATCGATGTAAGTTCAAGACTTGAGTAGCAAGGTGCGCAAGAGGTGCATTCTTTACAGAGGGACGGGAGAGGGTATGGTCTGCATTCTTACTATAAATCCTTACCCTTTTAATCCAAATCCTTACAAGTGATTCCACTTTATTTACTCCACAATCCACTTAACGCATATTTGTTTAGATGGTCAGTCAAAAAAATGCGTATAAACGCACAAAAATTTATATATTGTTTACATCACTGTCAAAAAAAGCACTGGGGCCACAAAACTACATACAGACATGCGGTCGGCTTGAAACAAACTGGATTCATTCGGGCTTCGGGCGAGCTGGCGCGGAATGCTGTTATTCTATCTCACTTTGACTTATAGCGCGCGGTCGCCAGTCTCTGTCTCCCAGAGAAAGGCGCCAATGCATTGCGCGAGCGCCGACTTCTTCCTTCGGGACTCGAAAAAAAACAAAGCTCTTTTGAAACAAGTAACTGGACTGGTAATGGGCATCTAGGTGTCTGTCAAGATATTACGTTATGATTTAAAATGTATCTCGGACCAGTTTCTCAGAGCTTCGAGATAGGAATTTCCGAGATAAGTTTTTTTTTACGTCTCAAACCAGTAACTGGCAACTACCTACTTTAAAAACTGTTTTAACACCTCGGTACAAATGTTAATATTTGCTTATACTATCACTTGAGCTCTTAAATTACTGGATTTATTTATATAGTAAATAAAAACTCGAAGTGTGGCATCACTTAATTATTATTTTATTGTTGATACATTAGATCCTAATTAAAGAGCAATAAAATTACAATCTGGGGATAAAGGGATAAGGGAGTATCGCATACTTACTCGCATACCGAAACACAACATTTAATAACAAATCAAAATTTGAGTCCCTCAGGGAGATTTTTCACATGGACATAGACAACATTTTGACTAGAAGTTATATAAAATATCGATGTGTGAAAGAAAATTTTGATTCCAACCTGTCTAAGAAGGGTTAGAAAAAAAAATATAGGTGTTTTTCGAAATTACTTAAAAATGGTAAGAGCTAGAAAAAAAAATTGTAGAGAATTACATAAAAATGTAGGGTTTTAGGTGGTTAGGGGTGTTAAAAGATGTAAGGGTTGACACGTGCATTTAAAAAAAAATCACAGTATCAACCCTTCTAACTTCCCTAACTCTGTTAATTTTAATTTTAGCACACAAAAGTAATATACGAACACTTTTATGTAAAATTAAATTTTCTACATTATTGGCCAAAATTTTTTTCTAACTTATCATTTTTGTACAATTTGGAATAAAACACTTGAAAAATTTCTTTCATCCATCGATTTTACATCTTCTAGAAGCTTATATCAAAAGTGTCCCTGAGGGACTCAAATTTTGATTTGTTATTAAATTTACCTGGACTATTATTTTCAGTAAGGTGTTTGTTACTCAGAAGGCTTATGACCAATCTAGCTCTAACAAAGTTGTTTTAAATTAAAACTCGGGTTAACTCCTGGTCTAGACCTTAGCGAATCCTTAGTGTTGTTTTTTTAACTTTGGAAATGAACAGGATAAATAATTCATTACAATCTCTATATATAAAAATGAATCTCCGTTTCCCTCGGTCACGCGTGAACGGGTAGACCGATTTAATTCGGTTTTCACTAATGGAAACAGGGATAAATGAGGAATTTTCATATATATATATAAAAATTGCACGCCGGGCGAAGTCAGGGGCGGGTCCCTAGTTACATATATTTATTCATTAAAAAATGACGTGCACCAAATAAAAAAATGCGTAAATATGTATCTCAATATGAATGAAGTACTTATATGGCAAAGTATTCACTACTATTCTATATATAAGTAGGTACTAATATTATAAGAACAACTTATTTTGTATGTTTGTTAATAGGTAGAGGGAACCACTGCAAAATGCGAAAGTGAGTTTGTTTGTTTATTTGTTTGGAACGTCTTCACTCAACCAATTGTCATGAAATTTTGAATTAAGGGTGGAGTACCTTTTTTCAACCAGAAAAAAAGTACTCTTTCCGAAAAATCATCTATATAATATATACTCGTATAATAAAATCGTAAACGAGCCGTGTCTGTACATTAAATATTTTTTCAAAAAAACAATTTGTACACGTTGTACCTACCTACTTACGATACCGAGGTTGAAAAAAATAGTTTTTAGAATTTTTGTCTGTTTGTCTGTGCGTTTGTGCACGCTCGAGTTTGTATACGGTTTTCACTTATGTATTGTAGCAAACTTGTATTGTGATGTTTGTTTCATTGCAATTGGTTTACAAACAAAGATGCGGGCTCAGCTAGTAATAAATAGCATCGGTCTAGTTATATAATTATGACAGAGCGGATTTGTTTATATTATTTGAAGGGTTATCTGCTCTTATTTGAAAAATTCTTTTCCTATTTGAAAAGCATGCTGCATTATTCTTGATGGACTGGACATAGACTATATACCTATACAAAGTCCCTCAATTACAATCGGGCGAAGACGGGACGCGTCGGTAATACCTAAGTAAGGTTCGTTAGAAAATGCGGAGAGGGCCAAGAGCCAACCTGTGCAGTGGCATTCCGCGTTAAATGGCTCGTTGCTGCAAAAAATATTCTTCAGAGCAACTCATAACATGCGGACATCTCTATAGAATTAATGAGAAAATGTCTTTAATAAACATTTAATTGACATTATTTTTTTGAAGAGATGTTGATTATGTAGTATTTAATTTATAAAGATATTAAGACACTTACTTATCCTTATTATTTTATTTTATTTATCCAACTAAAGGTAGAAAGGAGCTGGGTAAATTGCGATGCGATAAATTGATACGTATCGGAATATAAGTTTAATATAATTGATCTTATCCAAAATTTTGAAGTACCAAGTAGGTATTGTTAAGTGTGGGGTGAGTCAATCTGCCGTGTAAGGGCGAAAATCAACTATTTATTGCCACAAACCAAGATGACTTCCAATAGGGCTAAACTTCTTCTTTAAATCCGTTAAACTTGCCAAAAGTCGTCCGTAATTCCGTAATGAGTCGCAGGTCAGTTCCGAAGTATTATCGCTTTCGAATCGCAGAGTCGAACTGTCCCGCTAGCTCGCCACTTCGCCTATTTATACCCGCTGCCAATCGTCTAGATCTTTCTCGAATTTAGTACAAACAAACAACAACAATTAGAAGTAAACAACTTTTGTAAACACGTATTGTAAACGTCATTGAAAATTCGGGAACGCTATTTCTGTTGTATGTGAACTCTATGTTGTGTGCATAAGGATCAATTTCCCTTGACAATAATTTTTCCAGAAATTGTAGATAGGCGAAGTCGTTTTTCTAGAACGTTCCATAGTGAGTCATAACTAGAACGTTCCCTGGTGAGTCATAACAGTATATTCAGCAACTAGAGCAGAGGTTTTTTTATGTTGAGGTCGTCAGATAGGCTGACGTTGAAAGGCTAATTGGTGGTAATTGGTTACCGTCGTCTATAACACAAGCAACGCCACCATAATAGGTTAATAGGATTAAGGAGGGATAGGGAAATGGGTTCTGGAAGCCCTTACTCACTAGCTGAAATATAATAGCACACTTGCTGTTATTTCAAGGTGGTATTCCGTAAGGGAGTCCATGGTTACAGCCGCCAGACCGGCTGCCCAAATGACTACGAAACGCAGAGTGCCCTGCCTGCCACTGACATGTTCATTTGCAAAGTTGGTCCTACCGTATGGCTGCCATACGTCCCGGTACACCAAGACATGTCCCGGTTTGAAGCGTTGTGTCTCGACCAGCAAGTCATTTGTCTCGGCATGCACTCATTTCGTAAGCGACTGCTGCGTAAGTGCCACATCTGCGACCTGTTAAGTTGAGTGGAGGCGAGCCACTATAAGTCCAGAAGTCGGCGGCTTTCACTACTTCCAGCAATTTAACGCATACTAAAGTTATAAGTGCCATTGAACGAATTTTTCCCTTATGAAGAAAATGCCCCAAAAGCTAGCGAATATTTCGCTAATCCCTTATCAGAAGTTTGTACTCTTTTTGTACACAGTTGAAAACCCCTCCATTTATAATTTAGCTAGTTATAAAAGGAGATTCTTTTCAAATAGGTAAGGCTTTAAGACTTTTTAAGAAGATTTTGGTTCTTTCTAGAACTTAGAACCGGCAGTGGAACAATTGTTTTGACTTTTAATAAATTGAGAACCTCAATAATGCGAGGCACAAAAAGAAAAAGGTATCTCGTAGTTCGTAATTATCGGTTATGGTTTTTCCTTTATTGCATGGATATATATATACTACTCAAAACAAAATAAGGGCCACTGGTTTATTTACATTTAAGTGCACTTTAGTAAACTGAAAGTAACTGATAAGTAGCATTATATTGATATTACGAACTCTTTGGTGTTTGATCTCTTTTATGCTTCCTAATTTGATAAATATTGGCCATCGTTTTGAGAAAATAAATAATTGGAAGTTATTCTTATGTTTTTCTTCGATTGTCTTCTTAACTTGTTTCGGTTATTTTAGACAAAAAGTTTTACTTTTTCAATTTTAAATGATTCATTTATCATCTCGCGTTAATCATGCCACCAGTACGAAGGCACATGGATACAATTACAGCAACCAGAGCCATAACTATGATTCAAGAAGGACGTTCTCAGCGTTACGTGGGTTTGCAGTTGGGTTTTCTCGAAGAGCTGTCCAAAATGTATGGAATCGCTTCCAAGAGACCGGCAGTGTTGCCAGGAGACCCGGTTCAGGTAGAGTTCGTGTAACAACGGCGCACGAGGATCGGTACGTCCAACTAAGTGCTCGTCGTGATCGTACAGTAACGGCCCGTAAGTTACAACACCACCTACGGCTGACAACGGGTACCTGTGTCAGTGATCAAACTATACGTAATCAATTGTACGAAGACCAGCAAATGTCAAGACGTCGAGTTGTTCGAATTCCTCTGACTAGGGTTCAACGTGCAAACCGTTTAAGATTCTGCCGTCAGTATTTGAACTGGGGGATTAATCAGTGGGGCAAGGTGCTTTTTACAGACGAGTGCAAAGCAATTTTTTTTAATGATGATCGGCGTGTTAGGGTGTGGAGACGACGCGGCGAGCGTTTTTCGGAGTCCTGCATCCATGAAGTTGACCGTTTCGGTGGTCCCAACGTAATGGTTTGGGGTGGGATTAGTTTACACGGTAAAACCGAGCTCACCATTTTAAATGCGGGTACCGTAACTGCAAAACGTTACATCGAAGACGTCATCAGGCCTCAAGTGATCCCATTTGCACAGTGAGTGGGGCCTGGATTCATCCTTGTGCAAGACAATGCCCGTGCACACACAGCTCGATCGACACAAACTGTCCTAGAAGGGTCTCATATTGAGGTATTACCATGGCCACAGTCCGGATTTAAATCCAATCGAGCAATTGTGGGACCAATTGAAACGAAGGGTTAGAGAGAATGAGCAAGGGGTCTACAACCAACAGCAGCTGATTGACGCTTTAAAACGTGCCTGGGAGGAGATTCCAGATGAAAACGTGAGGAATTTGATCCAGAGTATGCATACGAGGCTTCAGGAGTGTATTGCTAAGAGAGGAGGATATACTCGTTACTAAAAAGAAGAAACAAAAGTGACAAGAACAGTATTTTGTCTTTTTCCGGTGATTTCTTTTGTTCATGTTTTTCATTCAAAAGGGCCAATTTCATTATGAACTTAAAAAAAACAGTTCATGATCATTATTTTAAACAATTTTTAGCCTATATTATAACCAATAACATTATTTTGTAGTTACATAAGTTAAACAATTTAATGTCTTTATTGTTTTCATGGTACAACAAAAAATCTTAGTGGCCCTTATTTTGTTTTGAGTAGTATATATATCTTAGTTAAGTGCAATATTATAAAAAGGAAGTTGTATTCATATTGCATTCATTCATAAGTTGCATTATCAGAATCGATGAGTTTTCACTTCTATTCATACAATAAAATACCGTATTGCTAAGACGATCAATTCTGTTAACTCTATCTTACATACAGCATCATCATCTCAGCGCTAGGACGTGCCTTCGTCATAATTTTCCAATAGGACGAAACAGCGTCAGCTTGACGTCGTACGCTGCGAGAACTTTCCAGCCCTAGCGACCGTGGCATTGCATTTTAACTTTTTGCGGGCTATGTCGGTGAACTTTGTTTGTATCTGATTCTATATAATCTATGCAGCGAAACCCTGAGCATAAACTTCTTCATAAGTCGCACAACGAGCGACGTTGAGCTTTCTTACAAGGCCCATATTTAGAGACCGTGTATCCTTACACCTGTTTGCTGACTTATGCTGGAAAACGAAGGATCGTCTAAAATAGTAAAAAATTCGGCGCCACCGTCGGTCACAGCGATAACGCTGTCAAGCGTTACTTATGTATATTACATTTTCATTTTTCGACGCAGGCGAAGTCGCGTGCACCACATAGTCTACAATAAAACCACATTTTCTTCATTCATTGTATAGTTTATTACGACTGGGTACCTGAACAAATATCACACTCATTTCATGTCGACTGTCACGTCAATTGGTATGAAATCCTAATATAGACATCGTCATTATTAAATCATAAACATGCTACACTATCGCTTACAACTTATAGATTGGATGAAGTTCGAATCTGCTCCGCTAACCGAGTTGCTCGGATTTGTATATATTTCTTCGTTAATAATAGTATCAAAATGATCAGAATATCTACTTCCAAATTTTCTACTATTTAAATTATACTTCCATGCAATATTGTATATATACACAACGTAACTAAACTTACATAAAAATCCCTTTTTACGAGGAATATACCAACTATTATAAGCTTTTGGTCGCTTTAAAACGATGTTGAATTTCCGAACATTTTGATACCAGTGAAAATTCTGCTACAGAGCCTAATTTTTTTAAATGAAATTGTAAAAGAAAAAATTAAAATTGCTACTAAATAATTCTTGGTGGTACTAAACGTTCGCAACTTGTTTAGGAGAGCAGGTGACTATTGAGTATTTATTAATAAAAAAGCATCTCACAAAATCGACTTAAATAATACTGCCTTTTAAAAAATAAATGTATATATACACTTTGCCCTGTAATTTTAGTGATTTTTTTAATTAGATTTGGTCAGATTTCTTAGTAATTGAAATGTTAAAATTGAACACATCCTCACAGACAAAACATTCACTGGTATTAAACATTAAGACAAAAAACACAGCAACATGTCTATACTAGGAAAACAAACTGTCACTAATAACTTATAGCCATTTTATCACATAAAGTTCACAATTTTATCAATAAAATAAATACCCAATGTCCATTAAAATGAGTGCCAAGTAGAACGCACATTCCTATAAGAGTTAGATTATGCCATTCGTTATCATAGGGGCGACGCGAAATCATAGACATAGGAGAGCCGCGATCATATATATACATTCGAATTTAAACAATTACTCGACAACAAATATAAAATAACCAACTTTATTGGATAAGAATGAAAGGCGGCCATAGTTTGGATTGAGATTTAAACAGTAGGTGTGTTCGCTTTTCGCACTAACTATTCCAATAATAATAGTAATAATAATAATTCAATTATCTATTTTTTTTCCTACAATACACTACACATGTCAAACTTTCTCTTAACCTAGACAGTTCAGCGAACGACACAAGACTTAAAATATTTACAACAAAAAAAGTTAACCAAATTCAACAACTAAATGCACAAAATAAAAGTTAGTGCCATTTTTTATAAATAAATTATAATATATATTTGTAACAAAGCTTTGTGCTAAAATTAAATGCATTAAGACTTAAAAAATTAGTGTCACATTGTCATGGCACTTTGACTGTTCTAATATTTTTATCCATTTTTTAACATATCAAAAACGTTAGCCTATTGGCGCTTGAAGATATGTCCTTATAAAACTTGTAAATAGGCCCAAATTGCAATATAATAAAACATAACATATATGTGGATTTATTCATTAAACATTATCTTTACCTTATCTACTGAGAAAAGTAATAAACTCCTAAATAGGTTTCATTCATATCAAGGTGTTTTTTTTTTTCTAAAATCATGGTTAATTATTTTATTCCTATGTTATTCGTATTGAATGTCATCAGCCAGGTATAAATTAGCTGTTTTATTGATAGCTACATCGGGAAAAATAGTAACACTTAAGTGGGTGGAAAAAACCATGAGGGATCCATTTTCCCTTACAAATGTGCATTAGCCTTTCCAATTTAAATTTAAATCACACTATATTATTCTTAAATATCATTAATAGTGAAAAATCAAAAGATAACATTTATATATTATGCTTCCATTATTTCGGTTTGTTCAAACAAAGTTTGCATGACAATAGCACCAATGTACCAAAACAAATTCTCTAAAGTAAGTACGAAACGCGAACACGCCGGCAGATTGTAATACCGTAATAAAAAATAAATTAGATTATTATACTAATAATTTACTCCACCGTCCCATTTACTATCTATAATTCGGAATGTTCGTCCTTGCCGTCAGACAATTGGGGTATTTCGTCACCACCGGAATCTTTATTATTTTTGTCACTGGCATCACTGCTGCCTTCCTTAATTTCCGGTTTCGAATTCTGTTCCTCATTTTCACCATCTATAACCACTTCCTCCGTTTTATTATCCGCCTCCTTCTTAATCGGTTTCTTTGGCCGCCATATTTTCATTTTATTTACCAAATATTTCACCTCCCTATCAAGATTCATCATTTTATCTCTTATACTGTCCACAGACAGCTTAATTTCTTCGTTCTTCTTCAAGGCGTCTTGTTCTTTAACAGACTTATCGAGCCACGATTGGGTCTCTTCAATTTTCTTCTCGAGCACAGTGATCTCTACATCGGTGAAGATGTCTTTCTCCGAGTTTGCTTCCTTAGTGAAGTTCTTTGCGGCTTTGAGGAATTCCTGCGAGCTGTTCAGCATGCTGCGTAAAGCTGCTACAGCGTCCGGTCTCTCTCTGTGCTCCCAGTGCTTATAGAATATGGGATTAGTTTTGTCTTTTAGCAGCGCCAATTTTTCCTCGTACATTTCCGTCGGAGCTTCGTAACCATCGTCGTAGAGCCATTCGGATATTTCGCTGCAAAGTTTCTTGATTTCATCGATTTGTTCCTGCGTTCCACACTCGGAAAACTCATCCATATCAATTTTCATTTGTGCATCGACCACAAACGCTTCCAAACTATTGAGGGCGGACTCTCTCTCAGCGCGTTTCTTATCAATGCTATTCAATTCCGATAGTTTCGTTTTGGAAGTTTTAAACTGTTCGGCAGTGAGAGGTTGCAAGTTCAAAATTACTTCGTCAGCCGTGATCGGTTCTTTAACTGTTACGACCTTAGGTTTAGGTTTGCTTTCTGTTTCTGTTGCGTTTTGTTTCTCACTAGAAGTTTCATTTGCTTTGGTCGTATCGTTCTTTTCTTCTTGTGGCGCCTTTTCTTCTAATTTTTCATCAGCCTTATCAGGTATATCGGAATCGGAGCTAAATAGTTTGCTGATTGTACTGCCCAATTTGGACAACGTGCTGTCCTTGTCGCTGTCTTCTTCTGTTACAACTTTCTCAGCTACGAATTCAACATTAACCAAATTGAGTATGCCAGAATCGTCCATGTTGAAATGTGCTTTGATTCCTTTATGTTCGACGTTTTCTCCGACATGTTTGTTCAGCGCCGAGCTTACTCCGGACAAAGACACGTGAGTCAAGTTAAGAGCGCCAATGTACTGAAGCTCCGTAGAGGGTATGTGATCCAATTCTGCATAGTTCACGTTAAATGAGAAATCATCTGTGTGCTTATTGAAAGTGATTACCTTCTTCTGAGGGTAGGGGTTCATTGGGCCGAAGAGCGTGCGCTTAATCTGAAAAGAAACATTAAGATTATATTGTAGATATCAAAAGAAATTTAAAAACTCAAGTTATTTAACCCAATCAAATCACACAACAAAATAAATATATGTTTTGCATAGGATATTAGGTTAGAGAGAAAGTTTCTCCATATATATACACAAATATTATGCAGCAACTATTTTAGAGAATCCTATCTTGATGAGATCAAAAAGTAAACAAAGGTGTTGCCAATTAAAAATAATAACCTTAATTGTGTTTGTCGAAAAATACTATAATATCGTGTTAGAATTGTACGCACATCTTAAACAGGCAAAATATAATACATAGTTTTCTGATTTTAAGCGACGTAAACTACAATCCAAGAAAAATATAACTGGAATAAAAACGTTGAAAATAATTTTCTATTTATAAAAAGCTATTTTTTTTTTTAAGAATAAAACCTTCAAACTAAATTATTTGAAGGAGCAAAATACAAAGTGTACAACCAAGGAGATTTGATTGCAACTTCTTACTCACAAAATACGGAGATACTTTTTCCCTATTTATGTTCATTAGAGTTGGAATAGATAAGCACCCGTACCCAAGTGTAAAAATAATTGTATTTGGAAAACCATTAAGTAACACGAAATATTCTTACCATTTCCTGAAATAAACAAAAAGAACTATTCAATAATACTGTTTCAATTTACATTGAGGGCAGTTACAAGAGATAAACATCTGAAGGATAAAACTGTGAGAGCGATTATGCATGGTAACTTTTTGCAGCAGATCAGCTCGCTGATCCAGAATGTTAGATGACCTCAGGTGAGTTAGGTTGGTTATAATTTAATATAATTTTCGAAATGTCAATATTTGAATTTTTCTCAACTGTTGATAGAAGCTGCAAAAAATTTCTGTGCATAAAAGAATTTTAAAGAAATAAGAAAAATAGGGAATATGCACTTAATTTTTATAAGATAAGGTTATATTGTTATATAACCGTAAAAAAATATCCAGTGACAAAAAAATTAAAATTTAGTAACAAAAACTAAGCGAATGTTGACACTGTCATTAAAGATTTTGACGTCATATTCGATGTGACCATTTCAAGTATTTTAAAATTCCCACTATTTTTTTGCACTTTTTAATAATTATTTTCTTAACGAAAAAGATATATTACATAGACAAAATTTTACATAGACATAATTCTAAAGCAGTAATGTTTATAAAAAAATTTCTTCTTCTTATTTTGGTTATGGCTCCATCAGATTTTCTCCGATGATTTTGTCAGTATTTTTTGTCAAAATTGCAATATAAAAAAAATCAAAATTCAAATTAAAATCAACCTACATAAAGGTCAGTTCAACCCGAAACCCGACGCGACGCGATGCGAAGATGCTTCAAGAGACAAGATGCTTGACGATGGGGGGCAACGCGAAACTACCGACAACACTTTCGCGTAATTGTAGTAATTTTTTGTTGTTTAGTAAATTAGTTCTATATTGTATTGTGCCACTTTAAAACGTGCACGCCGCATAGCGTTTCGGTGTGAACTGACATTAGCGCACAAAAAAATTGTCTAACACTTACAAGTTTCTCGTTGCCATCCACGTGCCTCGTGAACACAACTTGAATCGGCAGCACGACGGCGTCGCGAACATTCAGGGTTGCCACTTTGAAACCGGTCGCCAGGGAGGCAGCCCTAAAACATTCCGTTCATACTTAATCCCTTACTTTGTGCAAACTACTTACAAATGGAAAAAGGACTGAATAAGAAACCATAACGAATAAAATTTATAAATTTAAAAAGCTCTGTTCATAATAAACACCTATAGGATAATTATGTACTGTCTGCTATACTGGAAATCTCTCTTTTAAGTGCTTATAATATATAAATCTACAATTTATGAGAACATTGTAAAATATTAATTAAAATGAATTATTTTTGCAAAGATCTTGCAGAAATATCACAAGTGTATAAGTAGTCTCCATTAGGGGCACACTGCGTTTCGGAGTCCATCTGGTCGCGGGAATAACGCGCTAACAGAAGACCACTGCGAAATAGGAGTAGGGGAAGCCGATTTTCCCATTCCTTCCTTATCCCTTATCCTAATAAAGTAGGCAGCTTATCATACCTATAGCCTTGCTTGGGTCACCTACCACCAAGTAAACCGAAGCATGCCTGCCGAAATTTTTTTTATTATTGTGGGTAACCTAAGCAAATCTCTAGAGTTAATAATAATAATAATAATAATAATAATAATAATAATAATAAAATTTATTTGCTGAATATAGGTTACAGTGGTTTTACAATAAATAGATAAGTCTCACTACATTCTACCCTTAGAGGGTGTGCAAATGTTTAAAGTACACTACATAAAAGAGTAAAACTAATTAATATAACTAATTATTACAATGAATTATCAGACATATAATCTTTTATACTGTAATAGCATTTGTCGACTAGTAGTTTCTTCATTTTCTTCTTGAATAAATTTACATTAAGTTCTTTAATGGCATTTGGAATTTTATTATATATAACTGGCGCTTGACAAAAAACACTTTTGTGCATCAGGGCTGTGTGTGCTTTTCTAATGCATAATCTATTGGGATCTCTTTGTTCTCTTTTACTACCCTCAGAGACTCGCTTAAATAAGTTGGAGTTGGCTTTTACATATACAGCGACCTCATATATATAGAGCGATGGAAGTGTCAAGATTCTATACTTTTTAAAGAAGGGCATACAACTGTCTATAACCTTTAATTTAAACATGGCTCTAATACACCTCTTCTGTGCCTTAAAAATCAAATTTATGTCTGTCGAGTTGCCCCAGAATAGAATTCCATATCTTAACACAGATTCGACAAGTCCATAATATGTTAATAGGAGCACATCAATGCTTAAAGTGTTAGTTAATTCGTGCAGTGCATATGCTTGTTTACTTAGACGTTTTCTAACACTTTCAATATGACATTTCCAATTTAATTTACTATCAATTTCTAATCCTAAAAATTTCGTTAAGTGTAATATTTTTTTATAAGAATTTCAATATTTTAATATTGATACATGAAATAAAGTTTAAAGCAAGGCCATGGAGATAAACAATTAGTTTCATAAAAATAAAATAAAAAAAATATATAGTAAACGCGTATTTTTATTAGTAGTACGTCTTTTACCTAGTAGCGCAATAATTCACAAAAAGGATCGTAAAAATTCATAAAAAGGTGATACAAATATTGTCAAGATCGCTTTCCTGCACCATGGAACAGATAGCGCCGGCCGCTTTTGACATTATTACGTGTGTGGGAAAAAGACTGAGATACATAATCAATCAATATTTTAAAACTTAGTATGGGTCAGATTTGTTTACATTGTTTGCGTTGTATGCATAGCTTTGGTTTAGTCACCTTTTACAACACTAGAAAACTATGTATCAGTTTATTTTTACATTTTACTTGCTTTGCTGAATAGGGCCGTAACTGATATATCTCTACAAATATATAAAAACTACCTTTGACCATAGACAAGGATCGAAATAACGTTGCAGGGAATTTTCTCGGAAAGAAGAACTGGAGCCGGTGATTGGTTGTTGAAGTTACAACTGTTACAACAACCAATCACCGGGCTTTATTTCTTTCGTTTCGTAAGTACGCAAAGGAAGCGTTTGCATCTTAGCTAGGGCCCCTGTAGTGGGCTTTGTGAGTAAGAATGGTTACTCACAAATGTCAACAATCAAGTGAACCTTTATAATAAAAACCGCTATTTACCTATAAACAGCTCCAAGTGTGGCCGCCTCGTCAGCGTTAATAGACCGCGCCGGGTCATGTCCGACCGCGGCCTTGATGGCAGCTTGCACCGCAGGCGCCCGCGCGGCACCTCCGGCCAGTATAAGTCGAGCTCCCTCGCCGGAGCCGCCGGCCGTCGCCACGGCTCTCTGTACGACGGCAGAAACTCGCGGCCACAGATCCGAACACAGCTCTTCGAATTCAGCACGTGTTACCTGAACGACATTGGGACATATTTTGTAATACTAATCCGAGTTTAGAAAGGAAACGTAAGTTTCATAATCGTCTATTAGCCGTCTTATCATTACATAGTAGACAATTATTGTAAATGATTTTGTATATTTTTGTCAAACTCGATTTGGTAATTTTTTTTTTTTTTTTCTAAAAACAACAAGTTTCCCGGCCTAAACAAGAACTAAAGTTGGCACAACTAGAATTGGCTAAGAAAACGATATTTTGCAAAGCGATGACAGCGCCGCGTCTGCGGTACTTAACTCTAGCTTGGGTATTCAAATTTGCTCTATAGTCTGCCCGAAGCAGGCGTCACTCTCTAATCTATACTTATAAAATTGTTTGTCCTGACTATGCACACCCAAAACTACTTAGTCTAAAAAGCTGAAATTTGGAACATAGATTTATTTTATAACGTAAGAATTCGCTAAGAAAGTATTTTTGAAAGCTAAGACAGTTTATAATACTCATGTTTTAATAATTAAAAAAAAATCGTTAACAGTAACACTGTGGCAATTATTGAGCTATTGTGACCACCAACTTTTTCAACCCACTACTATAAATGATACTTTAAAAATATTGATGTGACATAACAATTTCCCAGTATCATACAAATCTAGAAGTTGCGTAGCCTAATAAAAGTTTAGTTATTTGACTTTTACCTAGTCAATTTCCCTGGAATTTAGTTAAAAAATTGCCGGACACCATTAACCATTAAAAGTTGAATATTCAGAAATCAAAATAGAAAAGATGCTTCAAAGAAAAAAATAATTTAAAAAAAATAATCAATATACTATATTGATTATTTTTTTACAGATGACCTATACCTAATGGTGACTTACCAACTGCTTAAAGTCCTTATCGTCCAACAGACTCTCGATTTGCGCATAGTGTTCGGTGTTAGCTGACAAAACAATCTTCAGTCTTTCGGCTTCCCGCAGCAATTTCTCCATGGCGCGTGGTGAGGCTCTAACGTCGCCGCCTCCGTTTTTCTCCCACGCCTTTATCAAGTGCTCTCTAAGGCGGAGGGTCATTTCTAAACCGCCTAAAGTTCTGTTAACCATTAAAAAATTATGTAAGCACGCAATTACACAAACATTTGCAGGATATAATGCATCTGAGCCGCGCGGAATGGTACCTCAGATGACATATGCATGCACATTTCGGCTCTACTCGGTTCTCGTAGGTCAACCGCTCTCGGCCACCGATTCACCGGATCAAAAGGCTCAAATGGCTCTAGCAATTATTATTTTTGGATTTTATTTCTTAAGAATCGTTTTTCATATAAGGCTCCCGGTATGGAAATTTCACGAGTAAAATTAATACAAGCGTCAACTAAAAACGTATGTATTTATGTTCCCTAATTCTATTGTAGTATAACAAGCAACACCAGAGGGTTTCTCTGGTGTATTAAAGAGATATAGTTCCAATTCAAAATACACTATCCAATATTAGAACGACGCTGCATTAGAATCCTATAATTTTTACAATGTCAAATTGTTAAAATGCTTTATTTTAAGATATTTTAAAGTGATTGAATTCACAAACGAAAAAAAGCGTCTTAAATAATTGGTTTTGACGTTGTTCTGAAAACCAAATTAGAAGGTTATTTAGAATGTTTTTTATTCATATTCATAAGAGATTTATTACCAGGCACAAGTCCGATCCTGCATGGAGTATTGCTGTCACCTTTGGGATGGCTCAGCAAAACGTTGACTTTAAACATAATGTTAAACTTTTAACATACTTTTGACATAACATAACATACGCAATGTTGACCCTAATTTTGTTAAGAAATGATGGTTACAGAAGCAGTGTTTCTAACAGCCTTAGTACACAATACGGTTTCAATATTCGGTAAATTAATCGAATATTCGGCCGAATACGAACATGAAAAAATGTGCCGAATATATCGAATCACCCTGAACATTTTTTAAAATTCTTTCATGTTAAGGTCGACAGACAAGCTGACGGTCCACTTGATGGTAGGTATGTGTTATGGCTACCGTCGCCTATAACACAAGTAACGCCACAGGTGTTGCAAGTGTGCTGCCGACCACAGTAGGATTATGAATAAGGGATTGGGAGAGGATATGAAAAATAGCACATTCGGCGCATCTCTAGTTCTAATGTAACAAATTAATTAAAGTGTTTTACAAAAAAAATCTTTAGTCATAATAGCAACAGCCTCTTAATAATCGTATGACTAAACTGAAAAATAAACATCTCAAGATTACCTGTCAAATCCAACACCTATAACTTGGAGCTGTGGGACACTCTCAACATATCCTCTCTCCTTTGTCTTCACGAGTTTGTACTCGACAAGAGCCGCTTTGGTTGATGCTGCTCCCATATCAAAGAACAGAGTATACCATGCTGTTTCGTTTATTTCCTAAAAACATGCCAAAATCGGGTTTTAATTTGAACCCAATAATAACGCAAGTAAGGGAAATATAATGTAAGTTTGTCTACAGTGCTACAAGGAGTATTCCGCACTTTTATGTCATTTAAAGGAGGGTGTGGTTATCAAATAAAAAAAAGTCCTTTTTTTTCAAAGAATTAGCTCACAATCACTTATTTAGTCTTTAAATATAACATTATAATTGATTCATTAGATTATTATGTTTATGTAAAAAAAATCTTTCACTTTAGCACCACATCTCACACCAAGTCTTTTATTCTGGAGTCAGAGAATAAGTCAACTTAAAATAAGAACATGATGAAATTACAGCATTAGTGCTGTTAAGTGTTGATGCCATATTAAGGAATGCCAATTCCCCTATATTCAATTTATCCCCATGATATTCCCATGAAAAAAAAACGATACAAACATTCTATAAACAACAGCAAGTAGATATTTTACTATCTATCAGAAATAACATAAAAAGAAGCTTGATGGTGATTTACCTTCCTTCTAAAAATGCCATAATTGATCGCAATAGCCGTGTAATCATTGATCAGCTGCAATACATTAAGCCCAGCAAGAGACGCAGCCTCCTTTAGCGCTTTACGCTCGGCTTGATTGAAAAAACCTGGGACCGTGATGACACATTCACTGATTTGTTGTCCTGTGAACATTGGTTTATAATATTTTTTTAACTTCATTAACTTGCAAAGTAAGTCAAGACAAGACAGGGTTACAAGAGAGTTAATGTACATACACGAATTTAAAAAAAACACTTGCAGCTTTACAAAGTTAGTGTTTTTGGAGTCTTTCACTGGGCTAAGTGGACAATGTTTATTCTAAACTGATTTTAGTCAATTAAATATAGCATAGTTAGTAAATAAGACTAAAAAAAGTTTCTGCTGTGAATATATACATTTTTTGTATATATTACTAAATTTGAAGTTGACATCCCCAATGGGTAAGTAAGCCTTTTTAAAACTATTATTTGATGTCTAAAAAAAGAGTTATTATTATTGAAATTAAATGATTAGATTAAAGTAAATTATTATTTTAGGTGTGAATTTAAATACTCTTCAGGCATATCATATCCACAGTTATAGGTATTTCAGACATAACTCTTCTCCCAATATTGTATAAGACAGAGTACACTGACAATCACGATAAAGTAGAGGAATTCTCGAATGGAGGTCACAAATTGAAAACCGCAGCATGGGACACTCTGCAGCCAGGTGGACAAGTCGACCTGAAAGGGTTCGCGGGAAGAGATAGAGACTGATGACGATTAAAATAGCAATATTTAATATAACGCCAAATTGTTAAACTTATAATAATTTACTATGGTATGTTCTGTCTCCCTCTTTCCTTATACCTATGAACATGCAAGTGTTGCCACCACTAGTAGCTGCTCGCCAGCGGCTACTGTAGAAACCAATGACAGTTTCAATAAAAACGTCGTACCTACAACGTCAGTGACACAGTGGAAATCTACAATGCATGATTTGATTTTACAACCTGCAAATAATTCAAGCAGTGTGTTTTTGTACTAATTAACAAAACGATGGCGCCTTCCGCGAGTGTGATTGAATATGTGCAGTATGCTGGTATACATTTGGACTCTGATGTGACGGGCCCGCCGCGGGCTTCATCGCTTGGAAGATCTAGGACCAGCTTGTGATCTATCAGCAGCCGATCTGAACTTCGGTAGGCACATCGAGTCCATTGCCAAAACAGCTGCCAAAAAGCTGGGCATCCTTTCCAAGGTAGGTACCGCTTAGGTATTTCACTGCGAGGCAGCTCCTGGACTTATACAAAGCACAGGTCCGGTCTTGCATGGAGTACTGCTGTCACCTCTGGGATGGGTCTGCCTGTTACCAACTGGCCGCACTGGACTCGATTGAAAGGCGAGCAAGGAACCTTATTGGCAACGACACCCTTGTGGATTCCCAACTTCAAAGCCTGCAGCATCGCCGAAAAGTAGCGTGCCTATCGATTTTCTATCGTCTACACTATGGAGTGTGCATCTATGTTGTACGATTTAATCCAACCGGAACCGTTCCACTTGCGGACCACTAGACGTGGGCAGGGGTTTCATCCCTTCGTGGTCGATGTACCTCGATCACGAACAAAGCGTTTCAGTTCCACCTTCCTTGTTCGAACTGCTAAGGAGTGGAACTCATTGCCTGCGTCTGTGTTCCCACAGAACTACAACCTCGGGGTCTTCAAAACTAGGGTAAATGGGCATTTACTAGGTAAGCGTGGTCCACCTTCGGCCACATCTGCACCTCACATCAGGTGAGATAGTGGTCAAGCGCTACCTCGATTTCATAAAAAAAAAAAAAAAAAAAAAGCATCCTGATTTCTATGGTTTCCTCGCCCCATTTATTGCACTTACCATTATTAAAAATACAGTCCACTTTTCTCCATCAAAGATTTTCGACAACATATTTGATGTGATCAATATTCAAAGTGGAGGAAACATTTTGGTAATTTAGCAAATTGTACCTACCGTGGTTAATTTCTGCAAACTCCTTTGCTTTATTGAATAGTTGAGCTACCAGTTCTTCTGGTGTGAATCTTGTTTTGTCATCATGTATAAACTCGACTGTGCCACGTTCAGATGGAACCATATCATAATAGGAGAATTGCTCCCTGTAATTAATTTATAGACTAATTATTATGGCTCGGTCTGAAATGTTTAATGTTTTCTCATTAATATTGTACCTAAAATATTTTAAGACAAAATAAATAGAAAAATACTATTTCCTGCAAGTATTTAAAGGGTGGGAAAATGTATGCTCACATCCATAAATAACTATTATTTTTAATGGTTCTGTATTATGTTAATTAATTTCTTGAATTAAGTAACTATAAAGTACTATAACTTATTTTGTATTTGCAAATTAGAACATTGGAACTTTAAATTGTAAATTTACCTGTAAGTCTTTAAATAATTAATGTCATGTTATTAAATAAAATACCATTATGTTTATATAAAGAAAGAAGTATTTAACTGTGTATCTGAAAAACAATTACATAAAGTGATAGTATATTGTACTTCAAAGGAATTAGCTTGGAAGATAAATCTATATTATTTATACAATCTGCATTAAGAGATACAAAGAGTACAAGTTATCTGCATGCATGCATATACTAGTAATCTCGAGTTTTGCAAGTATAAAATAATTACTTTTAATCAATAATTAAAACTTGAAAACTAATAAAATTAAAATTAGTTTTTTAGAGATTCACATATCTGCAAATGTGCATGCAAATAATATATTTAATTTTTAAATACAATAAGCTAAAATAGATTAAATCTAAATTTAATTTAAAAAAATTTAAGTAATGAAACTTTTAGTAGAAAATTGTAAAAATTAAAATAAGGTGAAACAATTCCATAGTTCATCCTGCAGAAATCTGATAGATTTAGGACTAGCTCCATGTCCATCAATATAAAAGACAATTATACAAGTACAAGTTATTTAGCAACTTACCTATAAGATTGCACAAGAGGGTGATCAAACGGTTTTCCAAGAAGATCCAGTAAGTATTTGTACGAATTTTTCGGAAACCTGACTCCAACAGTAACAGCATCTTCCCCAAAAGTTCTTACGCCGTCCCTAAAGGCAACAACAGCTGGAGTCTTCCTCTTCGACTCTTTGTTCAGTACAATCTCCATTGGGACACCGGGAGATACTATGCCGATTTTCATCCATTCTGATCCCAAATCAATAGATATAACAGCGGCTGCTTCAGTATACTGACTTAAAAGCAACGGTAACAATAACACACTCAAGACGCCATACATTTTCTGGAAAGAAATGTTTATAAAACAATACATCACCAAAATATGCGGAAAATAGTTTGTTGACTGGCTACTTGTTTTTCTAAGAAAGTACCAATAGAAACAAACTTACAATATTGAAAATCATTTTCTCTTTTCAGATCAACATCCAGACGTGAAGTGAAAGCCTCCAATTTCTTTTATTACTAACAATTTACTTAAAATACTTCGCACATTATTCCGCAAAGTGGGCCAGCTGCTTTCGTCCACGTCAAGTTTAACGTGTTTTCTTCTTTTTGGTAGATGAATTGATTGATGCTATAGAGTTCATAGTTGCCAGTTTTTAGCTTGTACAGAGTACATATTTCTCTGCAATTTTTAGTATCACAAAAAACATTGACGGTAGTCATAGTATATTCTACTATTTACTTTGTGAATGCAGTATTTAAATGAAATATGAAATGTTTGTCAAAGGATCCAAATTGTAGTAGTTCACAGTATTATCCTGTGGCTCTAGCATGAGTTTACGATACTACACTCGCTAGCGAAAGCGTAAAACATTTATATAAAAAATTGATAATTTGACATTGACAGTTCACGATTTCCCATACAAAAGTTTTACGTTCTCGCTAGCGAGTGTAGTATTGGTGTAGTATCGTAAACTCATACTAGAGCCTCTGAAGTTATGGCTTTTTTTCGCCTACTCTATACGCATAAAATGTTTTGTTCTGTCTGGCTGATTTATCTTTCCTCTTTCCTACACATACTTATCTATGGTTTTATCAACGGACAGCCAAAAGTACAAACAGCAACACACTTAACTGCACACAATTTATTTATCTGTCATATCGCAGAAAAGAGACTCGCTTTTGACGTTGACAATTATGAACACTAGCCAGTGGCTGAGTAAAAAAAATATCTCAATTTGGTCGGATAGTCGATATAGGTCGATTCCTCCCGACTCGTATAAATAATATAGTGTTATTTGGCCAACAAAATGATATGGTAGGATAGTACAGATAATTATGGTAGGAAAGTATTATACAGACGGCAAAACGAGATATGATTGCACACTATTCCGAATAGGTCTGGCCCAATCAGTGCGACTCAAAAAGTCCGACTCAACAGGCACCAGTCTCCCACAGCTGAAAATTGTTTTTCACTTTTGGTAGATATAAGAAAGAAGACCGAAGTGATTATATAATATTTTCTTTGAAATTATTGTAACAGATTAAATGTCGATTTTGATAAAAGACTTATGTCTTGAACCATGAAGTTTTTGTTTTGGAATAAACTATGAGTAAATGTCAATTTGAGCATTAAAGGAGAGCTGCATTGCAATGCGACCAAATTAAGAATTATTACCTAGATACTTATTACTATTACTTATTACTATACATTTAAAGTGACAACATATATCTATCCCTTTCAAACAGTGATAATTTCTCTGAGTTGCGTCTTTAATGTGCAGTTAAGTGTGTTGCTGGCTGTTTGTACCTAAGCAATAAAGGACACAGTCTACTATGTACTCATTTAGGTTAATTTATATTCTACAACACTTTTTAATCATAGACAAGAATATTACTATCAAATTCAAGATCATATGTTTATGTGTAGGTGCATACATTTGCTTTATTTATGGTTTGATTTTGATTGGGTGTTGATTGCGAGGAGGACGCGGAATGCTGTTTTTATGTTATTTAATTTCTAATTAGTGCGTGTAACTACTATTTATTCTATAAGTGAGTACAATTTTACACTTCTACTTCCTATTTATCTATTTATGAAACATTAATAGCTTAGCGAAACTTCTCAATTTTTATAAAAGTAGAACTAAAATACATCTATTTATTTACGCATTTAATTTTGCATTCTTAAACGCACGAAACCGAATAAATTGTTACTAAACATCGTGGTATCATATTTCATCAAGTTAATTCCGGTCGATCATTTAGTGTGGAGCGCATAGTATCGTTTACATGCGGTTCTAAAAATGTGACAAGACGCAAGAGGTATGTCGGGACGGTCAGTGGCGCTCCTTCTAAATATGGAACGATCGGGTGTTAGTAGGACATTTGTTGTTGTTCCGAGTCGCATTTGGTTTGGAAATTGTCCCTTTGATTATGTAATGACCCTACGTTGCGCGTAAGCACGTGCATTGCACGCGGCGCTTCCACGTCGGAGGTGCGTCGCGACGCGCAACGCAACGAAAAGACGCAATCGTACACGCGGCCGTGCTGCTTGGAACCTTCAGTTTCCTAGCAACATGTTGTTGACGCTGTGCTGACCTAATCAACACAAAAACACATGGCAAATGTTACATCACACCACAATCAACACGAAAGTAATGGTTCTGCATGTTAACTCGTTGCTAAGGAGAACTGTGACATACAAATAAAGCATCTATATAAGTTGGATGCCATATATTTTATGTTTGTTGATTGAACTTTGAACATTATTCAGCCTTCATTTATAATTGTGAGTATTAACTGCTATGTAATTGTCTCTAGATTTTTTTTCTATTTGAACTATTGACATGCTTGCGTTGGAAATCAAAGTATATTTTAAAGTAAACAATATTATCAGACAGGAACCCTGGATTGTTGTAATCTATGAATAGATTCAAGACCTTTGAGTGACCTACTTTAGCACTAGTGACTTCCTTTAGAAAATCTAAATTTAATTACTACTTTGCTCTGGTTTTCTTAAGCTCAGTTTTAAAATCTATAATTAGTCCAAGGATAGGTGTTAAAATAACAATCTAACAATTGGTAAAAACTACTCTAAAATTAACTGCACTTGAGTGTTTTATAAAATTATAATTTAATAAGGTACATGTTACATTTAACAAACTCCAAGGCCATATGTTATCAAATAGAAATGATAAGTTATGTTACTTTAAAGCTGTAGACATATCTCACTATAAACATCAAAATATTAATTGATAAGGCAACATTGGCCACACTTCCAGAATAACACTTTTAAAGTACTTTTCATAAATTTTATATTTTTAACACAATTTTATATTAGACACATATTGTATCTAAATATTCTGTAATGATACAGAAATACCTGCTTGTATTTTCCTTTGCACTACAAGAAAGACAGTGATGTAATTAATTAATTCTGATAAGGTAGACTTTATTTGACAAGAGATCCTAGAAGACATTTGAAATCTCCAATTTCAACTAGATCTCATTCAACTAGTTACAACAAAAGCCTGAAAAAAATTTAATGTTGCTAGAATTAAAAAAATAATATAATTATGTAACAAATGTCTTTTTCCCCTAACTTCTTCTAGTACTTGTCACACATTTTGTTTATTTCTTTGTAAATGTGATAAAGCCAACTCCTTGCACATTGAATTGTCTTTGAAATTTCAGTTATAATAGACTAATGTTATCTTAAACCTCATCTCTATATATTGTACATACATATGTTTTTAGTTGGGTTAATATTAAATTTAAAATTACCGTGGAAATAAAAAAGCACTCCAAATCTTAAAAACACTGATGGACAATAATCATACCTAATAATAATGTATGATGTACAATATCCTAGTATTATCACTTAATAATTAATTAAGTGATTATCACTTGATTCATTCAATTTTCTTGAGGAAATACGAATCTTCTAGGACCTAGGAGAAACATCTCCTAGGAGACTAGCAAAACTTGGGAAGTCCTAGCGTTGTGGACTATATACATGTGGTAGACATTAAGGAGTGGTCTGGGTCCAGTAGTGGGATGTAATATTTGAGTATACAGCCTTTAGACTAGATTTTTAAACAGCTAACACTCCTTAGAAAATACGAAATTATATAAAATGTTTGATCTACTAGCCACTTCTCAAAAATTATGACTTACCTAGTAAAAAAAAGTATACAGCCTTTAGACTAAAAAGATTTTTAAACAGATAGCACCGCTCAGAAAATACAATGGTAGTTAGCGAAAAAGCATGCATTTTTATTAAAAAATTGCATAAAATGTTTGATCTACTAGCCACTTCTCAAAAAAAAATTGGTTCACAAACAAATTAGAAAAAGGGATCAGAAGTTCCCTTCAAGTATTGATGTAATATTTATAAACCGTCCACTCACTGGTGTCCTAAAACTTGGTAATTTTATTTACTACATTACTATGAGAACAGTTTGTTTACATGCCTTTTTTTCTTCTTCTCACATATTAAACAGATTCTTATTGGAAACTTGTTTTCCTTAGAACATCCTATTGTATGATAACATACATTTTCAAACAACATATTCGAAAGCAGTTGTGAGGCAGTCTAGTCCTATTGTTATTGTGTCTTGTTTGTTTGTCTAATTGTATTTCAATGTTACGAATCATTTGTAAGCATTCCTATATTGTCACATTTACTACTGGAATTAATTTAAGGCGGTTACACGTGTCACTGCGACTGCACAATGTACATAATTATGACGTCACAACCCCGAAGCTACGACCCAAATGAGGAGATCCGTGGATGAACGAAAGTTACCGACATAACCGTAGACAAACAATATTGGATGGCCTCAATCGAGTTTCCTAAAGATGAATATGGACATCACGAAAGTTATGTTAAATGTCCATGTTGTGCCCACAGTTGGGAACCAATAACAGTTGGGAATTCAACAGCGTAGGATGTCCACACAAGGTGGACAGACGACCTGATTAGAGCCGCGGGTCGACTGTGGATCCAAGCTGCTTCTGATCGGTCCTTTTGAAAAATTAGGGAGGAGCCCTTTGGGCTATCACAACTATCATTACAATAGTAACGTTGATGCTTCGAAGTTGTTAACATGGTGTCCATCCATGTTAATTAAGGTGTCGAATATTTGCTATTTTACTAACCAATACCCACCCAAGCCTTTTTAAAGTACATAAATTAAATTTAAATACTAGTGGTAGGGCACACTGCGTTTCGCAGTCATTTGGGCAGCCCGCCTGGCGGCAGTAACCACCACCTTAGAGAATACCACCGTGAAATAATAGCATATACATACGTGCTGTTGTGTTTCGGTGAGTGAGTAAGGGATGCCATTCCTACTGTAGTCGGCAGCGCACTTGCAGCAGCTGTGGCGTTGCTTGTGTTATAGGCGACGGTAGCCACCTACCATCAAGTGGCCCGTCAGCTTTCGCGTGACCAATAAAGATGTTTGATATACTCGTATGGATAGTTATTATCCATTAATTGTTTTAATACATTATCTCGAGAGCAATAAAATCGACTCAACCACACCATACCTGCATTCAAGTCATATTATTTTTACTTACTCAAAATATTAAGTAAAGTAAGTAATATTAATTAATTTTAATTTTTGAAAACAAAATATCTAGTCATCTGCTAAAATAGGGATGAATAAGCGGGTCGTCTAGTACTATGATAAAAAAGCTGAAGAGTTTGTTTGTTACGTTATTACGCTACTTAACTTCTCACTGTTGCATTTTGCTTACGTGTCATCAGTGGTACAGAAAATGATACAGGGTACCTTCGTCATACCAGAGGCATAATCCGAAAATAAAAAATTTGCAAAATACTTGAGCAATAGTGATTGAATAAACGTTTCAACGCCTTATAAAATAGGGGCGCGGATTTATAACATAGAAGTAGCCAATTGTGTTTTGGTAATTTTCTCATGAATTATTATCGTATTGTCTTCTTTGTATTCTTATTTTATCCATACTATATACCATTACCAACTCTGTCTGTCTGTCTGTTACCTTTTCAAGTTTAAACCGCTGAACCGATCATCATGAAATTTTGCATACGCGTTGTCAGGGATGCAGGAAAGGACATAGGGTACCTATCATACAGAAAAAAAAGTACTGTTACATTGCTCATATATTTAGTCTGGTGTTATTTTTTTATTTTTCAACGCGAGCGAAGCCGCGGGCACCAGCTAGTATACTTTTATTGAAATGGATATGTGTAGAGTCGTAAGATGGCTTTTTGTAGGCACAGCCGCTGCATTATATTTTTCTACGACTTTTGACCCCATTATCGTAGACTAGTCGTCGTGCCAAACTACATGTTTGCTTCCTCCGACTTTTAATTCCCATAACAAAAAAATCTTGCTGTGTTGTATGGTTGAATGCAATTAAGAGCCTGTTTAAATTTCTCTCACAAAATATGAGATCTTTGGCGTACCAGTGATAGTATAGAAAGATTTCTATAAACTTCTACAAGGGGCACACTGAAATGATCGAGAATAGAATATTTCGGATTGAGTTACAATAAAACCTTTTTTAGAATTTGAATACTGGCCTCTTAGAATCTTAATGACATTCAAACAATTTTTTTTTATTAAAAACAAAAACTATGTTGGTTTAAAGTTGACACGTCGTTAACAGAAATGGAGATCACGCGTGAACATTTCCGTGGCATAATTTATCACAATTTTCGTCGCGGCTTATCTCAAGATAAATGTCTCAGCGAACTTGTTTCGATTTATGATGTTGAAGCACCGAGTCAAACGACAATATACCGCTGGTATGCCGAGATCCGACGCGGTCGTGTGTCGCTCAGCACTGTTTCTTCTGCAGGTCGACCAAGAACAGCGGTCACGCCTGAAAACATCGCAGCTGTGCGAACTTTTATATTAGATGACCGTCATGTGACATACGAGCAGATTCGGGCTGTTATCAGTATCGGAATGACTGCAATTCAGTCGATATTACATAATGAGCTGTGTGTAAGAAAGCTAGTTTCCCGCTGGGTTCCCCACAATTTGTCCGAAGAGCAAAAGGCGGCTCGTGTAGATTGGTGCCGGAATACTCTGCAACGCTTCAACGGAGGGAAGTCAAATGCCGTTTATAATATCGTCTCAGGTGACGAATCATGGATTTATTCATACGAACCTGAAAGAAAACATCAGTCAGCAGTTTGGGTCTTCGAAGATGAGGTCGAGCCAACGAAAGTGGTTCGCTCCCGCAGCGTGTCAAAGAAAATGGTCGCTACGCTTGTCTCGAAAAAGGGGCATGTTGCTACAATTCCTTTACAGGAACGCAGAACGGTTACCGCCGAGTGGTATATCACGGTTTGTTTGCCAGAAATGATAGCCGAACTCCGAAAAAATAACCCGAAACGTTGCATCATCTTACATCACGATAATGCGAGCTCCCATACGGCTCGGAAGATAAATGATTTTTTGAAGCAGGAAAACGTCGAGCTGATGAGCCATCCTCCGTACAGTCCTGACCTGAGCCCAAACGATTTCTTTACATTCCCTAGAATGAAAGATTTATTACGCGGTCAACGGTTTGAAGACCCCGAAGCAGCTGTGGAAGCGTACAAATCAGCCATTTTGTCAACATCAACTTCAGACTGGAATTACTGTTTTAATGATTGGTTTGCACGAATGGAAAAGTGCATTAAGTTGAACGGAGAATACTTCGAAAAACAATAAAATACAATTTAGCTATACCGTGCATGTGGTTTTTCTTATTCCCGATCATTTCAGTGTGCCCCTCGTAAGTACCGGGTTAAGTAGGTATTTTTTTATATTGTAGACAATTTGAATGTAAATTGAACAAAGGTTAAAAGAAATCCTATACTAATATTATAAAAGCAAAAATCAATATTTTTCAGTTTTCTCAGGAAACAGTCTTCTCAACAAACAAGTAGATTTTTAGTCTTTTTTTATGTCATACACCTATCATTATGAAAATTATTACGAACACTATTGTAGCGGTGGACTGTAGTAAAAGACAAAGTTCTTGATCGTAGGTTTATTCCATGTTCTTGATTTAGTCCCGACGTTTTTTTTTACGAGGGGAGAAATCTTCAAAAGATACCTTATGAACCCATGCCGCATGCAATGCAAGTGTCCATAGAGGTTATGTGGGACTTTTACCGCACTAAAACTACCCTCGAGATGGGTGTGGTTCAGTCCATAGGGGACTTTGGAACCGTCACCGGGCGTCGGGGGGGCGAGAAGCGCCCGGCCCTTACAAATAAGAACTTAACTAAAGCTTAAGCTATGAGGGACCGGCTAGCCCTGGAGGGCCACTTGCGACGGCCACGGCGACAGCCGCGACCGGTACAAGTGGTCCCCGGGCCGGGAGGTCCCTCGCAGGCGCTGCCAGGTCGCGCCTCGGAGGTGAGAAGGGGCGCGGCGGTCTTCCTCTTCTTTCACGATGTCGGGGCAGCTGCACGTCGTTGTCATCACCAGCAAACGCCGCGTTTGCTGCTGTGATGGGGTCATCCTGGTCCAGTAGGATGTGTCGAGGTCGTCTTCTGAAACGAGAAAGAGTATCGTTAGTGTCAGGAGTGTAAATGAGAGAACTGACCACTAGCGGATTAGGATGGCGAGGGAGTTTGTCGTAGTACTTCAAGGCGAAGTCCTTGATGCACTTGACGATGGAGGGAAGGTTAAGGTCGTGGTGGAGGTCGACGTTGCGGATGTACCATGGGGCGCCCACAGCTCTCCGCAGGAATCGGTTCTGAATCACTTGAAGTGATTGGATATGGGTGGGAGCAGCGTGCGCAAAGACAACGCTAGCGTACGTCATGATCGGTCTGACGCAGACTTTGTACAATGTCACCTTATCTCTAAGGGCCATTGTACTCCGCCTGCCTATGAGGCACTAAAGATGAGCGATACGAATCGATATTATGCTGTATCGATACATAGCAATGCGATATACCGATATTTTGTATCGATACACAACCATACAATACGCATCGATATATCGTATCTCCAGGTAAAAATATCGAATCCATGTATATCTGCTTAAAATTATGATTTTGAACCTGTAATATTAAACATTCTCTATGTTTTGGTAAGGAGAGATTAATGTAAACAAACTTCGCACCAACCAGCTGGGCTGGCGTCGTGCGGCACGCTTTGTGCACTACCTACCCGACAATTGTAGATAGGTAGGTAGGTATTTTATCTAATGTTAGGTACCGGCATAATAAAATAAAATAATTTTCTTGTTTGCTTTATATAGGTATAAAGTTTTATTATAGTGTTATAGTTTTTAATAAAACACTGTAATAGGTTTAACTTCCATTTTTAAGAAATAAATTATTTTTTACTGTTTGAATTTTAACCTGTTTAAAAATTGGATAAATATCGATATATCGATACAAGACGTTACGATATATCGCCGAATCGATACGATTGGTTGCGATACGTATCGATACGCTGTATCGATACAAACGATTATTTTGGACATCTTTATGAGGCACGTCAGGCGACCCAGGACGAACGCTGCCCTGTCCCTGACACGCTTTATGTGAGGACCGAATGTAAGTCTTCGGTCGAGGGTAACACCGAGGTATTTGGTCTGATGGACCCAAGGGATAACGCGGCCCTGGAGTGAGATTTGACCGAGTGAAGCTCGATCAATTTGTAGGGCATTCTGAGCGCGAGGAGTTTGAAGTAGATTCCCGCGTGAAAAGAACATTGCTGCGCTTTTCTCGGGATTCACCTCAAACAATGCACACAATTTTACAAAACTACGCTACTTATATACTAAAATCCGCGTGGTGGGGAGCCGTCGCTGTCGCGTGGTGGGGAGCCGTCGCTGCCGAGTGGTGGGGAGTAGTGGACTGCGCGCTGTCTCGCTCACACATCGTGCCGTCCCTTACTCCCACCTCGTGTTGTTTCAATTGCGCAGCGCTGTCCGTTTCAACTATTTAATATCGATAGGAACTGATATCACAGACGTATTCGCATCTTCGCGTATCAGCGACCGCTCCGACTTGCAAAGTCGATGTTAAAAGATATCAATTGGTATGTTACTTTATGTTTTGATTATTATACAACATATTTTATTTATTTTTCTTAGTTTAATTTTTTTACAATATAATTATAAAAACAATAAATATTATAAAAAAAACGTAAAAAAACTAGAACTCCACAGGTAGCAGTCAAGGCCTAAGCTATCTGTGGTTAGAGCTGCAGAGTGAGGAACCTCCTGACAATTCGTGCCGTGTCAAAAATGCCGCCTTCTGTATCTGTCCCTTGATCCATCCACCACCCATCTGGCGAGAACCTCTTTAGATGTTGGTCGAGGCTCTTCCCTATAAGAACGTTCGCCAAGACGACTATCGGGACGATAGTTGTCGAATCGACGGTCCCACTTGTCGGTCACCTCGTGAGCCAAGTCAATGTGCTCGTACTTGGTAAACTTTTCTTCTTCGGCTTTCATGAAGTTTTCGTCATGCGGGACAGCGATGTCAACAAACATCGTCCGGCGCTGGGATCGGTCAATAACCACGATGTCAGGCTTATTGGCGACAATAGTCCTGTCCGTGATATGGAGCGATCCTAGTAGAGCGTAGTATGACCATTTTCAAGAACGAGCGTAAGCACGTACTTGTAATACGGCACCGGAGACTCGAAAAGCCCATATCGAAGGGCAAGTTGCTGATGAATGATCCTGGCTACTTGCCGTTAGAAAGATGAGCACAACCGGAAATAATATGCCTGACCGGAAATGGCATGCTCGACAGATGTCAACCGTACCGTCCTTCAGGATATATTACCGGTAATTGTTCGTCTTAATGTCTTCGGTCTGTCTTCGTCTTCCATACTCTCTTACGGTCTTAGGTGCTTAGAACTACTAGCTTACGCCAGGTCTCGTTTGCCAGGGATAGTGGCGTGAAGTTTTTTTCTATTGCTATAACGTCGCGATGTAGCCCACTCTCGTTGTTCGGGAAATATTCCTGAACACTGTACACCTCACGGTTATGGAGGTTCTTCACGCAACTTTTCCCGTATATTTATAAAAATATACGGGAAAAGTTGCGGGCAAAAGCTAGTAGGTACTATACGTATTTTTATCTAATATCTTACTTTTTATGTTAAAAAAGTTGAAAGCAGGTAGTTGTATTTTAAAGTAGTTCGCTTTTATTTAAACTACAACTTAAATTCTATTAATACTAATAGTTTCGAGAAAAATGAGTTTGAGATTTTATTATTAAAGGAACTAGATTTATGAAATAATCGCCGAAACGAAACTAGGGAGATTTCAATTATACACGATAAGAGCCATCTAGCTCAATAATGGGAATTAAATTCCAAGGCGTTATCTGGTTCGTAAAGAAAGTTATTAACAGGGTGAAATGCATACTACATATTTTAATATACAATATAGACAATATAAATCTATTTACTAAGTTTAATCCAAATCTTTTCCGCAGTTTACGTGTTAAATGAGAAAAACAATATATACATTTTTCACAAACTACAAAAATGCATAAAAGCATATTTAATTCAGTTGATGAAGTTAATTAATAAACAGAAGGGGCTTAAGTGAATCTAATGGTTACGCCATATTGTTGGTAATGCTGTTTCTGGCCTTAAAATTCAAAGTTATATAATATTGATTCTGGATGTTAAGGCAACATTATCTCAATCTGTAAAAAATATTCGGAGTTTTAATTTTATTCAAACGTTTTCTCGCCTCGAACCGGCCTTGACTCTTGACCCTTGAGAAAATGCACGGGGGGTGTATGAGAATGTTGTACCTACTCTGGGAGTCGTTTGTCGTCAAGCGATGTGGAGCTAAGCTAAGTGCGATTTCAAGCCCGCTATAGAATGTGCGTTTTGATTGCCTATTTTATTCCTTTAACAACCAATATAATATGATTCCGCCATTGTCAACAATTCGCGTATGTTTACCAAACGACTAACGTCTGCTTATACATTTAGCTGTTATTATGCCAAGGTCGGCCATTACGATTGTTGGTTGCAGCATACATACAGCTTTAAAACTGAAACATAATGTTACCTATTATTACGTATATTTCGTTGGCTCGTGACGTTTTGATTACGCGAATAAGATGCTCGCGACCATTTTTAAGCCGATAAATCTGTCTCGGCTCCACTAGATCCCCGGCAATACACATATTTCTTATTTTATTATAGTTTTTTTTTTAGAATTCAAAACGAACTATTTTAAAGTAATTAGTACACAGGCTGTCCAGTAATTAATGGATAACCTTGGAATCCAAGATAGGTCTTATCATTCATGACCTATCTATAACCAGGTTTTCGCTTTAGTAAAAGTTGCACGATGACTGCATTGTATCTTTAAAATAAAGAAAAATGACATTTTGCAAGAAATGTAGTGTAGTGATTTAAGCTCCTCGACGATGAAAACAGTAATACATATTTTGGTTTTCTAAATTTTTGAATTCTGTATTAAATAGGAAAGTTTTAAGATAGTCGGTTATTTTAGGCTTGGTATATTTTTTTTACGTGAATGAAGTTCAAAGACAGATAATTAAAAAAAATTGGACCATATACTTCAATTTTTTAAAATTTTTGAGAGATTTATAGAATACTTAATATCGTTCAACAGTAGGTACCTCTCTATGAAAATATTAGGTCGGGGAAAAATTCTTTTCGCATTTAGTATGTATAAACTTGTAATAAAATATCTTTGGCTGTACTATTTGAATTTGACTGGTTCGGCTGGGAGGTGTTAATGCATCCGCCATATAGACCTGATCTTGCACCTTCAGATTTGCACCTGCTTTGGTCTCTTCAGAATTCTTCAGGCAGTGTCAGGTTAACATCAAGAGAAGACTGCCAAATCTACTTGTGGCGTTTTTTGATCAAAAGTCCAAAAATTTCTACAACAATGGGATCGTGTCACTACTTACAAAATGGCAAAAAGTCATCGAACAAAATGCCACACAAATACTGTAATTAAATGTAAATTAACTTTGAAAAAAAATGTCTTGAGTTTTCATATAAAATGCGAAGAAACTTTTTCCCCAACCTATTATTTAACAGCAAACAGTTTGAAAATATTCCTGTTTTTATGGAAACGGCATGTAAATAAGTGATAGAGCGAAAATCTGGATATGGTTATGAGGTAGGTTATGAGACCTATCTTGGTTTCCTAAGTTATTTATTAATTACCGGGCACCCTGTATAAACAAAGATTTTTCTGTTCTTCTATTCACATCTACAACGCTTTCAGTCAATAATGTTAACCAATTGTTTCCCATTTATAATAACTTTTGCTATTATACAATAAGGCAACTGTTTTTAGTCTTATAAATTAAAAATGTTTGAAAATAATTATTAAATTATACTTAATAATAAATATTAATTTTATGTTTATAAATTTCAGACCACAAGTTTTTTATTATTATTATCTATTAATGTGAAGGGGCATGATTAGGGTCCTCGGTATCATTGGTCTTGAAGGGACATGATTAGGGTTCTCCGTATCATTGGTCTCTATTTTGATCACAGATAGGCGCGAATAGTCGGGCGCGGAGAATAAAACTCAACGTTAGGTCATGCGTTGTAATTCTAAACAAAACGCTATAATCGGCACAAAGTAAGTCCTCGATCGCATTGTCCACCAGACAATCATACCAACCAAACACGTAGCACAAGTCCTTTGATGTAAACCGATTGCCTTCTCGTAAGGTACTGCTCAACCGACATGCCTCTGCGCTAGCGCTCGGTGTTGTGTCAGAGTCCACGAAAATGAAATTCCGATCCCGCTGTCCAGTTGACAACTGACAGTTGTCATTGCTGTTTACCTCGTTAATCAAAAGCGCCGTCAAATGACCTTGATTATTTTCTGTGTATTTTCTGTAATTTCATTATTTGTTTTATGTTTTATTAATTTTCGAGTTTGGGGTTTTATTTTATGATTTCAAATTTAATTTTCACAATTGATCTCTTCGATCCGTCTTAGCCCTTCTGGCGTGGCGATTATAATTGAAATGACACTTATTTTTTATTTAGAATGTACTGGTGTACACTTGTCGGTGTAACTGTGTAAATAATAATAAAATCTGTGCTTTCACCGCAAAAAAGGCCCCATTTGTAACGACACCTAACTTTCAGGGCACTCCCCTCGAAATATCAAAGAGCATTGGTATCCTGGGTGTGGACATTTCGAACAGGGTCGAGTTTAGGTGTCACTTGGAAGGAAAGGCTACTCTAGCTTCAAAAAAAATTGGCGTGTTGAACAGAGCAAAGCAGTATTTCACACCGGAGCAGCGCCTTATTCTTTATAAGGCCCAAATTAGGCCCCACATGGAGTACTGCTCTCACCTCTGGGTTGGCGCGCCTAAGTACCAGCTAGATCCATTTGACACCTTGCAGCGTCGAATTGTTCGAATTGTTGACGATCCAATGCTCATACAGCAACGGTTAGAACCACTTAGTTTAAGAAGAGATGTAGCCTCTCTTTGTGTGTTCTACCGGCTGTACAATGGCGAGTGCTCGGATGAGTTGTTCCAATTAATGCCTACCTCAAACTTTTACCACCGCACTGCGCGCCATAGATGCGAAGTTCATCCGCATTACCTGGATAAAGTGCCGCTGCGCACAGTTCGGATGAGTAGAAGCTTTATTCCACGGACGCGCGATCTTTGGAACAGTCTCCCTTCTAAGGTGTTTCCATCTAGCTACAATATGGGCTTCTTCAAGCGAGCAGTAAACAAATTCCTGCAAGGTCGGCAGCGCACATGTACCCCCCCTGTGGTGTTGCTTGTGTCCTTAGGCGACGGTAGCCACCTACCATCAAGTGGTCCGTCAGCCTGTCTGCCACCTTTAATAATAAAAAAAAAAAAAAAAAAAAAAAAAAAAAAAAAAAAAAATAGCGTTCATATATTATTTAAATAACTAATTAACTGTAATATAATGAGTTATGGTCTAAATAAAGAATCGAAACTTGCATTACCAACTGTGTTAAGAGGAAAGAATAGCTTTGCGATTCTAACGAAATAGGTATTTAGGAAAACACATGCTATCGCTCGTGCGCTCATGTCCCCGGGAATCGCGCACAACACATACAAATAGCCTCACGCACACATCGACGGACGCTGTTAGTTGACGAGCAATTACGGCGGAAGGCGAACTCTTTTATTTATTTAGTTATTTGTTCTGGCGTGCCCGAAACTCCGATATAAAGAAATTGAAGATTATAGTGATAATTTCAAGTAAGTATTTTAATTATTTATGTAATTAGTAACGATTATTTATTATTATTTATTATTTATTTATTTATTTATTTATTTATGTAATTAGCCAATTTCCCTATCCCCTCCTTATCCCTAATCCTAATCCTTACCCTATCCTTAATCCTACTGTAGTCGGCAGCGCACTTGTAGCAGCTTTGGTGTTGCTTGTGTTATAGGCGACGGTAGCCACCTACCATCAAGTGGTCCGTCAGCCTGTCTGCCGATCTTAACATAAAAAAACGAGTGTAAGCTAATTTGATTTTTGATAAATCGGCTTTTTGCCTAAATGACTGACATTTTGTATTTTAAGTATGTATCTATATGATATTTACGAAACAAAAGATTTTTGACTTTGTTATTGTGTACGAAACTGCTGCATGTGCTACTATAATAATTATAACTATAATGTTTTCGTGAAATGCTAGATATTCGGTTTTGTCAAAATCAAAGTCAAAAAGTCGGTTTTAGGTCGGCTCAGGTTTCAACCACGTTTCAGCTAGGTAACTAAACAATTTTTAGGTACCTTGGTAGGTAGATGTAAATAAAATTATTTTTTAATTCCTGTAGATATAATAGTCACACGATAATGGAAGCATATTATAGAAGGGGCAAAAAGAAACGAATACGCTTATGTGTCCGCCGGAAAAAAATGTCACTTCGCCAGAAAGGCAAAGAATTGGTTTGTAGTTTGTACACACCTTCTCACAGTCAATCTAACTCACAGTTATACGAGTATAGCCTAAATATATATATTTTTCAATTCTTATTCATGGACAGTTAAAATGAGTAGGTAGGTAAATTAGACACGTTACACACGTTACTGTTTTTTTTTAGAGCTCCCACATCGCTATTCGTGCATTATTCGTTATATTCGGCTATTTTCACGAACAAGACGAATACGCGAATACTAGAACACCTACTATACGCCGGCTTATCGCCAATACCGGCATTTATAATGTTTTCATTAAGTATTTTTTTCGTGTGGGAAATTAGATAAAAAGAAAATCATTTTAGAAAATATTTTATTTTATTTCTTGTCCCTGTGCACCGGGATCAGTTTCTAAGGGAAGGGTAACTGTGGAACCTACATGGAACGTAGTCCGGCACCCACTAGTTATGTTTTGGCATTACGACACGCACGGTTTATATTTATAGTTTGTAAATCATCAGTCTTCGAGAAGACAAACTTTAACAAATTCGATACTCCAAGACAGTGAAGATCAACAATACAATATTTCGAATAATAGTACACCAACGACTTCAATTTCAAATTTTCACCTAATACGATCGAACCGGTCAGTTTTTTTGTGACAACCATTAAAGAAAAATAATGGAACAAATTTTTGCAAAGATGGAGAAAAGTGAATTTCGTGTCTTGATTAAACATTATTTATTGCGCAAAAAAATTATTACGGAAACAAAAAAAAATTTGATAAATATTATGGGGATTCTGCTCTGTCGATTAAAATGATTCATAAGTGGTTTACTGATTTTCGCTGTGATCGTACAACCACAAGTGATGCTGTGCGTTCAGGACGCCCAATTGAGGTCACTACTCCAGAGATGATCGCTGAAATCCACGACATAGTGTTGAATGACCAAAGAGTAAAAGTGAAGGAGATAATCGAGATAGTAGGCGTCTCAGACGAACGTGTGCGCAATATCTTACACTAACATTTAGATATGAAGAAGCTCTCCGCTCGATGGGTGCCGCGTTTACTGACTGTTGATCAAAAACGTATGCGTGTGACCACTTCGTGTGAATCGAAGGCTGAGTCTTCTTCGATTTATACTTGAATATTGTAGGAATGTTGAGGGGGGAAAGTCCGAACGACCCAAAATATATACTACAACTCATAGGCGCATGATTGAATATATCTATATTAATAATTTCGTCAAGGGGTACGGTAGACTCGATTGAAACCTTACCTGAATAATAAAACATAAAAAAATAAAGATTTCGAGTCGACAACATATATCCGCAAAATTCGGATTGTCAAGTATTTTCTTAAATTCTAATGGTGCTGACAGACAAATCGCAGTCGCCATACTGACCACTCTAGCGAAACGTCACTCACTGACACCTGTGACATCTTGAGTGGTTAATAAACGTTCCATTTCATTCATACTAGCGCACATACGAATACTCGCCATTGAATACGTCGTCGCACCATTCATTTTGAAAACAAAGTGTCCATTACAAAGAACTGTGACGCATGTGACTGTGTAAAACGAAACGTCTTGCCGCAAACATTGAGTGAAATCTTTGCCGCTTTTGCCTTTAATATTCCTTGAGAACATGTGTACATATTATGAGTCACATTACACCCGAGCGAAGCCGGGTTTTCATCTAGTAGCATTATAATCTCGTGAATATTTTGCGTTCACTTGACATTTACAGCGTTCTAGCTCCTAAACTATAAATTCTACAGGAAAAAGTTTCGAATGAAATTTATAGGAAATTTTATGCTCTACAAATTCAGTTATTACCATTTTTCATTTATCATGAACCGTTAACTATATATTTAGCAAAAACCATATTGTAAATAGTTTGAAGCGCTACAAATAAAAAACTATGCATTTTATAGAAAAAAAAAGATGGCAAATATTATTATCTACAAAAATTATCTCCACTATTTTGTCGTACGATGCGCGATTCGTGAGATATTCAATAAAATGTGTTTTTCAAGAGGGCGGCTGACGCTCAGCCACCCCCCCCCCCCATGACGCCAACTTGGATTTGCAATCAGGGGACACCCCTGAACATATTCGAAAAAAAAAATAGCCGGTCCCGTATATTTCAAAAAAAACCCTCTGGCGCTTGGACTATACGTTGAAAGATAAATAATACTAATTTAGTTAATTTTACTCCTTGTTTAATTTTACCAGACTTATCAATCCACCGAACTTACTCCCAACATTTTTGAAACAGATAGATATCGATAACGCGGGTGGGGATCCCATCTCTACTATCGACTTTTCCATTGACATCCCTATAATACGTGATGCTTTGCTTCCCCCCCCGACCCCCAATCGTGCGATAGAGAGCGTTGCAACTCGCGACTGATAATAGGTACTTTTTTTGATGAAATTTCCATTTCGGGAGAAAACGGTTTCCACTGACTAAATCTTAACAAATCACTTTGATTTTGATATCGATCGTTTCAGCACGATATATTCTAGGTTTATAGGTTTCGTTTTTTTAAAAAAATTACACTGTTTTTATAAAATAAACGGCTTAATTCGACAAAGATTTAATCACAAAAATTAAGTTATTTGAGGTGCCTATAAGTTTGAATTTATTGCAAATTTTGAAAAAAGGAAAACCTATAAACCTAGCCTTTCATTGTGTCAATAACATATTAAAAAATCATGGAGATTGGAAAATATTTAGAAGTGGAAAAACATTTTCTCTTTTTGTATGGACGAATACGTACTATTCTTTCCTCTTAACATGCTTTATCATTAATTTGTGGGTTCGTATTTATCTAAGGTTGTATATGAGGTTTCTTTGCAATTTTTCCTCATGTAATATAAATTTCGAAATGGATATAAATGCAGAAGAAGACTGAAATTTAGTTCTAGCCTTCTTTGAAATCTATACGGTTTTGGCGACTTTCTATGCAATATTAGTTGTTCGATCGTTCAATGTTAGTTGTTTAATAGTAATAATTTTTATCCCTTTTTTCCAGATGGCGCCAATGCGTAGTGAGAGGGGTGGGTCCCCGGCGAGAGGTGCGCGAGCGTCATACCCTTTGCCCCGACGGCTCATAAGACAAATCGCACGACATGTCGCGTCGAGCGGCCGATCGCTGCGACGACTCGAGGTGTCCGGTCGCGTCATAGACAACTTTGACGATATCGAAGATTACTCAGACGAATCGGACCACGAGACACCACAACCCGCGTGAGTATAAAACGCTGCTTCTACTCTGTACAGGCAATTCAATTTAATATCAACATGCATTCTTGCGTTCAACAAAGTGTCGACAAGTTGCGAAAAAGTGCACAGAACTTTTTTAAAATGGCTTTCCTTCGATGTTACGACAGTTTTGAGTCTCTCAAATGCCAGTAACCTTGGGAATTTATCGTATTAAATATTTGGACCAGCACAGCGTATAGATAGTAACAGCTTGGCATTGGCATTAATTCGGGGGCGCTTTTATTTATAATAAAATGCATTTATCTTTACTTTACTAATATTATAAAGCTGAAGAGTTTGTTTGAATGTGCTAATCTCAGGAATGGTTCGAATTGAAAAATTCTTTTTGTTTTGAATAGTCCATTTATCGACGAAGGCTATAGGCTATATAACATCACGTTACAATAAATAGTATTTTATATATAAGCAGTGTCCAGTACCGCGCGCCCCATGCGCACGCCGCAGCGAAGCGTGGCCGAGTAAAAAACGGAAACCTCTACGAAACTACTGAACCTAAAATTTTGAAAAAAAGATACAGAAATTAGTTTTCTACATATAGATTAAACCTATAAGAAGTCCATGATATTAAAATAACATGGTAACAGGTAAACCATTCTATTGTGCGGATTGGTAACATCGTACGGAACCCTCTTCACGCGAGTTCAACTCGCACTTGTCCCGTTTTTTGTTCTTTTTGATTTTGATGCCACTGATAATAACTGTATAATGCAACTAACAATAGTTTATACATTATAATAACTTGTCACCTATCTATACTTCTATACTATAATAGTATTATAAAGAGAATAGATCTGTATGTATGTAATGAATAAACTCAAAAACTACTGTACCGATTTTAAAAATCCTTTCACCTATAGAAAGCTACATTATCAACGAGTAATTTATACAGATATGCAGACGAAGTCGCGGCAAAAGTATCTTATAGTTGTAGATTTGAACATTTTATTTGTTTTCTGATTTAATAATGTGAATTGTAAAAGTGTTTTATTTTGTCAAAGATGTCTGCGTAAGTGTGCTTTAAATGACCATTGAAGTGTATTTATTTGTCCATTCGAATTTATGTATGTACCTGTTATCAAATGTAAATTACACCTTAACGCCTGGCGTTAGAATGTTATAAAACCAGATACGTTATCTGGTAAATCACACTACGCGAAATTTTAAAACGTGATCTAGGCATCAATCAATGACAGGAATTCTCTTTAAGATATTTCCTGATAAAGTTATCATATTAGGGTAGTATGTAACAAAGAAGATAAAACGAGTGATGAAACAGATAATAATTTGCTGATAATAAATTGCCTACCCGGTGTAACCAATTATCTTATGATAATTGGTTGAGTTGTTAAGGCGTGAAAGCGTAACAAGCAAACAAACTCACTTTCGCCTTTATGATATTACTAGCTGGTGCCTGCGACTTCGTCCGCGTTGAAGAATAAAAGATAACGCCTGACAAATTATGTAAAGTAATATAACGCTTGACATCTTCATTGCTGTTATACATTTGTCAGGCGTTGGATCCTTATTTTTAGATAGCTGGTGCCCGCGGATTCGCCCACGTGGAATATATAGCCTATGTCCGTCCTGAAATTCTATTCTATCAGTGAAAGAATTTTTTTAATTGTATAAGTTGTTTCGAAGATTACCTCCCTCCTGCGTAAAAACAACACGCAAACTTTACCTCTTTATAATATTATATAGATTCACGCAACTTCTGATCAGTCCTTTTGGGAAATTAAAAGGGGAGGCCTTTGCCCACCACTGTGGACGTCATACGGCTGAGATGATGATTGATTAGGATTTTAATGTAATTTTTATTATATCAGACTTGTATATATTTATATAAACTTCTTGTAAAAAGTTTCTATTTTTCATTATTATACTCATACCATACCGCAAGAGCAGCTGAACTCCTTAAATAATTATAAAAAAAATTATGAAACTATCAACTAAATGACCAGGAGAACAAAAAATGAAATGTAAATGAGGGTAGCAGGAATAAGCTGTGATTTCTATATAATTCATGCACCGTAACAGCAACAAAATTGTTTTTTTTTTTAAACTAAGGTGTTTTTTAAGGGGCTTCACTGTGCCAGACGTCATATTGAACTTATAGATCCCTCAGGATCTTCCTCCTGGAAAGTACTTATCTCTAGCATGTTTATTGGTTATCGCAATGTCGACTCGTAATTCCTGCCTCTCTGAGTTATTTATTTCACATGTGCAATTAAAAATATATTTATTGCTTAAACAATGGCAATGTGAGCCGATAGTGAGTTGGTTTTGATCACAGTTCAATTCCAGAATACACACTCACAAAAGTTGAAGTTCCTTAGTGGTGTAGTATATCAATAGGTTTTATGAATGAATTTGTTTATTAGTGTGGCATGTGGTGGCAACGCTGGCAACCTACCTCCGGCCGATCACGACGATGATCTCACCAGTCTCAGTTGGCTGCAAGACAAAAATCTACTCAGAGGTATGCGTTATAAAAGTCATTTTTAATTAATTCTATAATAATTGGCGTCACGTCAATAGTTGCCTGGAGTACTAAAAATTTTAACACCAGCCAATGCCAATAGCTCCGGTTACGTTTTTGGTTGATAAGTGCCTATACTGCAGTTAGTAATAGTATTCATAAAGTTATTAGAAGAAATTCAATTGTAAGCTTTGTAATGAAATTGTTTGTGACAAAAAATATATAATATCATGTAAATTCACATTTCCATTTCTCCGAGACATGTATTCATAAATACTGTTCTTTAGTTCCTGGAAAAGTTTGATTTCAATCACGTTCTTTTTTTTCTTCATGTTAAGATCGGCAGACAGGCTTACGGTCCACTTGACGGTAGGTGGCTACCGTCGCCTATAAAATAAGCAACGCCATATCTGCTGCAAGTGCGCTGCCGACTACAGTAGGATTAAGGATAAGGGACTAGGAGATAGGGAAATGTACTTGCATGGAAGTGATCCTTCCAGCCAGACTTTTGTAATTTAATGTAAACGTTAAATAAATTTCTATTTTGTTTAGTCCGTACTTAATTGTAAAAATACTTAATATTGTCATTTGTTTATTTATATATAAATATTTCACACTTATTATTCGAAAAGTTTAAAATAATGTAGGGTGATGTGATATCACTAATGTAAATTAGATATACTGTCAGTCATGTGCAAATTTTATCCAATATCAATCAATTAAATTTTCAGGTATAAATTTATCGAAAAATGACGTGGAGGACACAAAAATGATAGGAGGGAACATAATTATAAAGGTAAATAAAAAGTTAAATAGCTGTCACAATATAAATTATTTTATTAAGTACACATAAACAGTCGAAGAAGACAATCATTTGACGAGACTGTTCCATGCAAAGTTCAGTATTGAAATTTACTTTTTAAAATTACATGTTCAATTAAACTTGTACCATTTCCACTTAAATGTTGCACTTAAAGTTGTACAATTTCTCCTTAATTGAAATACACTACATTACGAAATGAACACGGCATTTATAGAGTGAGCAGTGCTCGACACCTCCGCCAGTGCTACTTGGCGCCGCGTCTCCACCGCGAGCTCCAGTAAAGGCTCCGCCGGGGCGGGCGCCGTCGCCCGTAGCGGCCCTAGCGCCCCAAGCGGCTCCGGCGGCGGCCCAAACGCACGCCAAGCCGCCCTTCTCCTTCTCGTGCCTCATCTTCATGGCCATCGAGGCGGCTCCCACGCGCGCTCTGCCCGTAAAGGAGATCTACGCGTGGATCGTGCGCCACTTCCCCTACTTCCGCCACGCGCCTCAGGGCTGGAAGAACAGCGTCCGACACAACCTCTCGCTCAACAAGTGCTTCCACAAGGTACCCCCGAAGTGTTTCAGTTTTTAGTCTAAAAATAGTACATCAAGCCACAAAATCAAACAATTTCCAGATATATGAATAAGATATATAGAGATATTATTCCTCCGCACACTAAAACTGACTGTGCCAACTCCCATTTAATTGCTTTCATTCACCCCTTACTTTCAAGTTCTCATCATTCCTAACTTACTATAAGCGCTCCTAAGTAAATTAATTAATATTATATAATGCGTGCAATACTTGTTAATCTGGTTTGATTTAGCCAGGTTGTACCTTGACATAACCCTCCTCCAATTCATTCTACTTTGACATATTGGTGCAATACTCTGGCTCCCTAGCCATATCTCATCCTAATTCCTTCAGGTACCTCCCTCTGCTGATCCCAATTCCTATGCATGGTCCCAAAAACTCTTATTTCGATGATTTTTCACTCGAGTTGAGGTTGAGTTCTATATTAAACTGCGTTTGATGAAACTTGATGTGCTTAAAAACTTCAGAGACCATAGAATTTTCCATGGAACCACTAGGATTCAGATGTGTCTAATTAAGAACTTATTCACAGGTTAAATCGAGAATTATTTTTAAATTTGCAATAGTTACTGGGATGAATTTGCTTTAATTTAAAAAAAATAAACGACCTCGGTACCTATTCCGATATCTTTGGCGCTAAATACCTCCATGCAAATGTAATAGAATCACATACTTCACAAATGTTGCAGAAGGCTCATTTAATTATAAATTATTATTTATTTAGTTTCATTAGTTTCACAATTGAAACTCATTTAATTATATGAACTTGTCAGGTTGCGGCTGCACCCGGACTAGGCAAGGGCTCTTTATGGACAGTCGACCCACAACACCGGCCCACGTTATTACAGGTATATAAAATTCTTTCCTTCAATAGTCTCAAATTTAGCCCTCCATGGATTGTCCTCAATGACTATTCCTGATATTATGTTACTATTATGTTTTTTCACTGTATGATAAGCGGACAGTAACTGTTGTAGACCCACATATATAAGCGCTAGACTTGCATCAGGAAACCCACACAATAGATACATGTGCATAAAGGTTCATACACCCTTGTAGGGACGTCGCTACACAAGTGCTCAGTAATACGAAATGGGCATGCGTCAACACAAAATGGCGGGATTTCGTCGTGTTAATCTTTATGTTGTGTGAAACTACCTACGATGAAGCGCTTACATAGTTTAGTAACGGTATGACAAGCGATAGACGATAGACTTCACAAGGTATTGTTAAAAGTGGTAGAGTTGACTAAATTGAACTTTTATTTTCATCTTTTTGACAGAAAGTAGAAGTAGTGTTGCCTACATTTTCTACCAATTTATCATACTACTACTTGTTGCACGCGACTTTGTCCGCGTCTCTTTATAAAATATTACTCGCTGATAATGTAGCTTTCTACAGGTGAAATAATTTTTAAAATTGGTCAAGTAGTTTTTGAATTTGTTCATTACAAACATACATACATATCTTTTCTCTTTATGATATTAGAGTATAGATTACTTATTCTGTGTGACATGTTAAATCGTATGCTCATTATTTATTGAATTATTTAATAAATGATTATTTTTAATTTAACCTCCAATGTTACATTACCTTTTTGCGTGCAATATTGCACTCAAAGTAATTTTAATCCATTTTTATAAACCTTATGTATTTTTTGAAAGTTTTTTAAACAATTCACTATTATAGGTGGTCTGACGATATAGTGAATGTGGCAGAAAAAAGTACTGTTTTCTATTAGGGTGGCTCACTTCGAGCAGCGCGGCGGGGTGTTTGTACTGTTTTTAAATAAACAATCGGCTTACATTCCCGTGTCAGCAGGCGTTCGGCCGGCAACCAATCCCGTCGGTGCCGGAACGCGCGGAGACTCCGCCGGCCTGCAAGGGCGGTCCGGATCCGACGCTGTTCCCGTTCCTGGCGCGGCGGCTGGCCGGAGGCGACGCACCTCGCTGCGAGCCCGGCGCCGACGAATATCTCGCCGCAGCGACCGTACTAGCTATGAAGTACGGGCCTGCCGTGCTTGACCAGGTAAGCCCACATATTATAATCGACACTGTCATAAAGGTATATTGAGTTGGGCGGAGTCAGTTCAATATCAAATAATAAAAAGCAAATATTTTATCCTTATAAATTTTTGTAATTATAGAACATCTATTATCTCTAGTGGCGACTTTAATAAATCACAGTTGAAAAAAGATTTTATAACAAGTAAATATTGTCTATATGTGCGTTTAAATATTATTTTTAGAAAAGCCATAGACAAGATGAAATTAAGAAATAAAGTTTTTTTCTATGCCTTACGGACAAATAACATTTGGCCAATACGATTTATAATATAATTAATAGGAATAGGTTTACAGATTTACAAGTAATACAAGGGGCACACTGAAATGATCGGGAATAGAATATTTCGGATTGAGTTACAATAAAACCTTTTTTAGAATTTGAATACTGGCCTCTTAGAATCTTAATGACATTCAAACAATTAATTTTTTTTATTAAAAACAGAAACTATGTTGGTTTAAAGTTGACACGTCGTTAACAGAAATGGAGCTCACGCGTGAACATTTCCGTGCCATAATTTATCACAATTTTCGTCGCGGCTTATCTTAGATAAATGTCTCAGCGAACTTGTTTCGATTTATGATGTTGAAGCACCGAGTCAAACAATATACCGCTGGTATGCCGAGTTCCGACGCGGTCGTGTGTCGCTCAGTACTGTTTCTTCTGCAGGTCGACCAAGAACAGCGGTCACGCCTGAAAACATCGCAGCTGTGCGAACTATTATATTAGATGACCGTCATGTGACATACGAGCAGATTCGGGCTGTTATCAGTATCGGAATGACTGCAATTCAGTCGATATTACATAATGAGCTGTGTGTAAGAAAGCTAGTTTCCCGCTGGGTTCCCCACAATTTGTCCGAAGAGCAAAAGGCGGCTCGTGTAGATTGGTGCCGGAATACTCTGCAACGCTTCAACGGAGGGAAGTCAAATGCCGTTTATAATATCGTCTCAGGTGACGAATCATGGATTTATTCATACGAACCTGAAAGAAAACATCAGTCAGCAGTTTGGGTCTTCGAAGACGAGGTCGAGCCAAAGAAAGTGGTTCGCTCCCGCAGCGTGTCAAAGAAAATGGTCGCTACGCTTGTCTCGAAAAAGGGGCATGTTGCTACAATTCCTTTACAGGAACGCATAACGGTTACCGCCGAGTGGTATATCACGGTTTGTTTGCCAGAAATGATAGCCGAACTCCGAAAAAATAACCCGAAACGTCGCATCATCTTACATCACGATAATGCGAGCTCCCATACGGCTCGGAAGACAAATGATTTTTTGAAGCAGGAAAACGTTGAGCTGATGAGCCATCCTCCGTACAGTCCTGACCTGAGCCCAAACGATTTCTTTACATTCCCTAGAATGAAAGATTTATTACGCGGTCAACGGTTTGAAGACCCCGAAGCAGCTGTGGAAGCGTACAAATCAGCCATTTTGTCAACATCAACTTCAGACTGGAATTACTGTTTTAATGATTGGTTTGCACGAATGGAAAAGTGCATTAAGTTGAACGGAGAATACTTCGAAAAACAATAAAATACAATTTAGCTATACCGTGCATGTGGTTTTTCTTATTCCCGATCATTTCAGTGTGCCCCTTGTATTCATTCACATTTGTGATTAATCAAATAATTTTATCAGATTTAGCGTGGCCTGCACCAATGTTTAAATATTATTTAAGTATTATTTAAAGGCAATTTATTATTTAAGTTAAAAATGTCAATTTTGACTTGAATCTGAATCATTGAGTTTTGTTAGGTTATCCAGTTGTTTTCATTCTTTTGTAGAAAAAGAAATTACTTTGTAATACAAAAGTAGATATCCGGGATTTGTGTTCGAATGTGTTGCTTATTGGTTCTTATTAGAAATAATTTTATAAGAAATTGAATCAATTATTTTATTCGGTTTTATTAATATATCTAGAAACATGAAAAACTTTAAATGCTATTTATTTTTTATGTTAAGATCGACAGGACAGGTTGACAGTCCACTTGATGGTAGGTGGCTACTGAACGCAAACAACACCACAGGTGCTGCGAAGTATGCTGCCGACTACAGTATATTTATGGATAAGGGATTGGGAGAGGATAGGGAAATGGCCTCTGGCATCCATTACTCACCGAAACACTACAACACTCATGCTGTAATTTCACGGTGGTCTTCTGCAAGGAGATGGTTACTGCTGCCCAAATGACTGCAAAACACAGTGTGCCCTGCCACTACATTCCAGATCCAGACCGGAGCTAAATTTAAAAAGTTCATTTCCAAAGTTGACACTGCCGGGAATCAAATCCACCCTAAAACAGAGCGTTAAAGCAAGCACCCTTAACCATTCATCCAATGGTCTCGTCAATACTTAAAACAGTGTGTTGCCATGCAGATTGTTAAATGTGCATAAAACACAGACATTTCAAATGTAATATTCGCTTTTAAGATATTTTAGAAGAATGTAACATGTATTATTGGAGTTTTGTATTCTTTAATTAATACTAGTGCGTGATTTACATATTTTATTGAAAAGTTTGTCAGACAAGCTGGCAACTGTCCACTTCGTGATACCGTCGCTTATTAACACAAGCAACGTCACAGTTGCTGCTAATGCGCTGTCGACCTCAGTAGGATTAATAAGCGATTAGGAAGGGACAGGAAATTTGCCCTGGCATCACTTTCTCACTCTACCGCACACATGCTATTATTTTACAGTGGTCTTCTGTAAAGAGGTGATTACTGCCGCCAGACTTAATGCCCAATTTAGACTGCGAAACGCAAAACATCTTGAACTTTATTGAAATTCAATGTTACAAATTTTAAAATAAATTTACGGTTATCATAAACTAGAGTATATCTAGGATAGATTAATGGCTTATGTATCCATTAGCTCGATACTCTGTGAAGAGGACAACTACTTGAGTATCTTGTGCACTTGTGAGCTTGAGTTGTGAGTTGCAGCGTATTTTTTGATACCGGCAGGGTTCTACGAATATACCAAGGTGTGTTTTATATTGCCTGTTAGTACTTTAGAGCATAGAGCTACATACAACCCCTAAGCTACATCTCACATGTACATACTGGCATTAGCATTTGTTTATATATATTTAATATTATTTTATTTTGAACTGATAACTAGATTAGTTTCTAAGTAACCATTAAATAGATTTTTTTGTATCGAAACCGAAACTCGTCAAGCTGTTATAATACGAGAGATAAATTTGCTCATTGTCAGCTTCCCCCGGCACACCTGGTGATATCTCGTTGCGCCCGTGACGAGCACTCGTACAGCGGCGGGTGCGAGGAGCGTCGTACTGCCGAAGCGCTTCTGAATTTGGCCGGAGTGCCGTCCGCCCCCGCCGTCGTCTCGCACGCGACTGCGCCCAGCTAGCCCGTCGCTGCCTCCAAAGGTCCCTCCCTTTCACTCGCACGCATCCTATTCTAAATCCAAACTCCAAAAGCGCTTCTTCGTACATCAACAATATAGTTTTTATTGATTGCACAAAGTTATTGCATGAATGCAATTGAACAGGATTGCATAATGATAGGACAATTTTTTTCTTGAATTTAATCATGTGTAGGATAAATTGATACAAGCGAAACTGAATGCAAAGATTGATTATGACAATTATCGACGCAGATGATTAACCATTCAATCATGACTGTGCAAAAACATTATTACAGAATTATATTGTAGTTGTATGCGGCGCGTGAATCTATTAATTAAAACTATTTCATTTGCGACAAAAACGTTATCATTGACTTTACTCAAACGAGTGGTGTTTTTTTTGTGTGGTTTTATTATAATCTATAAAAAAGTGTTCCCATTATAAGTGTAACTTAATGCAGTGTATGTAGAGCGAATTGATGGGTTCGTTTCCACGAGAGGCCGCCCATTGTTTTCACTTGGTTTATTACAATTATGAATGTTGTAACCGCTCAAGAGAATTATTTGTTGCAATCTCCTAAGGATCGGAAATTTTGCAAGAAATTAATTATGCGTCACGTTACATTGTTTCTAGGAATACTTTCCGGGGCGTGGCCTCGTCTGTTGAAATTGTTTTAACGCCAATGTTCATAGAACAATCTAAATTTAAAATTGTTTGTCATAGATAACAAAATTACCAAACTCTAGTCCTATAAATATCCATAGACTACTCGCAAGTTTATTATGAAAATGTTTAATTAAGACAAACTTTTTAAATTCAATATTTAGGATTCCGTATTTTGTTCTAATAGCGTGTAAAGCGAAGTTGGGTTTCTATTGTATATGTTATTTTTCTAATTCGACTCATAACTTAAAGCTATAGATTTAAAGAATGTTATAGCTTTTTTAAAGATGTTATATTACTTGTCAGGTTACCTTTACTATAGTAGATTTTATTCTAATCTGCACTTAAAGACAAATTAGATTATTATATATTTGTTCAAATTTTCATTTAATGAGAAATCTTTGCGACCTCTGTCGTAGAACTCTTGTGTCTATCTTTACGACCAGTGAGATTGAATGCTTAGTGCAGATTACTTTAAAATTTAAACTCTGAGTCGCTCTATCGGGTACACAGTAACGTTACAAGAAATACTTCAAAACAAAGGCGTATGAGGACGTCTGTTGGAAACCCATTTCGCAAGATATGCTGTTCACTATCTGCATTAGTTGATTTCGACATTGAATGTCATTTCATAATTACTGTCTTAATATTACAGTAGAAACTACATAGTGATAGATGTGATACTTCTTATAAACATTGAAGAGAACCAGATATGGTAAAATGGGTGCAACCTTGCATTTAGCATTTGGTCCCGATCATTAATGTTCACTCATTTATTGTTATAAATAAAATAAGGACACCAATATTAATTACTCTATAGTTTAAATGGAAATATATATAATATGTGTAGGTGTTACCACAATTTCTTGAAACTAAAAAGTCTTTAAAGGCTTCCTTATCTGTAAAATTTAAGCCGAGAAACTCAATAAGTTGCCAGTATATAGTTATTTATAATGTTGCCATATGGCAAAACAAATAGAAAATGTGGTGGTGCGGGTAGATTTAATGTAAGTATATTTAATTTTTGCTCTGCAATATTCAAATTTAATTCTAGTAGTTGACCTAATTTTAAGAAGATTTCGCAAATATGTAATTAAGAGTTAAGAGCTATAACGGAACATTAAGTGATTTGATCTGAATTTTGACTCCATTGAAGGCTTAAAACACTCTAATTCAGGTCGTGATAGATTAAAAAAATGTACTGTGCATATCTAGCCTCATTAAAAGTACGATCAAACTTGTTTCTAAAGTAAAACTTCCTCATTTCTCGTAACAATAACAAATGATATCGAAATGTAAATAGCAATTAGCCTTAATATATTAATGTTATTTTTTGTTCAAAAAATCTAGTTACAAGTACTTATCAGTTAAAGAAAGTTTTATTTTTATTAGAGAAATAGCATAAATGAAAAGTACACATTTACGGTAAAATAACTCCTTGCGCAGAATGTCAAAGACATAATAATCGGTCCCTTTGGTCTCGTCAGTGCATCTTAATCTATTCAAAGTAGAGTTTAATTACCGTAATACTCCACACTGGAATTATTCTGTATTAATTTTACAAACAACTCAAAACCATATTTTATAGGTGTAAAACTAAAAGTTAAAGATATCTCTCAGATCCAGTTGGTGGTAGACCTGTTAGACCTGTTTTTTTGATTTTACCAATTGACAGTTAATTGAGTAAAATTTGTCAACAAAACTAAACGGAATCAGATCAAAATATACAACTATCTTTTTTTATAATCCCCCCTTTAAGGGATTATAAATCGCAAATTGATAATAATTAAAATTAAAGAAAAATTTGTCTTAACATTACAAACCTACTTCTAAGGCAAATTATAAACTAACTTTTTAACTGCCGAATTTATTTGAACCTTAATTATATGTGAATAAATGCTAATTTTGTTGTTACTGTGTGGAGGCGATTTTCTTAAGTGCCTAGAAAACGTGATCAGTTCGTAATCGTATAGGTGAAATAATCCACAAACATTTTTCGCTCCTACGAATGCTCGAGACACAATTTTTACTTTATTCTCTAGATAATTTTACAACGTACCTACTTCTAATCACGCTCGTGAAAATACACCAATTAGTAATTAATTTACATTAATAATCGTGTATCGTGATGTTTTCCTTAGAGTCATAGACATTTTATAGAATTGTTATCCTTCCACTCATAATAATCACATATGTAATTCGCTGATTATTTTTTATAACTTATGTATTGTTTGTGCATAATAATTTAACGTTTACATCACACTGTGTCAGTATCACAATTTTTATGTATAATTTTAAGGTTAGAGCTATTTCTATTTAGATTTTTAATATTGTAGCTCACGTCGCGTAGTCTCTTGAACTGCCAACGGAGAGGGGGTACCTCCTCTGTACTCTAAGATATCATAGGACATCATAAAGTAGTCATGACCATGACCTTTAATTTAGGGATGACACCTTTTTTACATGGACGTCAGACAAATACAAACCTCGGACATTGGATTGAAATTGTAATAACACACTCATCAATTGCGCTGGGCTTGAACAATGTTGAATTATGAAAAAACTACTATTGGCAAATAAAACAACTGTAACGTATCTTGGTATAGCTAGTTGATCTGAGCGTTCTAACACATAGATATCCGCCATTAATTGCAACTTAATTTTACACAAAAGGATAACTTTTATTTTGTATTAAAAATTTGAACATAAATAATGCCTGCAATGTATTTCTATAGCAATGTTAGACAAAAGAAATTGACATTTATCCTATGTACTTCGCCAGAGTTTCCAAGAACTGTCCCACAATAACAGTGCATGCAACGCGCCATTTCTAAAGTGTGAAATATGTTGCCTTACTTTACCTTATAACAGGGTAAAAATTATCCAATGTTTTAATTCACACCATGGTTCATTTTTGTATCAAGTTTCAACTGAAACCGTTTACGCGTTTGAATAACATACATCAGAATATCTTCGCAAGGTTATTTTGCATTTATATTATCCATTTGAGGCAATTTGCTAATAAAAGTAATATGCCTAATATTATGCCCTGTTTAGCGTAAAATTAATAATCATCCAGACAATAGGAACACAGCCTGAGATATGTAGTACTGCTTAAAAGCAATATTATTTGAAAGGCAAAAGTGTCAACGCGGCGTGAGTGTGTAACCGGCTTAACAAGTGTAAAGGTGTTTTTGTTTCACCTCTTTTTGCCGTGTTGAGTTTTGCATTGAAATGTATATGAGATAATAATAAAAGAAAATAAGTAAGGTTTCGTATTAGACTGATAAAAACGACTGATTTGTGATGAAGCAATATTATTTATTAGAAAAAAATTTTTTTTTTTTTTAGATATTTTACGTTTTCACAGATTCGCCATATTTTTTCCGTTTCGATGTGATTATAGAACTATTTGAACATTTCATGTTAGTTCACAATCGTTGTTATAATTTCGTTGATTACGTGGCATCCATTTTTTTCTGTTTTTTTTTTTGCGCCTTTTTTATGTCACCACAGGGCAAAAAAGAGTACGCTACATGTGCCAAAATGTAAATTTTATTATCATCAATTATTGTCAGGCTAAATGAAATATTAAAATGTATTTATGATATAATAATAATAATAATTTGTAAAAACTAAGTAGTGTAGGTAATAAGTGATATTATTATATGAATGTAATTTGATTGCTAAATATAATTAAATACATACATTTGCTGTATTTAGGAGCGTCTTCCATCTTTACTGTTTGTTTTTCTCTACTAGATAAAAATGGCTGTGGTTGCAAAAAACCAGTAAATTTTTGAAATACATTTAAATAGTTTCACTTGAGACGAGTTGAAACACCATGTAAACATGTATTCACGATTGTACTGGACTTTTGTCATCAACGGTACACAACTAGCCTTTCTTTCGGTGGTAAAGTAAATTGTAGGGGAAATTTGACAGCAATAACTAGTACCTAATTGTAGTGGTATTTTGCTGGTAGATGCTACGTATGTGTGATATATTTGCAATTAATTTAATAAGTGCTATGTTTTTAATTTAATTTTATAGGCTAGGCGTAAACGACTTTAATAAGAAATAACGATCGCGTTACCATACTTCTAGTATTATTAAGCCATTAAAATTATTTCATTGAAAAATATAAAACCGATTAATTTAATATTTATTTAAAAGGGTTTTTTTTTTATTTGTGTATTTTGCGAGAAGGTATGAAAATTAATTTATTGAACCATATAGTTATGTCTATATATCTGAAAGCAGTCTGATAATTAAATTGTTATGGCTCATTCGATTTTCAAAAATGTTTTTATGGATAATTTATTTATTTATAATATTACTTATAGGTTGTAAAGCTGTTATTTAATTTAGCGTAAGCCTCGATTTATATATCGAACGAAACAGAGTTTTGTCATAAACATCGTTATATGAATCACTTTAGGTGTTGCCATTAACGATGAAATGAAAATTTAATTTTACACCATTGTGGCTATTGTTAATGACAACATCGAGCTTGCTGAAAGCCTAGCTATATAATACGTTGGTATGCCTGAACTATTTTTAAATAAGAAAAATTATTGTTGTTGATATTTTTTGCCGGATTAGAAGAACGTCCCTCTTTTTTTTAAATATTATTACATACTATCGTTGAGAGTTATTGCCAAATTTTTATTTGAATTTTTCGTCTTTGTACATATCCATTAAATAAATTATATACCAAGAAATTGTTTTATTCTTAAAATCCTCATATTATATCCAGGAAACGTACATCGGTAAGTCAGAACTTAATCGCATAGTAGTAATGAACTTTTCTGTGTAAATATCCTTCAGGATTATTTGGGTTTCGTTACTCGAGTGTCCAGTTGGTACGTTAAAACACTCCAGTCAAGTACTATTCTTTTGACGTTCATTTCCCTGAATATTTAGTGATACAGACAGTTCATTTAGTCAGGCCCATAAAATTAGCAGTGAAAAGTTAGCGGAATTCGATTTAAAAAACACTAATTCGTTGCTAAATAACCGATTTCCAAAAATTACAATAATTTTAAATGAAGACAGCAGTAAATGTCTTGAATATCGGCTATGAAGCGAGAATATTGCTGCAAAACTATGTAGAGAAAAATTGTGAAAAATATTACTTGCAACTTTTTTACAAATAAAAACTTTGATGATGGATGTTAGCTTGACACGCCGCCGTTTCCCTAGCTAGTCAAACGGGTAATTAGAATTTGTTACTGGTATCTGATTGATTTATACCTCCAGATACTATGATGAACTTGTGTTTCTAGTGAATTCGAAATGCGTCGACGTGTTTGGCGCCAAATATAAATAAGAAAGACGGTGGGCGAGATGATACAGTTATGCGATAACAGCGATTCGAAAGCGAATCTTTGAACCTTTTGCGAAGTTACCAGCGACAGTGAACCGGTGACTCAATCATTGACGACTTTTGGCAAGTTTAACGGTTTTATCGGACAAGTTTAGTGATTTTGGAAGTCATCTTGGTTTATGAAAATAAATAGTTCATTTCGCCCTTACACGGTATTTTGATTCACCCCGCACGTAACAGTATAATCATGGGCGCCTTCAAGATTATTTTGAGGGGGGTGCACTAATGGTGTTTACTAAGAAAATATAATTTATAGTCTTATCTTACAAGTTGAAATTTATGTTTATTCTTAATAAAGCTCCGAAAAATATGTGCGATAGCTCAATGGATTCAGAAAAACGTATTACCAGCACATAAACAATTACAAAAGTTATAAACAAATTAAGATGAGAAAAAAAGGCATTTATAGTTTGTCGGTGATAACTCAAAAACTAGGATGAGGAAAATCGGAATAAAAATCTTAGAGAAAATTTCCTACAATAATCTCAACTTCCGGTTCTCTATCTCCATTATTTATAATTTTAATTCAACATTGAAAATAGGTCTTTTTGCAGTCGCTACGAGATGCACGCGCGGTCTCAACAGGGATGCACATTAAATATATTTTTATACAATATCAAAAAATTATATAAATTATGGAACATTTTTAACACTTCAAAGAATTAAGTGCCGTTGGAAAATAATTTCATTTAAAAAAAATTTAGTCATTTGTTAATTAACTGCTATATTCCGAACTGCGGTTTACTGCTTTTAGGAGCTTTAATAGAAATTGACACCAATTTAAATTTGTGAAAGTAATTACATTTATGTTTTCAATTAATTTAACGTCAAATTGGTGTTTGACTATGCTTCACACATCGCATCAATCGCAGAGAAAGATTATTTTTGCTAATCACTTTCTACTCTCACTTTTATTGTAACAACGAATGCTTTGTTCTGGTGCCATAATTCTGTCTATTTGAGATTACTACTCGCCTCTGATTGACTCGTTGTATAGTACGCATGGCACGGCCGCGACTAGTTGTAATAGTAATTCTTAGTAGACACACGGGCCACTTTTATGATCAACAAACCAGGGTTTCGACTCTTCGGCCTCATACCGAAACAGTGCGGGGCCCTATTGCCGAGGCGCTCTTCCAACGTCAGACAGCGACCATTTATACGATGTTTTAGGTAAGTTACAAGCCGTACATTAAAAATGCATATTTATTTTACTAATTTTTAATATAAAAAGAACAAAAGCGTGGTTGAAACCAGTCTAATTAACAAAATATATTTATCTTATAATTATGTTGGCATCGTCTAAACGATGCGTTATAGTCAATATACATATATATGTATGCATAAATTGTATGTGCGAATACATCACTTTATGAGAAGTATATCTGACGAGCTTCTGATGGCGACTGCTCCATCGGACAGTAAGGACATTTCAATCTGTAAATTACAATAAAATTAAAATCATAATAGTATAAACGGCGGGCGCCGTGGAGGCTGTGGGAGGAATAATTAGTTCCCAGGATATTGCTTTAGGAAATGGTCTGATGAGAGTCCACCACCGTGAAATATAAGCACGTATGTTGAGGTGAATTGAGAAAGAAATTCCTTTATCGTATTAAAATGCACTTAAATCTGGCGTTGCTTGAATTAAATACAGGATCTTAATTCATATACAATGTACGTTCTACCCGACAAGTTCATTCAAATATTTCTATTTGTTTTAATCTATTGTCTTTTTTATTTTTCTAAGTCATAATAGCAACAGTGTAACAACCTTGCTATAAAAGTTTTTGTATATTTGGGATCCAGTAATTTATTGTTTGCTTTAATTGCCATTACATAAACATTTCTATTAGATAGTTATAGTTTCGTTGGTGAAAGTAACCACATTTTGATTGCCGCTTCCTATTAAAAGCGACGTCCGACTTCAGCGTAAATGTTTTGCTCGACCTCTTAACGCCAGACACAGCGTCAACGGTCAATACATAATATATTAGCAGCGAACGACGTCTGGCTCGATCACAACAGTAATCTACAAACAGTGCTCGCCTGTGGTTATACGCGATTTTGTAATGACGCTAGACACAACCTTCACGCTGCAAAGCGTTTGAACGCCGCCTATGACGGCCAAACACCGACATCAGTGTGTGAAAGAGAATGGAATAGTACATTTCTATAGTAAGCATTGTAACGCGACGTACGACCTGACGCTGTAAGCGGTCCACAGCATATATATGAAAACACAGTCTAACTATAAGAAGCTACTAACTTGACTCCCATGGCTAGCTTGTTAAGCGCGTCGCGAGAGATGACGTGTCCGCAGAGCAGACGCATGGGCGGGTTCTGGTCGGAGGCCTGCTGGCGCAGGATGGGGCAAGCGAAAACCGAGTGGTAGTGGCCGCCGTCTTCCCCCAAATCCACCTCCAGCGGCAGCTCGTCGTGAGACCAGGCGGCGATCACGTGAGGGTGCGTCATCTTGGCGCTGATGTCGTGCAGCGCGGGTAGCACGCGAGCTCCAGCTACCACAGCGGCGGCTACATGTGCAAAATAATTAAACGATTAATTGATAACCACCTACCATCATTAGTGGCAGAACACACTGCGTTCCGTAGGTATAAATTGGGCACCCCATTTGGGACAGTAACCACGGCCTTACAGAACACCAAATTGAAATAAATCACTGTTTCAGTGAGTCAGTAAGACATGTCAAAGTCCATTTCCCTGTCTCTTAATCCCTTATCATTTATCCTACTAACGTTGGCAGCGTACTTGCAGGACCTGTATAGATGCTTGTGTTAATAAGCAATGCTAGCCACCCAACCATCATGTGGAACATCAGCTTGCCTACACTAGTAAGAATAGACATTAACCGTCTTACTACAAAAGATTAAATAAGCACTGTCTAAACACGTGCTTACGTAGACAATGTATAACTATTTAAACATTGTTAGGCGAGCGCTTAAAATGTCCTTACCACAAAACCTTGTTTAGCGCTTGTTTTTGTAGATAGTGTTAAAGTACGAGAATGATATTGCATTATGGCAACCCTGACGAACATTCATTCAGTCACTCGCCCTGAATTCATGTCGTTTTCATTTTACGCAGATTTTGGTTTTCACAAGCTATTATTACGGACTATAGTAACGATATAAGTAAATTATCAAATTGGAATAAGGCACAAATTACAACAAATACGTTAGATTGTTTATAAAATTTTGTTATATCAAAAAACATTGCGCTTAATGGAACGTAACTGACACGGGCGTAATTGTCAAATGTCAAGTTGGATTTGTTAATTTAATATTCTTATTTTCATAAATTCCAATTATTATTATTAACATGGATAAAAAACGTGAGCGCGGCGTTGCGTCATCGTAATATTCGAATGGATTAATTCGCTCGCGATGTATCCTATCTCACAAAATTATATATCCTTATAAATAATTCATATCCTCCATACGTAATCAATTAAATTTAAAATACCCATAGTCATTTCAAAAATCAAAAGAAATCTTTAATATTACGCAAAACGATTACAAATTTGACAGCACGTCCAAGGAGAAGCCGCTTACTAGATAAACACTTGTTAATCAAGCATCTGGCGGTATTTAAATTTAAATAATGCTCAAGCATTGTCTAACCCTAAACAATGCCTAGACACTCTTTTGTAGTAAAGTTTTATTTAACCACGTGTACAAAGCCTGTTTAAAGTATGTTTAATGTTTTTGTAGTAAGACGGTAACAGTTTTCTCTAATAAATAGAATTAAAAAGCATCTACATTCCATAAATCATTATATCAACGGTAAACAATAGTGTGCTCAATAGAATGTTTCTTGCACATTGCCCCTATTGGTTCTGGGAAGTTGGGGCTCAATGCCAAAAATGCATTACGTCATTGTCTCATCATACGAATTTGGCACCTTCTATATATTATACTGTTACGACAAACTATGGGACGTTCTGGGAAAAGCGTTCGCGCCGGTCGAAAGCCTCGAACGTTCCACCCTAACGATGATAGCCACGTCTCTTTCCGATTAGTGTCAAAGGACTAGTCCTGTAGTTCAACTTAAATGTGAATCATGTCATCATAAAAAACATAATAATATAATTTAAGATATTTTTCTCGCTCGTTTCATGAATGTTTCATGAATTTTATGTACATCCATTTGGTACTTGCTAAACACACAGTGTACTTGCATCTTGTGTTGTCTACTCGAGAAGAATTTCGCCTGGCAAGTTAAATGGGTGTAAAGAGTAAATTACCTAGAGGCGACAAGGGTGCCAAACGCAAAAGCGCGCACGCCTCGCGCACGAAGAGCTCGGCCGCCTCGGCACCCAACGCGCGCAGTGACAGCAGCGGGCGGTAATGCGCCGGCGGCTGCCCCGCGCCCGGCGTGCACCACGCCAGGGCGCACACCGCCGCCTGCAGCTGCTGCTCGTGGCGCGATGCGTGCGCGGGGAACTCCCGCCGCGCGTACTCGATCGCCGCGCCCACGCCTTCGCTGCGCGCCAACTACCGATAACACCGATACCCATACATTTTCTATATACTTACTAATTAAAAAAAATATTAAATATTGACATCAAAATTCTTGCTTTTTACTAAATATATATCAAGGTATTTACAGTACTTATAACAAAAACACAATTTTAAAATTTTTGTCTGTCCCGGCTAATCTCTGAAACGGCTGGACTGATTTTGAAGCGACTTTTACTGGCAGATAGCTGATATTATAAGGACTAACTTAGGCTACTTTTATTTTAGTAGCCGCAGCGAAACGTGGGCGGGTTCAGCTAATATGTATTAAACCTATACCGTAATTGTAACTCTAGAACTCCTCAGCGATGCTTGGGGCTGTCGCCGATTTTGCACGGATAATACGAGCGCAATTGTCTCACTCTCTCGCAAAGGTTACGTGTTCTCACAAAAGAGTAAACGATAGACTGAGCGAGGCAGGGGGACACGAGGCGAACGAGTTAGTTACGCGAATATATACATTTAACATCGTACATGTTAAATATTGATGTTAACATGTGATGTTACATTGATATAAAAAAAATCGTAACCTCAGTTATAGTATTTACCTGATGCTAGGCATTCTTATGGAATTTTAGAACTAACTTTGAATTTTTTTTTCTATCATGAAAATAAAAATTAAAAATTTTTTTTTTTGAGATGTAAGGTTACGTTTATATTATCAATTATATTATATATTTAGTACAAAGATAATACTGAGTTATCCTTGACATTATGTGTTTTTATCTGAAGACAATTGAGTATCAGCTATGGTTTCCTATTAAATGCTATATATGTAATGTGAAACTTCAGCGTAAATGTTTCGCTCGACGTCTAACAGCATCCTTTGTATAGGAATGAAGCAGTGCCATCTAGTTAACCACTAGATGGCACTGCTTCATTCCATACAAATTCACGTTTACGCGTTCGATGCGTTTGATCGAGGCAAACTCGCACTACGCACTCTGTGGTCAATACATATCTCAGTAGCGAGCGACGTCTCGATCACAGTAGGCGACAAACAGTGCTCACCTGTGGTTATATGTGATTTTGTAATGACGCTAGACATGTAATGGTTCGAAATAAGTAGAGACGCAGCGCAAAGCGTTTGAACGCCGCCTACGATGGCTAAACGCCGACATCAGCGTGTAAAAGAGACCGCAATAGTACATTTCTATAGTAATCACTGTGATGCGGCGTACGACGTAACGCTATGAGCGGCCGACAGCATTTATAGGAGACCCCAGCCTCAAAAAAAAACTAAAGAAGATTATAAAGACATTAATGTTAACACATTTTTTTGCATGGCATTTATCCTTATGATTGGATAAAACCTAGCGTACAACACAATCGCAGTCACCCGATTACCTTGAGAGCTTGCATTCTGTGAAGAGTAAATGGCAGTGGAGAGTGGGTCAAATCCTGAGCCCGCTGCTTGGCCCAGTGAAGAGCGGGCTCGGGGTCTCCATCGGAGAGTGCGCCGGCGCAGCGGTGGAGAGTGGCGAACGTGCACGTGCGCTCCACCGGCGGAATCTTTGCTTCGGCGACGAACGTGTCGCCTACGTCCTCTAAACCCTGTAATCATATGGGAGAACATCTTAGGAATGAATATGAGAGAACTGGATAACACTTATTCAGTTCCATTCGAGTTTCTCTGGACGATTTCGGTTACACTTATGCAGTTCTGTTCTACTTCTATCGGCCACGCTTCGCTACGTACACATTCGTTATTAAATCTAGTCCGCTATGAATTCCTTGCACTGTAGCCGTCTAACAAAAACAACCTCCGCAGTATCCTGCTGCAAAGTGTTCGAGTTAAACAGTCGTGAAGTAAAACGGCACACTAAGAGATGCCAGACTATTCCAGTGGACATTAAAATATTGGCAGATATGTAAATGACCTATGATCATCATGACCGTTGATGTCTAGTTACATGAAAACTTTGTATCAGAATATTTCACAGTGCTCTTAAAACAACCCCATTTAATAAGGATTCGATATTGGTAAAATACTTACACTCACATTCTTATAAAAGATGATAGTGCCATTTAAATTCTCAAGGACCAACTTTTCACCTATATTTAAATATATTTTTGGGACACCTGTATAATTATGTAGAATTATTATAAAAAAGTTTGTGAGAATTTATTCGTCATTAGCATTGAACATTATCATATTATAATATTAATAATGTACTTAGACATCTATTACAACGTTTTATTAAGTAGTTTAACTTTACTTATATGCTTGTGTTAATAAAATAATAAGTCTGTCATCAGATCTAAAAGCACTGAATTAAACACCTGAATACTGTCTAGGGATATTCTAGTCTTGCTTAAAATTTTTGTTTATGAATTTGTGCTCAAAATAAAAACTAACTTAGGAAACTTAAATTACGATCTAATATATATAAAAACACTGTATAATAATCTACTGCCAACCACAGTAGAATGAGAGCTTGGGAAGGGATAGGCTTACTCACTCACCAAAACACAACAGCACACCTGCTGTCACTTCACTGTGGTCTTCTGCAATATGGTGGTTACTGCCACCAGATGGTCTGAGCAAATGACTGTGAATTGCAGTGTGCCCTGCCATTATTAAGTGTCTCCCAGATTTTAATTGTACAAACTCACCTGTCTGTAAAGATGTTGAGCCATAGCCTGCTCCATGATAGGTCTGTTAGTGTCAGAACAAAATGACTCCGCTTTGGGTGCCACTGAAGCGTAATCTGCGATGAAATGTCTGTCAATTGACTTTCCAACTCGAGAGACTGTTGAATGTAGCTCACGGTGCTCTGAATCAATATTTCAAATATAATTAGAGACAAAAATAAAGATTGCCCTTATTTCCAGAATCACTTATATTTAATTACTCAGTGTACAATATACATCATGTTGTTACATTTATTTATTATAAAATTTCCCTAGCTTGTCTACTAACCATTAACTTTTTCAACTCCATTCTCATCTATTTTTCTCCTGCAACTTTTCTTTATAATATAATTATCACCTTCCTATGTACCAATGTGGCTTCTTCTATTTTACTTCAAATTTATATATTTTTTATTTGTAATCCAATAATGAAATCAAAACTTAATCGAGAGCTCGGCGTTCATCACCGTACTAGTTCAGATCGCTTTACTGACATGCCAAATATTCGATTAGACTTGTAATGTGCAAACAACGAGCGAATATTCATGTCTGTCGCTACTTTTATATAACATTCTGCTAGTAAATGTAATTATAATTATTAATTATGTCTTACACATACCTGTGGGCATTTGAAGGACTGTTTGTTTGACAGTTGAAACCAAGTCACCAACAACCATTGCTTGTGTTTGTGAAAGTAATTCATTGTGAGCTTCTAAAACAATAATGTTTTTATTATTATTATTTATTATTTACAATAACAGTAATAAATATTGAAGAATTGAATTTAATAAATTCAGAAAATGAAAAAACTCTAGAATATGTAGGCAGATTTTACTCGTAGTAATAGAAGTAAAAAAATCCATAAATAGCAACTGCTTGCTAAATCAATAACAATAGAAGGTTTTTTTTAACATATCTGTTTTTTTTTATACTATTTGTTCAACAAAACCTCCAATGGTGTATTGATGTATATCCAGTGATGTATTTGAGGATATTTCAGATTGTCCTGGAATAGCTCCTGGTGTGGTAAGTCACTATGTATCCAGCTCTGTAAACTTATACAAAGTCAGCTATAGTGTGTACGTGACAGTTTTGTTAGATTTGCTTTCTCACACTAATCCTTACTCAAACAGCTCTTTTTAAACACACAATGTAGAAATTGGGCATTTTTCTATTGCAAAATGAAAGCCACTAGGTATAATCAGTGGAACTGGGAGCAACTGTAATTAAAAATATTCTCTATGACTTAGGCCCAAACTTCAGGAGGCAGCATTGTTTCGGCCCTAAGACTCAAATTCCCAAAGGCAACTTAAACAGTCTACATTATGTTAGTAGAATAAAAACTCAATTCTAAATTTTATGTTGATGCCCTAATATATCTAAGAATAGCAATATAAGCCTTATATAAACCACTTTACTCTGGATTTCCACAATCGTACAAACCCACAGCAGCGGTTCACATATAGGCAGTCGAGTTTATTTGCAATCGAGGGAAGCACATCTATTTCACATTATTGTGCAATGCAACAATCCACTTGGGCTCCCACAAACATTGCTGACGCACTATAGAAGCTGAACCTATCTAAAATGATCATAATATTAGGTTGACTAATGTTAGTGAGCCTCATTCGGTATATATATGTTATTTATTTATTTATCAAAAATGCATAATGCCAAAAATCACTAAAGAATCCCTAAAAAGAGCCTTAAAAAACCTGCTCTTCAGCCTGATAAAACCCCAAGCACATAGGACATGAAAATAACTTAAGTGTGTACTTGTTATATTCGTGTTTTATAATTTCTTTCTAACATAAACACTACAGAACTAAGTAGTGGCAGGGCACGCTGCGTTTTGCAGACATTTAGGCAGCCCGTCTGAAGGCAATATCCAACCCTTACAGAAGACCACCATTAAATAAAAGCATCAGCGCTCTAGTGTTTCCCTTCCCCTTCCCTTATCCCTAATCCTACTAATTGGCAGTGCACTTGCAGCACCTGTGGTGTTGCTTGAGTTATAGGTGATGATAGCCAACTACTATCAAATGGAATATCAACCTGTCTGTCGTTCTTAACGTAAAAAAAATTGCCAACCAAAAGTCTCAACCACAAATCACTATGTGTGGTTTTCCAATTGAAGTTTGCTAACCAAGATAATGTACAAAAAAAAACAGTTATAAAATATAAACTGTACTAACTACAAAGAGTAGGTTATAATATATAAGGATGACGATGCTAAAATAAAAAGAAATGGTAGACTAATATCATCTAATCTTTCAAAGAGAAAATTCCAATATAATGGCATGAAACTTTAAACAACTATTTCTGAATAAAAAATACTGAAGCTAAAATAAGGAGAAAATTTTACGATATTCGTATAGTGATAACAAAGAAAACAAACATTCTATTTGTGTAAATATACATTGCTTTTACGTCTATGCATAGGCAATCTTAGGGACTAGAGCTACTTACGCTTAGTTATTTCTTTCCTTAAATCCTCAACTTGATCGATGATATCTTGGAGAACTTTGTCCGTTCTATCATACAATGGATTAAATTTCGACAAGGCTTTATCCAAATCTTGTTCGACACCCATACATGAATCCATATTTCTCTTTTAAAACCTCAGTGAGAAGAACTGCCAAACTTGTAGAATGGGTAGGAAATTTCAGTAAACAAAGACACACGTTTAATTTAAAGCCTATATTGTGTCCGTATATTTTAAATATTTACAACTTTCCTCAATATTATTATGAGTACATAGACATTTTCTTCATATTTTCTTTTCTTTTCACGAACGGCTAGTCAAATCAAATGTCAAGTCAAATTGTCATGTCACTAATTAAACGTCAAAACACAGAATACTATATAATAACCAGGAGGTTGAGATAATAATTATATGTCCATGGTCGAAATCAAAGTATCTACTATTTATTTTGTGATCAAGATAGTCCAAGCATCTAATATAAAATAAATCAAATAAGAAGCTATTTTTATTACGAACTATTTTTAGTAACGGTAATCGTCAAACGTTGTTTCTGATTGTTAGAATTATTAGATTTCTAATATAGATACCTATATTAGAAATTTTAAATTATACGTTACACGGACACAATTTTATTCGACTCCGTATGTCGTATGTGTCCGTATGTCCGACCATTCCCCCCCCCCCCCTTATCTCCGAAACTACTGAACCTAAAGTTTTAGATAGGAAAATCTATAAGAAGTCCATCAAAGACGCTCAAGTAATTCCACATTTAATATCGTGAGCTCCGCTTTCATTTAGCTTATAGGTCGTTGTTAAACAAAACAATAAATTTAATATTCAACTAACAAAACAGTTTATTCTTGCAATATTATCTAGTACCTAATTGGAAATAAGTAACTACAAATTATAAACCAATAATAAATATCATGCACCAGTGAGTGATACTATAGTACGGTCATTCTATGAATGCGTTTTTGACATTTCTTTATGTCCATTGCATAAAGTTCATTTCCGAATAAACGATACAGAAAATGTATGGAATTGACACCTGTCAGAACAGCACTCTTATAATGGCCGGAGCATGGCCGGAGTATACATGACATTAATCCCCAACACCGCCGCGCGCAATCCCTCGTCCTCACGTCAAACGCGTTCCGATCGATCCCATACACGTAAGCAATTAAGAACGCTCATTGTGTTCACTACAAGCTTTATGACTTCTTTTTCTTTAATAAATAGTTCACATTCAATTATGTATTTTTCTTTTGGATTATATTTGTTTTGTTTGATTGTACGTTCTCAAAGACTTAAATCGAGCGATGCGTCCTAATCGAAAGTCCTTGTTCCCCTAGCTTTAAACGCACCGAAAATTGTTAACATTGAATTGGGCGCAGGCGCTTAACCTACGTAGGAACAAGGGCTCAACCAACTCCAGTTGGTCGGCAACTACACTTGATGGTTGTTTAGAGATATTGTTTCAGTTGCTTTTACTCTCAAAAAACTCGTTCAAAATCTCTAATTGCTTATTTAGAATGTGTCATAATAATACCAGAAACACTAATATAAAGCTAGTAGTATGACATTTTACTTATAAGTACCCAATTTTTTGTTTATTCATCAGGAATTTGAAATTAAATTCAAGGAATTACGAAAACCAGTACAACTAGAGCACCTTACGCATTTCATTTGTATGCTGTTGGAGATTTTATATATTTCAAAATGGCGGATAAGAGATGACCATTATAACTAGAACGCTTTACACGTCCGGTTAGTGCGTTATTGGAGCTGTTTCCAGTATAACTAGAGCGAGTGCCCCTATTTGAATATGATTAGCGCGCTATCGGAGTTCAAATAATATTGGCAATGCTTTCTTTTGTAACACAGCACAGCTACAACTACGCTAGTAAGGGCGTATCTCTCGATTTAAATCTTTGTTTGTTCTCTCTATTTCCATTACAGTAATTTGTGGTAAAAAAAATGCTGGTTGCGCATTGAAATTTTCTATTTCTAGATAGTTATATTGTTAATTTTTAGCTTAAAACATGTAATTTTATGTAACTTATTTATTTTTGTTATTCAAATGTAAATAAATAAATGTATACCACCATTTAACTATAAATTGTGTTGAAATATATATTGTAAAAGCTGTGAAAAAGTTTAAAACACTACTTCATTCATTTACTCTAAGCGCTATGGTGTTCTGTAATCATAATCACACATTGTTTCTACTATTCTGTGACATTATCATCAATCCATCCAACAGTCATTCATACATATTATTGCACAATCAAATTCATTTCTTTTCTTGTTCTTGGTTCGTTTCGGTGGACTCGAAATAGGTTATATTTTAATAAAAATTTAACTAGAAAGTCGAATTATCTTGTAGTTTACACAATTAAAGTACATCATGGCGCAAAGTAAACTGAACGATATGGCAGGCAAATTTGCCAAAGGTGGTCCACCAGGACTAAACATTGGATTGAAATTGGTTGCGGTCGCTGGAGTCGCCGTGTATGCCGTCTCACAATCATTATTTACCGTGGAAGGAGGACATCGGGCTATTATGTTCAATAGAATAGGAGGAGTACAGCCACATGTTATGAGCGAGGGATTGCATTTCCGAGTACCCTGGTTCCAATACCCCATTATCTATGATATTAGATCACGACCTCGCAAAATTTCTTCACCCACTGGGTCCAAGGATTTGCAAATGGTAAACATATCTTTGCGTGTACTATCCCGCCCCGATGCCATCCACCTTCCTGTTATGTATAGACAGTTGGGTATAGATTATGATGAAAAAGTACTTCCATCCATCTGCAACGAGGTCTTGAAGTCTGTTGTTGCAAAGTTTAACGCATCGCAACTTATTACACAGCGTCAACAAGTTTCACTACTTATTAGAAGGGAGCTGGTAGAGCGTGCTGCTGACTTCAATATTATTCTTGATGATGTATCATTAACAGAACTAAGTTTTGGCAAAGAATACACAGCTGCAGTCGAGGCCAAGCAGGTTGCCCAACAGGAAGCTCAACGTGCCGCTTTCGTAGTTGAAAGGGCTAAGCAGGAGCGTCAGCAGAAAATTGTGCAAGCGGAGGGTGAAGCAGAAGCTGCGGAGATGTTAGGAAAAGCCATGGGTATGAATCCTGGCTACCTTAAACTCCGTAAAATTAGGGCTGCCCAAAGTGTTGCCAGAATGATAGCCCAATCTCAAAACAGAGTCTTTTTGCCCGGCAATAGCTTGATGATCAACCTACAAGACCCTTCCTTTGATGATTTGTCTGAGAAGTTGACAAAGAAGAAGTAACATACAGCTAAGGTAGAGTGTGTGAATGAGGATCAGAAGGCTATAACCACTCTTACCAAGGATGATGAAACTGCTGTTCTTATTAGTAATGTTGCTTCATTTTCCCGTTGGCATTTACATTTTAATGTATAAAGAAAATTAACTTCTAATGTTGCATTTTATGTTAATTAGTTGTAGGTTTATATTATAGTATGTATGGGAATCACTAACTTCAATAGAGTCTGAGAATTGGTAGTGGTTTTTTAATACACTTAAGTGTGTTATTTGATCCTTTATTTTTTAAGACTTACTTTGAATTAGGTCACTTTTATACTAAGTGTGTGATATAATGGTTAGCAGGAACGTCAACAGTCCTTGATGGTAAGACACTAATAAAGGCTGCAAATATACTGCCAATCTTGATAGGATAAAGGAGACAATAGGGGAATGGTCTCTTTGACCCTTGACACACTCATCAAAAAGCAGTGTTGTCGTTACCAGTTACTGCAGTCTGACAGGAAACCCCAGTTAACTGCAGATGTAGTGCACCCTGCTGCTACTAAAATGATTATTATAATACTAATCTACTATGAATCCTATAATTATTATTTATTAAATTTACATTATAGTTATATAAAAAATTTCATATCTTAAATTAAAATTATCAAAATATTTTTTTGTATGATCTAAATCTAAATTTGTCAGTACAGTCTGTGGATACACAATTAGTATGATCCCCAAATTCTTTATTATTAATTTGTACCTCAATAATTAAAATAATTTTACAAAGTTCACTTAATGCCCCAGCGCTAATGGTTGGTCAGAAGGGCGTATATTTTTTGCCCAGAATATCCCAGAACGTTATCTTAGAAATAAGGAAAAAGTAGTTGTTGGTCATGGGGTAAGAAGGGAAAAATAGTTGGTTGTGGGAAGTAACAGAAACGGTCCACTTCATTGCTATATAGAGCTATGAAGATTTTTCTCAAAGCACTTTGCTACTCGTTATTCCACTGTAGCTTCTTTCATAGTAAGGGTGTACAGCATATTAGATAAACAAGTAATTCTAAAGATTAAAACAAACTTTACCTTCATAGTATTTTCTTAAATAGATAGAATATAAAATGTATTACAAGAATTAAAAACATCAATATAAAAACTACGTTTATTTGACAAGTAACAATAATTCAAATTCCATGTGTAAGTGATAGCATCGTATTGACATTTACTTCTTGAGCGCTGAAGGTTGTGGGCATCTGAACTTCGACATTTCAATTTCTGCTTCGAAAAAACTCATATTGTCATAGCAAAAATATTCTGGAACTTTGTAAGCCCCTGACTTGTTGGGTTCTACTCCTGGGCCTACTGCCTGTGATGCAGGATGAACTACAGCGTTACTCAGTCCAGGTACATTGGCATTTACCGTAGCTTGTTTCTGAGGAGGGCGGGATGAAGCTGTACCTTGACCCGCGGTGCCTTGGCTATAAGATCTTAACAAATTCAAAATTAATTGACTCCTCGGTAAGAGTTTAGAAGTCAACATTTTATCACACTGACAATACTTTTTAATGTATCTATATTATACAACAAAAATCATTTATCTAAATGTATTCGAAAAAAAGAAAGTATTACAATTAATTATGTAAATCTAAATTTGTATTGATTGATGATGAATGACATATATTACGTTACGTTATATGTACACTGCTGCCAGATGAAAAAATCTAATCAGCGCTGACAGCGGTGCTGTGCATTAAGCGCTAGATTCGAATACAGTATGTAGTATAGTATGTAAATTTGTAATATGTATATGGTAGTATGTATGTATGTTCAATTGTTCAGTGTTGCCATGTCCAAAATCCGGTCCACGGAGCATATACAAAGAGGAGATGGCCTAAACAACTGTGCACTGATTTCAAACTAGGTCCTGACGTCATTTTTTGTGGGCGTGGTCTTGGTCAGTCTGCTGTCGGCACTGGTCACGGTGTGGCGGCGCTTGTTTGTTGTAGACTACAGTCAATTTTCATTGGCAATTTAAGATAATTGGGCGGGGTCTAACTTCCTCCTTGCCCCGCGCAGTAGTCACGCGCCGCTCTATAGAAAAATTCAATAACAACATCTCCTCTTTGTATATGCTCCGTGATCCGGTCGTATGTTGTATGTATCCTATCCAATCCGACCTCACCAGAGAGAAAGTACTTCATTCAGAGTACTAATAAAGTACTATGTTCCTTGTCCATGTCCGACTATATAATATACTAAATATATCTCCCTCTACGAATTATATTACACTAGCGAACCGCCCCCGGCTTCGCCCGTGGTGCAATTTTTATATATAAGAAAATTCCCCGTGTATCGCTCTTTCCATTAGTGAAAACCGAATTATAATCGGTCTACCCGTTCACGCGTGATGCCGTGACCAAGGGAAATGGGGATTCATTTTTATATATATAGATTATAATTCGTGGAGGGAGATACAACTCCGTCATTTTGCTTTAGTTATTTTTCTATGCTTTGGGAGTATATTAAGTATTCTGTGATACATAAAATGCATAGACACAGACTAAAAAAGTTTACATTAAAATTCCCGGATTAACCAACTTTGTGCTACTCCTGCCTGACACTCAAAGATGTTGTATCTGTCTGACACTGCATTAGGTGTAGGTCCACAAACGTCCAACAAACGTCACAAATTTCTTTCGCGGCATGCGTTGCATTTTTTCCTTTTTTGTAATAAAATTTTAAAATGTATTGAATTTCTTTATTAGATTGCAAGTAATAGATTCACTTATTTTGACAGAAAGAAAAACAAATGAAAAATAGCTGGAAACAACATTTTACTGATTTGTTTCTTTTTTGAAATGTAACCTTTTTAATGTCATCAAAACCAGCCAGATACAATACAAATAGTACAGCCAAAGAGATTTTATAGATTTTAGTTTATATACTATATGCGAAAATACTTTTCCCCCGACCTAATATTAAATATCGCGGGTCCGGGCTCAGGCTGTGTTAATATACCGTTCGAACCTTTTAATTAAAATCACGATTTATTTTAAATCATCCCAAGCTGTAGATTTCATTTTTATACGGTTTTAGAATTGGATTAATAAATAAAATCGTTACCATGCGATTTTTCTATTTAACAAACAGAGTACATACATTTAATTCATGTTACTATTACTATATTTTCGTATTTTCTAGATTGTCTGTAGATTTAATTCATATCATATTTCGACTGACTGCCTTCTCTCTCTACTCTTTACTAATTTTCTAGAGAAAATCTTCAGATTGAATGTAACTTAACTTTGTAATAAATAACGATCGCTTTCGTCATTATTGCAGAGATGAAGCTCATAAAAAATTTATTAACTCTGACGAGAAAAAAAAATGATGGATCGTTAGCTTACATTTCCGTGTACTGCGTCGGTCGTTTCGTCTCAGTTCGTCTCTATGGTATACATTTTCACGACTGTTTTGTATAGTTTACCTACTTTGCCAATTTCGCCGAATTCTCGTAAAACGAGTGGAATATGAGTACAGTTTAAGATCAAATCCACATTAAACTGAACGACTATGTCTAGTGCAAAGATCTGAAATTGCTTTAAAGTAATACACTTTATGAAACTCTAGTTCAGCCATTTACATGAAAAGGTGAGCACAAAAAATTGATACTTTTAGTTTTTTTTTCCATTTCGCTTTGGCATTTTACCCTTGTATTTCTCGCATAAATACAATGTGCTTAGAATTACACATATTGAGAGAAATTTAATAAACTTTCTGTTACATTAAAGGAAATTATGCATACATACATCCTTCGTTCTATATATGATTCGTATACATACATATTGCCGCTATTTTGTGTATTTGTGTATGTATAGTGTATAATCCGACTAAATTGAAATGTCGAGTTGCCAACATCGATATTCGATAAGTTGTGATTAGACGTAGCATCTTTAGTGGAATATGGAACGTAATGTCTGTAAATTCGGTTTTAGTTATTGCTTATTTAGTGCTATGTGTCTAGTTATTTAATTACCGGGCATTTTTTTAATTAGTGGTTTCATTTATTATAATGTACTGTCCTTTTTTTAATTATCTTTAATTTTGATATTCAACTCAGACGTTCCGTTCCACGTATAAAATAAAAAAAAAAAAGAAAAGTCTATGGTTTTTGTAAATTTTTGTTTTGGCAGTATATTAATGGCGAAGCTTCGAGTTTACCGTACCGCGGTCCGCGATGTAAATTAGTGATTGTTCGTAATTAGATTTCTTGTTTAATTTCGCACACTATATTTTGAAATTGTTCTCAAAATGGTCGACGAAGTGCCTGTACGTGATGTACTATGTGAAGCCATGGAATATTTATCTAAACTAGGATCCAATTTACGAATTCGCTCCGAAAATTTAAAAGAGAAACGAGTAAACAGAGAGAAATTAATCAATTGTCATGCCGTCCAAAAAGCCGCTAATAAAGTGCTCCGCATTTGTGAACTTTCCAAAAAGTCTTTAGATAACGTAGAAGCGGGAGTAAAAAATGTGTTGTCTTTGATCACAACCTCTCAATCTACTGCGAATGAGAGGAAAACTTCAATTGACGAAAATACGTCTAAATATAAATATTTTCATTATGATTCAAGCAAACTACGAATATCTAAGAAAGTTCCTATCAAGCATTACATGTCTGTTCGAGTGAAGGTTAAACGAATGCGAAGTGAAATGCAGGACAATTATCCAGTATACCACGATTGTAAATTGTACAGATTGCGTCAAAGAAAGAAGAGAATACTTGACAACTCCACTGTAACAAATAATAAAGAATCTACAAGGATAGACATCGACGAGAATCTAAATAATGAAAAGCCCAGTGATAGCAAAGAGGATTCCAAAAAACACAAATCAAAATCACACTTAAGACACATTGAATCTAAAAGTGATAATTCTGAGAGTGTTGACAAGATATCTGAGAAAGAATCAAATATGGACCAGAAAAAGGATACTGAAAAAAATTATTTTCCCCATAATTTGGAAGCTGACACGCAACAAACTGACAATGAGAATAAAAAAAGAAAGCATGATATGATTGCCGATGATAATGATGCTCCACAACTCGAACTTTGTAAAAGGATATGTAATGATTCAAAAGAGACTGAAGCCAAACTAAATTCATTGGATAATCAAAATGTAAGTGTGGGAAATAATTATGTTGGTGGAAATGAAGATGAGGTTGGTGAGGTTAATAAAGAGAAAGATCTTAGTGATCTATCCAAGGAGGATAGTATTAACAAACAAGACAATTTATCTGTGGTAGAGAACAGAGATAGCTGCAATAAAGAAAATGAAATTGAAAACAGTATACAAATAACAGAGAAAGAAAGTAATTCACTATCAGACGAACCTGTAATAACATCAGCAGAAAATGAGTCTGAAGATCAGACTGTTACGGAGGGTGTTCAAGAAAATTTTGAAAGTAATGATGAAAATACTATGGGCGAAATAACTGATAAAGGTAAGAAAAAAACACAAAGAAGAATAAGTAGCGATGACAGTGCTGTAGAAATTATTGCGGAAAATACTATCTCTGTTGATTCATCTGAAAATAATTCTGGAAAAGAGAACAAAAAAGAATCGATTATAAAATCAAATGAATTAGTGACTAATGATAACATTTCAGATAAGAAAAAGAAAGGAGAAATGGAAGAGAATGAACCTGTTAAGCCATTAATCAAATGTGTGAGTATAAGTAAATTACTAAAACCTGATGTGTTGAGTAAGGAAGCAATACCACCTAATCAATTTTCTCCACAAAAGAAAGACAGGTGTTCACAGAATTCTGGTAAAAAAAAAGACAGAACCAAAAAATTACATACTGAAAAGCATACATCATCTCTCAAAGATAAGGAAGATGAGGAATATTGGTTAGAAAAGAGAGCAGAAGTTAAGGCATTTCAATCTAAACCTTTTGTCATTAATACCACAAGGTTGAGATTATCTAAAGAGTTTCTTCAGGAGCACTCTTTGAAGAGAATAATTAGAGGTGGTTCTGTAATTTTTGAAATAACAGACTCCCCTAAAAGAGAGGCAGAACAGAATGATGAAAAAAAAGAAATGCCACATAAGGACTTGGAAATAGCTAAGAATGCTCTACTGAATGATTCTGATTCTGAAAAATCAAATAAGATAAGAAAGAGTATTTCAGTTGAAAACAGGGCAAACGATGATCAAAATGAGATAAAGTCCTCTTTACTGAATGATTCCTCGGATGACAGTTCTAATAACCAAAATCCTAGAAAAGAGTCCCCAAAGTCTAGGAGAAAACGTATAAGAGAAAGTATACGTGCAAGGAGATTAGCAAATTTTTCCAGTTCAGACTCTGAAGATGAACAATTAGAAAAAACCGTAAATAAAATTAAAAATCATTTACTTGAAGGAAGATCAAGTTCAGAGGATGAAAATGATTTAATTAAGAAAGTGAATGCATACCACAAAAAAAAATTCATTAAATCTTCTTCAGATGAAGATTGTAGTGATGAAATTCCGAAAAAGACAAATTCTAATAGCCCTAAACCTGATGATACTACAAGTGAAAAAGAGAATTTAAAAGGTGAAAAGGAAGAAGATAATAGAGTTGATAAGGTTGGTTAGTTAATGTCTGGTTAATCATCTCAAACACTTTACTACAGAAATGTTACATATAATTTTTGAATGTCTTACTTAAGTTAAGAACTAATCATAATTCCTAGGAAATATATTTCAGATTTAGAATTTGATCATATACTTCTCAATCAAAATGAAATAAATATGGAATATTCAAATGAGTGTTTTTATTCTTGATTTTATTTTACACCTGTTATGTTTTATGTTATGCTCTCATGAAGAAAATTAATGTTATCAAGAAACATCTAATTAATCATTAAAGTGTAAATAATTTTAGATAAAAAAATGTCTGAATTTTCAGATGGTTCGATCCAAATCTAAACCTAATGGAGCCAGTGGTTCACAAAATTCAGACACCCAGGATGTGGCAGATAAAGAGATTGATAGGTAATTTGAATTGAACAACAGGCCTTATTTTTTTTTATAATAAACTTACTATATTTGTATACCCAGATTGCAGTGGTGTCTAAATAGGTTATGCCTATTTCCCTATAAGCTATTTATCGTTCGGCTTATTTTACTTTTGAAAGAATTTGCCCAGTGATAATTCACGTTTATTCTAGACTCAATGGATAAAACGCAAATTACAATATATTTGTATACTCAGATTGCAATGTGATTAAATAGGTTATGCCTTTATCACTTCAGAAAAGCGTTTGAACTTAGTTCAACTTATCAGTTACATATATATTAATGAAACAGCCTATTTTACTATTTAAATAATTATAACTTAGAAAATCATGGTTTATGCTTACTAAAATTTAGGTATTTTTTATGTGTATTATATCTTATATAGACTTACTTAAAATGAAAATAGCAGGGGGCATAGCTACCGCTTTTTCAGCCGTGTCAATTATATGTGACCATCGGCTACATGGGCCCCAATGTGTGTAAGCAAAAATTTGTAAAATGTTATCTACAATCTCACTTAAATTTTTAGGCTGTATGCAAAAGTTTATAGTTTAGTGAACAGCCTATGAGTTTAACGCCGAGTTTAGAGTCATCTAAAAATATGCATGCTTTTTTGTTACTTTTGTAAAAAAATCTTTACCCTCCATTTAGCCTTCGCTACAATCAGGACCCTCGACAAAAAAAAATTAAATGAACCCTCAAGGGCATTGCCACTGGAATTTAGATAATAAGTGCCTATATCATTATGAAGGATAATATAGGCTTATTAGTTATTTAAACCCATGGTAGACATAATCTTGGGTAAAATATAATAACTTTAAATAACTTTAGCATTATCAATTATTTATAGCCATAAAACAGGTTTCAATTTTAGTTTTTTTACCAAAATATGTTATAGGACAATTACTTTGATTATTTGTATTTCGATTATAATTTAAATTATATACTTGATTCAGACAAACTTTATGTATTAGCAAAACTTGATAAAAATATTACAGTGTCAAATAACTAAAAAAACTATTTAATAGTAAATATAGACATGACTCAATATAGAAATCTATAGTTTGACCGAAATCGCTATACTGCTTAGGAATGCGGGGTGAGGCGGGAGGATGGGAGGGAAAGAGCACGAGTTTATAGACGACGACGGACAGACAAAGCGGAGCATCCTACTTTGCACCCCGCCTCGCCGCGCACATACCTAAGGCGTGGTACAGCGCTCTTGGTCAAACTATAGCTCAGTATTAAAGGGGTTGCAATTCCATTTTGAAACACCTATTAAGTATAGGTTATTATAGTACATTATTAATTTGGGACCATGTTGTGGTCTGGTGGGCGCAACATTTTCCTCTTGAACCTAGAGAAACTTTAAAGCCTAGGCTTTAAAGGTTTTTAATAAGTTCTTAACATAAAGGAAAAATTGTGACAAGAGAAAACTTTTTTATGCAAAGGTTGGCAGGCGGGCTGGATGGTCCACTTGATGGTAGGTGGCTACCGTCGCCTCTTAGCATAACTCATAGTTGTGGCAAGTTCACTGCTGACTTTAGTAATCTAAGGGATTGGGAAACGCAATAGCACACATGCTGTTATTTCACTGTGGACTTCTGTAAAGGGGTTGTTATTACTGCCAGATGGGCTACCCAATTTTTGTCTACCACTACTAAAACTTTTCCTTTCTATTTTTGGTGTTTCTTGAACTTAATTTAAAGAACTATTAGAAAGAATAAGTCATAGTCTTCAATAAGGTTATATTTTTTTTTTAGATTAACCGCCCCAATTACACTAAACAAAGACCATCAAGGGTGTGGGTCTCCTGGAAGTGAGGAAGCAGGGAATGCTAAATTAAAAAAGAAAGCTTCTTTCTTAAAAAGCGTATCATTGACTGAAGGCGGTAACTCTGATGATGCTGCCTCTTTAACGGGGAGTGAACCAGGCGAAGCTGAAGGTATATTTTTTTAATTAATAATTATAAGTTTGTACGAGTATTACAGACATTTGGCGGTTATGAGAAGGATTTTTTGTCTCGCAGATCATATTTTACCTTTATGCACTCTCTCCAAACCTTACTTTTGTTTTTTTTATTATGTTAAGTTCGACAGTCAGGCTGACAGATCATCTGCTGCCTGCTGCAGCTCTTTGTTAGGCGACTTCTCTGTGTTTTCCATTGTTCTGAGGCTGGGGTCACCAAAAATGTAGGAGCTGTTGTTCTTCTACTATAATTTATTGCCTCGACTTAAATTATAGGCAAGAAAAAATCCTCTATTTATTGTCTGTTCAATTCCAAATATAAATAATGAATAAACAAAGGCATTCCACTAATTATAAAATAAATCACGTCGGAAGAACGAACACAAAATATTTAATATTATCTTTATGTATATATTACTAGCGTTCCGCCCCCGGCTTCGCCCGGCGTGCAATTTTTATATATAAGAACATCCCCCGTTTATCCCTCTTTCCATCAGAGAAAACCGAATTAAAATCGGTCTACCCGTTCACGCGTGATGACGTGACCAAGGGAAATGGGGATTCATTTTTATATATAGAGATTACACTGTCACTCTATCATCGAACTGTATAATTTGTTAATTAACATGTTGTTTCTTCAAGTCTTCGTTCCACCATGTCTGCCCAAAATAAACTCCATTCCTCCAATGCCCAGATGTACTCTCTCCACGCTCGCGTCGTCGTCTTTCATTTATATATTTTTCCGTCAGTCTATTTGTTCCTTTCACCAGTGTTGAAATTTTCAAAGTTTCGAATGTTGATGCCAGCTACATTAGGAGGAGTATGCATCCTATCGTAACCTATACTCCGGCCATTATAAGAGTGCTGTTCTGACAGGTGTCAATTCCATACATTTTCTGTATCGTTTATTCGGAAATGAACTTATGCAATGGACATAAAGAAATGTCAAAAACGCATTCATAGAACAGAGGTCCTATAATATAGGACCTCTGTATATATGGTACTGAAATCCAACTGTCCTAAAACTTCTCATATCAAGTAATATGTCTTCGAAATAAACAAAATGTATACTAATAGGTATATTGTGAATTAATAATAAATTTCCAAAACAATTACATATACATAATATTATAAGCTTCTTATTTGCCACATTTTGTTTCATTGTCTTGATTCATCAGTACTTTTTCTTTTTCTACTCTAATCTTTTTTTTTTATGTTTAGGTCGACAGACAGGCTGACGGTCCACTTGATGGTAGGTGGCTACCGTCGCCTATAACACAAGCAACGCCACAGCTGCTTAAAGTGCGCTGCCGACTACAGTAGGATTGGATAAGGGATTAGGAGGGATAACGCAGTGGTGCCCTACCACTCTTTTCAAATCCAGACCAGAGTCAATTTTGAAAGTAACATTAAAATTTCCAAAGTTGACCCCGCCGGGAATCGAACCAGGGGCCCCTGAGACGTTAGGCAAGCACTCTTGCCACTCATCCAACGGGCCGAAGCACTCTCTGGCACTTATTTGAAAAATCTTTTTGCTATTTGAAAGTTACATTGGATGGACATGGACACAGACAAGCCACGGCGGAACCGTGGCGCGTCTGTGTACTATAAAAAAAATAATGTTTGTAACTTAATCCGAGGTATATACATTTTTTAGAGTTACCGGCGATGACCATGCCCTCTATGAACGGCGGTGACCACTCCGCCAAAGACGATTTACTTCAAGAGAGTGACTCATCCATTTCGCATCATGAAAACAAAGAATCTGAGGTAAGTGTAATTATACAATTTTTTTTATTTAAAAGGTGGCAGGAAAGCTGACAATTTACTTGAAGTTGGGTAGCTACGGTTATCTATAAAGATTAACAACCAACCACACAAATCAGGTACTATTAACTCTGATAGAATAAGGCGTAAGGGTTAAAGTGTGGGTAGTGGAAAGAGCCTTTCCACTTCTAGACTTCTCTGAAACATAAGACATCACTTTAAAAAAGACAACCGTGAAATATCATTACTTATGCTGTTGTGTTTCGTGTTTTAGTAAGGAATTCTATAACCCATTTCCCTATCATTCTTTATCCTAACAATGTTGGCATGGAACTTGCATTCAAGTGGGCCACCAGCTTGCCAACCGACCTTTATCATAAAAGTGCATTAGGGAGTAACTACACTTACTCGTACACTTCCCGTAAATCATACTTAAAACAAAATTAACTGTTTTTTTTTACATTGATTTTATGTTTGAACAAACTGAATAGTAAAACATAGCAGTGATTTTTTCTTATCGATGACATGAAGCCTCTTAATCACCCTTTGGGTTTTAGTTTTATCGAATTTCGTTACACGTGTACAAAAGATATAATTTATTCTCAATTACGAAAGTATGTGTTAAATATAAGGTATAATAAATATTTTATATATATAATATAATTACATTCTAGAGAATGTATGGATCACTAAAGATGAAATACTTCTTCTAAAAATGGCTTCATAAATTAAACGTTGTCAATTGCTAATTTTTATTAATTGTTTTAGGATTCTAAGAAAGATGAGACAGATGACAGTGAAACGTAAGTATGATTTTTTTAATTAAGCCGCGTTTTCACTAGGGAACATTTCCACAACGACCTTGTTGCCAGACACGCAATATACGTGTTCTGCGACATCTATTTGTCGCGGGAAATATAGCTAGACGATGCTCTGCATTGATACGCGCGACCATCGTTCGTGTCGTGTCCCTCGATAGTCGCCAAGTTTTGAAGTTTTGAATAGTAAGGACGCGTTTCGCTTTGTATTCAGTGAGTGATCCTCCTCGGGCGACATACTACTGATCACTACTGGGTAGTGTGAACAAGGCAAATGTTTAACGATATTGTCTTGCAAAATCGCCGAGACGTACCACGTAAATATCTGGCAATTATGTCTCTTCGACATATCTCCTAGTGAAAACGCGGCCTTATAGTTATCCCAGTATTCCGTCTACTACGGAAAGCAGTGACTTAGCAAAGAATTTACTTAAAATTGTAACTAAATTACTAGTTAAACTTTAAATCACATAATTTGTTATAAAGTATATTATTTTATGTATTTCAAATAGTTGTAAATTTAATCACTTCTATTATTTTGTTTTCAGTGTTAAATCTAAAAGGCGTAAAGGAAATACGATATCGTCGGATTCGGAGGCGGGATCCTCCAGACGCAAGGCGTCAGCGAAAGACAGCGATTTCGAGGACTCTGGTGATGAATGTTCGGACATCAATAAGAAGAAGAAGAGAAAGAAGAAGGGAAGTGACAGCGATGCTTCCGCGAATTCGTCCACAAATGAAGGGTTAGTAAATAGTTAAAAGCTTAGGCTAAATGTTGTTATTTATAGTTAAAATATTTTTTAAAACTAATCTTATAAATTACTGCGAACCTCCCGGGGTCTTCAATTTAAAAATTGAAGTTTTCATATTTTTCAAAATTGTTCTCTACATATAAACCTCCCTCAGACTATGAAAGCCGAATCGGTCCAGTCATTCTCCAAGTTATGCGCTTAGCAATAGATTTCATTTTTATTTATTTAGATGCTTTATTTTTGCCAATTTTTTACCATAACAAATCCATTTTTTGGGCCATTGCTACTCACTACATATTTATCTATAAATTTTCCGTAAAATATAAGTAGATATTTGTAAGAACGAATTTTTTTAAGGCCTCTATTTATTGAGAATCGGTTATTATAAGTTCTTGCTCACCTACCGTCAAGTGGACCGTCAGCCTGTCTGGGCACCATGTATCATAAAAATATATAAGTATATAAAAAATGTTGAACACTTTCGTGAGTAAGTCACCATAATTATTATTCATATGAAAATTCTTTTCCTTTGTTGTAACAAAGTTGGTAGTGTCCGTATGGCGTTGCTTGTGTTAATAGGACTTACCATGGAGTAGATAGTCAGCCTGCCTATCTTATGCCGATTTTCAATAAACAGGTGCAGCGGCCTAGTTGAAAGATATAAATCTTCATTGCTTTGGGCATAATATTTTTTTTAACATGTTCGAGATATTTGATTGAATTAATTTGACCCATTGACAAGAATAATATTAGCGGTAATATAAAATACGTTTTTTATTTGTTACAGCAAAAAGAAACGCCGCCGAATCAAGCTGCTTAATGACAGCGACGCGTCTGAATCCGACAGTGAAAACGAGGGTAGAAATAAACACGGCAGAAAGAATATACGTAAGGTAAATGGATGATTCGCGAAAACAATAAATTAAAAATATTGGTCTAGAGATGTTCAAGTTTTGTAATCCATTTGTAATACTTTTAAAAGGTAATGGGCAAAGATCAGTTGGAAGAGGCTACGAAGAAAGCGGCCCGCGAGGAAAAGGAGAGGATTGCTCGAATTGCTGAAAGACAGAAATTGGTATGTTATGTGTACGATTTTAAGAATGTACTGTGTAAAATAAATACTTTATTGAACTGGATATAAATCTCAGAGGACTGGCATAATGCAAATTTTATAACAGAACTGGCACAAGAATGAGAGTGACAGGTTCCAAATTTAAAATGTAATATTGTTTTAAGAGAAAACCAATGAAATAACAGCATGTCTGCTTTCCCTGTCCCTTTTTAATTCCTTATCTTTGATTAAACTATGGCCGGTAGAACATTTGCAGAATTTGTGGCATTGCTTGTATTATAGGCGACGTTAGTCATCTACCATCAAGTGGACCAACAGCCTCTCTGACGTCAGCCGTTAGTGCATAGGCTGATACAGATTAAGAAATAAAATACTTAATAATTTTTCAGTACAACAACATGCTGTTTGATGAATCGGGCAAACCTGATGAAGTGGTACTGGAGAAGGTAGTTCTAGACTTCGACCCTGAGACCAAGGAACCTCTCATACAAGTTGACAGAGGACTTGTTGCTAAATTGAAACCACATCAGGTAATTGAATTTATCTAATTACTATCTTTGCTCCCGACTTCGTTCGTTTTGAAAAATAATTAACATCCGAAAAATATATGAGCAATAATTTATTCAAGCTATATTTCTGTTATTGTTTTGCCAACCTCGAACCCTCGAACGATTTCATATAATGAAATCGTAAACTAGCCATTCTGTTTTTTTTTCTTCAGGCAAACGGTATAAAGTTTATGTGGGATGCTTGCTTTGAAAGTGTTAAGCGGATCAAGAAGGACAAAGGCTCTGGTTGCATTCTGGCACACTGTATGGGCTTGGGCAAGACTTTGCAGGTAATTTGTTTAAATTGTCCACATTCGCATTACTTTTAATGACATATATTTTCATATATTACCATAAATAATAATAATATAATAATAAACTTATTATTTCGACCATGTTTGATCATTTGTTAGTAACATTCAAATTAAGGCTACGTTAGTACAAATTTTTATGTTGACTTACTGCTGTCCTCATTAGTCAGTAGCTGAACCATACAACAATATCATAAATATGATAATGACGGAGTAATATGATTTGATCCACCAACGATTATGTCATTGTTACTATATTTGTTAAAAATTTAAAAAAATTAAACCTCTGTGATTGCTATGCCTTTCATTATTTTAAATGCGCGTATTATCTATCTGATGAAATAGTAGTTTCATCAGATAGATAATACGTCAGCGGTCAATTCACACCGAAAGGAAGGCGACGCGACGCGCTCGTTTTAAGGTAATACAATATGGAGCTTATTTACTACACAAAAAGATGCAGTTTAAGTGAAACGTGAAGTGGTGTCGGCGTCGCGATATGCTTTGCGTACTCACTGAAATGTATACCTATTCGTGTAGTAAATAAGTTCTATATTGAATTATTATCTTCTCGGTGTGAGGTGACGGTCTTGGTATTGTAATGTACATGTAAGATGTGGTCTGTTCAGGTGGTGAGCTTGACCCACACGCTGCTGACGCACAACTCCCTGACGGGCGTGTCGCGAGTGCTGGTGGTGTGCCCTTTGTCCACCGTCCTCAATTGGGTCAACGAATACCGCATTTGGCTCAAACACGCCGAAAAGGACGACGAAATTGATATTTACGAACTATCCAGGTCAGCTCACTTTCAATTTCGAATTTCTAGTCTAAGAAGGCGCTCTCTTCGCTAATCACGAAGCAATCATTGTCAAGGTTTTTTTTAATTGTACGCTCCCAAACATAGTAGGATTAAGGACAGGAGATTGGAAAGGGGTAGTGAAATGGGCTCTGGCATCCCTTACTTTCTCACTGAAACACAACAGCACACATGCTATTATTTCACAGTGGTCTTCTGTAAGGAGTTGGTTACTGACGCCAGATGGTTCACCGAATGCAGTAAGCCCTGCCATACTATAATAACTTAGATTTGAATGAAGAAAATTTCGTGAATAAGGAAACCTACAAAACATTAGGAAATGCTAAAGTGACTTTTTAACTTGCCCCCTGGATAGTTAAAATAAACAAAGAATGGTAATATTGTTATAGTTTTAAATAATATGAAGGTTCTCATTTATAAGACTTTATTTAAGTCTTATGTTAGATTACACAGTAGCCACCATCTTGTATCTATCTTGTTCCAATTCTTCCAGTCATTGTGAGTATCTTATATACCAACCACAGTCTACTTAAAGCTTATTACACAAATTGTATAACAAATACTAGTGCGTGGTATTCTGAATAACGGGTAACTTTTTTGTTTGTAAACAGATTGGAATGAAATATACTTACACTAAATATTATTGGAAGCTTGCTACAATACATCAGTGGAAACCACATGAAAATCGGTTAAACCATTTCTGAGATTAGCGTGCACAAAGGCATAATAGGCAAACAACGATTTTATTATAGATTAAAGATTACCAGCGTAAGCTGAACCCTACTTTTTAGATTTGAAGTCAACTTACATTGAATCGGTCAAAATCACCTAAACTGTCCTATTTAATCTTTCAATCATCATCGTTTTACAGATGATAATATTATATAGTTAACTAAAGTTTTAGCCAATTCAACTGAAGAGTTATTTTATTGCATTTTTATCGAAGAACTGTTGGACGACTTGGACGTGATTCTTTAAATTTACATAACTTTTTTGTTTGTAAACCGATTGGAATGAAACAAACACAAATGTTAAGATCGTCAGACAGGCTGACAGTCCACTTGGTGGTAGGTAGCTACTGTCACCTATAACGCAAGCAACGCCAAAGCTGCTGCAAGTGCGCTGCTGGCTACAGTGGGATTAAGGATAAGGGATTAAGAGGGGATAGGGAAATGGACTCTGGCATCCCTTACTCACTTACCGAAACACAACAGCACACGTGCTGTTATTTGTAGTGCTGTTATTTGTACACAGTGGTCTTCTGTAAGGGGGTCGTTACTGCCGCCAGACGGGCTGCACAAATGACTGCGAAACGCAGTGTGCCCTGCCATTACTTTCCAGATCCAGACCAGAGCCAACTTTTCAAAAGTTCTTTTTCAAAGTTTACCGTGCCGAATCCTACTCATCCAACGGGCTCTTCAAATGTTACGGGAAGCTTCAACCACAAGTGAAAACCGCATTCAAACCGGTTAAGCGGTTTCTGAGATTAGCGTGCACAAACGTACACACAGATAAAAATTCTAAAAACTATTTTTTTTTACCTTGGTAACATAAGTACAAAGTGTATATTTGTACGGACACGGCTCGAGAGGGACATCCTCTGGGTTACACTGGGAGATCAAATCAGGAATTTGGAGATCCATAGAGGAACGAAAGTTACCGACATAACCGGCAGTGGGCAGGACACATCGTACGGAGAGTCTGTAGTATATGTACAAATATTTAAAAAATGTGATTAGAAGAAATAAATAAAGGAAAACATAGGAAAAAAGTTTTAGGATAATTTTTATAGATATTTTTTTTAACTGACATTTGGTCGGTATAGAGGTCTTATTTTTCTATTTTACCTGAATTAATTGAAGCCATCATCATAAGTGTGACATATAAAAGTAACATTATAAAAAAATAAGGAAATTTTGTAAAATTGTAAAATAAAAACTATACCAATATACAGGTTTAAACAAAACTCAGAGCGCGCATACCAGTTGCAGCAATGGTTCGAAGGTGGAGGGATTTGCGTGCTGGGCTATGAAATGTTCCGTAACCTCTCCGCGGATAATAACAAGAAGTTCAAGAAGAAGATGCTCAAGAACTTCCAGGAGGCACTTGTTGATCCAGGTCAGTTTCTTATCTCTCTTCACCTTGATCTGGTCTCTTAAATGTTGTATTTAGATTGTATGCATTATCGGGTGTACTGGCTACTAAAAATAAAGGAATTTTGGAATTTATTTATATCTCAAATAAGCATCTGACTGATATTTGGAAGCACATGGTATTATTTAGTAGTGTTTATAGAGACCATAATAAAGATAGTTTTTTTTTTTTTAATTTAAAAAGCAAACACCATTGCACCCAAAGGAACGGTTGATAGCAATATATAATTATTTCTTTACGTCAATATAGAATCAACCGTTTTCGATAACTTAGCCTTCTTCTTAATGTAGGGAGCTATGGTCCATTGTGTCTTCCTTCACCATTAGAACAAATTACTTTAATTCCTAATTCATACATTTATTTTAAAAGTCAAAGTGTACATGTGTGTGTGTGTGGTGCTTATAGAAGTTTAATGTTGTCCAGGCCCTGACCTGGTGGTATGCGATGAAGGCCACTTGCTGAAGAACGAGAAGACCTCTTTGTCGCAATCTATGAACCGCGTGAAGACATTACGCCGCATCGTGCTCACCGGCACACCGCTGCAGAACAACCTTAAGGAGTGTTAGTATATCACCAATGACATTATCTATTCTTTGCAAAGATATCTTGTTTTTTTATTACTTATGTTAGGATGAGATATCAAATCTTTTTATATGTCTTGTTTAAAAAAATAAACGCCGTTTTTCTTATATTCTATTAAATACTACCCATTTTAATGTACTATAGGTACGTGTGATCCATTTGTGTGTGTAAAGCAGAAAGATTCTTAATCGGCCTTTTAGAATGAGACAGATGTATTTTTACATATCCATTTTTATACTTCTTTTAATTTATTATTTACTTGTTTATTATTTTAATTTATTTATACTTGTGTGCAGACTATTGCATGGTGCAATTTGTGAAGCCGAACCTGCTGGGCAAGTACAACGAGTACTTGAACAGATTCGTGAACCCCATCACCAATGGACAGTACACGGACTCCACCGAACACGACATTCGCGTCATGAAGCGGCGCTCGCATGTCTTACACAAGATGCTTGACGGCGCTGTGCAGGTACATATTTTCCATGGTTTAGTGTCAAGGAAAGGTAGACTAACTAATACAATAGTGGGTATTAAAAACAATAAATTATTAATAAGTGGTATTCTCATTTTACTTTATTGCTGAATCATTCGTTTAATAGTAGGACACAGTTGTTTGTAAGAGTTTACTATAAGCCTTCAATTTGCCTGTTACAGAGGAGGGACTATGGAGTGCTGGCACCTTTTCTACCTCCGAAACATGAATATGTCTTGTTCATCACATTAAACGAAGTTCAGGTCAAACTCTACCAGCATTATTTGGACAATTATTCCAGAAGGTAATGTATTACTTTGTATATTTATTTACGATATTAAAATGTAAAGGTTTTTTTTTGTTAAATGTAGCAGATTGACAAACTCACAGCCGACCTTTATAGAATAGAGAATAAGAAGTTGGTAAGGTAGTGGTCTCTTTCACCCTTTACTCATTTACCAAAATTGGTCTTCTGTAAGGTTATAATGCCTCCAGACGGGCTACCTACAAGTACCAAAACTGAATATTATGAAGTGTTTTGGGAGTTAGTGTAGTGTATTTTTTGATGTTACCAATTCTCATTTATATTTGTATTGATTCCTAAGTGAAAATCTATCGTTTTAATGGAATACAAGTGAAATAAGAAGAAATACTAAAGAGCATATAAAATAAATTATCCATTTAAACAGTATATGAGTATATACATTTGTGAGTGGTCTCCTTTAATATCATAAGTGAAGTGGCACCTAAATAAGATACATATATAATTTTATATACAATAATTTTAGTTAATTTTAATAATTATTATTCATTTAAAAGATTATTCACAGTAAGAATACTTCAAGTAATATTTTAAATTAATGAAACGAGTAGCATGGAAATGTTTGATTTAAGTTCTGTTTTATTCAATAAGGCATCGATAATATTTTTTTAAGTACACATCGACCCTTCACAGCAATAACGATTTTTTACTATTGTTATCATTAGAGATGTTCCAAAGGCGATTGCCAAGAACCAATGACTGGAATACAGGAATGGTGTTAGAACATACTCTAGGCCAATCTAGGCAATTATTTTACAGTGATTCAATTTTCGTCATATAGTAAAAGTACAATCATATTAAAGTCTCGTTTATGTTTCTCAGGCCTCTTGCCGGCAAGTCGTCAGGGTTCCTGTTTCCAGATTTCCAAGCTCTACAAAGGATATGGACCCATCCTCTTGTACTCAAATACAACTCTGAGCGATATGAGATAATGCAACAGAAAAAGGTGCGTTTTAAATGATTAGAACTGCACTGGTACAGACTGACACTGACTGCACAAAATGTGTAAATATTTTTTTACTTATTTGGTCCTGTCAACCCCAATCAACATGAAGCGGATAAAAGAGAGAACTCTGCCATCTCTTATTCAAAAGCGCAAATTGTCTTATTTTGTTTCATGATGGTTATTAATGCCATTTAACGCACTGTGCCGTGCCACTATTAAGGAGATAAGGCACAATTTTTTTTATTAGTGTTTTGCTTCAAATGTTATATTTAAATTTCCAAGTAATTTCGTATGGAGTTCTTCCAGCGTCCTTTTCTAAGAGGAAAATGCTGCCCTATTTAGTTTCTTTCTTGAATTTCTGGCTCTGCTATTTATAAAAAAAAATATATAGTATGCAATTCAATTACAGAGAGAATCAGAGAGGCTGTTTTTTTATGTGCAATTTATTATTCCCCATTTTAAAAGTGTAAGTTTGATTTACAGAGAGAGCGCGAAGAAGAAGATTCGGAAGGGTCATTAGTTGACTTTATAGATGATGACTCTTCCACACCGGAGGTATGTAACTTAAAATTCCACCGTCAATTTCAATTCATCGTTATTTACCTTAATGGCTAGTCTGCCTCGTGTTTCAGTCGTAGCGTGAACATACGAGTATGTCGTATTATATGTCTACTAAAATATTAAAACAAATTTTTTTTTAATATAAAAAGTAGTTTTTGTGGCTTAAATATAAAAGTTAGACATAATGCTGTCTAACTTTTTTGTAGGCATTATCAAGCTCTACAACTTTTCTATAGAAATTAATATCTCTTAAAACAAGTTAAAGCATCGTTCGAAAGAAACCCTCTCATTCGATCGTTCTTGTTGACTTAATTTGCAAATTCGTTTGTTACAAGCCTGCATGCAATGAAAAGGCTTTGCGTTGTGCAAAGCCTTTTCATTTTTCGGGATAATATATAGCCTATGTCTACCCTGAAATTCTATTCTAACTATTAGTGAAAGTTTTTTTTTAAATCGGATTAGTAGTTTCGAAGATTACCCCCTACATACAAACACACATAATTTACCTCTTTATAATATTAGTATAGATATGTCGTCAGTCAGGTCCACTTGATGGTAGGTGGTAACCATCACCTTTAAACAGAAACCTTTAAGTAAGAACTTGGAGAAACGAATGTCTCATTATAGACATCCGTAACTTTTTTTATGTTAAGGTAGACAGACAGACTGCCTATCCAGTAGGTGGCTACTGTCGCCTATTAACACAAACAAAGCCACAGATGCTGCAAATGCACTGCCGACCTTAACAGGATTTAGGAAGAGATAGAAAAATGGGCTCTGGTATCTGTTATACACTCAATGAAACAAAACAGCACACATGCTGTTATTTTACTGTGGTTACTGCCGCCAGATGGGCTACTTAATTTATGACTGCAAAACGCAATGTGCTCTGCCAATACTTGCCAGAGACAGACCAGAGTCAACTTTGAAAAGCTCATTTCCAAAATTGGTCCAGCCGGGAGTAGTGTACCAGTGTACATGGCATTCTTGAGTCAGGTCACTAAGGCAAGCATCTTAACCTCACTTAATTATTAATGAAAATTGATACAATTGAAATCTATTGTAAATAACGAAAAATATAAAATAATTGAACACAGCATATAATGTTACGTAATCTATTATAAAGGAATCGTCATCAGAAGAGTCCTCAGATGATTTGTCAGACATGAGCGACGATAGCCGCAAGAAGAACAAAAAGAAGTCGCTCAAGAAGAAAGGGAAGGAATCTAAAGTGTCGTCGCGTCGAGGGACGCGCTCCAATCCAAGTAACTACATTGTTTACATTTTCACTTTAAGGGCGCTTGTTAACTAGGGATGCGTCGATACGGTACCGATACCGAAACGCTTATAAAAATATCGCCAATATCGATACCGATACCAATGCATTTAGTGAATTTATAATAATTTAAGTGAAGGTAAAATAAATAGCATAGTTGGTTTGTCCTTTTTAATTAATTAAAAAATGACAGAATAAGATAATTAATAAGGTCAATAGTGTTAGTAATTAAAATTTGTAATATTTTATTTGGTTTAAAAAATAAAGTATTCTCAAGTTTTGTGGAGAAAGGCAATTTCGTTTGAATGAAACCTGTGGTGGAAAATAGTCTCTCAAAAGGCGACAAAACTCATTTGGAAACTAAAGTGCTTCTGCGCCGTTTTTTTTTTAAGATTTAGCATAAGCGACAACAGTTAATCAACAAAAGTATACGCGAGGCCCAAAGCATGTGTTTTCCCTGAGTATAGTTAGTACTTGTATGTAATGAAATGATGAAAAAATACGCCCGTTTACATTACCTTTTTTGGAATGCGAAATTTGAAAAAATAATGTATCGGCAATAAAAAAATCGCCGATATATCTGTATCGGATGCATCCCTAATGTTAACATTGCTCTCACTAGCATTTCGTTTTTATGAACTAATGTGCTAATAATTCCATAATGTGCGTTTAGAATGTATTCAATTATTTATTTATTTTTGAAATTATTTTTACATTAGATTTTTTTAATATGTATATGTAGTAACATAAATTATGCAGAATAATTATGCTAAAAATAGTCTAACTATATAACTTCTCTTTTTTTTCACAACTTTAATTTACAAGTCTGTTTTAAAATATTGGTTTGTCCGCAACTACCATAAAAATTCTTCTAATAGTCACAATAATGCTGTTTTTAATACTAATTTCAATGAACCACACTTCAACTAAATGCATTTTTTTACATGAAAGGATACTATTTACAAGAAAAGAACGTTTTTGAGCACATAAACAGTTTTTGTGCGTTCCGCAAACTTCCGTTTGGTGGTAGTAACCAGCCCCTTAATGAAGACCATTATTATATCCCCTCATCTTAACTTTTATCATATCAAGAACCGCAGCGCACTTGTATCTCCAATGAATTTGCTTGTACGTATATTACAGGTAAAGTGTCTCAGTGTCCCTGACTATCTTCCAATAATAAAAAACTGACATGATGACAATCTGGCACTATATTGTACTTAAAGATAAAAGAAGCATTTTCATGAAACCCTTTTCTCTAAACATCTTGTTATTTTTTATTTTTTTCAAGTCGAAATAGAAGATGAAGATAAGAACCATTCAGAAGTTGAAGAGGCAAAGAACGAGAATCCGACCGAATGGTGGATCCGTCTGGTGGAGGAAGAAGAATTGGATGATTTGCGAAACTCACATAAGCTCGTGTTGCTTTTTGATATTCTGAGACAATGTGAGACTATTGGAGACAAACTGTAAGTTTGGGGTTGAACTAAAATACCTACTAAGTTTTCCCAAAAAACTCTTGGCATTGTAATTGCTTGATTTTTATTCACAAGGCTTTGCTCTTGTGAAGTTCAATCTATATTCTATATAAATAAAAATAAATCTCTAAATATGTTGCCAAGCGCATTTTTTGCTCTCCATATATTTGTTGAAGTCCGAGGAAAGTAAGGTTCTTTGAAGAGAAAAAATTGGAAAAAATACCGGAAAACCGCAAAAAGCTCATTTTTCTTTTTCCATTTTTTTTCACGGAATGACGTCTGTCAGGTCAGCTAGTTTGTAAAAAAAGAAGTTATATGAATTTTTACATATTTTTATATGAGTTTGCAATAATTTTATGAAGGTTAATTTGAAATTAATAAAGTTCAATGCATACTAAATTGTGATCTATCCATTGTGGGCCTAATTTAAAAATATCGTTAAATAACTTTTTTGTTATCTACATCCAAAAGCTTGTATATACATTTATATGCATATTCAAAAACTATGGAATCACTTTGTGGGACCTATACTAATTTTTATCCAATATAATATCCTAGTTAATGATGCAGATAGGCTGGCGCTACACTTGATGGGGGCTATTCAGGGCACATCAAGGGAATACAAATGGCAATGCCAATCCTGATTAGCTAAGAGACAAACAATGTGGGATTAGAGAAGTGGGTTCTGTCATCCCTTACTCACTTACCACAAACATAAATTTAATCTTCAAAAGCGGCTAAAAATGATCTTTTTGATGATTTTCTTGAATGAGACGCTTGAGGTAAGCCTCTTTTCAAGCTCCAGCAGTAATCTGCCATCATGTGCACGTCCCATTTACCTTTATATCTTTCCTCCATAGTACAAATTTCTTGGTGAAACCTTTCTCTTTGTTCATCACTAAAGTGGCTGAGATTTTCAGGAAAATGGTCTAGATGGGAGTTTAAATAGTGAAGCTTGACGCTCACGTTACAACCAAGATTTTTGGTGCAAGATAACATATGTTGAACTAAGTTTTGATAGTTTGGTGCTTTGGTATTACCAAGAAAATTTTTCGTAACGGACACAAATGTTTTCCATGCCTTGGATTCAGTTTCATTCATGGTTTTAATAAAATTTTCATCGTTTACTAGCAGCCTTATTTGGGGGCCATCAAATATCCCAGCTTTTAACTTCTCTGTACTGAGACCTGGGAACTTCTGTCCAATATACTCAAAACAATTACCATTTGTATCGATACCTTAACAAATTGCTTCATAATGCCAAGTTTTATGTGTAATGGTGGCAAAATAATGCGATCTCTACTGACAAGAGGAGAATGTATAACATTTTGCTTTCCAGGGACTAAATTTTCTCTAATAGGCCAGTCTTTCCGAGTCCAATGGTGGTTTCTGTCCCTACTATCCCAAAGGCAAATAAAACATGGATACTTTGTGAATCCTTGTGTCACACATTTTGTCTGACAAGTTATTCAAAAAACTTCTCTTTGACGTAGACATGGCGTTAAATTTAACTTAACTGATAACAATACAATACTAAACTTCTAAATGTGCGGCTACCCTCAAAAAAATAAAAAGAAGCTGTATTCTAGAAACTAAAGCTGATTGGTGAAAACGGGTGGTAGATTTAAATTTAGGATGTATATCAAAAGTCATACGAGTATTTGTTAGGAAATTAGGTGAGAAATTTAAAAAAAAATTATACTATTTATTGGCTGAACAGTAAGCTGTGTTGGCTAAAATCATTTACGCACAGTGACTTTCACATAAAATTTTCATCTTTCAGTCACCTGTTTAGAAGTACAATGAAATGTTTCAGCTTGGTGTTCTCCCAATCGCTTTACTCATTGGATCTGATTGAACACTTCCTCGGGAAAGTGGATGAGGCTACCCAGGAAGGACGTATAGATGAAAAGCTTGGAGGTCATGTAGGTCTGTATACACCATTTGAATGTCTTGTTAAAAATGGCATTTTTTTATTGTTTACTAATAAAAGGAGTATTTAATTCGAAATTAAAAATTCTCGTGTTTCACAACTTTTCCTCATAGTCTTAAGCGGCGACCGTCGGAAAGCGTGGTCACCCGGTATAAGAACAAAATTTCATTTTATAAATGTTTGGAAATGAGCTAAATAATGAGTCTGACAGACTAACTTGCCCATTTTTAATTTTTTTTTGTAAAATTGATATTTTCTGAAATCAATATATAAAAATAAAGCGTGTTAGTAAACTCGAGTACAGTGGGGCCAATTTTTATATTCTTTGATTTGTTGAATTTCTCTATGCCCCGAATAGCAGAAAAATTATGTCTGAAACTATATACATGAGAAAAAAATATTTTCTCAATATTTTTTATGGAACGGGTTTTCATTCTGAGGTGGTACGAAGATCGCCAGGTTTACTAGTAATAAATATAATTATTAATTTTAATAATTAAATTTTGTATTAATATCTCTTTTCATAGTTATTAATTAATAGAACTTTGTATTTATTGTATGGTTAAAATCTTTCTGAAACCTTACAAATACAATTTACAATTTACAATTTCTTCTATACAATTTACAATTTTTTTTTGAAAATTTATATTTTCCTAATTAATAAATATAATCATAACTATTGAATTTTAATAACCATTAATAACTATTAAACTTTTAACTTTGTATTTCATTTAAGATTAAAGTCTCTTGGAAATCATGTGTCCTAAATACAATTGTTTATTTTTATTTTTTGTAAAAAAATTCCTAATTAATAAATACATACAATAAATTTCAATAATTATTGAATATTAAAATTTTGTATTAATATTAATTAATAGAACTTTGTATAATTTCGTTTACGAAGTCTTTCTGAAACTCCTATCAATTTTATCCTAAACACAATAAAGTTTTTGTCTTTAATTAAACAAATAAAAGTGAAGTTTTCTGAATTCCTTTGCATGCTCAACATCCTTTGCGCCAGATTGAGCATAGATTGGATTGTGTGAGCAGAGTGGCAGCAAAGACTTAAATTGTCTTTGGTGCCACTTGAAAGATAGCAATTATTCGTGTATACTCCACACGTGAGCTTCGAGGAATCTTTAGGAATGTTGGAGTAAAGATCTATTGAAGTTGCGTTTTCGAAATTAATGAATCGTAAAATTATTCTAGAAGTTTTATAACTGCTTTCTGAATTAAATAAAAATTAAAAAAAGCTTTAAAAACAGAAATATACCCCAGTTTGCGATTCACACATGTATCAGCACAACAGTAAGCAGATAACAGAAGTTGTTTTAATTTTTTTCTGATCTAATGGTGTTTTTTTGGTGTACTTATCAGGGTCATGGTCTCCAGGTGTAGACTATTTTCGCTTAGACGGGTCTACTTCTTGCGAGAACAGATCTATCTGGTGCAAGAACTTCAACAGGGAGGACAATCCACGTGCAAGGTGAATATTTTCACGTCAATATTGTATTTTCGGCCGTACATTTAACTTTCAGTGTATTTAATAGGTATAAAAGAATTTTAATTGCTTTGTTAGAAGGATGTTTTTGCCGAAAAGAGCAATATTTAATTATTTTGTTATTTTTTTTCTATGTACTATACAACAGCCCATAAAATAACGATATACAATATTTTGTTTGTATTTGTGTTTTGTAGGTTGTTTTTGATATCCACCCGCGCCGGTGGCCTCGGAATCAACTTGGTGGCTGCTAACCGCGTGGTCATCTTTGATGTCTCCTGGAATCCCTCGCATGATGTGCAGAGCATCTTCCGCGTTTACCGCTTCGGTCAGAAGAAGCCTTGCTACGTGTACAGGTTCCTTGCAATGGTCAGTAGAAAAACTTTTCATTTTTAATCCATCCTTTTAACTGATGATTTTATGTGATGAATTCAAGGTTCAGGCTAGTTTGCTATTCAAGTTAAAATGTAAACAATTTTTTTTAAATAATTTTCTTAGGTTCCCATGCCAATAAGTCCCATAAAAGAGGTTTTAAAAATTTTAAAAAGTAATTTTTGTGAGGTTTTTTCAAGACTATTTCATCTTCATACATACCTCTAGATCTTGAAGATCTATCCCAAAGAAATAAAATAGAAGGCTGCAGGTAGGCTGGCGAGTACAAAAGCATTCCAAGTAGGCAATCGTCACTAGTGGATGCAAGTGTTCTACTGATTTCATAGGATAATGTACATACCTTATAAGGGATAAGGTGATTGATACGATAAGCGTCTTATTTCTTCCCTTATACCGAATATCAGCTGTGCAATTGCTGTTACTTCAATACCAGACAATTTCAGAACACTATAATGGAACTGATAAAGTTAATTATTTATTACTTCAACAGTTCTTCTGATTAGTGAAAGAATAGAATAGAGAAGCTTCCTCTTCGAATCAGAAACTTTATCGCCGAATTGCTTTTGAAAGCAATTAGCGTTAATCTTAATGAAGACTTGTTCATTATTTATCCAAAAACCCTGAAATAACTTACTGATCAGTCTTTCGCGTGCATTGGTGTCTTGCTTTCAAACTGACGTGTGCCACAATAAAGTAGTATTTTGTAGCTTATAAAATTCATTTTTATTACCTCTTCTAAAGGTACATAAAATAATTAGAAACAACCTTATGGGCTCGCTATAAATGCAGAGACTAGACAAATAGCATATCAAAAATTGTATCTTTTAATTTAGACCCTACAATAGTTTCACTAAAATTTGCATTAAGTTATGCTAAACATTACTTTGTTACTTTAAAGTTTATAATGAAAATATTTATATGTATAGAACTTATATCTGTAATTGAGTTCACTTTTTTATGGTATGGGGTACCTTAGCCTATTCACACAAGCACTGTCATAGGTGCTGCAATTTCGCTGCCAACCTTACTAGGATGATTAGGAAACGATAGGAAAATGGACTCTGCCATTCATTACTCATTCCCCGAAATGCAACAGCACGCATGCTGTTATTTCACGGTGGTCTTATGTAAGGGGAGTGGCTTCTTCCGCAAGACGAGCTGTCCGATTTGTGACTGCGAAATGCATTTTGCCCTGCCCCAACTTAAAAAGGTTGCATGATGGTTACAGGGCACTATGGAGGAAAAGATCTACGAGCGGCAGGTGACGAAGCAGGCGATCTCGAAGCGGGTGATAGACGAGCAGCAGATCGACCGGCACTACGCCGAGAACGACCTGGCCGAACTGTACAAGTTCGAACCCACGCCGCCGACGCCGCGGCCCCTGCCGCCGCTGCCCAAGGACCGGCTCTTCGCCGAGTTGCTCAAGGAGCACGAGAATCAGATCTACAAGTACCACGAGCACGACTCGCTGCTAGAGAACAAGGAGGAGGAGACACTCACCGAGGAGGAGCGCAAAGCAGCCTGGGAGGACTTCGAGAACGAGAAGAACCGCCCGCCGCCCGCACCCTTCGCTGCCAACTGGCCCCCCGTGCACAATGGAATGTGTAAGACAATATTTACTCATTGCTGCTCTGCTCTAAGCTAGAAGTTACATAAAATGGGTGTCGCCACAATTTCGTCCGATTCATAGCCCAATGTGAAACCAACTTGCAAAAAAATTTTTTTCATACGAACATTGTCCTGACAAAACAAACAAAAATCGTCAAAATCGGTCCTGCCGTACTCAAGTGATGTTCTATAATACATGTGGCAATTGATTATTATTTATATAATAAGATATCATAGTCCATAATCATTGAAATAGTTAATTTTTTAAAGTACCTACATATCGTTCATACTAATTGAGAACAGTGACAACCCAAGTGTTAAAAACACAAGTGACAACCCAAGTACGTTGCCGATGCCACTAGGATAAAGGGTATAGTTGAATGTCTATTCCATCATATAGTCTGTATGCCAAATATCAGGAATTCTGTCTGAAAAGAAATGTTTTTCCTATCGTTCAGCTGTCTGGGCCCAGCAGCAACAACAGATGATGTTAGCGGCCGTCACCGCGATGCTTCGCAAGGACATACCTAACATCAATGACAACCAGATACGGGACATGTTGCCTCACATATTCAACACTAACCCTTCGGTAAGTAACCATCTTTCGTTAACTTTTCAAGTGCAATTTTTGTCCAATATGGGTACAACGTGATGAACGTCATTGTCATGGATTTGCATCCAAAGGACGACTCCAGAGATGATCCAGATTCAGAGTGATTTGCTTGTCCATTGTACAGAGTCCTGTTCAAACCGATTTAGACAAGAATTCAGACTGTCCAAAGCAAGAATATCGGCTACTTTTCTTTTTCCAACATTAAAATTAACCTAGGCTAATAACATCCCTAAAAGTAACCAAATGTCACACAACCTCCGTTTTGCTGACGATTTAGTCATTCTGGCACAGCTTGCTGGAAGAACTCGGAGAGATGTTGGATAGCCTCAATGTCGCCTCTCCGTGTGTAGGACTTGGGATGAATTTCTACAAGACGAAAGTCATGTTCGATGAGCATATTCTCCCAGGACCTGTTACCGTTTAGGGAGCGACTTTTGAAGTTGTGCAGGATTACGTCTTTGACAAAGATAAAGAGGTTGACATAAGAATCCGGCTGGGTTGGGCTGGTTGGAGTCTCTTTGGTAGATTGGATCAGGAATTCTGAAATTCGCTGAAGAACCAAGGTTATTAACATAAACCAAGAGAATTAGCAAGTTGAAGTGGCAATGGGCCGGTCACATCTGTCGCAAAGCAGATGACCGATGGAGTAGAAGGGTTCTCAAATGGAGGCCACGAAAGCCCAGCGTGGGATGCACTGCGGCCAGGTGGACAGACGACCTGAAAGGCTTCGCAGGAAGGGGCTAGATACGAAGTACATAAGACCGTGCGAGTTGGCGGGCCTTTGGAAAGGCCTACATCTAGCAGTAGAGACAGGGGCTGATGTGGTGAACTTTTAAATATATTAATATTAAGTTAATAGTGTTCGGAATCTTTCTATATATAACTGGCGCTAGACAGAAAACACTTTCATGCATCAGGTCTGTGTGTGCTTTGCGAATGCATAATCTATTTGGATCTCTTTGAGCCCTCTTACTGTAATCGGAAATTTATCTAAATAAATAGATTCTATACATTTAGTCTAAATAACTTTTTATCTTTTTTTAGATGTTCGGTGGATATGACTATGGCGTAAGTTTGAAATAGATAATACATGAAAGGATGTTATCCCTATTTTAGTATCCGTTTGTTTTTCTTTTTTTTTTATCTTATTTTACGCCATGTCCTAACGCCAAAATTCCTTTCACTAGTCGGGCCTGTTATTCTTAATTATTTTGATTTTAGTACAGATTGTAACTGTGTGAATTTATTACATTACCTCTCCAAATTAGGTGATGTGTTTAAAGGTGTATTTTTGTTTTTATTATAGTTGATGCAAAAAATGGCAGAAATTTACAAGTACCCGCAGCCGGGAATGATGAATCCGGCGATGATGGGCGCAGTTATGAATCCCAGTAAGTTATTTCTGTATGTTTAAAGTCTCACAAATTCCAATGACGTTGGAAACCCAGAATACTAAATATTTGGACCAGTACTTGAAACTTATGTCCCAAATCAGACATATTTATTACATAAACACATAATTATAAAAAAAATGTAAGCTTGAAAAGACTACATACTTACATTTTTGTGACCAAAATCTTTAGTTATTTTAAAAAATGTGATAAACTCTGAATAACTTTGTGTTGAATTTAGTTTTTAAGGTTTTTAAAAAAACTAAATTAAGGTCCATTAGATAGCAGTGAAGTTATAAGTAATAATGTACATAATTATTTTAATTTAAATATATTGATTACTTATATTAATTATATTGATCCAAATAGTAACTTGACAACTTAAATAAACTTATATAGCAATGTCTTTTTTTTTAAACTAAATAAGAGAGGCTACAGGAGGACCTTAATTCTAAAAAAGACACCACAATATTTTAACTATTTTTTTTTCTTTTAAAAGAATGGTCATTAAATAGTTTTATAAAAATTGTTCCATTTTCATTTTGATGTACACTGATTTTTATAATGTTATTTTTCAATAGGCGTGTGGTTAAAGGCATAATTTATTTCTGTTCCAGGTGGCGGCATGAGCGGCAGTAGCGGACTGCAGTATGAGCCGCCATGGCAACGACAACACCAACAACAACAGCAAATGAGACTACAGCAAATGATGGCGCATCAAAATGTAACGTTATAACTAGGTTATCAATAGGGACCATTGTTTTCATTCAAAATATTTAGTGTGAATTTGAAAAATGAACGTAAACTTTGATAGCCCAATTCTTATCGAAGTTTATATTTAACTTTACATTACGATTCGTAGGAGGTGAACGTAAAGAAAAAAAGCCAAAACAACGCTAAGCGAAAACGATATGCGAGCTATGCTATGCAGTGGATTGGTGGCTGAGGGCAGCCGCCCTACAAAATTCGAGTATAGAGAGAAAAGCCTTTGCGGCTTGTCATTTTGCATGTCTATGTCAAAGTGATAAGGCAGGTCAAACCTCTGGGCACAGCTAGTAATAGATATATTATGTATTTCTTTAATTCATTTAGTATAATAGTGATTATACTAAAATAATTTTTTATACCTTAAATCCGACTATTACGACGACAATACAATGACAAACGAAAAGAGGATATTAAAATGTTACACGCATTTATATCTCGCATAACATGAATGGTAGAATATTTAAGTAGGACACACGAGCGAAGCAAGCGCCACAAGGGGTTGTCAATAATGTAATCTAACACTCTGACGCTGGGTTGAGTTGTTTTGTTATTGATCTGAACGCAGTCATCTGGCGCCAAATATTACGCTGGAGGTCTGGGCAGCCGCGACCCGATAGCGATGGCGCTGCAGCAGCAACGTGCCCGGCAGATCATGGGCGACCGAGGGGCTGCGGGAGTTACGGGGGCGGGGGCGGTGGCAGTGACAGGAGCAGGTGGCGCGTCCCGCCCCCGCGGCCGCCCGCCGCTTCAGCCCAACCCGCCGCCTCAGCCCACTGCTGCCACGGGCGACATCGTCGACCTCGACTCTGACTAGATCTAGGTATGTCACTAGTTCAGATTATTCAGTTTTGGTCATTCAACGAGGACGTCAAAATGTAGGAGAATAAGTCTGCTTTTTTATATTTAACTCGAACTCGGCAAGAGCGATTAACAAGGGATGCCAGAGCCCATTTTCCTATCCCCCTCCTAATCTCTCATCCTTAATCCTACTAAAGTCGGCAGCGCACTTGCAGCAGCAGCTTTGGCGTTGCTTGTGTTATAATCAAATCAAATCAAATCAAATCATTTATTCATCAATTAGGTTTACAATAAACTCTTATGACCGTCAATATAGGTATAATTTACCAGGGTTTCGGAAAAAAAAAAAACAAGCCAAGATGATGACGATATAGGCGAAGGTAGCCACCTATCATCAAGTGGACCGTCAGTCTGTCTGCCGACCTCAACATTAAAAAATATATATATAATTTGCATAAAAAATCCAGGGGCAGTTTGCTACTTGTATAAATTGTCTTTTTTTTTGTATACTGTGACAAAATTGTTAAAAACTCCACCAAGGGTCAAAAATGATTCAAGAAGCCTACTTGTGATATCACTAGGGATTAAAGTAATCGTAGAGGATTTATAAAACACTTAGGTACCAAACTCAATTCAAAACGGTAATATGCTTTGTTTCAGGTATTCGCAAGGATTGTATAGTGAAAAAAAAGATGTGTACAGTGAAATAGTAATATAGGTGCTACACTGGAGCCAAGTGAAATTAGTGACATCAGTTGAACCTGACCCCAAAGGAGGGTTCAGTCTTTGACTAGTCCATCAGACACTGGACTCAACCATACAGCAAACGTTATGGAAGGTGTAACTAAAATTCCTGCAAACTCTTTCCGCCTAAGGCCAACCACATATCAAAATATAGTTTTTTTTATTGTTATTATTTAGTGGAATTTTTAGTGTTCACTTACAATGAATCTCATTTATTCTCAGTTGAACAGCGGAAGCCTTAGGTGAGTGATTTTTTTATTGAATTGCAAGTGAACTGCTTTTTATATGTGAGTGTATGCTCAAAATTTCTTGTACTAAATATTTTAATCGGTGATTCTTCTTGTAAGAAAACTATTTATTGTCTAATTTGGAATTTTTAATAAGCTTGTTTTACTTTTTGTGATTTTATTTTGATTAATTATGTAGATTTCATATGGAAAAACATTAATTGTGGCTATATAAAATTGTAACATCTGTAATTAAAATTTTGACAGACAAAATAATAAATACTATTTTGAACAAAAACTTTAGGTTGGTTCAAAGATGTACTACGTGTATTTATGTATAAAGTAATTGATTTTTCTATATGTAACTTTGATATCTTGGTGGGATAGTTATAAAGCATCAGCTTTCATCCTTAAACAGAGGCCTTTAAGTAAGAACTTGGAGAAACGAGGGTTTCATTATAGACATCCGTAACATTTTTTTTTATGTTAAGGTTGACAGACAGATCACTTGATGGTGGACTTCCGTCGCCTAAAACACAAGCAAAGGCACAGGTGCTGAAAGTGCGCTGCCGACCGTAGAAGGATTAAAGATAAGGGATTAGGAAGGGCAATGGACTCTGGCATCCCTTACTCACTCACCGACACATAACAGAACATAATATGTTGTTTTTTTTAGAAAATTTGATTTATCGTCCATTTAATATGACATTTTATCGCAATTCTGCTTAAACATGGTAAAAAAATTGTTTTTACACTCTAGAATTAGTATACAGAAAATAAGTTTTTTTTGTTTTTTCTTCCTAAAATTTCAATAAACTTTTTTACATAAATGAGAAACATCAGCAAGGTATCGCGTAAATAAGAAAAAAAAATAACAAACTATGTATACATCCTGTCCTTATAACTTTTGGCAGTGCACTTGCATTCCCTATGGCGTTGCTTGTGTTTATAGATGATGGTAGCCAGCTATTGTCAAGTGTAAACAGACCAGTCAAGTTCAGGCTGCTTGCTGAATTGTATATAAGAAAATCCATTATCTCCACAGCAAGTGTAAAATCTAAATACATTAAAAATTGATCTCAAAGTTTTTTAGAATAAAATAAATTTTATTTGTGACAATGGATAGAGTAAAATTAGAACCGAATGTGAGGTCATGCACTTATTAAAAAAAAAAAAAAAAATATAGAAGTTAAAAAATCTAAACAGATAAAAATAAAATTAAAAAGGAAAGAATTAAAAAATAAATCTATTAAAATTAATCAATTCTGTATAGACACAGATATCTTTATCTACTTCACGAGTCATGTCACATATTTATCTAATTAATGTCTTACTTATTCTTCTGATATTTTTTAATGTCCAATCTTTTCAAATTGCATTCCAACATTTCATAGTTCATGTTTTGACTTAACAAATCCTGTTGCAACCCCAAATGAGCAATTGGAACTGAAAAATATTTATAAACAAAAGTGTTTTATTTGTTACGGGTGTCAGTTATGTAGCAAGTAGAGATGTCAGCTTAAAATATATCTCTCAGTACAGGAAATTAGTGTTAAGTTGTGTTATATGTCGGTAGTTAGAAAACTTACGTGTAATAAAAATGAGATTGGTCATAAAATTTCGACTACAATAATTATATGCACACCAATGTATTCCCACTATTAATGTTATAGTAATAAATATGTAAAATTTGCAACACCATATTTAAAGAAAAAATACATACATGTGTTTACTATATATTTCGATACCAATTTTAAAGTGATTAGGTGGTTGTCCATACGACATAATATTCATGGTCATACCATAGACAAACTATTTTAGTTTAAACATAAAAGCTTTCGTGAGTATTTGTTTGCATATTAATATCTAATCATAATTGTCAGAACATTTGAAATTAAATTATTAATGTCATACTAAGAATATATCTTGAGATATTTTTTTTGTCTACTAACATATGATTCCTGCTAAGTATGCTATTGTTAAATACAGTGTGTCCCTGGATAAAGTGCACAAATTAAAATGATTGAAACTATACAATAGTTCATCCACGGAAAAAATACAAAAAAAAATCTAGCAAAATTATTTATATTTATTTTCATATATAATTTTTTAAATAGTCCCAATTGCGACATTCATAATTGGGACTATTTAAAAAATAAAATTATGACATTCATAATTGGATCATAATTGGGACTATTTTATTTTTAAAAAAGTACACCTAAACCCCCTTTCATTTAATTTCATTACAGATAATAAATTTCTTGGTAGATTGATACTATAAGAGCGGTGATATTAAATGATACACCATGTCTTGTCTTAGTTTGTATTACTCCCATTTTATTTACTTAAATTACATTCTCCATTTGCTATTCTTACTAACGTTTCAGGAATATTTTTAACATTGTATGAGTTGTGGGTTTCCGGGATGATGGCCCAGGTCTGTTGGAAATTCTTCTAAACGTTTCGTCAACAACTGCGGTTGACATCCTCAGTGGTGTAGTCCGTGTTAGAAGAAAAAGTACATCACATCACTGCACTTCACTTCTGCACTTTTCGACTTCTCGAGCGAGACTGATTTGTCGACTGGAATGTGTCTATATTTAAATTTATATCCCCACCCCGTGGTTGAATTGGTGGGGTGTGGTCACTAGGAGAGGGGTTATAATGCCCTCTCTTTCTTTCATTATTATTATTCTTGCGTAGTGCCGGATACCAAATGTTGTGTAGCCTTAGATTTTCCTCCTTCCTGTTGAAATTATTTGGATGCTTGAAAATTTCAATGGCTTCCCGATTAAGGCGTGAGTGATAGTGTACCTCGGATGACAGAACTAATGTGTTTTTGAAAAGGATTTTATGATTGCCTTCAGAAAAGGCGTCTTCAGCTACTGCGGATTTTTCGGTCTCCTCTGCGACAGTTACCCTTGTGTTCTTTAATTCGGGTGTAGTTACGTTGACTCTCAATTTTCTCGTTTTTCAATTTCAGCTCGGCATCCAGTAACTTCGCCTTAACAAAATCGAGTTTTAAATCTGTACTGGAATTTTCCAAAGCAGTAATTACGGGTTGGTATGTCGAATCCAGTGTGAGTAATAGATGACATATTTTGTCAGCTTCTTCCATACTTTTTCGGTCCGATTCATTTCCTTCACTATACTTTCAAAAGAATTGAAATGTTCCTCCGGGCTGTCTTTTGCGGTACACTTCATACTAAGTAATTTAATTTCGATAAAGTCCTCTTTCTTTCGATTATTTTTCTTAGATTATTTATCATTTCTTTAGCTGTCTTCGCATCTTTCACGTAGTCCAAATGTCTGTCCATTAACTACTGCACAATTATGTTTCTTGCTTTTACGTCGTCTTTTGCAAATGTATCGGTTTCTCTTAATACATGGCTGACCCCCTTTTCAAGAAATAGCCGTATTCTGAAGAACCAATTACTGAAATCATTGCTTTCTAGTTTTGGCAAAATTTGCCCCATCACGCATTGTTGAGCTTGAGCAGCCATTTTCTTTTTACTTTCCCTAATTCTTTGTCGATCTGACTGACTTTAAATTTGGACTTTTAGGACTGTGTGGGCCCATAACCCAACATAATTGGCCACAATTTGCCTCTGAAATACATAACGACATACCTTTTACTATTACTTTATTTGTTTTCACATTTATCCGTAAGTCCTACAGAGAAAAGGGTAGTTACTTAAGACCACAGGATTTTTTCTTGTGTGGGGAGTGATGGATCTGTTCATATTCATTAATAATTTACTCCCAAGTTTCAAAGCTCAAAACTGTATGTTACGTACCATAACTGATGTTCCGTGGTTTTCCAAGAACTATGAGATCCATCAATACCAGAACATTCCTACGCTTTCAGAAGATATTGAATAATACAGAAAAAAACACATCGAATACCTACATAAAATAGTCTTGCCACTCAGCTGCTGGACACTAAAAATGAAATTAAAAGGCTAAAGAGACAGCAAGTAATATGATAGAGAAGACTGGGTGCTGGTCCACTCTCTCTGAATGAGATCGATCCGTTTCTCTCAACATATCCTCTTATAGTCCTGGGGACTTATTGCAGATTCTAAACAAAACAAAAAAAATGTTTCTAATTGTGATTTAAAGTGACAGGTCCAGCATCATGTTTTTCGTTATTCAACACAGTCATCCCTACTTAATATTCAACGCAGATCTTTGTTATTCTTTAACTTGGTTGTCATTGTAGAAATAATAGATTAATTTGTCTATTTTTCAATAGACATTTTTTATTATTATAGATTATTTTTCATCTGATGGGTGTGGATTGTTCATACAACACAGAGCAATAGGGGCAAGTGTAAAAAAATTAAGTTTCAAATGTCTGATTTTTATAATAAATTGATGACAGGGAAGGAAAGGAGTTTGCCGCCACAGTATCTGTACTTACTCGTATGTAGTTGTTCAGCAAAAGGTTTTCTAATATTTTTTTCATTATGTATGACATAGAATTTCTAGACATATTACTTTATATGTATTAGTACTTTACTTTTTCGAATATTATGCTCTTTCCTGACAAAGTAAGGGGTTAATATAAATCTGTTAAGAGAAAATCCAAGAGTGTTACATTAAATTTAATTTGTAAAAAACTAGCGAGACATAGATTGCTTAAGTTTAACTATAATATTATGACTATTTTTATAGGAGAAACTTCTGAGTAGGTCTAATATTAGTTTTTTTACTTGGAAATTTTAAGTGGATGAGTTTTAATTTGAAGTAGCCTTCAAATAATCACACCTAGCATGCGGTTATACAGTTGGGTTGGGTTTGCAATTTCTGTTAAGAAAAAATATCTAAAGCACAATATGGCATCATTGTTATAACCATAATTGTTCACATGAAAATAGCTACAACACAATTTCTTATTTCAGCCATAAAACAGGAGTTAATTTTGGAATACAAAAAATGGAAAATAAAACTTTTGCCCCTGTTATGTTTTTCAATACAAATTCTATTGAGGCGGCTGTCAGTTCATGATTCACTCTATGAAAATACTAATTTTTTAAAATTAATGCAATCATATAAAACAAATTACAAGGTAAATTACTTGTATACTTTATTAATTTATTTGGCCTGCTTTCGAACAGGTTGTTTAGTTGTGATATTGCCTAAATATAAAATTTTTTGTATACGTTTATTTCTTAAATAGTCACCAATGTGACTTTAATTTAGGTTCAACAAATTATTGGTTTAAGTTAGATTAAATTAAATATATTATTAATATAATGTAAGCATTTCTCAAAGTAGTTGACGAAACGAGCTGTTGTTTTTACAATTTTTTAAGTTAGATAAGATTTTTTTTATTTATAATTTCTAATAATGATAATACATGAACAGTATTTCATTAGTTTTAGTCTTTAATTTTCTCAGCATTTGCAATGTATGTAATTCTAAATATGTGGGAACTGCTGTAACTGTTTTATTATTTGTGTAATATAAATATAACTACAACTGTAACTGTAGAAATCTTCCTATTATTTTGTAGTAAAATAAATAAATCATTTAAAAATGTGGAATTGTTTATTTTGAAATTCCATATCCTATCCTATTTAGTCCATAAAATTTTATCTGTGGTGAAATTTTTACTAAATTCTCATTTAGAACAGGCTTTAGTTTTTTTTTTTTACATAAAATACAATTAAACTTTTCAAAGTTCCAACTTGACTGTAAAACACAGTATGCCCACTACTTTACAAATTCAGATAAGAGTCAACTTTGAAAAGTTCATTTTCATTGTTGACCCCACTGGTAATTGAAGCCAGGATCCCGGAGACATAGAGTGTTAAGGCAAGCACTCTTAACTACTCATCTGATGGGCTCGTCTATGGACAAGAGCTCTCCATATAAAGTTTTATTTGAAAACGCATAATATTGAAAGTAAAAACAAACAACTGGTAAACAGCCTTTAATTTGAAGGTAAAATAGTTCATTAGAACGGAAGCTACAATAGCTTAGATTAAATTATTAACTAATAACAAGAAGAGGATGTGACAGTTGCTTTCTTGCTAGTAGTTTTGTTAATCAAATTATTCACCTGGTACGAACTTTCAATACTTGTACTCATGGGCAACCTTGTAAAATTGTTAATTTAAATGACAATTTTGACATTTCATGAAGATTCTCTTGAAAAAGAAAAATATTTACAGCAAGAAGAAGCAAGCTCATGTCTCATGGCGTTAGTGTAAAGGGCGGCAAATATTATTTTTACCCAGAGCGGCTAAATAGCTAGATCATAGATCGGACTCTGTTAATACTTTTTAGAAATCAGAAAAATATTATAGGGGTGAAATTTACTTCAAGACATCACAAAAATTCTTTGTCTTGACATCTTTGGTTATTTGACCAATCAGAACATAGCAATGATTAATTAATGACGCTCAACTGAAAATTTAGTGACCCATTTCTACTAGTTGTTCTACCCCGATTTTCAGGTGTTTTGAGCTAAAAGAGCTTATAGAGAGGAATTAATCCTATTTTTTCAAATACTTACTGTGGTTTCTTTCTTAGGTTGGATACTACTCAGACTCAACTGAAGTCATTTATTGTTATATTACTGGGTATATGCTGTATCTGTAATGCAGTTCAGCCCATTTGAGTTTTGGTTTTCATCACACAAAACAAACAACAATAATAATCAACAAGATGTCATAGTTATTTAATGGTCCACTTTAAAAATATCTAATTAATTATAAAAACTAAAGTAGATATATACAGCAAAATCAGATTTAAAAACATTACATATTCTATACATTTAAATTAGGAATACCAGTATTAACACCCATAGTACATTCAATATATATCAATAATCTTTCTGCTAGATGTAATGCTTCATTATTATTATTAACGTCACTGTTAAACAACTGCACATTAAAATCTGAACACATAGTTGTAAGTTCTAATGGATCAACTGCCAAACAGTTCGGTGGTAAGCCTGAGGTATTTACGAAAAGTACACGTCGAATCTTCAGGTCGGAATTAAGTTGTGTATATTGTCTTCTTGCCCAATCCAAGCAATTCGTATACGTAGTTGTATCCAGGCCAAAGACAACAAAATCAATGGAAACCTTACCGGTTTTGTGAGCCTGTACGATTATATGTTTTATATCGACAGAACGTAGTAGTAGAAGCTTCCAACTATAATTTTCTTTAGAGTGTCTATCAATAAGAGCTTCACATATTTTTTCCACAAGGTTTTCGTCAGATGAAATAACTAGTACGCATAAAACGTTTTTGGCAGAAGCGTTGCCCACCCATCCCAACTGAGGCAGTGGGTATTCTTGATTTTCATAATAAGCCATTTTATAAATTGCGCTAATTATATATTAAAATTAAGTGGTTTAGTCCAAAGATTGCGATGCCAATACAAACACTTTTTACCATCTAGCGGGTTATCATAATTGAATAAAATCACACAGCATCACCACAATACAGACGCTGTTGTTCGATTTGGGTCGTGATAGTTTCACAAACTAAATACGGATAGTTTAATTGAAGAAATGATCACAACAAACTTAATTATTGTTCAAACAAAATCAAAACAAACCAATTGACTAAAAATCTGTGTTGTATGTTAGTCATAGTTGACTGTTGCTGGTCGTGGTCGTTTGTTTAAATTTGAAAGTAGACAGAAGAAAATATTGAACTAAGAAGTAGCGCTTCCACAGATTATTATTTATTATTCATTGCCACAGGCTAAATGACAATCTATGAAGAATCTTGTTTATCTGCATATTTATTAATACCTATTTTATTTAAGTCTATTTTAAAAATCTAAGTGAATCTAGTAATTTTTTACTTTAATGTATACTTGTTAAATAAGAAAGTACATGACTGACTATCTAATTATGAAGTAAGCGTTGCTATTACACAGCCCGCTGATCCCACATATTAGAATTTCATTTTTTTTTAATTTTATTAATCATATTCTTGTGAGTTTATGTTTGTTATTTATAGTAGGAAAGTAGCTTGTCATAGACATAGAATAAATAGGTTCATTTCTATTCTACGGACTTTGTTCTAACAACGCAGTGATTACATTCTCTCTCTTTGACGGAACTCTCTACTCTAGCCAGCAAAGAATATAGTACTAGAGAAACAAAAATAATTAATTAAAAATATTAAATATGCTTACACACATATAATAAAATAAAATAATAACACATTTTGAAAGTTGCGTTTTTGATAAAAAGTAGTGATTATATAAAAGAATATATACATCACTTTCTAGGATTATATAGTCAGTGTTTAAACTACGCTTCGATAGGCTATGAACAATTAGGAACAATTACATACAAGGTAAAAGTAAATTGTTACACATTTCCATTCCAATTATTTGATTTTCCAATACTTAACTATGTGAAAATGGCGAAGCGGAATGAAAAATTCCCTGATAATGGATTTGAGGCATGGGGTGGTTATATGCAAGCTAAGATATCGAAGCTAGAAGAACAGTTCAATACAAATGTTATTAATGAAGGAAATAAAGTATCTAATATATTTAATGGGATAAGTATTTATGTAAATGGCTACACAATACCTTCAGCAGATGAGCTTAAAACTTTGATGGCTTTGCATGGGGGCATTTATCACACATATCAAAGGAATGAGGATTATATTATAGCTACCAATTTGCCAGATACGAAAGTGAAAACAAAATCTTTATCTAAAGTAGTTAGACCAGAATGGATTACCGAGAGTATAAAGGCAAATTGTTTACTCAACTATAGGAATTATTTGCTTTATGGAAATTCCAGATTACAAGCGAAACTAAATTTTAAAGTAGTGCCACAAAACAAAATTGATAGCGGGAGTGAAGACCTTTCAATAAATTATTCACAAGGAAATGGAACTGTTATTAAACCAAATGATATTCTTTCCCAAGATGCTTCATTAAAAACCTTATTAGGAGATAAAAAATGTGATTTAATTAAAATAGATAGTGACAATGCAACCTTCATTTCCCATAAAAACAAAGAAAACAATGTTAAAACTGCAGCAGATCCTAATTTTATTTCTGAATTCTACAATAACTCTAGACTTCACCATATATCGCAACTTGGAGCCTGTTTCAAACAATATATAAATGATCTTAGGGAAAATAGTAATTTTATATTTACTGCCCGAGTAGAAATCAAGAAAAAAAATTTGGATTTAAACAATTCCAACACTTTGTCACAGATACTCTTTGATGGAGATAAAACAATAATGCATATAGATATGGACTGTTTCTTTGTGTCCGTGGGATTGCGTAACAGGCCTCATCTTGTTGGTAAACCAGTAGCTGTAACACATTCCAAAGGAAGGCAAAGTATTCCAAAAAGAGAAGGTGTTGATAGGAACACTGAATTTAATTTATATAAAAAGAAACAAGCTCATAAATTAGGTAAATCATCGGACAACAATAATTCTGTAACTGAAATAACTGGTGAAGATGAAAAATTTAGCTCCATGAGTGAAATAGCTTCTTGTTCTTATGAGGCTAGAGCTAAGGGCATTCATAATGGAATGTTTATGGGTTCTGCTTTAAAATTGTGTCCAAATTTGGAAACAATTCCTTATGATTTTGATGGATACAAGGAAGTAGCATACACACTATATGATACAGTGGCAAAATATACTTTAGATATAGAGGCAGTCTCATGCGATGAGATGTATGTAGATTGTACAGAACTTTTAAAGGCAACAAACATTAGTGTTCAAGACTTTGCTACAATTATAAGGGATGAAATTAAGAGTAAAACTGGATGTCCATGTTCAACTGGTTTTGGAGGCAACAAGTTGCAGGCGAGGCTAGCAACTAAGAAAGCAAAACCTGATGGTCAATTTTTCCTTTCAAGTGAAATTGTTGAGGATTTTATGTATGATATCAACCTCGAGGATCTGCCTGGTGTAGGTAGCCAAACATCTTATAAGTTGGAATCTTTGGGTCACAAGACCTGTGGATCTTTGCAAAGTATGCCCTTGAATGCACTTCAACAACACTTTGGAAATAAAATGGGTTTACAACTGTTTGACCAATGTCGAGGTAGAGATTCCAATCTATTAACATATCATACTGTACGAAAATCAGTTTCTGCCGAAGTCAATTATGGAATCCGTTTTGAAAATAATGACCAATGTTTCAAATTTTTAAAAGAGTTGTCAGCAGAAGTACAATCGAGAATGCAGCAATTAAAAGTTTTAGGGAAATGTGTCACTCTAAAATTGATGGTAAGAGCTGAAGAAGCACCATTAGAGACAGCCAAATTTATGGGGCATGGTTTTTGCAACGTAATTAATAAATCTTCAACTCTAAATATTGCTACAAATAATTTAGATGTTATAATAAAGGAAGTAATTTCTCTTTGCAAAAAACAGAAAGTAGACCCTAAAGAAATGAGAGGTGTAGGCATACAAATTACAAAACTGGAATCATTAACGCGTGCTGAGCAAAAGAAAGGCACTTTGAGTAAGTTTTTATGTAAAACTGATACTCAAAATTTTATGCTCGAAAAAAATAACTCCACCTCAAAAATAAAGTCAAGAAAATTTGGTGAAATAAAACCTATTACACCTAAAAAACCTAAAAATCCATCGCCAAGGAAGAAGTCTCCTATAATAGGGTCAATTAATCCATCAGGAAAGAGAAGAGGTAGACCACCGAAAAATTCAAAACTACCTGCATCTCGGAACCTTTTTGACAAATATGTTGTGGGAGAACCTATTGTTAACCCAGCTTTTAGTAGTACTTTATGCAACCAAAATGTACCTATTACAAAAGCAGAAAAACCAGAAGAGCGGCCAGGTCTATTAGGTCTTCCATGGGAAAGAGTTCGTGAATTATTACGAGCTTGGTTAGAAAGTAGTTTAACACCTTTACAATGTGATGTAGACTTAATGACTGTTTATATGTGTGAATTAGTTGTAAATAAAAACATTGATAAATTAGATGTATTGTTAAGATTTTTGAAGAGAAGAACTATAGAATTGAATAACAGTGATTGGTTAAAAGTCTACAATCATATTATTGAAAATGTTCAAAATAAAATGTTGGCAATTTACGGGAAATTGCTTCATACAGACCTGTGATAGAAAATAAAACCACGTATAAATTGTCTTATATTTGTTATTTATTTTTCATTTGTTCCTAACCACTCGGTCGAATATTATTACAAAATAAATTATGTTTAAAAATTTAAAGTGTGGCTGTATATCAGTTATTTATTCAGTTTTGTTTACACTCTATTTTTTGAATTGCTCTTTGAGATTGATAAACAAAGTGATAATTTTTTTTATGGTCCAGATTTTTTCCTAAACAAAACAATTTTGAAAAAAAAAAAACTAGTATGGTCCCTGGCACATCATCTATCATCTTAATGTCACGTGATTTTAGACCAATTTACGTTCTGACAATTATAACTTACATAATAGGGTATTTGACAGGTTTTAGGAAAATATGATATCATTAATAGCATACATTTGCAATTTGAACATCTCTATTTTCTATGATAATAAAGTTTAAATGAATAAAGCCGCCAAAACGCTAAGACACCATAAACACGCAACGTTACTCCAGTATCAGCCAACCTCGATGATTTTCAATGGCATGGGTAAACACGATTTTTTAAAAAAATAATGATTATAAAAATCATACATATTTTAAAGTAATGTGTTTGATAAATTGTTTTAAAAATGTTTACTGTTAAGCTAACAATAGTCAGATCTATAATTTTAAAATAGTCAAATTCTCCATTGTGTAATCGATTTAAATCTATACTAATATATAAAGCTGAAGAGTTTGTTTGAACGCGCTAATCTCGAACTACTGGTTCGAATTGAAAAATTCTTTTTGTATTGAATAGTCAATTTATCTAGGAAGGCTATAGGCTATATAAAATTAATATAAATAGTATTATATATAAGCAGTGTCCAGTACCGCGCGCCCCACGCGCACTCCACCGCCGTATGGGCCGCAGCGAAGCGTGGCCGAGTTCAGCTAGTTTAGAATAAACCTCAAGAGCAATTTTTGTGCAGTAATCTCATTATTAAATGACGTGTCTTTGACAGTCCCAAGAACCAGTCATAGTCAACGTTATAGATTATAAAAAAGATACTGAAATTTATTAGGTAAAAAAAATACCTTATTTTGATTGTAACCATTTTTATTAATAAATTTGACATTGAGTTTAAAAATGGCAGCATTATTTTGTTATAAGCAGTTTCAGAACACTAAATCGGTGACATATATTATTCGTAAGAAAATATTTCACTGCATAATATGTAATTACTAAACTGTTTTTAAAAATTATACATATTGTAAGTGAAACGTTTTAGCATTTTAAAACTATAATTTATTATCACAGTTGCTTAATCGCAATGTAAATCGAACATGTCCTTGATAAGTAGCATTTTCTTTAAATTTTTTATTAAAGCTATGTATATAATGTTTAATTTTTGTGATTTCGTTAGATACACATTTAATTAAAATAAAATTGGTAATAATTACCAAAAATAATTAAACTTATAATAAAAATGTTTTCAACAATATTTTTTTAAAACCACCTTCGTTTGTAATGTGACTTTAAATTATAAATTTACAAAAGAAAACATGTAATTTGTTAGTAACATAAAAATAGTCGCTTAATAACAAGGCTTTGTTTAAATTTAACATCTCCATTTAATATAACTGGTAGGTAGATGCGAAAAATTTTGACATAGGTCAGAAGGTTATAGGGGGTAAATATCCCATAATTATGTACGAGTATGTCTTGTCTATCCACGTGGATTTGCTCTTCTATGAACGCCATCGAGTGCATAAATCATACTCAACATGTTCACTACGAAAAATATGCCTGTTGACCTTATGGAAAATGTTCCATAAAATGATTTCTTTTCTTAAATTTATTTTTATTTAGCCGTCCGACAGGCGTTCAGTTTGCGTGCAAGGTTGAAAATAGTATACTACGCCTACGGCCACAAACACCAACATCAACAACAATATTTAATGTTGATATCTCTCGTTGACGTTCATTAGGAGACCGTAGCCTTTGACATAACATCGGTTTTAGGCTTTGATCAAGTTAGTTGCATTTCTTAAATAAATTCATATCAGTATCTTATCAGAGAATTACAGGTATTTACGGCCGACGGCCGCTGGGGCCGGAAGGGTCTCGAATGGAGGCCACGGACCAGTAAACGCAGCGTAGGATCTCCACCCATAAAGTAGACAGACGACCTGATAAGGGCCGCGGCTCGAAGGTGGATCCAGGCTGCTTCTTCGGTCCTTTTGGACATCCTATGGCTGAGATGATGATGATTATGACAGAAAATAAGGGCCTTTTTACAGTAATTAATTAGAAGAACATAGTAGATAAATAAACAACTACAGGTGATTTTTATTTGTTTAGTTGTAATAAATGTCCCTAGATGGCGTTACATGATCCCGGGAATAGTTTGAAGTGATATATATATTGTTTTTATAGGACGCTTTATTTTATATTGTATGTTTCAAGTGAATGCAAAATCATATTTTAATTTTAGAATAGGATCTAATTTGGACTTCTGATAAAAATAACTAACTCTAATAGTTTTCTTTGGACGATTAATGTGAAATAACACATGTAAGGAATAGCTACATTTTCTAAATAAGATAGGTAAATAATTATATTTAATATGCAATGCAACAAACTTGATTCGTGTTTTAGCTTTAAGCCGTCGAGTTGGCGGAAACCGAATGCCTCAGTTTGGATTCTATTATAATTTCATCGCCCGATCTAATGTTGTACGAGTACAGCTGCTTTGATGGAAATTTCATTTCTTCAGGACCCTGAAAAGTAATTGAAAATAATATAATCGATTGTTGTTCGTGTATATGTGCTAATTTGAAATGATACTTGCGATAAGGACATGGAGGGAAGAGAGCCCATCCACATTTATTAATCATTTAGTGACACCAAGTAGGTATGGTAGGTATAAGAGAAATTTTACGACATAAGATATATAGAAACTAGTTTTATAAATATACTCTATCTCTGGAATTGATTTCATAAAAATACAATATTTTTTAGTAATGGCCGAGCACACTGTATTTCTGCAGTCTGTCTGGCGGTGGTAATCACACTTTTCCAGGAGACCATGCACCGTCAAATAAAAGTACGTTTTCTATTAACATGTTGAAGGCAATGAAAGTTATTCAGACGAAATTAAAAACACGTTGGTGAGTAAATAGAGCTGAATGTGCCTATTTGCCTATTCGCTTCTTATCCTTTATCCTGTCAAGGTCGGGAGCCCCCTCGGAGCCCCTATGGCGTTACTTGTGTTAGGCGACGGTAGCTACCTACCATCAGTGAACCGACAGATTGCCTCCCGACCTCTACATAAAACTCCCAAAGAGCCATTGAATCTCAGACCATAGGTCAATTTAATAGAAATAAAAATAGATACACAATATAACAATTTGACCTCATTCTAATTTCAAATTTAGGCACTCAGAACTAGAAAAAAACCTATTAAAAAGATCTGTATAAAATTCAGCAACGCAATTACCGGCTTTATACTTTTGTAGCAGCTTACTTTATAGAAACCTATAGTAACTTATTTATTCTTTTGCTACTTATAGCAGCTTCGAAATTAAGCAATGTTATTAATAAATTTTAGCCAATTTTCAAGGTTTTCAATAGAAAGTAGAGCAGCAGATGGTTTGTTTGTCATAGTATTCCATTAGAATACAATTAAAAATATAATAGTGTCTTTTAAATCAAAATATTCTTCTAATTTTACTTTATCTTAAATAAAAATCTTCAGAGCATTAGCTTCTAAGTACAATACAGTAAAATAAATTTAAAAAATTGATTTTTATCTTAAATATCAAGTAAGTATAAATTTTACACAGCAAGTTAAAAATTTGTAATGTCCTTGTTCTCTCATTTTTTCTCTAGCGGTGTTAAAGCGGTTGCATTATGAAACAGAACCTTAAAATAGAAATAGTATTTCACAAATAAGTTGAAAATTTGTATATCACCTGCGTGTCTCTCAGTTCTTGGTCAACGTAGAACAACCTCATTTTGGAGGCCGGGAATCCCGCCATCCTCTCTAGCCGCGACTTCAAGTCGGACACCGTCCTGAAAAAAAAAACAATAGGTATGTAAATTTATGAATATTTTTTTTACATTAGTATTACTTATGTCATCATCATCTCAGCCTTAGGACGTCCACAAAGACCTCTCCCCCTAATTCTACAAAAGGACCGATCAGAAGCAGCCTGGATCCACTGTCGACCCGCCGCGGCCCTTATGTCCATCTTTGTGTCTGTCCATCTTGTGGGTGGACATCTTACGCTGCCGGTCCGTGGCCTTTACTCGAGGACCTATGTGTCTTGGGCAGGACTTCTGCCCACAGCCACTTAAAACTTACTAATCCTCCGGGGTTATGCCGGCAACTTTCGTTCGTCTACGAATCTCCTCATTCGCGATTCGATCTCGCAGTGTAACCCCGAGCATAGGCCTCTCCATAGCTCGTTCAGCGACGTTGAACTTTCTTACAAGGACCATTATTAGAGTCCACGTTTCAGTGACGTGGTGAAATTCACGTGAAAACTAGGCAGTGTAATAAATTGACGAGTTCATCGGCTGAGTGGTTAAGGTGCTTCTTAACATTTTGACTCTGGGGTCCCGGGTGTGATTATCGGCAGGACCAACTTTGGAAATTAACTTTTCAGAGTTGACTCTGTTCTGGGTGTGGAGCGTTTCGTCCCCTGTATGTTGTACGGCTAACCCATAAACACAAGTCTACTTACTTTGAGCGAGGATCATACAATTGCTCTGTAAAGTTTTGGCGAGGTATCAATGTAAAGTAACTTACAGTAACAACATCGTCCCTTTCAAACTAATTAAGAAGGAGACAAATTATGCTCAAAAAGTCCATCTCATATCCAATCCAAAAATCCAATCCATATCCAAAACTGTGTAACAACTGAACTCCGTTATCTAACGCTCAGTTTAGGGGTACGTCAAAATAGTGATGTTACATCACATGATTGATATAGATTCAGATTTATTAATGTCAGAGTACAATTTGGACATAGGGTATCTGCTATAGTGATCAAGATAAAATATAATTTGCCACAATAAATTCATGGAATTTTTTTTACTCATTTTGATTCCGTGAAGAGGAGTAAACAGTGTTACTCACTATTCGTCTTGTTAGCTATCAGATTAACGATTTACCATGCAAGTTTTACAGTACACTTAGGTATACTTACCTAAAAGTAAATAGATAAAGAAGTCTTATTTTAAAAATATTGAACCTTTTTTGAATGTCTTTTACCAAATCTAACATTATTGACATCTTAACTCATTCTTATACGTCAAGTAGTGCTCTGTTTTGAATCAATCTTTGATGTCAGTGAGCGAGTGAGTGAGTGAGTCGATTTACTTTTATATCGATATAGATGATCGAAATTGCCACATCACCTGCCCCAAAATTGAGCGTTAGATAACGGGGTTTAGTAACAACATAATTAGTACCGGTTCTATCGACAATAACCACCTCCTTTAGAAAACCAGCGTGAAATAAGAGCATGTGTGTTGTTGTGTTTCGGTAAGTGAGTAAGGGATATAAGATCCCATTGCTCTATCATTTATTCTTTTCCTAATAAGCTCTTGCAGATGCCATGGTGTTGTTTGTGTTAATAGGCGACGGTGGCCACCGTCCCTTAAGGGAACAGTGATTTGCCTGCCAACCTTTACATTAAAAAAAAACATGTGCGTGTCAGAAGTGAATTTGGCGATCAAATATATAGAAAACGGTAGATGTCAGAGAGATAAAGAGAATTACAATAAAATAAATATTTTAACTGATTAATAGTATTTACTTTTGTAGCGTCATACGTGATCTCATCAACTCGCAAAGAAGTTTCACTTAAAAATATTAATTTACAAAGCAATCGTTACCTATAGACATCAATCGTCCGCACTTCGCTAACGTCTCCGCACGTGAAGGTAATCTGTACTCTCTTCTCGGGCCGAAGGTCCACAGACACGAGTGGGTCCAGTTTGCCATGAACGTTCACCAGCTCCCAATATCTGAAAACAAGTTTAATTGTATTCAATATAGAGCTCACATTGATGCTTTGCGAGACCAACGGTCGTCAGGACAACATCTTGAAACGTCATTTGTGTAGCCTACTTTTGAATATTGCCAATTAATTATGCGTTTGAAATATGAGACCCGAAATTCACTCGTCCTATAAATGTAATGGCTCCCTTACACTAGATCGTTTCGCAAATTTCGTTTGCCAAAAGGCAAAATTGTAGAAGTGCTGTTTACTAGAGCAACTGTCGTCTCCGGTTACCCCATCCATTCGCTCACCAAAGGCGGCCGGACTTGCCTAGAACTCGGCCTATATCGCGCCTTTCATTTGAAATCTTTACCCATGAACTGTCACGTGCTACGGAAGGGAATAAGAATAGTTTGCGAAACCGGTGGTCTGACGACGGTCGCTGCCGAAGGCGTCCGAGTCGCTCAACGTTGTTATCCTTCGAGTATCTTTCGGGGCTTCTTCCCAGGGAGCGTCAAAATCTTGGCTTTTTTTTCTAAAACCCTCGTAAAATATGTGTATAATCGACTTCAAAAAAAGGACCTTGTTATCCTATTTTTGAAAAATAAACGATTTCATTTGATTTTGATATCAATACTGTACGCTAAAAAGTTTACCTATAACATCGGTTCACGTTTACAGATAAAATAGTATCACCTACTGCCTGTGTAAAATAATTTAAATATTAAAAAAGCGTGACAAGTGTAGATTAAGACAACTTTAATATATACAATATTATATTTTTGTATAAATTCTATTCTGTTGTGTATTTAGTAGGAGAGTGAGTGAACCAGGACATTAAAATAAATTAAGAAAAGATGGTGAAATTTTCCCCAAAAATCGCCAATATTGACGTTTCGTAATGGTCCTCAAATTAGCATAACAATTTATCCATTTAGGTCGTCACATAGTAGAAGCGAACTTACACCCACACCATCCTTATGGATTAGACCTTCACACGAGTCCTCTATTAAAATATGCGCATATTTAAATCTCAATTTGCACATTTACTTGCGTTTTGATTGAAAATTTTCTTTTTTTATGTGATGAAGATCGTCAGACAGGCTGACGGTACATTTGATGGTTAAGTGGCTACCGTCGCCTATAATACAAGCAACGCTACAATTGCTGCAAGTGTGCTGTCGACCACAGCAGAATTAAGAATAAGGGATTAGAATCCAGTTACATTTTTTAAGCGGGGATCTATACTCAGTTGTAAAGAATATTTAAATAATTAAGCTCGTAATGCTTTACCTACAATGAATTATGTGGTCTATTAATTAATAAACCAACTTACATATACTTCTAAAAGCTTTACAATATATTTGTAAATTTGTATATTTGTATAAAGTTTGTACAAGAAATTCTAGGCAGCTAGCTATAACGTTACGTCATACAGATTCGACCGCTGGGTGCGGTTTGGGGAGTCAGCTTAAGTTGGTCCCTACTAGTAGAATGTAGGTTTTCTCGGCCGGTATCCATATGAGTTGTGGGTTTCCGGGATGATGGCCGGGAAACGTTTGGAAGAATCTCCAACAGACCTGGGCCATCATCCCGGAAACCCACAACTCATTTGGTCCCTACTGTTATTTAATTTGTGATAAGTTTATTATTTTTGTATCTGCTGACTTTGCATTGAACACGTCATTGTGTGTATGCTGTTTAATATAGCTAAATTAGCTGCTGTAGCACTTTCTGGCATTTCGTTTGAACTATAAAATCAACTTTACATATTGTCGTTGTCAAACCAAAATCTGCTATGTGCACTTTTTTGAGATTCAAACATTTTGACCTTAGTGAATAGTTCACTGCTTATCTATCGAATAATAAAAAACTGCTAAGTGCTTTTTAGCACTGTTTGTCGAACTACGACCTCATGCTATGTGACCTCAGCAGCTATAAAATTTACTCTATTATCAATATACATAATAAATAAATAATTAAATTTTCATGTTTATAAGACAAATAAATATAACAACCCTAAAGTTTCAAATAAAATTCTAAAAAAAAAACCTTCATCTAAAATTTTTCATGAAAACGTTTTTTGTCAATATCTCCAAGTATACTTTTTGCACATAGCAGATTTTGGTTTAACAAAAATGGTAATATATTGAATGGCACTAATTTTTAAATCTAATTTGTCCACTGTATTTTGTTTCGAATGAGTTGCAGTTAAATTTTTGATGCAACTTAACTCTATAATAGACACACTTGAAGGGCACATTATAGCTCTACAAAATTTGTGACTATTTATAATATTTTATACATTAATTAGGTAAATAAATGATTAATTTAAATTCATGAATAAATCTTTTGGATTTATTCATGAATTTAATTTATTCATGAAATGATATCTACCTCTACTTGGTATCTTTTGTCTTGTTAATTACAAAATCTGCGCTCACCTATCGGGCCTGTCAGATTCGGGCTTCTCCATATAATATCTGATGAAGGCCCTTTCGGCGGCATCTCGCTCCTCAGCGGGAACTGTGCCTCCGCCGTTGAGCGTCCTCACATGAGGCAGCCTCGCCACTAACAGGAGTCTTCGTTCGTGCTCTGTTGACTCTACCCGCTCCCATAGTGGCCAGCCCTGGAAAGTTCAATATTGATTGCCATCAGTCGATTGCGCATTAATTATTACCATCTACATCTAAGGCGAAGGGAAATTAATAATTATAACTGTAAAGATATTATAGTCATCGGATATTCGACTCATTTTTATTTATTTTAAGGTCCAAAACAAAATTACACGATAGATTCCCATAGTCGGATAGTGTATAATGGATACTCACTTTGCACTTCTAAATTAAGGATTAGAAACTTAGTCTAATTTCATTTCACAATGTACCTACTTATCGAAACTTAGGCCAACCAATCATTCGGATAAGTTACAAAAACCCGTTATTATAAATTAAATATAACTGTTTTTTATGTCTCAAGGCTCTGCGAAAATCAAGTTTCCATTTGAGGCGACTGAGTCCTCGCGAGTGTATTTTACACTAGCGCACATATTTTATATTTATTATTGTATCAAATACCCTTATGATTCAATTGCATTGTAATAATAATAATATGTTGGTAAAATTGTCCATAAATTTGTAAAAGAAATACACACACCGGCATATTTAGCGGTACATAAAATAAAGGTTTGATATCAGTATCATATAAGGTTGCTGGCTGGTTTATACGTCATTTAATTTAAAAGAAATATTTTCAAATTAAGAAAACAACTTAACATCACATTTTATGCAATTGTTTTAATTTTATTCAAATACACCTTATCTGGAGCGAACTTCGAGTATTTCTTCCTTCTGAGTTTGATTTAAAATTTCATTGAAATACTGTTTTTTGTTAGTTTTTTTTTAATCGCATATCTTTCTGGAGTTGAGGACTGAATTATGCCTGACTTAGCCCCAACGGAGATTGCCAGGGCACTCGAAATGCGAAGGAATGGTCAAACCTACAGAGTGATATCCAGAGATCTTCGTCGACCAGTTTCAGCGATCCATCGCAGTATCCAAATGGTTCAGGGAGACCGGTACTTATGTGAGAAGAGCAGAACAAGGCAGAAAAAGACGCACTTCGAGTAGGGATGATCGTTTCATTCGGCTTCGTGTACGTAGGAACCCCCGTTTGACGGCCGTCCAAGCCCGACATGAGTTAGAAGCAGTGCGGGGTGTAACCGTAAGTGAGCGTACGGTACGAACAAGGTTCAAAGAAGCTGGTTTGGGTTCATTTGTGCCCGCCAAGGCTCCAAGGCTCGAGGTAAATCATCGTAGAAACAGGTTAACTTTTGCTCAGGAACATCGACTTTGGAACGCGGACCAATGGAGTAAGGTATTGTTTAGTGATGAGTGCAGAATTCTCTTAAATCAAATTGACGGCAGGCAAAGAATATACAAACGCAAAGGAGAACGATATGTTCAGACAAATTTTGAAACTACAGTTGCATACGGTGGTGGATCAATAATGATTTGGGCGGGCACAGACTTGGTAGTGATTGACAGAGGGAGTCTGACTGCAGACCGCTATATCAGAGAAGTTTTAGAAGAAAATGTCGTACCGTTTGCCCCATATATCGGTGACGATTTTGTTTTTATGCAGGATAATGCTCGGCCGCTTACCGCTCGGGTAACTCAAGCTTATCTTAATGACATGAATATCACTGTTATGGAGTGGCCGGCGAGATCACCGGATATGAACCCAATAGAGCACGTTTGGAACTTGCTGAAAAGAAAAGTTAAGTCCAGAATTCCAGCTTCTGCCAACGTGGGTGAACTGCGAATCGCCGTAGTTGAGGAATGGCGGAGACTATCCCAGGAGACCATCGATAATATCCTTCTCAGTATGCCTAGACGGGTAGAAACTTTAATAAGAGCACGTGGAGGAACTACGCGATATTAATCACCATTTTTCTAATTTAATTAATTGTTATTTTAATATTAATTTTCACTTTTCTCGTTTACATGAAAAGTTCAAAAATGTACCATTTTTCACAAATAGCCTTTACTCTCAAAATCTGTTCTTAATGTGATCTCATTTTAAGTAAAACAAATGAAACTTTAAATAACAAAAGAAGTGTAGTAAGTAGATTTTAAAATAAAACCATATTTTTTTAATTATGGACCTTTTTTTGTGTTCCGCTAAATATGCCGGTGTGTTTAGTTTACAAATTTAATTTGTAAAAGAAATAGTTTACAAAAGAAGAGAGGCAATAGGATCGCAAATTGTGATCCTATTGCCTCTACATCGCCGTTGGCTCTCCTGCTATGTTTCCTGCTCATTGCAACTTCAACTTACTAATCCGCCGGGTTATTCGGTAACTTTCGTTCGTCTACAGATCGCCTCGATTCGATCTCGCAGTGTAACCCCGAGCATAGCCTTCTCCATAGCTCGTTGAGATTTCTTAGGAAGCCTTTATTATAATGGGGAACCCACACAAAATTTCATCCTCTACTTCACCTCCTGCAAGTTTAATTTGGCGACAAAGTGTAGCCCATATCTTCTCCTAAGTCCCATCTATCTCTATACCAAAATTCATAAAAATTGGTTCAGCGGTTTAGATATGAAAATATAACTGTCAGAGAGAGAGTTACTTAAATGAAATAATTCGTATATAAATAAAGATTTAACAAAACAATCTAAAGAATAATCGTCTTTGTTCCATGAGCGAGGGAGTCTCGTGCGTTCACCTTGCAAGGTGGTTTTGCCTTAAATCGGAAGGCGGAACTCACTCGCAAGCCCTACGCTGCTGCTTGGCTGTTGTATTGTCGCATGCTTTATCCCTATAGGAATTGCATCCTATGTATATTCAATTTCCGTACAACATTCCAGACAAACTATTCTTTTATTTTAAATAAATGATTGTTGTTCCTATTACTTAGCCTATTCAAAGTACCAATATGAGGCAAATTAAAAAAAAAAACGTTCACTTGCTGGTGGCTACCATCTTCTAAAAACAAAAGTAACACAAGTGCTCTGCCGAACTTGATAGAACAAAATAACCTGTGATATGGAGCGTCGGTGGCGCAGTGGGAAAGACGCGGTCTATCATGTCGAGAGGTCCGAGATTATGCCAATGAGTTTTTTTCTAAAACTGCATTTACTGACTGCTCTCAAACGGTGAAAGAAAACATCGCGAGGAAACCTGCATACGCCAACGAAGAAATTCTAAGGCGCATGTGAAGTTCACCAAGCCGCACTGGGTCAGCGCCATACGCCCTTGTTTAGAGGGTAGGCCTGTACCCCTGCAGTGAGAACATATAATAGTCTGTTGATGATGATGATATGGAAACAATAAGAGTTTGGTCGAAACACACCAGCGCAATGCGCTGTTATTACACAGCGATCCTCTGTAAGAGTGCTTAATTTATTACTGCTGCTGAACGCAGTGTGGTCCTGCCACTTCAAAACGCCGTTTATTTTAAATTGTCAAATGCATGCACAAGTCGGCTCTTCTCCGGTAATTCTCGATAGCTAGTCTTCCTCAAGAATTAGTTCCAGAGTTGAAAGCGTTCAACCAAACAAACAAACAAACTCTTCAGCTTTATTATATTTGTATAGATAAACTATTTTAGTGCATTTTTTAAATGGACTTCTAATTTGAATTAATACATATTCGAGTACACATTTTGTTTCCGTTCCAATCGGTAACAGCTCCGTTCCGAATCGTTGATTACAAATATCGATTTCACATGTCAAAATCGATGTAGAGGTAATTTATTATTAAAAAGAAAAATAATGTGCGACAGAGTTACAATTCAAAGTTTACTTTTAAAGTTTGATTTTTTTACATGCATAGCGAATTTTAAAGGCTAGTGAATTATGTTAATTACAAGCCAGTTTGTGTAACTACCTATACTCATAAAGATGTACCTACAGTTTATACATAAAGATATCAGGCGTTATATACACATTTCGTCGGGCACCAGCCAGTCTTTAATATACGTACTACTACCGTCAAATGAAAGAGAAGATGCTAAGTTTTCTGGAGAACTTTAAAGAGGAAGGGCCCATAAACAACGTTATGAAACCATGAATTAAATGTGTTAACTTCATAACACCGTCGCTTTAGACCACAATGAAATACATTATGATGATGGAATCGTTAGTAGTGAGGGATGCCCCAGAGCACTTTATATTCAACTTAACCCTCAGATCAGATCCCGGTCAGGTTCGTCCGGCATCGCACTTGCGACTGTATTTATTTTGACAAGATAAAGATATTGTCGCAAAATCTTATCTTATTTAAAATATATCTTTGCCTATATCATATTTTTTTATGATATAGGCATAAAAAAATAAAAATCGGTGGTCATGATTGTGTAAAGAGTTAGAAATAATTGAATACAAAGTATGATAACTGAATAATATGTAGGTACCTAAGTATTGTTAAATGAGTATTCAAATTAAATAAAATGTATTATAAATAGGTAAAGACAAAACAATATTGTACCCTTTTCTCATTTGTTTGTACACCGAAGGTCTTTTTTTTGTCGTGAGCTTTACCAATAAAAAAAATATGTAAAAAGTGTTTTCCACAATCGAAATTATTATGGTCTAATTTCAATCAGTGAGCGAACACTAGTTATTTTAAAAGAGTGGTGTCCATAACGCAGAACACGGCCAAAAATCTGATAAAATTGTAAATCTGAAAACGGTTTAACATTGATGGATTTTTATACGTGTATAAATTGTCCTATAGAAGCTCGAGACCTTGGTGTTTTTTTTCTTTTTGTAATAATAAATTAGGAGTGTGGCAATATTCTGTTTGATTTGCGATAAAAACTCTAGGAAACTTAGTTACTGCTTATTGTTAAGGAAGTTATGTTTTCAAGGTCCACTCGGAGATGACAATAGTAAATTCAACTACGCGTTTACAATTCAATGTGATAAGACTAAGGACAGCAAAGATTGAAGTTTTAGTGTATTATCTATGCGAGTATTCGAGTAAAATACGCATTAAATATTGCCCTATCCTATAACAACATATCAATATTTATGTACTGAAAGGCAATTTCTTCCTACTTACATGAAAATTTGTCTAAACTTGAGGCTTGTTATAGATTTAGGCAAGATATTTATTAATACTTTCTTAATATTACCCATTACACTTTGAAACTGAATATATTTTAGCCTAGACAACTAATCTTATTACTACAGCCATATTACCGAGGAACTACGAGACTGGAGGCCATTTGACCTATAAATATAGATTCGCAGGTCACGACGACGGAAGACACTGTGAAGTTCTGTTCACAATGTTAAATAATCAATAAGAGAACCGTCAGTAGAAAAATCTATTTTTTGTTTATTCTACATACATTTATACATTTTATAAATAAAGTCGCTGTGTCAGCCTCTGTCTGTTCCTCACCCAACGAATTTTGATACGGTTTTCACTAATAGAAAGAGCAATGAACGGGGAAGATTTGTGTATGAAATTTGTAGCAAAAATTGCACCCATGGTAAGTCGCTAGTAAAGCATAAAATAAAAAATAAGTAAGTATTTAAATTGGAAGAAATAATTTTACTCTTTGGTTGTAAAAAACCAATTTCATTATACATATACTCGCGGACTAAGAATAAGGGTCGGTACGAAAAACTAGAATATCTCCTAAAATAACAGAGCTAGCGGCATGTATGAAACTGTATGTTGTAGATAATTTTATAGTTAATAAATGAAAAGCAAATGTTAGAAAAGTTAATCTGTTTATTTATTAAAATTACATAAGAAACAAAAAATCGACCATTTTTGCGTTGAAAAATTAAAAGACTTTACCTCACATACCACATAAAAATGAACTTCAAACAGAAATTAATACTTCGTATTGCCTCCGCGGGCTCTTCTTACAGCTGCCAGGCGATTGGGCATGCTGTTTATTAAGTTTCTTATGCGATGTAGCGGGATATTGGTCCATTCTTCCACTAACGCATGTTTCAGGTCTCTAAGTGTAGCCGGGGCGGGGTTCCGATTTCTTATACGCCTTCCAAGCTCGACCCAAACGTGCTCAATCGGATTTAAGTCCGGGCTTCTCGAGAGCCAGTCCATGCAATTGATGCTAACGTCCTGAAAGTACTCATCTACAATTTGAGCTGTATGTGGCCTAGCGTTGTCATGCGTAAATATGGAATTTTCACCCAAATTAATTAAGTATGGGCCGCCTAACAGTCCGTTCGCTTACGTGATCTCTTCGGGTTTCTCGAAGTTGATTTGTTACTTCAATTGCCGTGAGGTGCCGATTTCGGAGCATGGTCGTAACAATAAATCGATCCTCTCGAGCCGTAGTACATCTCGTTCTGCCGGTTCCTGGTCTTCTAACGTTCTGCCCAGTTTCACGGAAACGTTGGACGACTCTCTGCACCGTAGAAAGTGACACGCCTGTTACTGTCGCTGTACTTCTCTGACTTCTGCCTTCTTCTATCATAGTGACGATACGTGTACATTCTTCTCGTGTTAGCGACATGGAAGTATTTCAATAATGACCGTGAAAGACGACAAATACTGCCTTTTATCATTTTGAATGACAGATTGAAAACAAAAGTGAGAAAACAAGCAAAATAAAAGATGTGAATTTATTACCGAATTCGAGGTTTCTTTCTTTTTTAAATATTTCCAATTGCGTTGTATAACATTTAAGGTTTCACATCATACGATAATAAAATTCTCTTTAATATAGAATAAGTTTCATGCATGTATCATTATTAATTTGCATTATGGATTTTGTCATCGACCCGTTTTCTTAGTCCGCGAGTGTATTATATGTATGTATATTTTTATTACATTTTTTACATTCTTCGTTACATTTTTATTGATTTCTAATACGTAATATTAGGTTGTAAGTTAAATATCAATAATTCAAATGAATGGTCAATTTAGACCTTGGGTTTTCCAATAAGAAAGACCTTTTTTATTGACGCTTCATACTCAGAGATTCTCATTATTTAGTGACATGTGTCTTACAATGATTCGGATAATGTTTCTTAGATGCTGATGAAATGAAAACCCTATTTACACTCATTTATAATTAATTTAGATTTAGACGGTTGGCCAAATTATGACGGCGAAACGCAGTGTGCTCTGTCACTAGTTATTAAATACTATTTTCAAATTAAATCAGAAAACCAACAGGGAATTCAGCAGTGTGCACAGAGCATAATGGCAGTAGACAAAGGATTTGCTCATTGCGTGTTTGCTGTTCACCGCTTACAATATGTAAGTAGATGCGTCGTCCATACAGACAACAGGCGAACTTTCTACTCGCATTGTGTCGCGATCCAGTTTTCGTTGAAACTGTGTCCCCTGTTCCTAGGTGAACCTTTGTACATTACTAAAATTCTAACTAGGTACTAAAGCGTGATAAATGTTATGGGTATCTAAATTGCAACATGTAACCATGATTTCACATCCAGGTAACACTAGAATGAATGCAGAAAATAAAGAGTTTTGTAAAAAGGAAAACTTAATTTCAGCTTCCAAGAGTCTTTACGGCTCAACGTATGTCCCTTTTCACGCCCATAAGAGTTTTATGCCCATGGGCACGTACATTTAGGACAGTTGAAGCCAGGAAACTAATATTAAGAAATATTTTTTATTGTTAATTATTCATAATTATCTTTAAATGAATATCTCACAAAGTGTAGGTAACTAATTTTTTTTGAAAAAATTTCCATTAGCTTCTCGCAAGGGTTGAAACGCTATCTCAAACAAAATGTTGGAATTTTTCTAAACAAAATGTGGGCCCTCATCTTAAGAAGTCATTTTAGATGTTTATGTTATTACAAATCTGAAATCTGTTGGATACGCAAAATTTATATTAGTACTACCTATTATTATATATTATATTATTTATATTAGTACTACCTACTACTACCACGCTAGTAGGTACTATTATTTATTCTGTGCTACTACTTGCACGTTGAAAGAACGTCCAGATTTAGGTCACAATGTCCTCCACTTTTACGCCTTAGTATCGAAATAAAAATAAGTCTTGCACACTATAACCTTAATTAACTATGGATTTACTTTCATTATATACATATATATTTTACATATAAATTCATTAAAGAAATATTATTTCCAAAGATTTTTAACCATTACAGCAAATCAAAGTTTAATTAATTTTAACTATATTTATGTAGATTATCTCTCTGATTCTCCGTTAACTTCAACTAAACCACCCGAAGGGTTTTTAATACGGTTTTCACTAATGAAAGAACGATAATTTGCAGAAAAAAATTATATCCGTGCGAAACCATGGATGAGTCGCTACTTTACTATAAAGTAAATGTAGCTAATATAAGTATTTATTACTAGAGAAGTTTAAATATGATTTTTTAAAATAAAAATAAAAAACCGTTTAAAGATTAAAATAATTCCACCTTTGTTTCCCCTGTAAATGTGTTTGTTTCACTAGATACATGGCGAGAAAACCACTCTCTCTACTTCAAAAGGTCTCTTAAAGACACAAAGACGTCGTCGTACAGTCAACGCTTACAAGCTTGCTCAAACCAGTTTCCCTGGCGTCAAACCTTGAAAATGTCTTAGGTAAGTACCAAATCTAAACTCGTGGATTTGGATGTACCCCGCATTTATTATTTTGAGCAAAGCAACTATTATCTTTAAGGGGCTTTTGTAAACTGTCTATGTTTTTTGTCAATTTCTAGGTGCAATTGTGCAGCTGGCAAGTCACGGATTCGTGCAACAGTACGACAGTGGCTGCAAGTTTTCAGTGTTAAATACACTGTGTTACTTGTTACAGAAGACCACCGTGAAATAACAGCACGTGTGCTGTTGTGTATCGGTGAGTGAGTAAGGGATGCTAGAGCCCATTTCCCTATCCACTCCTAATCCCTTATCCTTAATCCTACTGCAGTCGGCAGCGCACTTGCAGCAGCTTTGGCGTTGCTTGTGTTATAAGCGACGGTAGCCACCTACCATCAAGTGGACCGTCAGCCTGTCTGCCGACCTTCGCGCCGCTCGGAATAAATCGCTTGGTCCGAATTAGAAGGATTTCGACAAGGTGAGGATGGTAACTAGCCGTGCGTCTGAATATCCGATAGAAGAAAGGGGAAGGTGGTATGATTGGAACTCCCTGCCGGCGTCTGTATTTCCGAACTCATACAACTCAAATCTTTTCAAGGTTCGAGTGAATAGGCATCTTCTGGGTGAGCTCGCTCCATCGTCGGCCTCATCCTTCCTACATGGATAGATGCTGGCCAAGAGCAAACCCATCTTTAATAAAAAAAAAAAGATCTCATGCGGCTCCCGAGCATACTCTCCGAAGTACATCTTTCTTATAGACAAAGGTCTTATACACAAAGACAGACGATTTTGTCTACGTGCCAGGCTCTGCAGCTTAGTTCTTATTAGCCTACCGCCGCCAATGAGCCTCCTAGCTCTGTGATCTAATATATTACGTGTGTAACTAATATATAATATATATATACTTACATATAATAAAATCGTAAAAGAACCGTGTCTGTACATACATTAAATATTTTTTCAAAAAACAATTTATACACCTTGCACTTATGTTACCGAGGTCAAAAAAAAACGCTAATCTCAGAAACGGCTTAATCGATTTGAATGCGGTTTTCAGTGTTGTAGCAAGTTTCCTGTAACATTTTACTTCGTTCCAATCGGTTTACAAACAAAAAAGTTACGCGCTATACCGAATACCACGCGTACGAAGTTGCGAGCTCAACTAGTCTATATAGTACATATCTATATATATAATATAATCGTAAACGAGTCGTGTCTGTACATTAAAGATAAAAAAAAACAATTTGTACACATTGTACCTACTTATGTTAACGAGGTCAAAAAATTAAATTTTAGATTCTTGTCTGTTTGTCTGTGCGTTAATGCGCGCTAATCTCAGAAACGGTTTAACATATTTGAATGCGGTTTTCACTGATGTATTCCATTCCAATCGGTTTATAAAAAAAAAGTTGCGCGATATACCGAATAGCACGTGTAAGAAGTTGCGGGCTCAACTAGTATCTATATATTCTAATCTTATTCATATAAGTCGTATCAATGCATCGCATTATCACAGGCATTATATAGCTTGTTTCTAACCGGATCTATCTTCGATATTAAAATTATTCTACGACGAAAGTTATAAGAATGGTAGGTAACTAAAACAGTTTTTGAGAAGCCTTAACTTTCAGATTGTACTAATTTATTGCAATAATATTCATCAGGTACTTATGTAGGTAATATAATTCGTATATAGCGTGGGAAGAAGGATCCAATAGACCGTTGACTTCATATGAATCACGAACGGTCGCTTTATTGTTTCCAACAGGTAATTTTTCAATTCAACAACGCAGTTATGTGCAAGGCAAATGAACTGAGATCTTCAGTGATTTAATAAACAATCTGTGACCTAGCATTGATTTAAAAGCTGATATCATGTTAACTTGCAATATTACATATATTAATCATTGATGAAAAGACCTTTATTAGCGGCAGAGCACATCACTGCGTTTTGCATTCATTTAGGTAGCCCGTCTGGCGGCAGTAACCAACCCCTTACATAAAGCCATCGTGAAATAACAGCATGTGTGACGTCTGTTTCCGGTGTGTGAGTATCTCAGAGACCATTTCCCAATCCTTAATCTTACTGTGGTCGGCAACGCATTTGCAGCACTTGTGTCGTTACTTGTGTTATAGGCGACGGTAGCCACATACCATCAAGTGGACCATCATCAACCTGTCTGTCGACCTTCACATAAAAAAAGACGTTGAACTTGTTTATAGTAAAATTTTATTACCTAAATAAAATGTTATGAGACAAATTCTATTGAGTTAAAACTGTATGGATAAATTTAAACTAATAAGTAATTGGATATTTTAATTAATTAAGAAATAAATCAATTTAGTTTTTTTTCGATTCGTATTAAAGATACAATAATTTTTATTTTAAGTAAGTAATTAAATATTCGTAAACTATGATTCGAGTCGAGTGATGTCATCAAAAGAGATAATTAGAGAGTTGAGTAAGAATGTGGTTAGCAAACAAAATATTGCAAGAGTCGCCATTGGAATAATAATAAAACAATGCTATTTCGATGACTTAACCTTGAAAATTATATGAACAAAATTTTAATTTATTATTAAAAATTCATACATATAATGGTTAAAGACTATATTTGTAACCTTAACTTCATTGCATTAATATCAAACAGGAATTTATTTCTAATTTGCAAAGTACATAGCTACAGCATATTTTCATTAATTTCGAATCTATTGCACATATCTATTATAATTTTTATTTATAAAAGTTATTCTGAATTTGAACATTTCCGCAAGACCATATAGCATCTTAATGGGATAGGTCCTCACCAACCCCAAAGAAATTCCGAACCACAGCATCGGCAGGCAAAGTCATGGCCTCCATTTTTTGGGATTCCGAAGGAATACTATTATTCGATTATCTTCAGAAAGGACACACAATAACAGGCGTTTACTATTCCGCTTTAATAGCTAAATTGAGAGAATCTGTTGAAGAGAAAAGGCGAGGCAAATTCAGAAAAGGCATTTTGTTTCACTAGGAGAACGCGCCCGCGCTCACACTGCTGCTGTTCAAAAAGCTGGTTTTGAATTAGTTGATCACCCACCTTATTCGCCAGACCTAGCCCCCAGTGACTTTTACCTCTTCCCAAAGTTAATAGAATACTTGCGTGGTAATAGATATGCCGATGACAATGAAGTGAGTGAGGCCGTGGAAGGGTTTTTGGAAGGCCAAGAGAAATTATTTTATTTGAAAGGATTAGAAATGTTGGAGAAACGCTGGATTCGGGGCGTAGATAGAGAAGGAGACTATGTTGAAAAATAAATTTTTGTTATTTATAAAATATATATCTTTCTGCTTCTCATTCTCACTACTTTTTGATCACTTCTCCTAATATAGGGACGACAACGTAGTCAGTACTTTTGAAATAAAATGCGTAACTTAAATTTTGTTTATGCCTTTGTTTATCCCAAGTGTTATATCTGTTTCTACTTTGTTTGTTAGATCGTAAATTAGTTAACTAAGTATGTAGCCCATAAAGAGATGGATATTAACTTCACACTGTGACATCATAGCAATGAATAATCATTTCCCTCATGTGTAGAGACTATAAAACTTAGCGTCACATCGTAATAGACTTTCACATTCAACGAGTAACATCGTGCGATATATGGACGTGGTTTACTGAGTGCATCAATTGTTGTTGAAAATAGTACGTATTATTTTTCTATGTTAAAGAATGGCAGGCAAGTTGATATCGTCACCTTTTAGCACATGCGAGCAATACCAATTCAAGTGCGCTGCCGACCCTGATATGTGGGAACAGCTATATTGGGGCTCAAGAATTCTTTACTCACGCATCGAAACAAGTGTTGTTTTTTCTCGATGATCAAGTGATTATACAGTAATTTAATTATAATTACCCTAAAAATAATTATAATTAACATTTAAGGGAATTCAATTTTAAAACCGGGTACATTTTAAGCCAATTTTATTGTTAATTTTAGCGCAAAATAAATAGTATTACCTAATGACCGAATGATATTACCTAATGATATGAATTCACAATACCGATGTTAGTTAAATTAATAAGAGATTTGATTTGATTTAAAAAATATTATCATTGGCCACCCTCTATCCAAATATAGGTAAAACTTTTTTTTGGCAGGGAATGTTTGCGAGAAAAAAGTTTTGAATTTTTTTTCTTCGATTTTCTATTTCAAATTGAGATTCTGTTAACATTTACTCAATAAATTCTTTCATTATTAAATGGAAAATTTCTCTTATGTTCATTGTTATCACATTATACAGTATCCTTGAGCGCACATTAATTTTATATTTATGAGAAGATATAAAGACGTACAAAATGTATTCCGAAGGCCAAACACCAGAATACGAGTTTCACCTTGACCTCGGTCTTAGACATGATTCGAATAACGCAAGATAGAGAAACAATAGATAAATAATCCAATTACTTATAAACTTGACATTGTAGGGAACTGTTGTACATTACAATTATAAGGACTGCATTAAAATAAGCAAGAATAAAAAATTGGCACAATACCTACTTAGTGCTAATTATAAAAATATGAAACAAAGTGTTCCAGGCAAGTGTTCCAAAGAAGTAAGTATATAGTTAATTAGCATTACTTATTAGTACTAATTATAAAAAAAAATTGAAAAAGATTATTTAAACAATATTATATACTTAATATAGAAATGTGAGTAAATGTGTTTCTTGAAAGAAGTAAGTTTAGCACTAAACTTACTGCTAATTATAAAAAAAAAATTAAGGTTTATTTAAACAAACTATACATAAGTAAGTCAGGCATGAGTTGCACTCTAACTTTAAGCATTACTTTCCCTGTTTGGTGGAAGCTTACGAGTAAATGCTTATATGCTTTTATTCATGACGCTAATGAATCATAATAACTAATATTATAGATAGAAGGAGTTTTATAAATAAATTTGTGTAGTGTTAATGAAATTGTAATAAAAGTCGATGCAAGGTTAACGATTCTGTTCAAACTTTACTGGTTGTTGATTTAGTTTCAATGCGAGAGGTTTATATTTCTAAGAAACAAAAAAAATTACATGAATTTGGATAAAAGAAAAGTTAAAATTTCAAAAAAACTAGTTTATTCATGTTCAATGGAACAACCAAACAGCACAGAACACATTTTTGTATCTATTACAAATACAAAAATGTGTAAGAGATAGATTTGCTATGATTTCCTTCCTCTTGGGTTTGCTAATGTATCTAGAAGAGAACAGGTCTACTAATAGAAATTTATTACTATTATTAAATACAAAATTAAAACAAAAAAAATACTGGAATTTCCTTCCCCAGATCTACGGTAGACATAAATCTTGTGTTTGGTTTGATATACCCTTTTCGTAACACGCTGTATATTATTCAACCCCTCTTATCTACATATTAATACGTGAAGCGAAAACTTTGCATCCCTTTTTTAAGAAAATTGCACGGACGCGGAAGTGTGAAATTTGTCACTTAAAGATTACATGGAGAAGGACTGGAGAAAGCTAATATTTTTACTAATATGCATTAGAAATAGGTACATTAAATTAATTAAAATAAACTTTACACACACTACACCTTTGACACTACGTATGTAGTGTTTTAAGTTTATTTGTTATTGTTTATTATGTTTATGTTTTAAGTCTGTGGTTACAAGGAGTAGAGATTATTAATATTATGCGCGAGGAATGTACATTCCTTAGACATAACATACTTAGAATTTTTGTTGAGTACTTACTTAAAAATTTAATGAATTACGGTCGAATTTCGACCAGTGGTATTAATAAAAGAGTAAAAATTTTAATTAAGGAACGTAGATATCAATCAAATTAAAATTAGATAGCAACCAAACGATATTGGACGAGGTAACTACGCAACGCATACCGGGGGATCGAGGCAACATTTAGTTGCGCAAGTTCAAATGTGGCAGTGGCTAAATCTGGCAGACCTTCACCCGCATTACAGAGCTCCCGAGGGACATTGCGTCGGTGAAATACGAAGTACAAACCGTTCATACTAAAATACATGGCTACTGGATCATTTATAATTAGCTAACGAACACTGATGAATTTGGGTGTCGTGAATTGGCGCTAGCGAACTCAATTGATATAGGTCACCGTGATGATTTTATTATGTACTAGCCCCGGCTTTGCCTGTGACGTGACGTTTCGAGCGTGGGGGAATAATGGAAGGGGGGTAGTGGGTGATATTAATGGATTGTCCTCGTTGAGACCTATCAAATGATACCCAACACGGTGGGTCTACCTGCTACGGTCACCGACGGTCTATTGAGTAGACTGCAACTGTCAAATTTTGATATTTGGTCTATTGCAAAAAATTCCTCTCCCCGAGACCTTACATGACCTCCAACACGGTGTGTTTACTAAGGGTCTAATAAGTATGTAAGAATTAAAAAAAATACTAAATGTAATATATGCTTATTATATGTAAGTATATTATTATACTAACTTTTGCCTTAGACTTCCTATATATTGAAACATAATATGTATATTAAATCTTTATTGTTTAATAAAGATTTAATTTCACATATTTTAGTTAGGCGTTGATTTTTATTTTATTTTTAGGTGATCTTTCGGGAACAGCACTTTTTTTCTGGATGAAAGGTATACTTTGTATTTTTCTGTACCCCTGACGTGTATGCAAATTTTCACGTAACAAACAAACAAACTCACTTTCGCATTTATAATATTAGTTAGGACTACTATACCGACGCGCCCCGGCTTTACTTGAGTGCAATTGGGAGAGCTAATATTCATAAACCGTTAAATTTTTTTTTAAAATAAATGTAGTATTTCCGGAGATTGTCCTCAACAAAACTAGCTCTCTCTTTATAAATTAGACAATGCAACTAGTATTAATCGGTAAATGAATTTGTTTATTTTGCAAGTAAGAGCCGTAATTTCACTTACCTGAACTCTTAAACTCTTTAAAGAAGGAAATTGTGCGAGTCGATCTACTTCGTCCCACGTGGCTAGGCCGGTGTTATTCAGATTTAAAAACCGGAGATGTCTGAAACATCAATGGAAATGTGGATTACGGCAATAAAAAAAAATCATTTTCAATGGGTTTTATGCATTCTTATCAACGGATACATTTTTCTGTGGTATATAAGTTTTCCAAAATATAGTTTATATTTTGGAAATTTTTGAATTGATTTAAAATATTTGATTTTAATCACATAAGCACATCATAACTCTCTCTACCTCACATACAAATACACACACACACAGACACACACCGTGACAATACACGGACCGTGTAAGAAGAAAAAGTGATATTGGGTGTACCGTGTAACACGGTACACTCAATATCACTTTATCCTCTTTTTTTAATATGGGCTTATGCATTAAAAGATATGCTTAGTCCAGAAGCCATTGAATACAGAATATAAGATAATTAAGATCGGCCAAATTTCATAAGAAGCTTTTTCACAAAGAACCATTTCATTTCAGATATAGAAGTAAGAGTAACAAATACTCATCAAATATATTCATAATTTTATTTATTTTATACAATAATGAGTAAAGGACGTTGTAGATTAAAAATGTGTTTTAAGAAAAACCTTTAAAAACAAAATAAAATATTTTATTAAAGTCGTTTTAAAGCAAGTATAATTTTTTTTATAGAATATTTAGTTTACAAGCCTACATTTATTATTGGGAAATAGCTTTAAATCTTGACCATGATTTTTTGGTAAGAAGTGCAGATAAATTAAATTTTTCAACCAGAGACAGCAGGTCTTATGGTGTAGAGACTTCAGGTTCAATGCTGATATTATGTACTATTGAATTTAAAACGTCTTTAATAAAAAAAAAGGTTCTCATGACACCAACGACGATACTTACCGGAAAGCGTCGTGACTCTTTTTATTTCCATTATTATCTCCACATTTCTCGCACGGATCAGGCTCGAGTGTTGTTATGGGACAGTCATTAACTAACAGTGTTTCCAAGTTTGGGAAAGCATAACCTAATTTAGATATTTCTCGCCAACTGCTTATTGGGTTTCCGGAGAAGTGTATCTTTTTCAACTGTTCGTGCACTGGTTCCACTGTGTCTGGAAAATTAAGTCGGGCGCAGGCTTCGCAACGGTCCTTTTCATCTAGCTCTTGTCCATTTAAATTTATGTACGAGTACTCATTGAGGCTCAAATGCAACTCTTCGAGAGCTGGCAGAGCTCTGAGCAAGGCGTGGACTCCGGACCAACCCACGTAGGTTGAATTTAAGACGAGATGACTTAGACTATCCCATCTCGGGTTCAAGGATTGCGCTGCGAGAATCTGTGCCGATAGGCGATTGAAACTTAGGTTCAGAAATCGCACTCGAGGCGTCTGCTCCAATATCGCGAACACCTATAAATAAACATGTGTTTGTCAATGTTATGACTAATTTCACGTCAAAGAAATCCACTGTACAAATATTTCTCCATAATTATAAGAGACGTCTTCAGTTACGACTGCTACTTGCGACTGATAATAATAACTGTTGCTAAGTTTACGAATATTCTTTGAAAAGGTCTTAGCCGTAGGCAGTCTACTGCTGAACATACGCCTCCCCATAATTTACCAGTAGGACCGGCCGGAAGCAGCCTGGTTTCAACGGCATCTAACCTTCTAAACTATGCAATTCTATTTATAATTACCCTGTTTTTACTACACTACCAGGATATGATATGACCCTATTAAAAATGTTATTAAAAGCAAACTTTTGAAGCGTCTTAGTCTCTAGTCTGTTAAAATCGTCGTGGTGCAATGTATAATATTATTCTTCATTAACTTAAGTTCCGAAATGTACTGAATTATGACGAAGTACATAGTATAAAAATAGGGCAATAATATTGTTATTGAGGATTTATTACGTACTAATGTTCTAATTTAATTTTAATTCAAAAATTTTGTTCTATTTCTTTTTAAACTGAGCTCTGGGGCCTCTAGTCGATGCGAGCCCCTAGACAGTTGCTTACAGCGCCTAATGGATAATCCGGCCCTGAGTGTCCTGCTACTACTAGTAAAATTAAACTATATTTCTTACCTATAAGGTTTTAATGAAACTTTAATGAAATTTCAATTGGAAATTAATTAAATTGTAGTTACAGAGATATTTGTAGAAGTCTCATTTGAATTATTACCTCTTCCCATTCACTTAGTTTATTGTTAGCCAGATCGAGTTCAACAACGTCGGCACATTTGTCAGCTAACGCACAAGCATCCCCCGCACAGTCTATGTCGCAGTCATTCAGCACCAGGAGTGTTGGCACACTGAGTCTTGGTGATCGTTTAGGCACAAAAATAGCGACTGGCATATCATCAATTGGAGGATTCACTTCGCCTTTCGCACCATATTTGCGTTCCAGAGCTTCCAGAAGCGATGGCATCTTGTTTGTTTTATAAGAACCTGAAACAATGAAACATACACTATTTAGTAAATCATTATTATCCACAGGGGCGTAGTGTCGGGGAGCGGATGGGAGCAGTTGCTCCAGGGCGCCAGGGCCTGGGCGCAAATTTTTTTTTCTTAAATTTTTGTCAATAGCCAATCGAAAATGCCCACTCATTATTCACTTTTTCGGAACATTTTAGTTTCGAAAACTAAAATGAAACAAATCTATAAATGAAACAAATAGCCGGTAATTATTCCAGAAAATGTAGCGGAAAACGAAACTAAAATCAATTTCAAAACAAAGAAGCGAAGCGCCTTGGAGCAAAAATTTTCAAACGCCTCTCTCTCATATGGGCACGTGAGTTTTTTTCAGTTACAAGTTCGCAAAATTACAATGTTACAATCGATCGTTCAAAAAATGAGAGAGGGCGCTTGAAAAATTTTGCTCCAGGGCGTTGAAAGTGTAGCTACACCACTGATTATCCATAATAAGTACATGCTTTTAAAACACCAAACAATTATCCGGTTCAGCGTTTTATTTCAATTAACAATTAATTATAGATAATCTGAAGGACTGGCGTAACATACTGAATTTTAAGGCAATATGTAATGAAATTTTCTGTCTACTAAGAATAAAAAAAGATTGTAATTTTATTTTTCGCTTATTTATAAAAACACCAATTCCACCATGGTGAGGAAAAAAACTGATTTTATCGATTTTATTGTTATTAAAGACCATAAAGCTTGTCAATAGTTACTAAAGAGAGAAAAGAAAATCTTTTCACTTACAAATTAGAAATAAGTTTCCGCTTCGCGTATTAATCATAGATTGTGTCCGCCTAAAGAACTAGCCCACACCAGTAAATTGATTAATTGGAGACATATTTCTCTTTAACAAAATTGAAAAAACTTATAGCAAATATTTGTAGGTATCTAGAGATAAGATTTTTTTATAGAGGTAAGTGTCAATAGAACAATTTGGCTTTATCTGATAACCACTTAACAGACATAATAAGTCTGGTGATCATCACACCACCGAAAGACAACTTGTAAAGGTGTGGTTGAGCCAGAAACTTCCTACGAGAGATACCTTTGCATGTTCGGCTCTTAATTACTACAAATAATCGAATTAAATGTATGCTTTTAAGTGCCCAGGTCAAAATGGGGATTTCCCCTTACAGACGAATTTTAGAGTAATAACAAAATTCAAGAAAAAAATTGAAAAAAATTCAAGAAAGTTCAATGAAACAATAAGGTTAATTTTGTCTTCCTGAATAAAAACTTATGAAACTGGTTCTTACAATGCGAGTTTTGTCAAAGATCAAGGCAAGGCGAAAGTTCACCTTGATACTGCAAACTGTAGCCTGCATGTTTCATACATTCAATACCAATGATTAATTATTTTATATACTTAGGTAGTTAGTCTATACATCAGGTTTCGTTGAGATATCAACGGATATATATTGCGATATAATGGACATACATATTAATTGATATTTTTACTGTTTTCTAAACAAAAAAAATGACAAGAGTTATGTTTACTGGCAACGCTAATAAAAAAAACAACAGTAGAGAAGTTGCATGTTTTGTAATTGATTTTTTTTTTTTGAAAATTTAATTATTCTAAAAAATACTCTATTGTGCATTACTTTTTTAATAATATAAATAATACCCGATGTTTTGATATTTATTATAAAGTAGCTGTGCCCGCGACTTAGTACACGTGGTTTCGGAATAACGTACAACATTTTTTGTTTGTAAACCGATTGAAATGAAATAAACACTAAGCTTACTGCAATAAATCAGTGAAGACCGCATTCAAATCGGTTAAGCCGTTTCTGAGATAAGCGTGTACAAACGCACAGACAAACAACGACTTTATTATATTGTATGTATAATATCGTATTTTTTCGAACCCTGCTTATACAGTACTCAAAGTGTTAGTAAATAAAAAAAAACTCGAAATAAAATAATGAATGCGCATCACCACATAATCAATGAACCGTTCATGCGGATGCGTGACAAAACGATTGCATTAACTGGTAGGTCTATCGATATCGATAATCGGCATTTACTTTACGACATAACGCGTAATATAAAACCAGATTTTATAGAATATTTTTTTTTTACAAAAATCTTCAATTCGGATTCTTTTTCCGTTGCAGAAATAGTTCAGGGTTGCAATTTTTTTTATTTTTAAAAATGATGATCAAATATATTTCGTTGGCAATTACGACAAATTGAATTGAGCAACTGAAGCCAGTTGTCGTGTCGACAGGAACCGTATTAGAAGGGGTGTTACCCAATTTCAAGTGTTCGAACTGTTTTAAGATCATGTCGTGACTGCACCAAGGTTGGTTTTAAGTGAACACAGAATAACAGTGTATTGGTATAACAGTTTTTGGAAAAACTCTCTAATTGTTCATTATACAATAATTCGTTTGCAATTTGATTAAAAACCAACATTAATAAAAAAAATACCAAAACGCCAAAAGACGTCGTACATGTGTAAACAAAGCGGATGAATACATTCCTGATTCAGCCAATCGCGGGTGGGTTTTATCGTGAAAATTTAAATATTTTTTAACGATCTTAAAGGGGGCCTACAAAGTAAAAAAAAATGTAATTTCACCCGCGTGGCCCCATAATTGAATGCACACGATACCAACACAACAGAGTTCCTTTTATTAGCCATTTATTTACACAATCTTGTTAAAATTATATGAAACAATTTATAAACAGTCTATACACAACACACTTATAATAATCTACTCACAAACAAGTCTTATTAAAGAAATTACGTCTAAATATTTTTGCGCACAGAAACATAGTCTTGGAAGTGGAGCGATTGTGACTGATCATGTGAAACAAAAACAATGCACATTGAGGTATGCATGACATGAGGCGGAAGATACGGCATTTCGCGGAATGAAAATGTTATAAGTGCCATAAGTGCCAAAAGTATTAAATATTAATTACTCGTAAAATACAATGTCAAATGAAAAATGTTAAACAAAGGCCTAGATAATCTGTGAAGTGAGATTACTGATATTTTTTTAGGTTTGTAAATGTGTCATTTTGAAAATAAAACAAAAAACGATAAAAATGTTCTTGGTGATGTTGTTCTATCGAGAAAATTTTATTGTATAATGTTTTCTGTCGACATTTCACTTTTTTTTATGTTAAGATCGGCAGACAGGCTGACGGTCCACTTGATGGTAGGTGGCTACCGTCATCTATAACACAAGCAACGCCAAAGGAGATAGGGAAATGGGCTCTGGCATCCCTTACTTCACTCACCGCAACACAACAGCACACGTGCTGTTATTTCACGGTGGTCTTCTGTAAGACTTTTTATAATGAATTAATCTACATATATAATATTAAAATTTTCTTATTCGGACTTTATATACTTAAGACAAAATTCAAATCTATATGGGATTAGTTATTTCTATTTATACACGCTCTTATTAAGTATGTTTGTTTGTTAAGCTTTCACGCCTTAACTATTCAACCGATAATCGTGAAAATTTGCATGCACATTGTTTGGGATACAGAAAAAGACATTGGGTTAGAAGATTAGACGAAGACGCGGGCAAAAGCTAGTATATAAATATACTTATATCTATATTATATGTAACGGAAGATTGCAAAAATAAAATAGCTGTAGCTTCAAGTACACAATGAATGTTAGTTCATTAAAGATACTTATCTTGCCATTAGCTGCATTAATTGCACCGATTGTACTGACCTTCATGTTTGACGCGTCTATTGTATGTTTTAAGTTTTTATAGTAATAAAGTTACAATTCTTTTGCTCACAGATTATATGGATAATTTTTAAGCATTAACTTAAAAAAATGTGTTACTTATAACAAAATCAATTTTGTAATCAGTTTTATTAACTAGCTTTTCGCCACGACTTCGTCCGCCTCCTTTTTTAGGTTTAAAACATTTATTCAATCTTTATTGCTCACTAGCGACCCGCCCTCGGCTTCACCCGGGGTGTAATTTATATACTACTCAAAACAAAATAAGGGCCACTAGTTTATTTACATTTAAGTGCACTTTAGTAAACTGAAAGTAACTGATAAGTAGCATTATATTGATATTACGAACTCTTTGGTGTTTGATCTCTTTTATGCTTCCTAATTTGAAAAATATTGGCCATCGTTTTAAGAAAAAAAATAATTGGAAGTTATTCTTATGTTTTTCTTCGATTGTCTTCTTAACTTGTTTCGGTTATTTTAGGAAAAAAGTTTTACTTTTTCAATTTTAATTGAATCATTTATCATCTCGCGTTAATCATGCCACCAGTACGAAGGCACATGGATACAATTACAGCAACCAGAGCCATAACTATGATTCAAGAAGGACGTTCTCAGCGTTACGTGGGTTTGCAGTTGGGTTTTTCTCGAAGAGCTGTCCAAAATGTATGGAATCGCTTCCAAGAGACCGGCGGTGTTGCCAGGAGACCGGTTCAGGTAGAGTTCGTGTAACAACGGCGCACGAGGATCGGTACGTCCAACTAAGTGTTCGTCGTGATCGTACAGTAACGGCCCGTAAGTTACAACACCACCTACGGCTGACGACGGGTACCCGTGTCAGTGATCAAACTATACGTAATCGATTGCACGAAGATCAGCAAATGTCAAGACGTCGAGTTGTTCGAATTCCTCTGACTAGGGTTCAACGTGCAAACCGTTTAAGATTTGAACTGGGGGATTAATCAGTGGGGCAAGGTGCTTTTTACAGACGAGTGCAAAGTAAAATTTTTTAATGATGATCGGCGTGTTAGGGTGTGGAGACGACGCGGCGAGCGTTTTTCGGAGTCCTGCATCCACGAAGTTGACCGTTTCGGTGGTCCCAACGTAATGGTTTGGGGTGGGATTAGTTTACACGGTAAAACCGAGCTCACCATTTTAAATGCGGGTACCGTAACTGCAGAACGTTACATCGAAGACGTCATCAGGCCTCAAGTGATCCCATTTGCACAGCGAGTGGGGCCTGGATTCATCCTGATGCAAGACAATGCCCGTGCACACACAGCTCGATCGACCCAAACTGTCTCATCTCATATTGAGGGTCTCATATTGAGGTATTACCATGGCCAGCTAACAGTCCGGATTTAAATCCAATCGAGCAATTGTGGGACCAATTGAAACGAAGGGTTAGAGAGAATGAGCAAGGGGTCTACAACCAACAGCAGCTGATTGACGCTTTAAAACGTGCCTGGGAGGAGATTCCAGATGAAAACGTGAGGAATTTGATCCAGAGTATGCATACGAGGCTTCAAGAGTGTATTGCTAAGAGAGGAGGACATACTCGTTACTAAAAAGAAGAAACAAAAGTGACAAGAACAGTATTTTGTCTTTTTTCCGGTGATTTCTTTTGTTCATGTTTTTCATTCAAAATGGCCAATTTCATTATGAACTTAAAAAAAACAGTTCATGATCATTATTTTAAACAATTGTTAGCCTATATTATAACCAATAACATTATTTTGTAGTTACATAAGTTAAACAATTTAATGTCTTTATTGTTTTCATGGTACAGCAAAAAATCTTAGTGGCCCTTATTTTGTTTTGAGTAGTATATATACATTCCCCGTTTATCCCTCTTTCCATCAGTGAAAACCGAATTAAAATCGGTCTACCCGTTGACGCGTGATGCCGTGACCAAGGGAAATAGGGATTCATTTTTATATATAGAGAAGATGATATTTTTAAGAGTAGAATTTTTATTTTTAAATGAACTCTCACTAAAAGTATTTTTTTTCTGGGTGAGGGGTACCCTACATCCTCTTCTGTATCCCTGACAACGTGTATGCGAAATTTCATTATAATCGGTTGAGTAGTTGAGCGTGACAAACAAACAAATGTGCGTTGTGTCTACCTATTCATCAACTTTATTGAGTTTATTGAGTTTGCCTTCACTTTCAAAACTCAATTAAATTATATGAGTTATTACTACATGCGCCTCTTCATATTCCTAAGAATGTTAAAGGGCAACATTTCAAAATACCAAAGTTATGCAATACGTAACTACATAGATATATTTTTGAATAAATAGATTATGATATATGTATATTATATGAGTAGCACTTGTTCGCGGTAGTCAAAAGAACAATTTCAGTTTTAAGACTCTCCAGAATTGAGCAGATTTTATAAGAGTATGGATTTCCAAAGTTGATAAATAGATCCCCAGATATAAATTTTAATTTTGCATGTATGATAATACATGCAAAATTGAGGTCCACGGGGATGGACTTTCTCAGATTAACATAAATTGAATTCAGATATTTATAATAATAGAAAATTTTGTAAAAAACATATTAGATACTAGCTGAGCCCGCAATTTTGTAAGCGCGTGGTATGCGGTACAGCCACCGAATAAATAATAGTACTAGCGTAGCATAGCGCGTAACTTTTTTTGTTTGTAAACCGATTGGAATAAAACAAATACTTACTTAAATGTTAAGCCATTTCAGAGATTAGCGTGCACAAACGCAGACAAATAGACAAATATTATAAAAAAAAATTGCCTTCGGTAACATTAAGTACGCGTACAATTGTTTTTTTTTAAACGTTTAATGTAATCAGACACGGCTCTTTTACGATAATATTATTTATGTATAGATGAAGTAAATTTTTTGAAAAATAAATAATAGAGACTTGGAGCTACAAAATAAATAATCTATACTAACTAACATAGCATATTACCTGAAGAGTTTGTTTGTTTGGTTGAACGCGTTAAACTTTGTAACTGCCAGTCTGAGTTTAAACATTATTTTTTCATTTGGTAATCCAAGTCTTGAGGAAGATTATGGGCTATTTATCATCACGCTATGACCGCATTAGCAGCCGAGGCAGATGAAGCCACGATACACAGCTAGCGCCTATACAAACATGTAATTTCATGTTTAAGCTTTTCACTCTACAGTAATCTTATTAAAATTAGTTGCACTATGTTAAACACATATGAATTTTAGAACAACATAATATTTAAAGTCAATTCAAAGTTAGGTTAGGTTTTTTTATGTTGAGATCGGTACACAGGCTAACGGTCCACTTGATGGTAGGTGGCTACCGTTGCCTATAATACAAAGAACGCCACAGCTTCCGCAAGTGGCGCTGCGGACTACAGTAGGATTGGATAGGAAAAATGGGCTCTGCCATCCCTTACTCACTTACCGAAAAACAATAGCACTCGTGCTGTTATTTCACGGTGGTATTCTCTAAGGAGGCTGCTCAAATGACTGCGAAATGCAGTGTGCCCTGCCGCTACTACTGCTTGTAGAGACGTGATGACCCACCACGTCCCTACACTAACTGACTCTCACTGGCTGGAAGAGTTTATTTTAAATATTTAATAGAGAAAAAGATTCATTTATAAGTAATATTCGGTATCTCAGAGATTACAACAATTATACGTTGCAAAAAGAAGTGTTGTTTGCAAAATCTTCACAAATGTAGCAACGGTTTCATATCGTAATCTGCAGTAGAGCTCAACATTTTCAGCGGTTATGTATACGGCTATACATATTAGCTTGCCTCTACGTACCACCACCAAACAAGTGGCCAGTCGGTAATAGCTGCATTAAATTAAATCCGAATGACACATACGAGTAAAATCCCGTTCTAGATTTGAACCAGCGCGTGTATTATTGCAAACGTTCGACCGCGTTTATTGAGCAACACTTCATATCCATCGTTATGCAAACGCATCAGTCACTGCGGAATATCATCGCACCATGCATAATAGACGTTCTATGTCAGTGAGCAAAAATTGTAAATTTCTAAAACCATGTTTTGAGAGAGGTGATGCCCAGCCCTGTAATCGCCAGTTTTATATCAAGCACTTGCAAATGTCCAGGGCTGGATTAACCCTGTCGGGGCTCCTAGGCAATCGTCTCAGGGTTCCTTAACTGTTTTCTAACTTCCTAAACAATGCAATTCTATTTCTAATTACCTACTACACTACCAAAATATCCTATTAAAGGATGATGAAATACAAAAACATAGACTAAGATGCTCTCTTAAAAGGCGACCATTTCATAATCTCGAATTTATTCATAATACGACTCTACATTTGACTAAAAGAATTTTCGTTTAAAGAATTGAAATCGAGTTTGCAGAATAACAAAAAATAAAAAAAGGTATACCTAATCATATATTTTGACAGATACTTGTAAATCGACATTGCGAGTTTTCCTACGACTTTGTTTGCTCCAATAAATTACGCGCAAACAAAAAGTCAGTCGACGCAAACTGTTGAAGAAAAACAATTGAATTGTTTGTATTATTTAGTTAAAATAATATATCAAGGGAGGTCGTCACACCCTGTCTCGTCGACATGGGGGCAGCGAACGTCTAGCCTGTCCTATTGCAACTGCGTTCTTCTGACCTGTAAGTAGGTTCACCTTTGGCTGTACATCCCCTGGCACGTCACGATCAAACCAGACTAATTTTTCAAAATTATTGAAAACTGTATTAGAGAAAAAAGAAAGAAACAATTTACTCAATCTTCTCAATTGAATTGATTTGAATGGTGAATTCGTAACTTCGTACGCGTGGTATTCGGTATAGCGCGTAACTTTTTTATTTGTAAACCACAGTTGTGAACCGATTGGAATGAAACTAACACTAAATGTTACGGAAAGCTTGCTACAATACATCAGTGAAAACTGCATTCAAATTGTTTCTGAGATTAGCGTGCACAACAAATGCACAGAAAAAAAAGAGAAAAATTCTAAAACAAATTTTTTTGACCTCGGTAACACAAGTATAGTAGCCGGCAAATTTCTTGGACAAACGACCTTGAATGTGCAGAAACGAAAAATAGGTCACTTTGTCTCTCGTGATCTCTTTTCAATCAATAAAAACCCAGTAATCAAAAAATAGCGTTTTTCAATGAAACAATATTTTTGCACGTAAGTGTACCATGCGCAAACTTTCCCCCACCACCTCACGCGATGGCCAAGAAGTTTGCCGGGTATTATACAATGTGTACAAATTGGGTATTTTTTTGAAAAATTATTTAATGTATTTACAGACACATTTACGATTTTATTATATGTATAGATAGATATAGATTAAATTTTTATATTTTACCCTAATATTATATTGGTACTTTGCCTCGTTTCGCTATAATTCAACATTAGAAGTCTACTTTTTCTAAGCTCTAACAAGTCGTAAATCGCATCTTAGAACAATTTCTAAAACTAAAAACTAAAATCTTTTTTAAAACTGAATCATTTAGGTACTCTCGCATAAGTTTAGAGGGTTAGAGGGTTTAAGACATTATCCACCATTTCATTGTAATGTAACCGTTTGTTTATGAATAAAATAAATAATAGGACAACATTATTACAATAATATTATTAATACAACGGTTTTTTTCCCGGTTTTATTCTTATTCTGAAATCTTTTTTACTAAGTAGGTATATATAAAGTATAGTTACGAAAATTACGATGAAACTATAAAAAAATACAAACTTTATAAGCAAATAGAGGTCCGAAATAATATTGGTTAGAACTGCATTATACTCCGTGTAATGATTTATTTATCAAATCAATATCCCACTTGGAGGTCAATATATTGTAGTAATTTTTTCCCCCTATAACGAATAATATAAAAATGTGTGTAAGTGAGTTTGTCTGTTTCTTTCACGCCTTAACCATTCCACCGATCATCACAAAATTGTGCAATACACGTTGTCAGTGGCACAGAAAAGGCCACAGACTAAAAAAGTACTCTTTCCGACGAAATCTCTAGCGACCAGCTAGCGACAGCTTATGTAGGTATTATTAAAAACGAAAAATACACACGTTATTGCGCAGTGTAAAGAAATAATCGTCACGTAATTAAATAACAAAACGAGGTAAGTAATGTAATTGGGTAATAAAGAGTAGGTACTCACTGAATTCAAAAGTTAAAAATATGATGATTCATCGTGAAACACAAACGACATCAAACGTGAATCGTGAACCTTCAACAGCAACAGTGATGTTATTGGCTTGTCCTTCGTTCATTAGCGAGAAATAATAAAAAAAAAACTATTCGTAGGTAAGTTCTATTGCAGACAACTACGCAGTAGAATGAAGTATATGTGCGCAATTTCAATAACCCCGGATGTTTTTATATACATTTTCTTATATGTAGGTTCACAATAATTCTAAAATAGTTGCTAAATGATGTTTTACTTCGATAAGATTAAATTTAGTCATATTAGACAATAGCAGACAAGGTCAGAGATACTGACTGATTGATACCACTAGAATAATTAAGCATTTTTTCGTACTGTACGCCATTATAAGTATACCTATTTTATGTTTACACGATTTCTAAATTTAAATTATTAGGAAAAGTAAACAAATTAAAACACAACAAAACAATAAGGATATAATGTTAAAAAAAAAGATAACATACCTATTTCTAATTCTTGCTTATAAAAATGATAAATATGATTATCATAAATAGTATAGCTATTCATCTATTAGGTCTAAGACGAATGCCTAGGAGCCCTCACATGGTTAATCCAACCGTGCCTAGCTGGAGGATGGATTTTTATTTTCTGCGTCTATTTTGTTAATTGAATAGGTATTTCTGTTAACGATATATTTGTACAAGGTTACAACTTTGCAAGGTCACGGTTAAGTGGTGTAGAATAAACGGACTTGACAAATGGACAATGTAGGCAGCATGTATTTTATAGGTTACACGTGGAGCTTGCCTCTGTTTGTCAGTTTTTATTTGCTAATATTTTGTGTTAATACAATTTCAAATCTGCGCAAAAATGAAACCATTCTATTTTACCCTAACTGGATTGGTATTGGAATGTCTGAATTTTTTTTTAAGTTAAGGGCGACAGACAGGTAGGTATTTTAAAAATGTTCTATTTACTTCATTTGTTTCGGATTTGTTACAATCTACATTTTTTTATACACTAACTAAACCCGGCAATTTACCTTCCACAGCTCAAAGTAAATAATACGTGCCAAGAAAAAAAAATCTAGACACCCAATTCAACAACTGCAAAGTACCTAATCTTTTATTAGATAATCGCTGTACTTTATCATCATACTGCTAATTTCACTTTTCCAAGTTTCCAAGTTATTCTTTCAATTTGAACTATATATTTACTGAAGTAGGTAGATTTTCCTTTGTCTAGTTTCGGGAAATGTAAAAAAATGTTTTATATCCTAATACGTTACAATTTACGAATATAAGATAAGTGACGTTATTATCAAAGAAGACAAAAGGAGTTAAACAAAGGATTGATTGTTCACGTAAGTGACTTCAAAGGCTAATAAAATAGTTACTTAGGTAGGTACCTACACCTAACCTAACTGGTTTATTCTTTTTGATGATGTCAGACATCAACGCATTATGTTATCTGTGTATTGCATCAAATTTATAGACTTATTGTAATATTAACAATATAAGACCTACCTATTTTTGTTTTTGTTGCGATTGCTTGTGGCCAAAAGTAGTTCAAAATCAAAATTTAAAAGTAGGGAGAACGGGAACCTTGTTAGTTGTTGCTTTAATAATGAAAAACTAGGTAAGTGCATAAAAGTTTTTGACATAAATAATTATATTTAAAAAAAAAAAACATTGCCTTTAACAGAACGCTTTATAAACAGTATAATTGTTTATAAATTTATAATTTTAACATTGTTTCTTACGTGCAACTTGGTAGCGAACTTTTAATGTAAAATCTCAATTAAAATTAATAATGGTAATCTGTTTCGTGATTTAAAAGAGACAGGCACGTCCAGTATATGAAAGGAAAATTAGGGATACCTATAGAAGTTTATAGAACTTCTATAGGGATACCTATAGAAGTTCCTAAAAGTTGGTCTATTATACAGGGGCCGTATCAGCCGTATCAATCACATGGAGGCCTCGGACTACAGCAGGGGTCCCAACGTGCTTAAGAAAAATTTCGTAAAATGTCATCCATACTCTCACTTAAGCCGCACGATAAAAACAGAGTTTATCGTTTAGGAGTTTAAGAGTCTAAATGCGTCTAAAACGAGTGAGCTTTTTGTTTCTTTTTAAAAAAAAATTACCCTCCATTTTGGTTCGCCACAGTTAGATAGAAGATCCCCTCTACAAAATTTGATACAGGGCCCATCTAGGACAATTTACGCCACTCAACTCGTCTATACTTATTGGAGCATCAATATTTTTTGGATTATTCCACTTCCTTGCTGGGTTGGTTGGTTGGTCTGAGCGGGAGATCGTCCCTGGGCGGGGACGAAATATGCTATATTCCTAGACATCGAGGTAAAAAGATTTCTAGTTTCTGCCCTTTTTGAGCAGAATGACAGATTAATCCTGTGTTAATGAATGAAATCAAATAAACCTTTGTTTCTCCTTTTATAAACGCAAGTTAATTTCGCATAGAAACGCCCGCAAGGGCAACCGACTCTATTTCTGAACGCCACAATGTGGCAATTTGCGTAATTTCGTGCGTTCAAACGTTTGTTTATATTTAAACGATTTTAATTGTTAATCTTCATCAAGGAAGTTTATTTGGGTCATGGTTAATATAGATACCATTCAATAACTACCTATATAGGCCTAGTAAGCAATCTTTGAGTAGGTATCAACAGATTTTCGAAGTATACCTACACGATATAAATTCAAAATACCTAATTATTATAATGTACATACTTAGATTGGAATTCAGTCATTGTTTGCAATCTTAGAAACCATTTATAATATTGGTACCTACCTACCTAATAACTATTTATAACTCTATGACTGCCAGTAGTCTAGTAGTCTGTAGATAGGTACTTACCTACTTAATTCGTAAAATAGTAAAAAGGAAAACTATGTTCAAATCACTTCATTCCTACTCTACTTTATTCCTAATTATTCAAATACCGATTAGTTTTGGAACTACTGAGGTAGGTATATTAACACACCAAGATTTTTTAATAAAACATAAAATATAATTTAAGTTAAACTTTAATTAATTGAAGTTCGTTGTAAGTTGTAAATTTTTAATTAAGTAGACAATTCCCGCTCTTAATTATTCCTCATTATTCAAATATCGATTAGATTTGGTACTACTGAGGTATATTAATTCGACAAAGATTTTTTATAAGGTATAAAATGTAATATAAGCTAAAGTTAATAAAATAATTAAGTACTTTGTAAGTTGTAAATTTTTAATTAATTTTCTATTAAATAATTACGACACATCAATTTCGCAGTATTCAATGCCTATGCAGATCTGTATCTTAAAGTTCTACATGGGTATTTGGGAAGATAATTTACGTAAGTAGGTACCTAAGTATGCAGCAACTATTTTAAAAAAATACCATATTACCGAAAATGAGATTACCGAAAATGAAACAAAGAATGCAAAAACCTTAGGTGCATATCTACTTACCCAGGACAATTATGAAATCTGCACACAACGAATACCACAATCAGATACTTTCGTTTAAAAACATGAATTTGTTTGTTTTTAAAGTGTTCCTAAAACTGTCCTCAGTCACACTGTTATGTAAACAAAGAATTTTCCGCCACTTCAAATCCTAATTACAGTAATTGACGATTGGAATACAGTAACACACTTTACTAACAAATTCACTGTAATTTGAACGAATCAGCTGATTCTTCACATTTTTCTTTCATTTGTGTCTTACAAGAATCCCATACATACGAAACGCTCTTGTAAACGCACTGAAATAAAATGAGTTTGAGTGACAAGAAAAGAGAATGTTTACATCAATACATTGCACAGACGCACTAGTAGCACACACACACTATAAAACGTTTTCATGAGTGGTGGGGAAGGAGAAGGAGAAGGAGGTCAATGACGTTATTATAGCAATGTGTCCGACATGCGTGTAAAAGAGACAAAATAATGAAATCTGAAAGAGATAAAACAATCACTTTGGCAAGTAAAAATAAGTTTTACGCAGTGGATATTTGACATAATTTCCATTGTAATTTCTCATTTTGTTGTTGCCTGGCCATGCCTGGTCCATAGTACAATTACACAGAACAATTCAAAACACAGAATATATATAATCCGAAAACATTTGTTTTTGAATTTTCATATAAGGCCCCCGGATGAAAATTTTGCAAGTAAAATTAATACAAACCTAAACTAAAAAGGGTTATGTTCTAAGCAGTTTTACCCAAATCCCCCGCCGCTTCACCTAACGTCGCGGTTTCATCTAATTCTATTGTAGTATAATAGATGGCGTCATCTATAGTGTTAGGTACCTACATTTTGAAGTTCATCAAACAGTTCAAGTCCCCGTTTCATCTAATTCTATTCTAGTAAAATAGATGGCGCATTTATTAACCCTCTTTTCCTATTGCATAGGAGTAAACTTCCTACTACCATAGATAAAATACTACTTAACCAGTATAGATGGTCACTCACGTACATTGAATCCGTACCCTATCCAATTTCGCTTATATCTAGATGCCGCCTGTGTAGTTTGTCGCTTATTTGTTGTCATTAAAAATCCGCTAGAGTCGCTGCAGTCGACCATTCAGTCAATTCTCATGTACAAGAGATGGCACGACTAAAATTTATTTAAAATATAAAAAAAGTGGGCACGAACAACGATAAAAGGGCCGTATGAACGGTATAGGTTCTGTTCTAAAAAATAGGGCAATAATATCATACATAAAAGTCACACATTAATGATAAAAGTACCTCTCAGCAACGTCGCCCTCTAGTTATTACCACGATAATAAGGAACTATAACTGCGTGATTGAATTTGTTGGTTATAATTTTTAACAAAATACACATTAATGTTAAATTCGAGACTCTTAGTGACATCTAGGGAGTGGAAATCCCAATATGAAATTGGCTTCAGATCGTTATATGGAAGTTGACCATCTATACTGGTTAAGTAGTATTTTATCTATGCTACTACATAAGGAGTAAACTCCACTCCAGTGGCTCTAGCATGAGTTTACGATCTACACTCGCTAGCGAGAGCGTAAAACATTTATATGGAAAATTGATAATTTGACATTGACAGTTCACGATTTCCCATACAAAAGTTTTACGTTCTCGCTAGCGAGTGTAGTATTGGTGTTCCCTATGTACTTTGTGGGTGTAGTATCGTAAACTCATACTAGAGCCTCTGTCGTGTGTCGGAGCCATAGAGTAAAGTAATATGTCGGAGCTGACAAGACACCACAGAATATACCATTTTTTTTATTTAACACTCTGTACAAAACTTTAAAATTTAAGGCAGTTTATAAACAGGACTATCGCGCAGCAAGAACCTTGTAATTAATTTTATTTGAATGAAAGTTACAATAATTTTAGTACAATGAAATATTTATAAAATACCAAACATTTTTTTTTTGTTTACTCTAAGAATAGATTTTCATATAAGGCCCCGGTATGTAAATTTTATGAGTAAAATTAATACAAGCGCTCGCTAAAGAACGTTATTTCTGTCGTCGAAAAAATGAACTATTTGAACTTATAAAACGTAGTGACATTTGTGTTTACCGAACGTAACTAACATAAGTAACTTTTGTTGGAACACGTGACATCTCTGATAATAATAAATAAATAAAAAGTATAAAGTAATATTAGCATAAATAATATAAAGTAATTGGGAATCCAGTTACCTATACATGGACACGAGGAAAATGTTATACGATTAAAGGATTTTTAACTTATTTATTTTTAATTTATTTTTTGCTTTTTGTTAAGGATAGATCATTATTAGAATCCATAAGAAAAAGTGGCTAAGCTGAATAGTAGTATTTTCCATTTATGAAGGCGACTAGACTTGCCTTGCCAACCATTTAAAGATTTAATACCTACTAAAGTACCTTTTGTTTATGATAAAATATAAATTTAATTACTTACCAGTATCAATTTACTCATTTATTTTCCGTTAAAAGCATATTCTGTATTCGCACTAATAATTTAAAATTTCAACAGACACTAAACCATTACTTTGTTTGTTATTTACATTTTCTTGTATTTAAAAATTTCTGCCCCTATCTTTGACTTTTTGACAGACGGTGTAACTGTATCATATTTTTGTTTTCTTTGCTAATTATTTCCATTTAAGGGAAATGAGTATGAATATAAGATATAGCTATTTTTATAAATCGTTTATAACCTTCATTCAATTAATTTCATGATAAATTTACAAATTACAGTAGTAATTAGTTAAAGAGCATGAAATTTAAAGGAAATTAAAAAATTGTAAAATTTTTTTGGCTGCTCAATATGGATACCAAAATGGGTTTTCCGAGTATATAATATAGGTAGAGTATAGCAATAAACAACAATGCGTCATTGCCATTGTCTTAGTCAATGTCATTGTCATTGTCAGTGTCAATGTCAATTGTCAACTATGAATGTTTATTTAATATTTTATCCTCCCTTTACGATAATTATAACGATAATTATATAAATAATTTTATTTATCATCTAATCTAATCTGTTAGCATTTGCGTATTGTATTGGTTTTGTAAGATATTCCCTCGAACTAGAATAATTTATATTTATGAACTAGAAGAATGATTATAAATATTTTATTTCATTTTGATGTTGGTTATTCATACTGTGAAGTTACGAAAATGAAACTAAGGAATTTGTTGTTATTCAATATAGTGCAATAATTTTTTGATGCTATATCGTCCATAGAACACAACAAATACGATTAATGAAATACCCCAACAAACGAATATATGAATTTCTTATTTGCTTGTAAATAGATAACTGTTCTTACAAATATTACTTGAACTCTATCACTTGTTGAATCGTTCATCACCATCTTTAAGGTAATAATAATAATAAACATCATATTTATTTACATTGACCATGGGTATGGTAATTACCAGATGACATGTTGTTTAGTAGTAGCAGGGTACACTGCGTTTTGCAGTCATTTGGGCAGCCCGTCTGGCGACAGTAACCACCCCCTTACAGAAGACCACCGTGAAATAACAGCACGTGTGCTGTGAGTGAGTAAGGGATGCCAGAGCCCATTTTCTTATCCTTAGTCTTACCGTAGTCGGCAGTGCACTTGCAGCAGCTCATATACACTAGCCATGTTTATTGTTTATGTTTAAATTGAAATTGATAATATTTTGATAATTTTTGTGCTTTCGGTGGCTTAATGTACACAATTGGTTCAACAGTTGCTATAATGAATTGAAATTTGTGGTGTGGTTCTAAATAAAAAAATAAACTCGCTATTTATTTGTCATCATCCTATGTGTGATAACATAAATTATCTGTTTACTCTTATGAAACAAAATAAACAGAAATGAAATAATGACTTGAGTGATTTCATATAAATACCACATGAAATTGCATGATGTTTCAGAATGTTGAGGCAGTTGTCTACGCAAGGACTCAGAGTTGGAAGCAAAGTATCTTTGCTTATTAAGAGTGGTACAGTTATAAGATTGTTGTCCATGACAATGTTGAAGTCAAACTTCTTTTTCAGACAGGTATGTTATTGCAATTGGCCCAAAATTAAAGTAAGGAATGAAATAATTTTAAGTTTTAATGTTTTATTTAGGCAATTAGGAAAGGTGTTATTGAGTAGTTCTAAAAAGAACAGCTAGTCATTAATTTTATTTCACAACAATTTCACACATTTCAATTGTTTTAATTTAAGCCTCATATTATGATTGCTTCATTGCTCTTACTACATATTATATATTACTATACTAGTTGTGCCCTTCGGTGATGACTGTCATTTTATATCTCTGTTGCAAAGGGAGCCAACAGCGAGTTTGAACTGTGTGGGATGGTACCTTGTTGACATAGACTCGGTTCTCATTGGACGGCTTCACTTGGCCACCGATCCATAAGTTAGAGTTAGTTCCGATAAGTTAGAGACCTTAAAAGCAAACAAAGCCACGAGCAACAACTAGTATAAATATAAAATTTAGTGTCATGTCCATTAGCTTTCAAAACTGTTTAGCCTGTTGGCCTTTAACATTGAATGAATCTTTTAAGTACACATGGACTTAGCATGACACAAAATAGGTATGGAGCCAAAAATAATTTTTTAAACTCTGTCCCTTTAGTATGACTCTAATGTTTATTCTAGCATATTCTAGGATTACTTATAGGATATACTAGGATATTACCAATGCTCTTTGATATGTTCAGTGTTGTATATGTTCAGTGTACTAAAAGTAATTTGTTTGTCAGCTATTTGACTCTTCAAGCAGTACATACACATATTTACTTGGAGATGTGAAAAGTCGTGATGCTGTACTAATAGACCCGGTTGTTGAACACGCTGAAAGAGATGCGACGCTCGTCAAGGAGCTTAATTTTAATCTTATTTATGCTAGTAAGTAACATAATTAATTAATTACAATAATAGTTTCTAGCCAAATACTACAGAGAAAAATAATTCATGATACCAAGGATGATGATGAGGAAATGCATTTATTTATATACATAAATAGGCTTGAACTACATTTCAAGGAAATAAACCAGAGAACCTGGTGGAGGATTTAAAAAGATCAAACAATTCAATATTAAAACATCAGAGTTATTCTCGAGCCTACTGTTGAATTTTGTAATTGTTTGATCAAAAAGTTTTTGTTTTTGTCACTTAAAAAAATATATTTAAATAACGTCTATATTGTCTATTGTGCAATAAGCAGTGAGCCAGACTGGCAACACGCCACTACAAAGCTCTAAGTGCATTACAACTGCTCTTTCGGAGAGTATATGTCAAAGAATTTGATTGTATCCTAAGAATTGAACTGTGAACAGTTGCCTTTAAAATGACAATTTTGAGGAAAAGTATAGTATTCAACTGAGTTTCTAATTGCAGTTCCTGTAATGTTACTTAATAAAATTTTCTCTGTGTGGTTTTGTCGTACAAAATGAGATTTTTTTAAAATTATTTTTCCAAATTGTTAACAATAGATTACTGATGAGCCACTATTTATAAAGTCCCAAGTTACAAAATTCCAAACAAGTTCATCTAGTACATCGTTTACATTTAATAATTGAAATAAACCTTTTATGATTAATAAATCGACAAAAATACTATTTAAAAATTGTTAATCATATATAGTATTATATCATATAGTCATATAGTTAATTCAGTTTAATTTTTGTGATACACATTTATAATTATAGTTACTTAGGTAATTTTTTATTTTTCTAATTGTCAAATGATTTAATATTGTGTGTACAGAGACTTTAAATATTGTTTGCTTATTCACGCGAATTAGGAGTTTGGTTAGACTCCAGTTAGACTCAAGAAAGTGTTTTAAATTTACATTATCAACCTTTGTCTCTGGTCGCCCATCTGGCTCGATAGAAAGCTCTGAATTTTGAATTACCATAAAAATTCACGAATTTTATAGTAATTGAACCTTCACCAAACACACTACAGATATATGTAGAGAGCAGATTCAGTAATTTTAACTATCACACCGAAGTTATTTGGCTTTCCATATCACGAAGTGAAGGGGGCGGAAATAACCAACCCTTTTACAGAAGAACCGTGAAATAACAGGATGTACATGCTATTGTGATTTGGTGAGTGAGTAAGGGATGCCAAAGCTCAGAGCCCATTTCCCTATTCCTTAATATAAACTCATTCCTGATTAAGTGTATATTAAATTATTGGCAGTGAACACCCACATGCACGCCGATCATATAACTGGTACTGGGAAGCTAAAATCACTTATTCCTGGAACGAAAAGCGTCATCGGCAAAGCGTCCGGTGCTCAAGCGGATATTCATTTAAATGATGGCGATATAATTCGGTTCGGGGAGCATGAGTTGTTGTCTACATCCACCCCGGGACATACCAACGGATGTCTCACTTACATTTGCCATAAACAGGTAATTTATTGTGCATTTCTTCTGATTCTACATTTTAATAGCCTCGTTGAATCAAGTATTTTTTTGTGTTATGGCTCAGTGAAATTTGTTTGTGTCAATATGTACATGCTAAGAAAATTCTGATCAAATTTAAGCGAAGTTGTTTTTAATTTGCTTTGAATTATTTTAAATATTGCTTCATCAACATTACCACCACCATTATCATCATCACCATCATCACCGTCATCATCATCACCGTCATCATCATTACCCACATCATCGTCATCATCGCCAGCCTATAACTTTGAACATAGATTTTTGAAGTGAAACTCCTTTGCGCGCGATGAGAGTAAAAGGACATCGTTCAAAATCAGGTCATATTTTTTTTAACTTACACATTGGTGATTTAGGTATTAAAAGTCCTTCTTAATTTCAGTAATGAGAGAATATTTCAGATTTTGTAATTGGGGATAACATTCGAAAATTAAAAACACATTAACATCACTCTACGTTGTTCGATGCTCGATCAATGACCCGCAATTTATTTTCAAACTTAAATATTTATGAAACAAAATTATACGATATTGTCCCAGTAAAATCTATAATTTCTTCCACCTAATGGTAAGTATATGCTTCAAGCGTTAAAACGAAAATAAAAAAATAAACTGATGGCCTGATCTCCACACAAAATTTAAAATATTTATTTTATTTTAGCTCACCCTCTCCCTCTTCCGCCATTCCTCTGACATCTACTTGATCGCCAAAGAAGTTTCACTTCTTACAGTGTTACTCTGTACATGTGCATATATTTTTTTAATTGAGCGCCTTCACATTCGGTTGTTCGCCCTTCGCATCCATCCACTGACAGCCCACTCTATTGAGGTCATCGGTTCAGCGTATATGTTCATGGTCTCCACTTCCAAGAATCCTCTACAGACACCGACATCTAATCACATATAGCTAGGCTATGTCTAGCACTTTGGTTCTCTGCCATATTTCGTATCACAATCCTACAGATAAATTTCAATTGTTGAATATCGAAACTGAGACCCTGTGTCCTCTTTAGTTATGAGTTTCCACTGGAGTAAATGTGTGATGTGTAATGTTTTAGGGTCTAGCGTTCACAGGCGACGCTTTACTGATTAGGGGGTGTGGTCGTACAGATTTCCAAGAGGGCTGTTCGAAGACTCTCTATAATTCTGTGCACGAGAAAATATTCTCTCTGCCCGACGATTACACTTTGTACCCTGCACACGACTACCAAGGACGCACAGCAACATCTGTCGGTGAAGAGAAGAAATACAATCCAAGACTCACCAAGTCTTTGCAAGAGTTTGTGCATATCATGGATAACCTCAATTTGCCCTACCCGAAGATGATTGGTAAACATTTCAGAATATTTTATTACAACTTATTTTTAATAGTTTGAACTGAGGTGGCCGTGAGTGTTCAAGTATCTCTCAGTTTTAAGAAGCTTTTAAATATCTGGCCTTTAAGCTTTCCAAGCTATACCACCTTCTTTTACCTTTTATCTTTTTTCTGAAGACATTCCCCGCAATCAATCTTGCGATATTTGTACGTGCACTGGTGGTTAGTAAGTATCAACTCCACTAACTAGTTGAGTTAGTACTACTTTTTTTACCATCAATAAAATTAGTTATTTTTTAAAAGTAAAAAAATAACGGGAACCTAAGATTTAAAAAAATAATCTTATTTTAAGATTTTAAATGACATTTTGGTGAAAACGACATTTGTTTCAGTTAAATAGTTTTGAAATTGCTCTACATATCAAAAAACTTATTCAAATAATCGATTATAAACTTACTCAGAAATAATTTACCTTGGTGTGGCCAGGTATATATTATAAAGGATGACAGTTCTAAAGTTATGAAGTTAAATCTCCTGAAGAAATGCTATAAATGTTGTTCAAATTTTATCAAAATGATAGTGGTAATCACTATCGCTATTGTTGGAATAACTAAGACTAAGCGAACAACAAACGCACATAGGGACTCAGGTTTATATCATTTAGATACAGATATTTTCTTCTATAATTAGCATTTTAATTATTATTAAGTTATTTTTTTGTCTATTTTCAGATAAAGCGATTCCAGCGAACAAAGTGTGTGGATTGTATTAACAATTTGTAATTTTTTTTATATAAAATGTAAGAAACTATATATTATTAACATAGATTTACTAAAGATTCAGATATTCACAATTTTTTTTTTAATTTTGCGACATTTCTTGCTAAACGAAGGCAATTTTCCATTTAAAAATAGATTTTTTTTAAATTCAGTGTTCCACAGGTCCAACGTCCTTTAGATCAGAGATAGATATCGTTAGTAATATTTATGTCAATAACACTCCTGTGATAAGATATTCTAGTATTTGTAAATAAAATCTATTTACGCAAATATGTATAATATACAATGTATAATTTACGACATGCATTATGTGTAAGTTAAAATGTTAATTATTTTATAAAATAAATTATATTATTATTGATGTTAGTAAAAAATCGTGCTTTGAAATCTTAGCGTTTTTATTTAATAGATTGGTTAATCTATTTTAGGACTAAAGTTTTTTTAGGTTGCATGATGCAATGATGATGCACTCTGATTTTGCTTATGACGCTTATGAGCTGATGCTGGTGGTGATGAAATGTTATCCTAGTCTCAATACTTTATTTCATCCGTGACTTACTATTAGAACACTTGATTAGACCTATTAGACCATATAAATAACCAAGTAGATGATACTTATACAAAGTCATTTAGTTCCAATATCCGTTAACTCCACTTTAAAAAAAAAGCCATTTATCGATGGTTTTTAAAGACGGAGAAGTTTCAAATCGTTTGTTGAAATAAATTCCATGTCAAAAACCGCCAAATCTTATATATAAAAATGAATCCCTATTTCTCCTGGTCACGGCATCACGCGTGAACGGGTAGACCGATTTTAATTCGGTTTTCGCTAATGGAAAGAGGGATAAACGGGGAATGTTTTAGGGGGCGGGCCGCTAGTACCATATAAATTTGACATAAAATTTATAGTTATTTTCAAAATCCCCTATTCTCCAATATACAATTTGTTCCATTCGCTCCAAAGTTTCGTATGGAGTTAACGGATATTGGAACTATATGACTCAATTAAGGCTTTGTATTGTAACCGAAAATTGCCTATTTATTTCGTCAAAGATACACGAGTATTCCTTATTCCTTTGTCAGCAGCTCTCTATACGGGTGTTATTCTTTAAGGCAGACTTAAAAGGCGACATTAATTAGCTTTATTATTCGATGTAGTCATGTTAACTGCGACTTCGTCCAAATAAAAAATATAATACCTGAGAAAATATCTGACATCTTTATCTCTGTGACGATCCCACGGGAACCTAACATTTCTCTAGGATCAAAAGTGTCCTATATGTTAAGCCAAGTAAAGCCAAGCCATCTGTGTGGTAAATTTCATCCAAATCCTTTAAGGCGTTTTTGCGTGAAAGTGTAACAAAATCCATACATCCGTGCATTCATATTATTGTAGTTATCATATTAATCCATTTATAATATTAGTAGGATTGATATGATTCCCTCAATGAGTTCGAGTTCCTAAATGATGAGACCATACAATGCTGACAATGTCATAATGTTTGTTTGTACACCGCTTCTCGGTTGAATATGTTTTAAAATTAACAACAATATATATAACAATATATGCTGAATATATATATATATATATATATATATATATATATTCAGCAAATCGAAAGCGTTCGGGAAGCTCCGAGACATCTCGTTCAAAATTCCTCGCTCGCTCAAAGAGCTGTGGAGAGGGAGTTAAGGTAAAGGGCCCCTGGTTCGTGCTAGTACGTTATTTCGTTAGTTTTGTTTGTGGCGCAAAAAATAAGCAATTTAAACATTATTTATTTAAATTATTGATTAGTACCAAATCTCTATCATTTAAACTGTCTAAAAAATCAAGTACCAACATTTTGGTGACTAAACTGAGAACAATACGACGCTTGAAACTCTCAATCGGCGACTAACAACTGTGCGGCGTGCGTATAAACCTTGTCACCGTAAGGTTGGCGCTCTTATTTTTTAAGCTTACGGACAGGCAAAGGTAAGAAGCATTTGACTAGAACTTTTAATTGTGTTTTTTGTGTTCCTTAACAATCGATTAGACTTTGAAAAAAGTTATAGCAAGCATAGAATTCCTTTAAAATTGCAATAAATCGACTCACGAAATAGCGGTCAATTTATTTTTCGTGTGTCCCTTAGTTCGTGTCACTACCGAATCAGAGATATTCTAGATACATTTTTGTTGCTTGTGCATTTATATAATAATTAAGATAATTTAAACGTAAATTAAAAAACAAATAATGTATTTAATTAAGTTTCTTATGAGCTAAATTCGGTATATGTTTTATTTACTAGAATTCTTATAATACGGGTTTGAAGTTGACCTGAATTTACATTTTTAAGGTAAATTCGCATAGCTACTACTGGCATGATTTTGTTTTTTATTCTGTTTATTTTATTTATTATTATATATTTTTAATTATAAATCGGATAAATAATTTTTAAATTACATAATTTAAAAAAGATCTACAAATTTGAGTGCGAGAATTTCCAAAAATCAATAACACGAAACAAGGAACTCGATTCTGTTACTTTTCCTCAAGTTCGTGACATCGATACACTCATTTCCCTGTGTTTATTAAGTGGGTATGTATCTTTTTTACTAGAAAACAAAGAAAAAAATCAATAAGTCATCGATTCCAATCGATGGATTACCAGCTACGCTTATGTTTTGTCTATAAAAGAGTTTTTTTTTAATGATTATTCTTCAAAGTTCATCATTTAAATTTATTTAAGTTTATTTGAAATTATTTAAATATTTAAGTATTTAGATTTATTAAAATTCATTTAAGTTTATTTTTATTACTAAGTTCATAATTTTGTTTCTTAATCAAGAAAAGAGATAGCAGTAATGTAATATATATATACATTACTGTAATGTATGTACCTACATACCTAATATTAATGTGTATACTTTAGCAAACCAAAGGTTTAAACGAAAAACACATTGAGTTTTGTTTTAAATTTTAATTTGTAAGTAATTTATTTATTGGTATTAAGCTGTCTCACACTCACACCTTTTTTATTTAAAAAAAGTCTATCCTGTTTTTAACTATTAAGCCGTTTAAATATTTATGTTTTTTATTAATAAATTATCATTACTGACTGTAAAAAATCTTTATCACGAAACAGGGGCCACGAGCTCACGAACTTAGAAGCAGAGCCAAATTTTATCACGAAATAGGGTTCAAACAAGAGGCTCACAAATAAATTAATATAAAAAACAATTCATATTAAAACTATATAATTCTAGGGTGAAATTACCGGCAAAGTACCAACATTCATCACACAAAAGCTTTCAAACTGGTATCATGTTTAGTAATATATTTAAAAAATCTTAAAATCTTAAGAGCCTTAACATGCCGAAATAGGGGACATTTATTTTACCTTACACCGCGAGATCGAATCAGGAATGAGGAGATCCGTAGACGAACGAAAGCTGCCGATATAACCCGACGGATTAGCCGACGGCCGCTGAGGCCGGAAGGTAGTCGAGTGGAGGCCACGGACCAGCTGGCGGCCGTGATAATTGCCGCGGGTCGACGGTGGATCCAGGCTGCTTCTGACCGGTCCTATTGGAAAATTGTGAGGGAGGCCTATGTTCAGCATGGACGTCCTACGGCTGAGATGATGATGTTACCTACTCTTTATGTCAGTGTCCAATCTGTAGGGTTTAAAGTATTCCGAGTTCAACTATTCTGAGGGTTTTTCCTCATTATGAAACCTTAACGGTTTTTTCTACATACCTACACGTTTCCAGTAAATACAACAAATTAATAACTGTCCTTTTTAACTGATTTATGCTTAGTTAAAATGTGACAACTTTTCTAGATTTTTTGCACTTTTATGAGTTCCGTTGAAATCCACCTTTCAGTTTTTTGAAAGTCAACCAGAAATACATTGTTAAATGATTTTTATTCATGTTTTGCTTTTTATTGTTTTATTAATCGTACTTTAAAATAAATAGAAAAAATGCTTTCCTTTTGGAAAAAAGACAGGTTGTATTCTTATTAGCCTTTTTATTAGCATTGTTTTTTGTTTAACTCCCTCGTGCTGCAGAATATACCAAGTTGACAAGTTACAATACACGTCATTTGGTTTAGTTTTAAAGTATAAACTTTACTATTTGTCTAGTAGACTTTAGATGACCCTAAATGTTTCAAATGGAAGTACCGTAATCAGAGTATTATTAAAACTAAATATTAAATTAATTAATATCTAAACATCTTCATCATTGTTCATCATTAACAGCCTAATTATATGTCCCTACTGCAGAGGCACAGGCCTACCCTCTTAACAAGGGCGCATGGGCTATATGGTCAACAACGCTGACCCAGTGCTGGTTGGTGGACTTCACATGCGCCTTAGAATTTCTTCTTTGGCATAAGTAGGATTTCTTATAAGAGTAATCAGTAAAATGCACTTAAGTTTAAAAAAAAAACCATTCTTACCAGGGATCGAACTCTGACGTCTCGACATGATTGGCGGCGTCTTTCCACTGCGCCACCGACGCTCTAAACATCTTAAAACGTGTCAATGATTTGAATACATTTTAATAATTATTCCTATAATTTGACATTAATATTTTTATATTATTAAAATAGGTATGTATTTTATGTTGTTAACTTAGGTAAGAAGACCTAAGCAAGAAGCGTTACATCGATATTATAAATAGACAAGAGCCAATATCTTTGACATTTCATTAACGTGAAATTCAACGTCGGATCTCCCCTCGGGGAGTAAGTGATGTCAGCCGTACGACACAAAAGGGGGACTTCGCGGTCATGGCATTAATAGCAAAATGTCGTTCACGACTGGATGTTTCTAGATATTTTCTATGTCTCCTTCATTTTAATATCAATAAAAGTATAAAATGATTCGTCAAGCACACAGCATTTGTATGACCGCCAAATTGTAGGCTTGTGTTATGGGTAAGGTAAGCATACCATCAAGCTGAAGTGGGAAACCCAGCACAATCAGTCAATTTTGAAAAATTGGCCCTGTCGAGAATGAATCCGTGACGCCTGAGTTAAGGCAAACACTTTAACCACTTGACCAATAGGCAAGTCAATATTAATAGGCATGATGACGGTATTAAAGAATCCAAGAATAAATGGTTTTGGAGAAAAATATATGTTGAAAGGAGTCTAAAAAATTACTCATTTTTTGTATTAAAATTGAGATTAATAAGATTTTCAAAAAAATAGAAGTATAAATAACTGCAATCGGCCATGTTAACTGAAACACCAATCAGAGCGAATGACGTCACGCCCAGGTAAGTGCCATCGTGTTGCTTGACTTTGCTTTGACAGAATGAAAAATCTGATGAGATGTCGGTGACGTCACGGTTCATCAGACGCGACGCCATGACACCTAAGAGCGTTTTCGCGCGTAATTCAAAATAGATTTAAAAACATTCAATAATTCGCGTTGAAATTTATTTTTTTGGTGAAATATAATTTTTTTCGGATATGGTAGACGTGTATCTACATTATGGAAGGGAATCTCAAAATCTGTCATCATGCCTATAATACTTCTACCAATTATATCTATTATCACAATTATTATTTACATTTTTTACCTTGAACTAAATAGAACCTATTTAGTTTGAATAGAATCAATGAATTCTAATATCAAACATTTAGAAAGGTAAAGTTACAAGGGGCACACTGAAATGATCGGGAATAGAATATTTCGGATTGAGTTACAATAAAACCTTTTTTAGAATTTGAATACTCGCCTCTTAGAATCTTAATGACATTCAAACATTTTTTTTTTATTAAAAACAAAAACTATGTTGGTTTAAAGTTGACACGTCGTTAATAGAAATGGAGCTCACGCGTGAACATTTCCGTGCCATAATTTATCACAATTTTCGTCGCGGCTTACCTCAAGATAAATGTCTCAGCGAACTTGTTTCGATTTATGATGTTGAAGCACCGAGTCAAACGACAATATACAGCTGGTATGCCGAGTTCCGACGCGGTCGCGTGTCGCTCAGCACTGTTTCTTCTGCAGGTCGACCAAGAACAGCGGTCACGCCTGAAAACATCGCAGTTGTGCGAACTATTATATAAGATGACCGTCATGTGACATACGAGCAGATTCGGGCTGTTATCAGTATCGGAATGACTGCAATTCAGTCGATATTACATAAAGAGCTGTGTGTAAGAAAGCTAGTTTCCCGCTGGGTTCCCCACAATTTGTCCGAAGAGCAAAAGGCGGTTCGTGTAGAATGGTGCCGCAATACTCTGCAACGCTTCAACGGAGGGAAGTCAAATGCCGTTTATAATATCGTCTCAGGTGACGAATCATGGATTTATTCATACGAACCTGAAAGAAAACATCAGTCAGCAGTTTGGGTCTTCGAAGACGAGGTCGAGCCAACGAAAGTGGTTCGCTCCCGCAGCGTGTCAAAGAAAATGGTCGTTACGTTTGTCTCGAAAAAGGGGCATGTTGCTACAATTCCTTTACAGGAACGCAGAACGGTTACCGCCGAGTGGTATATCACGGTTTGTTTGCCAGAAATGATAGCCGAACTCCGAAAAAATAACCCGAAACGTTGCATCATCTTACATCAAGATAATGCGAGCTCCCATACGGCTCGGAAGACAAATGATTTTTTGAAGCAGGAAAACGTTGAGCTGATGAGCCATCCTCCGTACAGTCCTGACCTGAGCCCAAACGATTTCTTTACATTCCCTAGAATGAAAGATTTATTACGCGGTCAGCTGTGAAAGCGTACAAATCAGCCATTTTGTCAACATCAACTTCAGACTGGAATTACTGTTTTAATGACTGGTTTGCACGAATGGAAAAGTGCATTAAGTTGAACGGAGAATACTTCGAAAAACAATAAAATACAATTTAGCTATACCGTGCATGTGGTTTTTCTTATTCCCGATCATTTCAGGGTGCCCCTCGTATAGGTATCTAAATACTTATCCAAAAAAATTAACCATGTAAAAATGATCCATAAAAAAATCGGGGATTTTTTTGAACAAATATTTTTAAAATTAAACATATTTTAATTGTCTAAGTGTTTCTGTTTGCGTCTCTATTACTTCTGTTTTATACGATTAATCGAAATCGTATCAAACAGAAGTAGAGAGAGATGCACGCGTTATAATTTGTCGCATTATTAGGCTCCGGAAGTATGTTAAACGGTGACCCGATATTTCCAGAACAGGCAGGCGACTTTCTGACGGCGCCATTGTTCCACTTCTATTCCAGCAACGAAATGTAGAATTTTAAATGAAGTCACACAGATCATTGTAAGCATTTAATTTAATTCCACGAATTTTTTTATATACTATATTTATTGGAAATGTGATTATTTATTTAAAGGTCTTCAGACAGGCTGACGGTCCACTTGTTGGCAGGTGGCTACCTTCGCTTAATACAAGCAACGCCACAGGCACTGGATTGTAGATAATAGTAGGATTAAGGATACTGAATTAGGTAAGGAAAAAGAAAAGGGGCTTTGGCGTCCTTTACTCACTCACCGAAACACAAAAGCACACATGCTGTTAATTCAAGGTGGTCTTCTGTAAGGGGATGGTTACTGCCGCCAGACGGGCTGCCCAAATGACTGAGAAACGCAGTGTGCCCTGCCACTATATATAATAACATAGCCTTTATATCCCGAAACTCCTTATTCCATATAAAATGTTATTCCTTTCCCATATATGTTTTGTCCCGGAGTTCGATGTGCTTTCTGGTAAAGGCCCCTAACGATTTCCACTGTTCTCTATCCCTTGCAACTCTTCTCCAATTGTATCCTACTGTCAATTTGAGTTCGTCCTCCCATCGTCTGCGTTGTCGACCTCTATTTCATTAGCCGTTTCTAGGGTACCATTCTGTCAATATTTTGCTCCACTTATCATGAGTTTATCACTTATCACTATCAACTCATGATAAGCCCTGCCACTATTAATACTTGCCAAATTCAGACCAGAGCTAACTTTGAAAAATTAATTTCCAAAATTGGTCCTATAAGGAATAAAATTCGGGACCCCTGAGAGCTAAGCGTAAGCACTCGATCAATGAGCTCGTCAACCAAGAATATTTTGATAGGTTAATTTACCTACTTTAAACTTTAGTGAACATGTTTTAACAAATTTTGAAATAAAATATATTTTAAAACTAGCACCTAAAATATTTGGCTACTAGTGAAATATAATAAAAGCATTTTCCAATATGCATACTTGGGGTTGAACTTTAGGAAAATGTCGATTATCGATTCTAGAAGTATCGTATGTGCTTCAGCACTGAAATTCAACACAATTTTCGGCACCGTTTACACCATTTAATTATAACTAGAACTAAAATAATTTGGAAAGTTTAACTTAAACTTTGAAAATATTTAGTTACGTTTGCAAACAATTATTTTATCATAGAAACATCTACAGTCCTTTCTATATTAATGGGAAAGATTAGGTGGACACATCTATAGAACGTACTATAAATCTTCTTGTTCACATTTATTTATATATTTTATTAGGAAGCCAACGCAGTATACAACCATCCTTAATACGTAAACACATTTCAAAATTCATTTATAATATCATATATTAAAAAAAAAGGGGATCGGACAATTTTTCAGAAAGTGTTTTAAATTAATCTTCATGGATATTTATTCAAATAAAAAATACTATTTTATTTATTTATAGCCTTTTAGGTACTCAAAATTATGTTTTAATATTGTTTGTTTGAAAATGCCGCCAAAACGCCACGATAGTTCATCTGAGAGCGCGTAACGTCATTTGTGGTCATATCATAACAAAACAGCTGCATTGGCATAAGATAATGAATGCCCACAAATGACGTCACGCACTGTGATTGGTGTTTCAGTATAGATTAAAAATATTGTAAATAATAAAATTTTATTTCTTCATTTAAAAATATTTAAATGAATTATATTAAATCATTATTCGATAAATAATCGTAAAAAATTATATAATATTTTCTTTCTAAGTACAGAAGAATTTTAATTTAGATTTTAATCTGATTACTGTCCGATCCCCTATTATTCCCAAGATATAAGGAAAAGCTTAAAAAACCACAAATAATTATTAATTATTTGCTAGCTAGTGCCCGCGGCTTCGCCCGCGTGGAATATTATCCTGAATACTGTCTATCCTGAAATTCTATTCTAACTATTGGCGAAAGAATTTTTTAATTCGGATGAGTAGTTTCGAAGATTGCCTCCTACATACAAACAAACAAACATACAAACTTTACCTTTTTATAATATTAGTGTAGATTTATGTAATTATCCTCCTATGTCTATATATTTTTTGAGTCAGTGGAAGATCAGCATCGTGGTTCATGATACAACATGCTGAGCGGAGACCATTTTGTTACACTATCACTCTAAATACCAAATTGTAACATCTTTAAATAAACATTTTTTTCTTTCTTACTAAATGGTAATAATAATAATAAATGCGTAATACTTGTAGTGCATTGCAAGTATACAAAAATACATATTTAAATGTAAAGGAATTTTAAAAAATGGTAATGATTAAAGCAAATATTAGGAGTACAATCCCGTATTGCCTTGCCAGTCTTTGGTGTGGTACAGGTGATAGATAAGAACGAAATTATTCATTTCAAAAACTTTTTAATTTTTTTTTAATTTTTTTAAATTTTTGAAAAATTTTGATGCCAAGAACCTCTACTTCGGTAAAACGAAATTTTATTTGAAAATTTCTCCGTCACTAAATATAATTAACGTAATAATTAATTAACGTGTGACCTCCATTGTTATTGTACACCAAATATTTCTAGTAATTATAAAAAAAAAATTGCTGTGTTTTTTCGAAAAATGTCTGAGACTTAGTTAAAGTCCCGCTCCGGCTTCACACGGGTGCAACTTCATATAAATAACCTTCGTTTATTATTCTTTAAATGAATGAAAACCGTTTCAAAATCGTTGTATTAGTAATTGGTGAAAATGTATAAAATGGTTTTAAGATAATTATTCCTTTTAAAACAAACTGCGGGTGAAACTGCAGGGCACAGCTATTCCTTATAATATACTCGCTGTCCCAGTAGACGTTGTCTTGCCCGAAATAGAAAAAAAAATAACCCGTCACCTATCCGATCCAATTATGAATTTAGGGGCCCACTCAAACACATAAAAAAATTTTAGTAAAATCGGTAAATTATATTTTTTTAAATCAATTTTTTATTTTTCTTGTTATAAATGAATCTAGAACCATATATGTTATTATGGTTCTAGATTCTGTAGGTATTAAAAACCTTTTGACGTTGGCACCAACGCAACCGCCCGCATACCTAACCTATTAACCTCTCGCATTCCAGATAGGAGGAGGCGAGTTTATTAAAACTCAAGTTAGGACCAACTCACATTAAGATGCTGCGAGTATGTTGAAATGTCGTATTTCTATATACGGGCTTTTAATGCACCACGCTAGCCTCAGTGCGGATTGGCAGAATTCCTCAAGTCTTCGCAGATTCACAGTTAGAGGCAACTTCACTGTTAATTCTTTGAACATAGAACCCTACACATTTCTCTACCTACAGAATGAAGTTGCTAATTTATCCATACGTCACCATAAAGTGGATCGTCAGCCTGTCTCTCTCTGTCTCTCTCTATATATATAAAATAAAGTCTATATAAAGTCTATATAAAGTCTAGTCTATATTAGTCGTAATATACATATATGTCGCTGTCCGCCTTAATCAGTTTCTCCGCTAATTTCCTTTAGTTAGACAACCCAATGGAAATTGCATCAGTACGAAACCGGGGGCGGGTGGCTAGTTTCAGATATAGGTAACATTCTGTAATTATGTGTCAATTCTATGTAAATACTATTCCAGAGTAGGTATGTCTTAAACGGGTACAATTAACAGTTCGGTTAAACGATCCTTCGGTTGATCGACGTTCAGATAATCGACGCCCTGGCAGGGCACTACAATGTTTAAGTACTCTTACAGAGTATTCATTGTTATACTCGTATATCTTTCAGCAATGGAATTGAAGTCTGCGTTTGTAGTAAAAATTTAAACATACTTATTGTACTCTAAAACACTCCGAAAGATTTTACTGTTGGAGAAATTAAATGTATTGTGCATTCCACTTTTAAACTTGGATTTTTTATAACAAACTAGCGACCCGCCTCCGGCTTTGCCCGGCGTGTAATTTTTATATATATGAACATTCCCCGTTTATCCCTCTTTCCATTAGTGAAAACCGAATTAAAATCGGTCTACCCATTCACGCGTGATGCCGTGACCAAGGGAAATGGGGATTCATTTTTATATATAGAGAAGATTGCAGCAGATGAGCTGACCGTCTCATCTATATCATCATCTAAGCCGTAGTACGTCCACTGCTGTACAAAGGCTCCTCCACAAATTTTCCAAAAGGATCGATCAGAAGTCGACCCGCGGCCCTTATCAGGTCCACCCTGTGGGTGGACATCCTACGCTGCGCTTGCTGGTCCATGACCTCAAGAACCTTCCGGCTCTAGCGACTGTCGGCTCTCCTTTCTATGTGTCCTGGCCACTGCCACTTCAACTTACTAATCCGCCGGGTTATATCAATAACTTTTAGTCGTCTACGGATCTCCTCATTCCTGATTCCATCTCGCAGTGTAACCCCGAGCATAATCCTCTCCATAGCTCGTTGAGCGACGTTGAGCTTTTTTACGAGGGCCATATCTTAAGACCACATTTCAGCGCCATATATCAATCACGGGCACAGCAACATACATTGGTCGAAAACTTTAAGACACTGAGGATTGGACGAGAAGATTTCTTGGAGCTTCCCGAACGCTGCCCATCCGAGCTGGATTCGACGATTGACCTCCTTCTCCAAGCTGATTCTATCTAATCGGACTGTTTGTTTGTCCCAAGAATATGTACCTACTCTACAACAATTTCGAGAGTTGAATTTCCAACTGTTACTGGGATGGGCACAACATAGACATTAGACATAATTTTCGTATTGCCCATATTCTTCTTAAGGCCCACCCTTTGGGAAATTCCGTTGATTCCATCGAATTATCGACCGTCTACTTACTATTTATTTTACTATTTACCGGCCAACATATAGGTATTATTGGCGATCGGCTCCCAGCTTCGCACGAAACGGAAATTTTCAAAAATTCTCTCTCCGCGGATGGTACGTTATAAAATAAACCTACCTACTTTATAAAATAACCTATCCAAACTTCAGCTTTTTAGACTTAATAGCTTTCTCTGTGTATTGGATAGTCAATCAGGACAAATGATTCTATAATTATACGAATAATAATAATTTAGAAATAATTAAGTCTCAATTAGCCCCAGTATACTTTCCAACCATATCCAACAGGTGATACACCTGTATTGCAAATTGTGATAATCAAACTCGCTTAAATAAGTATTAATTTGCGTTCTCGTCAAAATCAAATTCCGTTTCCATTGTGGATGTTGTAATTTGATTTAATAAATAAAAAGCAAAACCATTGTTTAAAAACAATACGTGCGGACACGTTCGGGCGCGTCCATTAAAATTTGCATAACGAAGGGTTAAAAAGACCAAGTTTATTAGTCTAGGAGCTGGCGACATCTAATTTAGGTCGGTGTAATCAGAATAACTAGATTAGTAAATAAAAATATGTTAAATTTTACCTTTTTCATTGTGCTCTGTTTGCCACGTTTAAAGTTTCGCGTGCCAATAGGCTAGTCGGGATGGATTTTTGGATCGATGTCTACCAATAAGAGGGCGCCTTCGAGACGCGTGTAGGAAACATACAGGGATTATTAATGGTTGTACTGTATATAAGTAGCATAATTTTCTCTTATCGTTTTTATTATAAATTATGCCATAATTATATTATTATAAACTGTTATAAATGATATCATAACTGTATCATATTATAACTGTAAATATTTTAAGTCGTAGCAACCCGTACCCTCTTTTACGTCTTAATGGTACTATGGTCGGCTGCACACTTTCAGCACTTGTGGCGTTGCTTGTGTTATAGGGAACGATAACCACCGACTATCAAGTAGACTGTCAGCCTGCCTGACGACCTTAACATAAAAAAAAACATATTATATCTTTTGGTGTGTGTTGTGTAAATTTTGAATAATGAATGAACTCGACCCAACTCTGGACAGGAAGACCAGCCAATGCAATACAGCCCAATATCTGCACCTATTCAAACGAGTCGAGTTCCTATCAGCAGCACAATATTTTTCCGTCAGCGACGTTTACAATTTCCCCGTCAAGTGTCGACCCAAATGTGGCTAACGCGACGGTTACTCCACAAGCACAGATTATGTAGAAGAGTAAGGAAAACACTTGAGACCGTACTTCAAATATAGCAATGCTAGATTTTAAACAATTTATTTTCTAAGTTAGGTGTAACAAATAACTATAAGTATTATAATAATTATTCTAAAATACATCATTCAGAACTGACCCAACATTTTCAGTATCGTAATATGCGAAGGAACTTACTCTTGAAATGTACAAACTATACAATTAGGTAAATACGAAACATATTGGCACACATATTGAAGTTAAAGTGGGTAAGACCCCTAAAATATCCCCTAACTGAGTTTACGTCGCTGTCTCCTGATCTAAACCTTATTCACATACATTTGTCGGGTTAACGGTAGCCTCGCGTGATCAATATTCCGCCAATCATAATCCGGATATATGGAGAGTGGCGCCCAAAAAGTAAAATAGATCAACGGAACTTTATCGTTATGCACACATGGATGAATTTCAAACGAATAATCGGACATTTTCTATTCTGTGAAAAGGTTTTTGGCAAAAGTTCTTTGCAAAAGATACGTGATGGCCGCCATTTATACGTATTAGTGTAGGTAGTGACGAATGACAGACTTCAATAGAAGCGATTAAACTGTTCGGCTGCTACACTTTGATAGTGAGTGGACTGACACAGTAGTTGTAACTTTTGTAAAAGAATGCAATTTTCGTTTTAAATTTCGACTCTTATTCAAACATTTTCACAACTTCAATATGATTATTATAATTTTAATTTCCCCTCTCATTAGTTAGATTTGATTTTTTTAAATTCAAATCAATATAAATTTATACAAAAATTTTATGTTCAAAACGTTAAATCTCCGAAATTACTTTATCGATTCGTAAGGTAGATGTAGTAAGGTTCATAAGTTCATAAGGTAAGTTAAGGTTGGTCGTCTTCTGTAAAGAGGTGATTACACTCTATATGGGAGCTACACTTCGTTTTTTTTTTCTATAAGTTATATTTGAATTGTTATATAGTTATGTTATATAGTTATATTATCATTTAATATAATATAAGTTATATTAAATGATAATGAAAAAAAGTGAGAATTTGTAAATTAAGTAATTTATATTATGTTATTAGTCAGAAAAAATCACTAACTTGCTGTAAGTACGAAAGTAAGATGAGTATAATCGTTTATTTTTAACTAATATGTAAGACGATGCCGTGGACTTAGTTTTAGTTTTAACCTTTTTATACGTAGGAGCTTCCAATCAAAAGCTTCGATTTGAATAATTTAAGCAGTATTTACGTGTACATAAACAACCTTGATTATGAAATTATATTTAGTTGGATAATAATTAATATCATGATACGACTATCAATGTATTTTGATTCTACTCATGTTTTGATTGGCTAATTTGAACACAAAACGGTTATTGCGACTTAAATATAATAGACATTTTGCCTCGGGAACATTTTTATGGCTAATGATGAGTATTATAAACATGTAGTATATTATTTTATGTATCATCGATAATTTTCCGAGCGTATTTATGTATTTTATGTCATCACACCAAAATGACTGGTCCACTTTTGCTGGCGACTGTAGTCCGCCAGCAAAAGTGGACTGTATTTTTCGTTGGTGGTACATGTAAACAAATGACGAGGAAATGAAGGAAAATCAGTCACCTATCTCGTGAATCACCAAGTCCTTGGTTTTCCGGCGGTGAAGATTGCAACGGGCCCGTCACACACAGAGTCCAGAAGCTCCAGCTCTTCACTTCACCACCTCAATGATTACACTCGCGGATCGGGAAGCGTGACTAAATAGATAAACTACAATCACAATTATTGCCTGACATCATTAGCGGATGAAATAAAATCAAATCTCGCAAGTCGAGATCCGTTGGGCGAGTCTTTTACGCGTGTTATTATTGCGATATTTTTCTTAGACAGATTGCGGTTTCATAAAATGATCGGTCGCGCGGCTTGCGGTAGTGACAGACATATGTATAGGAATATGGTGGGAGTGATACAGTACATACCACAGCGAACTACTATTAATTTAAATTGACAATTGGCGGCAACAATGACTTTCAGAGGCAAATTTTTGATCACATGAATGTAATCTCTAATTTTTTGTAAAATAAAATACAACCCATGTTAATGGCTGATAATATAGGTATAGATGAAAGAATGTTTAAATATTCAGTTTGTCCAAACAACATACAAAAATACAAATTCTCTCCTAATAATATTAGTGTAGAAAAACGATAACTTAAACCACAGGTTTCTCGATCGTGTACGTATTTCGCGGTTGCATTGATCGAGTTGAAAGGTAAATTATTTCCTAACCGGCCATCTGTTTGGCCACTTGCTTCTTGCGATGTACAAATATTGGTCGACATAGTTGCCTATATTTAAACCCATCCACGCCCAGAAAGAGGGACATGTGAAATTGATACTTGAACTGACAAGGGTTGATAGCCTCGGATAAGGGGTTAAAACTTTGGATTCTTTTTCATATGTGCGGTTTTGAGCGGCTTATTTACGCATTGACAGATACTGGTGAAGGGTGTTGCCGATTTATTCGACTTCACAATTTTGTGTGTCGTTTATGGTAATTTTCTTTGAGACTCTTTCTAAATAAGTATACACATATTTCTGAAAAGTTCAAGAATCTATGTTGCGTAAAAAAAATATCAAAACGGTCACGGAACGCCAATGTTATATATATAGCGTACTGCCTATAACTTGAATTCGATTTTGCGAAATTATTAAAAAAATATTTGTCCTTTGTTTCATAAAACGATTTTTAGAATGATAGCAAAGTGTACAAATTTCTTTATTTTTAAGTATGTATATAATTACAAAAAAATAAAAATAATTGTATAAAAAACGGACAAAATATAAAAAAAGAATAAATCAGGCTTTGGTAATGTATAACAAAATCATATGAGCTTAGGAATAGCCTTATATTTCGAAATTACACTATGACTTAATAACATAATTTTTTTGGAGAAAATTGTCTAGATTTATATAAATAGGTAATAAATTCATACATTTAAATAAAATCCATGATAAATGACATAGACTTTTTTCCCATAGGTATTTCTTCTTTAAGTAAGTAACTATCTTATTCTTAATTTTTACATTTTCACACTATGTCGGTATTGTCGGTGCATGACTTGAGAACGGCACGACCGATTTTAGTGTATTTTTTCTTGTGATCTTAATTTTTATAAAAGTTTGTATGATAGAAAATTTTCAGAAAATCCACAGGAATGCTCGGAAATTTGGATGATATTTTTATATGAAACTGACAGGGCACGGAGTGTCGGGTTAGTTAGTAAAAAATAAGGACGTCTTCTGGAACAGTGATAAAATTACAACAGAATCAATAAGAAATCGATGCAGTATTTTTCAGTTAATATTCTATTGAATATTAAATAACGTATTATTGAATAATAACGTGGTTTAAATTAGGCTGACTTATCCTTGGCTGACCAATTTATTATCATTGGCGTCCGCAAAGGATAATAAAATGGGGAACATAGTTAACTCAGAAATCGAGAAAATATCCAGGAACTGTAACGAGATTTACAAGTAACGGCAAAACATATAATATATGTAATGGAGATAACTATTACATGTTCTCTATGAAAGAGTAGACATGAAGAAGCACTGTTGCTTTTAACAAAAAGCACTTCACTTTAATTATACCATAGAAAGGGAAGATTATATTAAATGACTGCAGAATAAAAAAAGACTTATGAAATAATTGCAGACCGTTTTTAGCATAATCGCTGTGATTAAATTAAAATGTATTTAAATGATTCACCCAAGTATTCTTTTAACCAGAACTGGTGCATTCATCTCATAGGTGAGCTATTATATTATTCTTTGTGATCGCATACAAAAAATCTTTGGTGCCTTTATCAGTTCCTTTGTGGTCAACTTCGGCTTGACGACGAAATTGTGGTCTTGTCGATAATATAACTCCATATTATGCTTGATGGCCTCAATCGAGTTTCCCAAAGCCTTCAGATGAAAATGGACAAGACGAAAGTTATGTCTAATGTCCATATTGTGTCCACCCACAACATGGAGTTTGTCCATATTGTGCAGTTAGGTATTTAACTCTTGAAGTTGTTTACGAATACATTTGGGACAAACAGTCCAATTAGGTAAAGCCAAAGTCAAGGACGTCAATCGGTAAATCCAGCTCGGATGGCAACGGGAAACTCACAGACATCTTTTCTACCAAAATTCCTCAGTACCTCAAAACCTAATTTTTGGCCATGGACATAACTTTCGTTTTGTCTACATTCATCTTAAGGCCCACCCTTTGGGAAACTCGGTTGAGGCCATCGAGCGTTGTGTTTAGTTCCCTTATTGACTTCGCCAGGACCACAATATCGTCGGCAAACCGAAGGTGAATGATATACTCTCCGTTAATGTTTATGCCAAGTCATTGCCATTTCAGGAGCTTTGCATCTTCCAAAGCAGCAGTGAATATTTTCGGAGAGAGTACATCTCCCTGTCTTACACCTCTTCCTGTACTCGAACCGACATATGGCGCTAAAATTTGATCTCTATATATGGGCCTCGTTGCTGAGGCCTATGCTCGGGGTTACAATGCGAGATCGAATAAGGAATGCGGAGATCTGTAGACAAACGAAAGTTACCGACATAAGCTGGCAGATCAGTAAGTTGAAGTGGCAGTGGGCAGGACACATAGTATGGATAGCCGACGGCTGCTGGGGCTGGAAGGTTCTCGAGTGGAAGCCAAGGTGGACAGATGCTCTGATAAAGGCCGCTGATGGACGATATATTCAGGCTGCTTCTGACCGGTCCTATTGGAAAATTTATTGGGGAGGCCTAAATTTATAAATGCAAAGTTAATATATGAAGAACACGATACAGGCTTCTAATATATGTCTAGTGTGTGTATTCATAGCCAACTTAATTTATGTGTATTATTATTATTTTTTACTACATGGTTATAAAATTACGTACACTCAGGAATCTTTCGAACAACTGAAAGCTAAATAAGAGTTAATTTCAAAAGGACTAAATATGAAATTGCTCTGACGACGAGTATATTACGTAACTATATTTTAAATGCATTTATTGACTGCGGAGGCTGTGAACAACTATGCCAAGGCTCGATCCGCATTCACCCAAGGCCTGTGCTCTTGTTGGCAACGGATAAAAGTTAAAAAACTCCTTTTTATATTTTATGTAAGAAAATGAATCGAACTACTTGATATAATCTTGAATTTTATGTATTTTTGAAGATCAAATTTGGGGTGTACAGAATGTTATGAATTATTTTTTCTATGCTTACACTACACCGTCACTATCAATAGCCTCGAAAGTTATGGAGAATCAGTGTCTAAAATCATCATTCTTATCCAGGCTTATCAAATACGCTTCTTTGTTCAACTGTTTCCTCAAAATTTTGTGAGATGTTAATATAGACTTTAAATGCTATAAAGTATTTACATAGACATACTTGTAAATAGCTTTTTAATAACTCACAGATAACATCTTTTGAACTAAAAGCTATAATGTAGACGCCCACGGTTGCACCTTCGAGCGTGTTCTAACAAAAGGGGCAGATGAATAACCTTTAAGACCCGTTGGGTCTGTCTACTCGTTAGAGTAACTACTTACTGGACATAATAAACCATACTATTTCTTCATCTTCTTAACTATAAAAGCGTAGAGATTCTCGGCAAGTAGATGATACCTATTTGTAAATGGTGGCTTATATCGACTGTTATACAATACGGGTTAGAGCTGTATCTAACTCTGCAGTAATAAATAAAACTGCTCGCCTTTAAGATTCAATTGAGTCAAATTCACATGCAAGACCAGTAGATAATATAAAGTCCTCCTTTTTCTCTGTCCGTCTGTATGTGTGCGCTAATCTCGGAAAATTGTGAACGGATTTTATTTCTGATTATATCAGTGAAAAGAGGAATTTCTGAGAATCGTTTATGTGCATAATTTATGAACATCTTACTTATATTTGCAGAGTTAACACGGTTTTTGTCAAAGATGGTATGAGCCCCACGCACACGCCGTAGCGAAGGATGGCCGGGTTAATTTAGTATCATATGAAGGCAAATGTTTTATTCAATTTTACGAAGCGTAAATTGGACGTTTTCCATTAAATTAAGCCTCGAATTCGAATGGTATTAACTGCAATGAATTTAGTTTGAAATTCGCAATGTCAGTCAAAATTGATGCATCATCATTGGGAAATCCGGACAAAGCTAGACGAAGACAGCGTTCGTTTCGATATAGTCCTCATATTGTATGTTCGGGTTCAGTCATTGCGCGTGCGTTATCCTCCCTCGTGCGTCTCTGTCTATCTTACTGGCTTTATTGCTCTGTCCTACTCTCTCCCGGGGGTCGATCTATACCACGCTAGGTACGACTACGGTGCTGTACCGGCCACTAGTACGCAGGTTTCTGGCGTAAAGTCTGAACGTCAAATCAGTTCTGTCCAGTTCTCTCTCTGTACGCATCGTCGCGGCCGCAACAATGTCGCGCGCCGTGCTTTTTATTAGTGTATTTACCATATTTTTGGACGTGCTACACGCTGGACAGGTGAGTGCTTTTATATAGAATAAAAAATTGTAATTCCTAATTTAAACCCTAGCAACTTTGTTGTGTCGAGCCAGCTAAGTCTAAAATCGATTAAATGCGTTCAGAAATGTTTTCACGACGGGTGTAAAGTAGCTCGCTGAAAAGCGTCTGTTGTTTATGACTAGTTTTAACGATTCTACACAGACGGTAAGTAAGGTTGGAATGATTTTTAAATACATTATTTAGTCTGTTGCGCAATAGACGTCACAAAACAGTACTAAAATTGAAATTAATTAAAATACTTTTTATGATTTCACAGTTTTGGTTATATTTATTACATGCTAAAAACTGACTTACCTACTTGGAATATGAGCTTTTTTGTAAGGACCTATATGTATATTATAATTTGCATACAATATGCCATATGTCTGTGTGACGTCACACTTCACTACCCCACTTATTTATTACGTTTCTTCTTCCAAAAACATATTATAAATAGGTAGATGACATCTGCCCATATGCCTGAAATTTAAATTGGAAGAAAGATGATATCTTTCTAGAAGCTTTAGCAATTAATCATACTTATACCCAATGGAATCACATTTTACTACATTTTCAATGAGTTAAATATTGGGCGTCACAGAATGGGTCTATCGCGTGTGATTTTGAATGCGCATTGCCTTTTCTGCTCCAGAAGGTTCCAGAAAATTCTTAGAAGTTTTTTTTGCAAATACAATCGACTTGGATATGCTCTACATTTGGCGTGTACACGACAAAATAAAATATTTTTTGCTACTTGCTATTAAGTATTAGTATAATATTTTTTAAAAACAACTTAAAAATAATTCTACATTAAATTTTCAATTAAATTGTGAAGAGTCGTGTCACAGAAATAACAACACCTTTTTCTACAATTTTTATTTTATTAAAATATAATTTTATAATTACTTAAGAAAATTATTACAAGCTATTTTCAAAAATTTTAAATACATTTGAAATGAAATAAAATTATTTTTAAAATGTTTTAAAAATTAAATTAATTTACTCATTTAATTAAATATACTCGTTTAAAAAATTTAAGTTTTTTTTTATATAAAATTATATTAAATAAATTTTAGAAATGTTTTAGGTTTATTGAAACAAATTTTTTAAAATTTTGAATTAATTAACTACTTCTCTACTATTTTTTTATTTGATAATTTGTCAAATTTTTGTATTAGACAATAACAGAGCTGTTAAAAGGATATAATACTAGGATAAAATAAAAGAAAACATGATTGTTAACATCAGCGGTTAGAGTGGGTGGACTTATCTTCCTATCAAATTTGCTTAAATTATGCAGTCTCGAAAGTCGTCGAGTGACTCTCAAACGTTCCTACGGCCATATCGAAATTTTCATCGGTTTTGTCTCGTTAATATTTACACCAGGACAAGTCCTTATCTTCAGACAAGGAATGTTAAATGATTTTATGAATATTAATTATATATTTGAAATCAAGTTAGTGAAATAATTTGTATTTCAAAAATAATACCACGCCACATTCAAATTGATAAAAATTTCAACTTGAAATAAGCCTTAGGAATTAATTTAATTATTTATGCATTTGACATCTCATTTGGGCAGCTCGACTGGCTGCAGAAACCAACCCCTTATAGAAGACCACGATGAAATAACAGTATACCTATGTGCTTGCATTTTGGTGAGTGAGTAAGAGTACATTTCCCTATCTCTTCCTAATCCTTAATCCTACTAAGGTCGGCAGCGCACTTGCACCAGCTTTGACGACGACTTTGTTAATAGGTAGCCATCTACCATCAAATGGACCGTCAGCCTGTCTGAAAAATAAGAAAATAAGTTAATTCTCTCATATTTGAAATTAATTTAACTAATTAAATTGGAATAATTTATGAAGATATAATATTAAAAATTCAAAAATTAATTTGTTAAATTCTAAGTAATCTTAGAAGCTTAAAAAAATACTTTGAAAATAAGTAACGTATCTTTTCTTTGAAAAGGTTATAATTTGTAATTCAGTAAATCTGTAATGGACTGTGTCAAGATAAGCCTTGCACGAGTCAATGAATCGGCGAAGTATTAAAATATCCAGTAGGTATATCGACATTTGCCGGTTATGTCGATTGTTGGTCGCCTTTAAACTTTACTCACTTAATGTCTTGACAGAAAATCAAGCAAATATTGAAAATCTTTTGACGATAAAAATATCAAAGAGTTCATCCCTTTGACTCTTTGTTAATAAAGGCAAGGGACAAAGTGAGATTAGAGATAGATTTACTTTATTATCCTTACTTTCTTATACATACTTCTTTTGTATCTTGTATACTACTAACTACTAATGACCCGGCCCTAGCTTAGCATGGATGCATTTTCTCTGCAAAGTACACGAACTTTCCTTGTTTATCGCTCTCTAAATTAGTGAAAACCGTATCAAAAACCGTTGGATGATTTAGAAGAAATTAGCGGAGAAACAGACAGAGGCGGACAGTGACTATATTTATTTTATTTTATAATATGTAGATATATACATATATATATGTATAGAATATGTAGATACACTTTTCTTTTATTCTATCCTTTACTTAATAATGCGCTAAAATTCAAAGCAAGTATCGACATTTGGACGAAGTTCAAAGGTTTTGACTAAGTTAGCTTCTCAAAAATTATATCTCTGGACCTCCGGGCCAGTGCTAAATTCTTTCGTCCAGCTCTTATTGTACTGGCTATAATAAATGTTGTGTAAATTGTGAAATTTATAGCCCATTTCGGTCTTAGCATAATATGCTCTACCAATTTCAAATTAATTCTTACTTAGGAAACCATTTCACACGTGATTCTTTAATACAGCTGAGGAATAACCTTCTTCATTAGGATTATGCTTCTGTACAGGATTTTTGTGGGAGCTGTAAACGTATCCTTAGACTTAGAGGATCAAGAGTGCTCTTGTATTTCCCCTGATGTGACTTGGGTCTTTAGACTTCAGTAGTCATATACCATCAAATGGAGCCATGACCTTTCCCTTTAAAAATAAGAAAAGAAATTAATCTATAAAAAGCATTTTTTTTAATCTAGCTGACCTAAAATAATATATATTAAAATTTAGTCGTTTATTATTTTCTTTTTCAAGATTTTCAAATGTTCGTAATTTTACGTGGATTTCCAAAAAAATTCGTTCATATAAACCTAGTCCTGACAATTACGAACAAAACAAAAAAAAGCAATTTTATTCGTCCGATCTCATGTGATGCTCTATTATATGTATAATTTATATGTAGGTATATATAGATCCCATCATATAGGCACGTACTTTATTCCAATTTTAAAATTGATTTGAAAATCTACTTTATTCGCTTTAATCAAATGGAAGCATCGAAATAATATAACGTTCAAGCAAATGGAAGTAATTTATATTCGGTGTCTAACAAGATGTCGCCATAATTACTGTAACAAGTCTAGTCTAGCGTGTGGGCGAATTTCTGGAGACAAAATTTAAATCCTAAAATTGAATCGGACCGTGCATTAATCATATAATTGATAACAATGGATGTAATTATTATTAATACGCAATTATTAAAAAAATGTAGTTTCTCATTACTTAAAATTATGCAAAAATTGACAAATTAATTACTTGTTCATGTAATGAGCCTAGTATTGATGAGCTAAGGTCCTAAGCTACCTAAGCTAAGGTCGCCTCTAAAACATTGTTTGGGATTCGTAGAGTTACTATGAATGGACAAACGCTTCAATAGGCTATTTCTTTTGAGTATGAAATACATGTTCCATTGTCCCACTGAATATGAATAAATGTAGCTCTGTCGGGCATTTGTTGGATTTAGCTTGTTTTCAAATATAGGTTGTCTTTTCGGAAACACACAATATTTTCAAGAATAAAATAGCATGCTATTAATTTTTTTGACCACAATAACGCGGTTCTTTCTTGCCAGTTCCATTATCATAGTATTGGCCAATACGATTATATTATTATAAAATGTATACACATTATAAAAGCTCCGACTTGGTACAGAGGTATGTATCCCCCACGCCGTCCATGTGGCGGGGATGTCGACCGCTTGGGACATCACGGACTTTTCTGTGTTAGGCACTCCAGCATAAATGACATAATACATCGGTCTCTTGCCACCATTAATGTACCTTCAATGCTTGAATCAAATGGTATCATGGTGACGATGACAAGAGATAGCTGGTGTTGGTGCAGACGCACAGAGATATCGGTACCGGCTACATTTTCATTGCCTTCGGTGTCGAATCTCTGGGTCCGTGATGACTCGATGCGCTTATTTTTTTTTTTATTAAAGATGGGTTTGCTCTTGACCAGCATCTATCCATGTCTATGGATGAGGTCGTCGATGGAGCGAGCTCACCCAGAAGATGCCTATTCACTCGAACCTTGAAAAGATTTTGAGCTCGGAAATACAGACGCCGGCAGGGAGTTCCAATTCTTAGCAGTGCGCATTATAAAAGATGTTTTAAAGCGCTTGGTCCGAATTAGAGTGATTTCGATCGTTTTTCAAACCCTGTTCAAAGTTTTTCAGTTTTTATGAAAACGTTTGACATAACTGGCGATTCAAGAGTTGGCTATTACCTCGGTCAGCAAATTAGCCTTACAATACAACGAGGTAATGCAGCCAGAATGTTTGTGACCTTACCTAAGGGAACGAAGCTTAATATTATACACTTTTTGTGAATAATTAAGATTATGATCATTTTATTTTCATTAATTTTATACATATACATTGTTAATATATTGTGCATATTTAAATTGCTCTTGTATGTAAATAAAATATATTTCCAGTTTAGACTTAAAAAAAAAAAACTTTTTATTGTCCAACGTTTCAGTTACTATTCTATTAAATTACACAAAAAATTAATTAATTACGATAAAATAAAACTTAAAAAATAATCGAGCAAAATAAATTATTTTTCTTTCTTTCTTAAAACTGGCCGAATCACTAATTGGCTTATTAATAAAGAAATACAAAAAAATAATTCAAATTTACTTCCATCCTTAGAACTTTAAAACGAATTCACATCTCGCATTACGAGTTAAATGTGACCCTTTTCAGAGCATACGTGTTAAAAAAATAAAAGAATGCATTTTAATTACGTTTAGCTTTTAGGGTGGCAATAGGGGTTTATGGTTGGTTTAAGCGAGTTTTCTGGCAACCCGAACGTCAGTGTTGCTGTGTTTTATTTGTGTTCTCTATTCTTTTCGAGTTGGCCTTTGTTCCAAAAAGGTTTATCGGCGAGGTCTCACGTAGAGATAAACCAATAGAATTTACGGAATATACGGGTTTGTTTTAAGGAAAAATAGGCACAGACGATTTTCATTTAATGGTAGTTTGTGGTGGGAGGACACACTGTTTTCAGCAATAACCAACCCTTTACAGAAGACCATTGTGAAATAATATTGTGGCTGTTGTATCTTTGGCGAATAGGGATGTTATCTGCTTATCCCTTATCCTTCATCCCATTAAGGTCTGTAAGGCACTTGTAACACCTTGAATTACAAAATGAACATTCAAAATTATTCCAATTAAAGTATTATTTATTCATTAAGTACCTATATTTTATTATATTAATTGATTTGTGATAGGTACCGAACTTAAAATCCTGGCAGTTTCTTTATTCATAGGATTATTTTAACCGTTCAGTCGGGTGTCAAAATGCTAAGCCGCCTTCTTCAAGGACTAATTTTAAAGCCCATTTAATACTTATACTTATCTGATTCAAAAAATTCTTTCACCAATAGTTACAACAGAATTTCATTATGGACATAGGTTATATATTATCCCTTAAAATAAAAAGGTCTTTTTTTCGTGGTAATCGAATTTGCAAAGTAAGTTGCCGAAAAAATTTTCGAACAAAATAGTTTCTTTCGAACGAGAGAACTTTAACTGTGAGAGATATATGATTTATTTCAACAGAAAAGTTGTGGAGCTTGATAATGCCCACAAAAAGTCAGCGACAGACTTTTATATTAACTTTTATATTTAAGTTTAGTTATTATTCAAGCCACAAAAACTTCTTTTCTTTCCTCTCCAACTAATGAAGGTTGGCGATCAGCCTGGAACAGTCCTTCCTCCTTGTCTTTTGTTCGTCGGAACAGCTCTATTGCGTTAGCTATCCCGGTCCACTCCCTGATGTTCTTTAGCCATGACTTCTTTCTTCGTCAAACTTTCTTCTTTCCAGCGACTTTGTCCATCATCACCGGCTGAAGCAGGTAGTATTGCTCATGTCAAAGAATATGACCCAGGTAGGAAACTTCGCCTTTTCACCCTACAATGAGGTTGCGTTTTTGGTCAATTATTCAAAGGACTTTTGCGTTAGTCACCTTTTGAGTCCAGCTAATGGACAGCATGCACGCTGACTACTTTTTGTATAAAAACAATTATAAAAATATAAATCATGAATCCTTATCAGAATCAGCAAGTTTATCGTCACAAGTATTTAATACACGCGATTTTTGCTCTTTACTGCATATGTTTTGGACGTATGGTTAAAGAGATAATACGATATAATTATGTAAAGCCGCGCCGCGATCGCGCCGTGATACCACAGAGGCAGTGCAAAGTCAAGACGCGTATGCTACGACTGCGAGGTAGGTAATTGATATTTACTGATACCGAGAAACCATCTGAATTACAAGCTTAATCTGAATGATACGGTGAAGCCGCGGATACAGTTTAGTTTATAAATAAAAATGAGTGCCTTGTTTTGCTAATCGCAAAAGTCGAGAATGGCTTTTTTTTCAAATATTCGTCCGAGAACGGTTCTTATGAAGAAGAAATTGTAAAAACGTAAAAACCACATTTTACTATTTCCCATCCAAATTTCCAAGCTGACAATTCAAACATTTCCATCAAATATTGATGTCAAACGTCAATCAAAAGCGACAGAACGACGATGGCGGGTCGCGGGTCAGCTAGTTTACAATGAAAATGTACATTTGTTAAGCTAGGTTTAATGCTTTATTCCACTCTAATTCATTAATGGATTTAATCCATTAATGGATTTAATCAGAGATAACTATGTTAAAATCTCTGGGTTTAATCTTATTACTTCTTAAATGAACATTATTCTTTACAATTTGACAGTAAATAAAAATAAATCCGCTTAATTTGATAATAAGAATTTATTTAAATCCCAGTGTGTATGTGTGATTTTGAATCCATTGCTAAGAAATAATAATGTAAAAAATATAATAGCAGAATTACATATATTATAATAATAATACTGTTACGTGCGGGGGTGGGTCAAACTGCCGTGTAAGGGCGAAATGAACTATTTATTTTTACCAAACCAAAAAGACTTCCAAAAGGGCTAAACTTGTCTGATAAAATCGTTAAACTTGCCAAAAGTCGTCAATGATTCCCTTAGAGAGACGCCGGTTCACTGTCGCAGGTAACTTCGCAAAAGCTTCGAAGGTTCGCTTTCGAATCGCTGTTACGCACACAACTGTCTATTCTCGCCCGCTTGCTCACTTATTTATATTTGGTGCCAAACGTTTCGGTACATTTCGAATTTACTAGAAATATAAACAAAATTGTAAACACCGATTTTTTTCCATTGCGTGATTGTAAACAAGTCCATTGAAAGTTCGGGAATGCTATTGCTGTTGAATGTGAACTCTATATTGTAAACATAAGGACAAATTTCCTTTGACACTTAACGGGAAGTGGCGTGACTACTATCAATAGGGTGGGACATTCGAGACATTCGGCCGGCGAGAACGCTTTTTCCAGATCGTTCCATGGTTAGTCGTAACAATACGTAGTATATAGTGATCACGTAATCTATTTTCATAATAACCATGTTACGCTACAAAAAGTTATTATTGGATATAGAGAGACCAATTTTAAAACTAAGTACACTTTACAATGCAACTAGCGAACCGCTCCAACTTCACACGGGTGCAATTTTTCTACAAATTATACATATCGGTCGGAAAAAAGTATTTTCGTTTCTAGTATGTATAAACTTGTAATAAAATCTCGTTGGCTATTTGTATCTGGCTGGTTTTGATGACATTAAAAAGGTAACATTTCAAAAAAAGAAACAAACTAGTAAAATGTTGTTTCCAGCTATTTTTCATTTGTTTTCTTTCTGTCAAAATGAGTGAATCTATTATATCATCGAAATATAATATAACGTTCTAGATTGTTATAGTCTCGACTCATCCATTAAATTAAACAGTGAGAAAAGTTCTTTTTATTACCATGGACTAATTAAATATTTTTTTATTTAATAATTAAAGTACGTATTCAGCAACTGAATTGCGAAGCTACTATCGATAGCAGATCCGTCCGAGCTTTGCGGTTCATCGCAAACTTGTTCACAATGGGTGCAGCAGAGTGTGTATTGCAGTGGGACAAAACGCTGATAGCGAAGGCTAAGACACTCACAAACACAATACTCAATGAGAACGCTTATTTCGAACTGTTGCTTTTATGTGGTTGATTCTCCAAATTACGAAATGTACTTTATGGCTATTTGCCACACATTTATCTGAGAATCATATTAATAAAAGATATTTAAGCAAACAGATAAGCTTCGATAAACAAAATAATGAACAAGAAATAGACCGAAGACTACAAAACACCTAGAACAAATATTGGAGCCTAAAGGAAATATTTAAAGGTAACATGCCAATAAACTTTAAAATTACACTCTTGTAAAACATGGAAACTTCAAAAACTAAAAACAAGATAACGAGGAATATATAGAGCGTAGCATGCTAAATATAAAGAGAATACAAAAAATAAGACATTCAGAAATTAGAAATATAAAAAAAGCTACAGACGTTCTAAACTATGCTAAAAGACTGAAATGAAAATGGGCGGGACATGTCGTCTTCAGGATGAAAGATGGACAGTAAGTGTAACTATTTGGAATGGACCGAAAGGGAAGCGTCTTAAAGGAAGACCTCGTATGAGATCGGAAGTAAGATATAAATGCTATTGAAAAGTAAGATTTTTATTTATAAAATATATATTATATATTTTTTACAAATTAGTTTCGTTCGTGGCGTATTCCTTTCTAGGAAGTAATCCTCTTACGGGCACAATAATGCGCCGTGAAGCAATATTGTATATAGTCGTAGGTAGGTTTTCTTGCTCGTGTTCACGACCATGCCGCACTACGTTCCTACTTATTAAACCTTCTACTTTATATTTCCAGTAATGTATGCATTCATACACCAAGTTTGATACTATGCTGTGAGTACATGGGATAGGTTTCATTTCAGTCTGAATTAAAATACGATATTGGTTTCTTATAACGGAATTGACAAGGAACCAATAAAACTAAATAAGGCCCTATTTATAAGGTTAATTTTTAGGGTTTCGTACGTCCGAATAAAAAAACGGAACCCTTATAGGATCATTCGTGTGTCCGTCTGTCCGTCCGTAACGGTCAATTATCTCCGAATCTACTAGACCGAATTTCTGTGATCCAAACGCAGAGGTGTGACATGAATAGATGAAATCTGTATATGGGAGGTCATTTTTGGGGGGAAAGTGGAAAATTAAAAAAAAAATTGAAAATTGCATCGTGTGACATATTCCAAGCAAACACTGTTGTAATATTTTAATCCGTACAATTATTAATTAATTAGTTATAATTAAAATTATAAACATTAGAAAAACCCTTTTCCTTAATTCTACAGCGCATTCTTAGCATCTGTGGCGGTGCTTATGTTATAGGGGACGGTAGCCACCTACCATTAAGTCGACCGCCAGCCTGTCTAACGACCTTATCATAAAAAAAGGAGATGCTTGCACTCAAGCTTTCCAGTGAGCAGCTTGTGAAAAAACAGCATATCCAAGTTCCAAGGTCACTCGTGTGTTTCGTAAAAAACGCAGTCCAAAGAATTTTTTGAAGAAATATCTAGAAATATATGTATTTTAATGTTATGAAAAAAATAAAACAATGTAAATGAGTAAAGTATTTACAAACAAGCTTTGTAGTTGTAAATGATTGGCACTCTTATAAACCCGTTTATCTTTTCAAGGTCGGTTAAACTCGCTCATTTTTAAGACCGGTTAAAATAATGGTCTAGATGTCTGGACCTATTGTTGTATAAATGAATTTAATGTGCTTAAGCATTTTTCAAATAATCAGTTTAAAATTTCCTCCAAATATAATTTAACTATTATATAAAGAAATTGCGGCATTATTTAGAAGACATTTTGAATATTGAATCTATCTAATAATAAATAATAATAAATGTTTATTTGCTGAATGCAGGTTTACAGAACATAGATGTATTTTACATTATTAATTTGGTCGCTACATTTTGCCCTTAAGGCGTGCAAATATGTATATAAGTTTTGAAACAACAAAATACTTTGCAAAAAATATTTATATCTTAAAGATCGATAGTAATTTGCTTTTGTGAGCTTAATCGCGCCATAAATTTTTTAATAAATATATTATAAAATACTAATGATCCGCGCCCGGTTTCGCTTGGATGCAACTTTTTCTGAAAATTTTTATTGCTGCAAATTACACAAATCTTCCTAGTTTATATCTCTTTCCATTAGTGAAAACAGTATCAAAATCTGTTGGGTAGTTTAGAAAAAGTTAGCGGAGAAATAAACAGAGGACTGCGACTTAATTTTATAATATGTATAGTTATAGTATAGATATAGATTTTAGTGACGGCAGGGGGGGAATACTGCGTTTCGTAGTCATTAACAAGGTAACCTGTTTAGCAAACCTCCTCACAGAAGACAACAGCTGTGAAATATTGTTTCGTTTCGTTGAGTGTTTGTTTTTATGTTATCCCATTCTTATTATTATACTTATCCTATTAAAATTTACAAAGCATTTGCAACCCCTATTCCATGGCGTTACCATCAATAGGTTAGCTTACCTGCGATCTTTACAGAAAGAAAAACGTACAAAGTAGATTCTACTAGGCTTCCAAAACACTTATTTTGGAACTGAGAAACTATAAATAGAAACTATAAACTATAAATTATTTAAATCTGTATATAAAATTCTCTCAGTAGGTTCCAGGTAAGGTAAAATTGTATACAAGATCGATTAAGGTTAGGTACATAGGAAACTTTCTCACGATCCAGCAGCATTCCCACGGGTGCCTTGAATAAACTTCATGAAATGTTCAACACCGTAGGGTTTCGACTTTCGCGCAAAAAAGGTACCTAAATATATGGGCCACGATATAAAAAAAAGTTTTTCGACGCCTTAGGGACAAACAAAATTTACGTCAATATATTATTCGTCCAGCTTATTATAAAAATGTTAATTATTATTTTTATTATTTTGCATATTACGAATTTGTAATTTATTTACGTTTATTAACATCTAATAAATATTAGGAATGATCAATTTTGTGTAAATATCAGTCATTGTCATCGTTGTCATCATTGTCAGTCAACCGATCAACCCGCCAGTCAGCTGAAAGGTTTTGAAAGAAAGCAGTTCTTTTGAAAGAAGGAAAATTCAAAAACAGGCCATTTTTTTGAAATTTTGGTAATAAAAATATTTTTAATTTAAGTAATTTCTTGTGAATATTTCAGATTTTGTAAATGGCGATAACATTCGAAAATTAAAAAACTTGTTACTTTATTGGAGCAATTTGATTTTCTAATACTGTCAAACTTAAATGTCTATGAAACCCCATTACTAAATTAGCAAATACATATTTTTCCGGTAAAATCTATAATTTCTTCTTATAATGGTACAAGTTTCAACCGTTAAAACGAAATTACCACTCGCTTATGTCCGCCACTTCATCTGCGTCCCTCGGGAACAGTATTTTTTCCTGGATGATAGGTATCCTGACAACGAGTATAAGAGTTGCCCAGGATAGAGACCCATGGACTTCTTTGAAGGAGAAGAGATGAGTTTATTTGATTGATGAGTTTATTTGGTATAAAATCATAGGAGTTTTCTCATTATGATAAAAATTCTAATAGGACAATTTCTGAGATATATTTCAAAATAATACCTACATATCCAGAGTTACGCATTACTTGTTCAATCAATTTCAAGATACTTTATACTTAGGTTCGTTAGCAACTATATATTGCCTCTCCTGGTGGTCCATAACTACGTCAGACAGGCAACAAAATGGTCAATGGAGCGGCAAATAGGCCCTTCTGCTCCAGTAGTCATGGCAACCGGCCTAAACATTGATAGCCCGTACCCTGAGTGTATAAGCTAACCTTAAACATTTTATTTCAAGGCAGCGCCCATGAAAAATTAATTTAGTACAGAATTCTTGGGAATATATTGACGGGTAAATAATTTAGTATTCGAGGTGCCTAGGGATACTCTTAGTGGGCTCGTTTTCAGTGAAGGGTGAATTCTATAAAATAATATAATGTATTTTCAAATACTTATTGATTTTCTAGAATAATTTATCTTAAATAACGAGATATATGATTATTACTATATTGATATATGATTACTAGATATCTTAAATAACTAGATAGATGATTATTATCTTAATTAACATCCATCCATATTAATATTATAAATGTAAAAGTAACTCTCTGTCTGTCTGTCCGTTACCTTTTCACGCCTTAACCACTGAACTGATCATCATTAAATTTTGCATACACGTTGTCAGTGATGCAGGAAAGGACATAGGGTACCTTTCACCCAGATAAAAGTACTGTTCCCGAAGGATCATCTAACGCCTGGCAAAGCTATAACCGCAATAAAGATGTTAGGCGTTACAGTGCTCATATATTTAGTCAGACATTTTTATTTTTCAACGCGGGCGAAGCCGCGGGCACCAGCTAGTTATAAATACGAAAATAAGCTAGTTTTTTTGTTTATTTATTACGCTTTCACGCCTTAACTACTCAATCGATCATCATGAAATGCATAAACTTTGTCATGGCTGCAGACAGAGACATAAGGTACCACCTTTCACCCTGAAAAAATACCGCTCCTAACATATCTACAATAAATTTTAAAAGTGACTTATTGTAGAAGACGGATATTGGTGACAATTAACAATTAAATTCATGATGATTTCTTATTTCGGAACAGAAACTAACAGTATTAAACAAAGTTGCTATGTTATTTTGATGCGGTTTCCCACTATCATTTTGAGGATTTCTCAATCTTAGTATCTTTTTCTCATTCGTTTTTGTGCACCGTTTTTTTTTTGTTCAGTAGCTATTGACGAGCTTTAATGTTATCATTATCTAATATATCTTATTGGGGAAATCTTCATAAACAAAAACTTTTGGTTTTATATGTGCACATTTATTTCATATTCAAATATTTATATATATATATTATAAACTAGTTCATATAACATAACAATACAATTAAACCTAAACGAAAACCATTTTTATGTCCCTATCCAACTTCTCAAAATACACTTCTGTCAATACATTTTGTTTTTATATTCTTTATTCTTTTTAAACTATGAACTATATAAAGTTTTATATGCCAGTACAAATTCTCATCTCTAACAATATACATATAAAATTCTCGTGTCACAGTGTTTGTAACAAAACTCCTCCGAAACGGCTTCACCGATTCTTATGAAATTTTGTGTGTATATTCAGTAGGTCTATTTTTCACCCTCCTACCCCCCACCCCATTTTTAAATCGGAATTTTAGTATTTTTGTATGAACAATATTCAAATAATTTAATTGACGTCCATTGACGTGAAGTGTCGCGTCACTTTGACATATGGTTTGAAAATAAAATTGGACCCGATAGGTGGCACCACAATCGGGTTAGAGAATTATTTTCGAGTTCTGGCAGGACAAAGTTTGCTGGGTCAGCTAGTATTAAAAATTAAGTTTTGCTGTTTCAGAATGAATACCTTACTAGTTGTTACTGTTTCTTGGCCAAAGATAAGCGAGATTAAAACTGGCTTGTATGAACTCTACCAATTAATTAAATATGGATGGTTCACGTGGGAGGTGTGAAGGAGATTTATTAGTGGTGCATTGCGCGCTCATGCATATAATGCATTTCATATTGTGCCACAGATACCAGATGTGTATAAGAGTGCATATTTTAATAAACGATATTGCTTTTGTTACCCTCGACCATATACATATTTAGTGTATATATTTTTATACTAGCTTTTGTCTACGTCTTGCCCTTGTTTTAATAATTCATGGATGAATCAAGACCATTCAATCGTACCTGCAATTCATAATTATACTTATAATTCCATTTGCCAACAAAACGTTTGTAGTTATGTATTTTCGTAAAAAATGGTATGATGGATGGTTATAATTACACATTTTAGTTCAATAAAATAACTATTGGTAAACATTAATCAAAACACACATTAGAAATTTAAAAATCATTGGACGGAAAACAAGTTACACATTTAAATGCATTTAAAATTATAATATTAATAATTTCTTCTGTAAGTATTTTAAATTAATACCTAAATCTTTTAAAATTATTTTTTATTTTATTTATAATTTTAACAATTAAAAAAAAAACTAAATATAATTTATTGTAATGATAGCACTAAAAACCACCTAGGTTTAACCTTGTGCTATCACGTTATGCTTTAAACTATTAAAAGATTTAATATCTAACTATATACAGTAAATTACTATGTTGATTATTTAAATACAATAAAAAAAATATTGCCTTAATTTAACTTTAATATTTTTAATTGTTATACTGTTAGACAGATCTGAAGGTAGACTATTGAGAAGGCGCGGGACAATATAAGCGGTAGTCCATTCGCCGTACATAATTATTGGCGCGCTGTGTAAAGTCAGAGTAAGGAAGAGTCCGTGGCTTAGGCCCCGTCACATGAAAGTCGACATTTGCTTGAACCAGGACAATTATCCAAAATTTTGGACAAGCCAAAATTTCATTTCTAACGTCTGTCTGTTGTCTGCTTAGTGCTTTAGTTTTAAAAGGTACTAAGAGTCTACGACTTGATAAAGGAATTAATTAAAAAACTGACTAAGGTTTTCGTACCCCGACTGTACGTATCCGCTCCTTTGAAATTGTATAGTGCATATAGAATGTTCCATCACTCTCTTTAAAGATTCGTAAAAAATATTGTCCTTTCAGTAGTGAAAAAGCAAATTGAGTGTTTATTGGTAAAATGTTACAGTGCTTAAAAAGATCGTTTTCATCTTCGTAACACATATTTTTTAATTTAGGTGAGACCAATGTTTTTAGAATTTTTACTTGTGATTTGTAAATTTTGTTCATATAAGTTTCATATACTAATTAGTATTAGTAGGATTTGGCTAATTGAAGTAAGGCTAAGTACTAACGTGAATTTAGTAGTAGTGAATAATTCTCTTTTGAATTATTACCAAATAAAAATATTGGGCAAACATTGGAGCCAGTTGACAAACATGCCATAGGAATTCAGCAGAGCATGGCGTGTCTCACAATGTCGTATTTCCTGTCCTCAATCCGTACCATTCAATAACATGCCCTGAGCAGTATGCTTAATCGGATTCCCTATTTATAGGCTTTGATTCACATGAGCGGATTTCTCAGCGTGTGTACATTTATATACTGCATAGATATGTACACAAATGTGAAGTATAATGAATGTGTATATACACATTCATTATACTTCACAACCGATACATGTAGTCGTGTGTACAGAGAAAAAATGATACCCAACAAAATGGATTTATAAATTCTCCCATATTGTCATTACAATCATCACGCGTCTTGTAATTTATGAATTACTATTTCCCGCGACTTCGTCCGCGTCCCTTTCTTAGGTATTAAAACATTTGTTCAATCTTTATTGCTCATATATTTTTTATGATTCCTCGGGAACGGTACATTTTTTCTGGATGAAATATACTTTTCTATATGCCTAACAATGTGTATGCGAAATTTCATGATGATCGGTTAAGTAGTAAGGGCGTGAAAGCGTTTCAAACAAACAAACAAACTCACTTTTGCACTTATATCACAAACAATATACACAAATATACACTTTGGATTATTTTAACTTCCGACATCGACATTCCGCAAGTCAGGCTGTCCTTTGATTCCATTTTTCTCTATCCAGAACTGCTTTTCTCCAATTTTTGGGCAGACCGTCTTCTCAGCGTCTCACCGGTCTGCCCTTTCGACGTTTTCCTTCTCTGGGATACCACTTGTCTCTCGTCCATTTGTCTCTTCCCGATCTCATCATGTGGCCAGTCCAGCGCCACTTCAGCATTTTTACCCTACTGGTCACATCTATTAGTTTTGTTTTTTCTCTAATTTGAGTAATTCGCCGCTTGTCTTTCAATTTTATTCTCAACATGCTCCTTTCAATTCCTTGTTGATATACTTTTAGTTTCTGTATGATATCGTTTGTGAATGACCATGTTTGGCATCCATAGGTAAGTACTGGTAGAATGCAAGTATCAAAAACTTTCTTTCATTTATGTCACAGACATATTGAACGAATAATATAATTTGTTTAACCCCTGCATCAGTTTCCGGCAAGTACACTGTACCACTGTGGTCCTGCAAGTTTTTTTAGTCTCTAAAATACCTACCTACTACTAAAACCTAACTTAGTCATGTGTCATCAGTAAAGAGTTAAAATTATGAAAAGCAAAAAAGCAAAACCACCCCCTTACAGAAGACCACCGTGAAATAATAGCACGTGTGCTGTTGTGTTTCGGTGGGTAGTAAAGGATTCCAGAGCCCATTTCTAATTCTTTATCCATTCTCCTCCTAATCCTTTATCCTTAATCCTACTGTAGTCGGCAGCGCACTTGCAGCAGCTTTTAGCGTTGTTTGTGTATAGGCGACGGTAGCCACCTACCATCAAGTGAACCGTCAGTCTGTCTGGCCTATCTTAACATAAAAAAAAAATGTTACCGGTGGCCTTAAAGCACGATAGCAACCTAACATTAAGGGTCTAAATTATATAATAGTTTAAATCATATTGATCGATTCACACACTGCGGTAATGTTTGTATTCGGATCGTTCGTTCGTCTCGAAGATTCGAACATTCGCAATTATTCTGCTGACCTTTGCATACATTAATCAGATGAGAATAGCACACGCTGACCCGACTGCATATAATTGTTTGAGTGCATAAATCTATGTGTGAATTAGTTGATTGTGCCATCCAATTGTTCAACCAAATCAAATTCCACTTACTAATTACATATGTACTAGGTACACATTTGCACGTTGTTAACTTAGGCCAATAATTCCATAAGTGGGAAGAAAAATGTAGGTATTCTTCTTTATTAAATGCTATAAAAATATCGTCCAAATAATCGGTATTATATATGTTTTAGTAGTGGCAGGCATAAATTGGGCAGCCCGTCTGGCGGCAGTAACCAACCATTAGAAAGGATCCCCGCTAAAAAACGGCATGTGCTTCCATGAGCGGATGAGAGATGTCACAGCTAATTTCCCTGGTACTTCCTAATCCACTTTCTTTTATCCTACTAAGATTGGCAATAAACGTTAGTGTTTGCTTTTAATAATAGGCAACGGTAACCACCTACCATCAAATGCACCGTCAGTCAGCCTTACATATAAAAATGAAATACAAACAATAATATGTTAATTTAACATTAATTAATAATAATATCTAAATCTATTTCAAAATTTAAATTCCAAACTAGTAGATATTTGTAATTGCGAGATTAATATTACAAATTCCATTATGAAGACCAAAGCAATGGCAGGCAACCAATTATAATAAAGCGATCGTATTTCGTTATCCCTCGAAGCCTTCATTAAATATGTCCACGGAGGCCCTCAGACCCATTTGCCCGCTAAATGGTTTGAATGGAAATTCCATAATGCATACGCCAGTTTCGGCATATTCGATGTATTACGGATGTTGGAGTTTATGTCACTCGAATATTACTTGTAACGTTTATTCATTTCATTTTATAAAAATGATAGAGATTTTTAAATTCCATTTTATGTTACTGCATTGTGTGATATTTTTGGCCATATTATAAACTACTAGCGGCCCGCCCCCGGCTTCGCCCGGCGTGCAATTTTTATATACCCTAAAACATTCCCCGTTTATCCCTCTTTCCATTAGCGAAAACCGAATTAAAATCGGTCTACCCGTTCACGCGTGATGCCGTGACTAGGAGAAATAGGGATTCATTTTTATATATAAGATTATGTATCCTTATTAAAATCAGCAAGTTTATCGTCACAAGTAAATAATGCACGCGATTTTTGCTTTATACTCTATATGTTTTGGACGTATGGTTTATTTATTATTAAATGGCCTCCAACGAGGCAGGCACCAAACAAAATCACACAGCAAGGGACAAAAAAAGAATAACATGGCATAGATGCCGCCGCAATTAAAGGAGGCACAGCCTACGCCAATAAAAAGTCAAAGTAACATCCTAGCAAAAAAATTAGAGAAAAAAAATTAACAAAAGAAAAAAAAATACGAGATAATACGATAAAGAGATAATACGATATATAAAGCGCGACCGCGCCGTGAAACCACAGAGGCAGTGCAAGTAGCACAAGATGCGTATGCTACGACTGCGGGGTAGGTAATTAATTTTTACCAACAGATAGAAACAGAATGTATTTTTGTGTGTGATGACAAGTGCGTGACTTCACTATCGGCTCTAACGGAAGACCAGCGCAGGTTTTTACAACCTGAATTATGTTGAGTAGGAGCCGGTTTGTGGCAAGGGACGTTTGTGTGTGTGTGTGTGTTTTTATGTATTATCTGTGTATGCTATTTTATCCGAATTCCACGCGGGCGAAGCCGCGAACACAACTAGTTTCCCATAAATATATCTTTATTGCTTATAAAATTTTATCAGGCTTTGGATTTTTATTTTTATACTAGCTGAACTCGGCCACGCATCGCTGCGGTCCATATGGCGGCGGCGTATATGCTATTTGTCGTAGCGTGATGTTATATGGCCTATAGCCTTCCTCGATAAATGGACTATTCAAAACAAAAAGAATTTTTCAATTCGAACCAGTAGTTCCTGAGATTAGCGCGTTCAAACAAACTCTTCAGCTTTATAATATTATAGTATAGATGATCCCTCGGAATCAGTATTTTTTTTTTCGGGATGAAAATTTAAACGATCATCGGTTCAATATTTAAGGTGTGAAAGCTTAATAAAAAATCTCACTTTCAGAAATTTGATTTAAATCAACGACTTTTAAATTTTATACAAAGTTTGGCCTATGTCTTCCAAAACACATAACACTATTTTTTTTTGTGAATAATTTTCGCATTTCAAATGTAACCAAACAAAAGACTACACAGTTCTCTTTATAAACCAGTTTATTTTCAGATATAAGTTCTCTAAGTCCACATATATAGTTGCCTGGTGGTTTTAAACCCACCTTAATCCTAATGAAGTATGTAGCACTCATCGCAAGTCGCGAGGCGTCCGTCGCTACAAAGATATTTACGGAGTCGCAACGCTTTGCAGGTTTTATGTGAAAATTCGCATATTCACTGTACGATCTCGCAGCGCCGAGCAGATAATGAGTCACCTGTTAATTCCTCTAAGCATATTTAGTTTATTGCGGAAATTAAGGATTTGTACATGAACGCGCGTATTTTAAATTATTCCAAGTAATAAGTTTGAACTAAATAAAATAAGAGGATTATTCAAATTACAATTTGTTTAACTTTATAGCATCTGCGTAAATTAAAAAGGCAATTACAACAGTTAAAGTGATATTGCTATCAACGAGAAGGAGATGTCGCGTAATGACACTCGGCAACTAACGCTCATTGAATACAGTCGATTTTTTATATAATTATAGCGAGGGTGCAATTTTTACACATATGAACATTCCCCGTTTATCCCTCTTTCCATTAGTGAAAACCCAATTAAAATCGGTCTACCCCATTCACGCGTTATGCCGTGACCAAGGGAAATGGGGATTCATTTTTATATATCAAGATTTAGTTTCATTTGAAAACCATAAGATTTCCAAATTTTAAGTAACCAGCAAAAAGTTAAAGGAGCTATAACTTCCCAACACAATTCAAATCACGTCTTTCGTTTATGTAATGATAGTTTTAAAATTTATTTTGCTTGTATAGTTTTAAGTAAATACTTCACTAAATTTAGAAATATTTTTGATTGATCAATACAATATTCAATGGCATGGAGCATTCAATGATACCCGCGTTTCCCTGTAAAACAGAGTCTGTAGTCGCGAAATTCGTAGAACTAAAATCACCATCTATACTATATTGCTGCATAATATAAAATAAAGTTACATATAATATGCGCAACCCTTTTCTCTGTATGTCTTTACGTATCGCTAATCTCTAAAGGATTTGGTTCCATCTTGTATCGATGTAAAGAGGGATTTATGAGGGTTGTTTGTATAATTCAAGAATATTTTGTTTATATTTGCCAAGCTATCGGTTCCGAACTGTCGTTGCGTGTGCTACTTAGGTCACAGAATAAATAATAGTACAAGCTTAGGTACACAGTTTCATGTAGGTAAGATCAGCCCTAAAAAAATCTACAAAAAAGTCCGCAAAAGCAAGTGTCATGTCTCCATGTTATGCTGTCAAAATTCAGAGTGTACGAAGCCCAGGGCACAACTTATGAGCTTATAACATTATACATAAAGAGAGTGGATTTTGAAATGGTAGGGGACAGGCCATATAGCTCCGCTATTTATTATATACATAGATTATTTTCACTAATTAGTTACATTATATTTTATACTACATAAGGTACACTATATAGATAAGCTGTCGACATTTTATGGTTCATCTATAGGAAAGGCCTATGTTTAGCAGTGGCTGTTTATAAGCTGTTAATAATGACGATAATTATAGGTAATGAATTGATTTTTTAATAAATAATCATATTTTTTTAGAACAGTAATTGGTTTCCTGCGTGTTTTTTTTTTAAACTATATATATATATATATAATAAAATCGTAAACGAACCGTGTCTGAACATTGAATATTTTTTCAAAAAACAATTTGTACATGGAGGTAAAAAAATAGTTTATAAAATTTTTGTTTGTCTGACAAAAAGAAATTTTGTTAAAGATGACAAAAAGAATAGTATCCTGAGTTTCTTTCGGGGTTTCTTCTCAGGATCGTCATCTTGGCTTTTTTCCGAAACCCTGGTAAATTTAAATGGTAAATCTAAATGACGATCATAAGAGTTTCTTGGAGAAACCTAATTGATAAATAAATATTTTGATTTTGATGTGTGCGTTTTTGCACGCTAATCTTAGAAACGGCTTAACCGATTTGAATGCGGTTTTCACTGATGTATTGTAGTAAGCTTCCCGTAACGTTTAGTGTTTGTTTCATTCCAATCAGTTTACAAAAAGTTACGCGCTATTACGAATACCACGTGTACGAATTCGCGGGGGCACAGCTAATTATAAAAAATATAATCAAAGCACAGCTTAGATCGAAGAACAGCTAAGCCACACAAAAACTAAGTACAGCTTAGTCGTCTAAGTATTATTGAAATCACTAGTAATAACAGTTAAAAATTTAAAGGTGAGTCAACAGTCAGCCTTAATCCTCAAATGGCGACTTGATGTGTCCATTCCATCCTCACCGCTCTCTAATGTTGCTGTAAATTTTAATGTGTAGTCTACGCTCAAGGATTCAGTAACCAATTTCAATGTAATCCGCAGCTGCAGTTTAGGATTCCACTTCTTAAGATATACTGACCTGTTTTTTTCTTCTTGTATAATTTTTGTAGCGACAATAATCAGATGGGCAGTCTTTATTAGAATAAAAGACACAAGTTGGCTGCCTACGAAAATCAATAAATCTTTTATATGTATTGTATATACTTCTACACATATAATAAAATCGTAAACGAGCCGTGTTTGTAAATTAAATATTAAAAAAAATAGATCAAGTTAAAATTACTTTATTTAAAGCATATTCTCAAAATCTGTACACAAGTAATCTGTGGATCAACTACACCAAGAAATCCATCAACGTATTGCGAATCCAATACAACAACGGTTTTAGGATGCTGATGGATTTGCCTCGTTTTTGTAGTGCCTCTCAAATGTTTGCGGAAGCAAGAACTGACGGGTTTCATGCAATTATCAGGAAGTCAATGGCGTCATTGCTGGAGAGGATACGAGCTAGGGCCAACAGCATCTAAAAAACTGTTGCTGAAAGATATAACTCTTCGATTTTTAAACATTTTATGAATGTTCTAACATAACAAGTTTTTCAGCATGTACAATGCCATATGTAAATTAAATAATAAGTAACAATAAAATAAATAAATAAATAAAGTAGACGTACTTATGTTACCGAGGTGAAAAAATTAGTTTTTAGAATTTTTGTCTGTTTTTCTTTTTTTTTATCTGTGCGTTTGTGCACGCTAATCTCAGAAACGATATTTGAATGCGGTTTTCACTGTAGCAAGCTTTCTGTAACATTTAGTGTTTGTTTCATTCCAACCTATTATTTCTATGTTAAAACAAAATAAGTTTTGTCAATAAACCTTTTAATGTCTATTTAAAGATCGTCTAAAAATATAAAAAATTCGGGGCAGTCGCGGGCTAGCAATTATATACTTTTATTTCAATAAACAGAACTGTCAAGGTGTCAAAAAAATGGTCTTTAAATTGTTTCTATAGAATTTTTCTCTTTGACAAAGCATTTATAATTAGAGCGAATTCCCGACGTTTATTAAAGAAAGAGAAATGTTGATCAAATTTTCTGACAACACTGGTTGTCAGAAAATTTGATTGACTATTCTTAATACAATCTAAGTTACTTTTTTTGGGAGCAATCAAGGCATAATTATTATGTTTACTTAAAGAATTTTTTTAGTTTTGATACGAAATAGCAAACCCTTGAAACTAAGCAAAGACTAGTCGGCTTTGTATATGTTAAATAACTACAATAAATAGGGTTTAACCATATACGGCGTTCAAAAATAATTTTCATGTCGATTTGAATTATTTGAATAAATTCTCTAAATGATTGTGGAAATTAGAACAAAGTCAGTCTCAGCCGCACTCAGAGTCGTTGTAAAGATTTCTTAGCGACCCTTAAGAGGAAAGAATAGTACGTATTCGTCCATACAAAAAGAGAAAATGTTTTTCCACTTCTAAATATTTTCCAATCTCCATGATTTTTTAATATGTTATTGACACAATGAAAGGCTAGGTTTATAGGTTTTCCTTTTTTCAAAATTTGCAATAAATTCAAACTTATAGGCACCTCAAATAACTTAATTTTTGTGATTAAAACTTTGTCGAATTAAGCCGTTTATTTTATAAAAACAGTGTAATTTTTTTAAAAAAACGAAACCTATAAACCTAGAATATATCGTGCTGAAACGATCGATCGATAAAATCAAAGTGATTTGTTAAGATTTAGTCAGTGGAAACCGTTTTCTCCCGAAATGGAAATTTCATCAAAAAAGTACCTATTATCAGTCGCGAGTTGCAACGCTCTCTATCGCACGATTGGGGGTCGGGGGGGGGAAGCAAAGCATCACGTATTATAGGGATGTCAATGGAAAAGTCGATAGTAGAGATGGGATCCCCACCCGCGTTATCGATATCTATCTGTTTCAAAAATGTTGGGAGTAAGTTCGGCGGATTGATAAGTCTGGTAAAATTAAACAAGGAGTAAAATTAACTAAATTAGTATTATTTATCTTTCAACGTATAGTCCAAGCGCCAGAGGGTTTTTTTTGAAATGTACGGGACCGGCTATTTTTTTTTCGAATATGTTCAGGGGTGTCCCCTGATTGCAAATCCAAGTTGGCGTCATGGGGGGGAGGGGGGGGGGGTGAGCGTCAGCCGCCATCTTGAAAAACACATTTTATTGAATATCTCACGAATCGCGCATCGTACGACAAAAATAGTTGAGATAATTTTTGTAGATAATAATATTTGCCATCTTTTTTATTTAAAACTTTTTTCTATAAAATGCATAGTTTTTTATTTGTAGCGCTTCAAACTTTTTACAATATGGTTTTTGCTAAATATATAGTTAACGGTTCATGATAAATGAAAAATGGTAATAACTGAATTTGTAGAGCATAAAATTTCCTATAAATTTCATTCGAAACTTTTTCCTGTAGAATTTATAGTTTAGGAGCTAAAACGCTGTAAATGTCAAGTGAACGCAAAATATTCACGAGATTATAATGCTACTAGATGAAAACCCGGCTTCGCTCGGGTGTAATGTGACTCATAATATGTACACATGTTCTCAAGGAATATTAAAGGCAAAAGCGGCAAAGATTTCGCTCAATGTTTGCGGCAAGACGCTTCGTTTTACACAGTCACATGCGTCACAGTTCTTTGTAATGGACACTTTGTTTTCAAAATGAATGGTGCGACGACGTATTGAATGGCGAGTCGTATGTGCGCTAGTATGAATGAAATGGAACGTTTATTAACCACTCAAGATGTCACAGGTGTCAGTGAGTGACGTTTCGCTAGAGTGGTCAGTATGGCGACTGCGATTTGTCTGTCAGCACCATTAGAATTTAAGAAAATACTTGACAATCCGAATTTTGCGGATATATGTTGTCGACTCGAAATCTTTATTTTTTTATGTTTTATTATTCAGGTAAGGTTTCAATCGAGTCTGCCGTACCCCTTGACGAAATTATTAATATAGATATATTCAATCATGCGCCTATGAGTTGTAGTATATATTTTGGGTCGTTCGGACTTTCCCCCCTCAACATTCCTACAATATTCAGGTATAAATCGAAGAAGACTCAGCCTTCGATTCGTCTCCTTCGGATATGGCGGAGGCAGAAGAAATAGATTCAGAAGGAGATGAGTGTCTTCCGTCGACATCGAAAAGAATTAGACTCGCCCTGTAAAATAATACGCCACGTTTTTACATAATAACTTTTATGATGATACTGTATTAAGCAACAATAAAGATCGATAAATTATTCGTTGTTCTCCACACTATTTATAATTTTAATTCATTCGTTACCACGGAGCATATACAAAGAGGAGATGGCCTAAACAACTGTGCACTGATTTCAAACTAGGTCCTGACGTCATTTTTTGTGGGCGTGGTCTTGGTCAGTCTGCTGTCGGCACTGGTCACGGTGTGGCGGCGCTTGTTTGTTGTAGACTACAGTCAATTTTCATTGGCAATTTAAGATAATTGGGCGGGGTCTAACTTCCTCCTTGCCCCGCGCAGTAGTCACGCGCGGCTCTATAGAAAAATTCAATAACAACATCTCCTCTTTGTATATGCTCCGTGTTCGTTACACAGCTGCATTGACATTTTTTGGAACACTTTATGCCATTTTATGCGTTATGAAATGGTTTTCGTATACAAACGAGCAACATTGTCACTGATAATGTACGAGGTGCAAGTTTTACCTAGCTGCAGCTCCTAAACTATAAATGCTACGGGAAAAAGTTTCGAATGAAATTTATAGGAAATTTCATGCTCTACAAATTCAGTTATTACAATTTTTCATTTATTATGAACCATTAACTATATATTTAGCAAAAACCATATTGTAAAAAGTTTGAAGCGCTACAAATAAAAAACTATGCATTTTACAGAAAAAATTTGAAATAAAAAAGATGGCAAATATTATTATCTACAAAAATGATCTCCACTATTTTTGTCGTACGATGCGCGGTTCGCGAGATATTCAATAAAACGTGTTTTTCAAGATGGCGGCTGACGCTTACCCCCCCCCCCCCCCCCGATTTACAATCAGGGGACACCCCTGAACATATTCTAAAAAAAAAGATAGCCGGTCCCGAACATTTTTTACGAACCTACTTTTTTTGCTCCGGCGCTTGGATTAGTAGTCTCCGCGTAGCTCAATACACTTCACCCAGCGTTTTCGATTCTTTCCATAAAACACGACTTAGGCAACCCTTCAAAATAGGCATTGGTTTCGTGCATGACCTCTTCGTTGGAGCCAAATCTTTTCCCACCAAGCCATTTTATTAAATTAGGAAACAGAAAATAATCACTTTATTGGCCGATAAAACTGCTTTGGCCTTCTTCGGAGCTGGTTCGCCGGTAGCAATCCACTGTTTCGATTGTTGTTTGGTTTCTGGGGCATGGTGGTGGATCCATGTTTCGTCTACTGTTATAAAACGACGCAATTCAGTTTTATCTCGTTGAAACAACGTCAAACCCGCCTCCGAAGTGGTCACACGCATACGTTTTTGATCAACAGTCAGTAAACGCGGCACCCATCGAGCGGAGAGCTTCTTCATATCTAAATGTTAGTGTAAGATATTGCGCACACGTTCGTCTGAGACGCCTACTATCTCGATTATCTCCCTCACTTTTACTCTTTGGTCATTCAACACTATGTCGTGGATTTCAGCGATCATCTCTGGAGTAGTGACCTCAACTGGTCGTCCTGAACGCACAGCATCACTTGTGGTTGTACGATCACAGCGAAAATCAGTAAACCACCTATGAATCATTTTAATCGACAGAGCAGAATCCCCATAATATTTATCAATTTTTTTTTTGTTTCCGTAATAATTTTTTTGCGCAATAAATAATGTTTAATCAAGACACGAAATTCACTTTTCTCCATCTTTGCAAAAATTTGTTCCATTATTTTTCTTTAATGGTTGTCACAAAAAAACTGACCGGTTCGATCGTATTAGGTGAAAATTTGAAATTGAAGTCGTTGGTGTAGTATTATTCGAAATATTGTATTGTTGATCTTCACTGTCTTGGAGTATCGAATTTGTTAATGTTTGTCTTCTCGAAGACTGATGATTTACAAACTATAAATATAAACCGTGCGTGTCGTAATGCCAAAACATAACTAGTGGGTGCCGGACTACGTCCCATGTAGGTTCCACAGTTACCCTTCCCTTAGAAACTGATCCCGGTGCACAGGGACAAGAAATAAAATAAAATATTTTCTAAAATGATTTTCTTTTTATCTAATTTCCCACACGAAAAAAATACTTAATGAAAACATTATAAATGCCGGTATTGGCGATAAGCCGGCGTATAGTAGGTGTTCTAGTATTCGCGTATTCGTCTTGTTCGTGAAAATAGCCGAATATAGACGAATAATGCACGAATAGCGATGTGGGAGCTCTAAAAAAAAAAACAGTAACGTGTGTAACGTGTCTAATTTACCTACCTACTCATTTTAACTGTCCATGAATAAGAATTGAAAAATATATATATTTAGGCTATACTCGTATAACTGTGAGTTAGATTGACTGTGAGAAGGTGTGTACAAACTACAAACCAATTCTTTGCCTTTCTGGCGAAGTGACATTTTTTCCGGAGGACACATAAGCGTATTCGTTTCTTTTTGCCCCTTCTATAATATGCTTCCATTATCGTGTGACTATTATATCTACAGGAATTAAAAAATAATTTTATTTACATCTACCTAAAAATTGTTTAGTTACCTAGCTGAAACGTGGTTGAAACCTGAGCCGACCTAAAACCGACTTTTTGACTTTGATTTTGACAAAACCGAATATCTAGCATTTCACGAAAACATTATAGTTATAATTATTATAGTAGCACATGCAGCAGTTTCGTACACAATAACAAAGTCAAAAATCTTTTGTTTCGTAAATATCATATAGATACATACTTAAAATACAAAATGTCAGTCATTTAGGCAAAAAGCCGATTTATCAAAAATCAAATTAGCTTACACTCGTTTTTTTATGTTAAGATCGGCAGACAGGCTGACGGACCACTTGATGGTAGGTGGCTACCGTCGCCTATAACACAAGCAACACCAAAGCTGCTACAAGTGCGCTGCCGACTACAGTAGGATTAAGGATAAGGGTAAGGATTAAGGATAGGGTAAGGATTAGGATTAAGGATAAGGAGGGGATAGGGAAATTGGCTAATTACATAAATAAATAAATAAATAATAAATAATAATAAATAATCGTTACTAATTACATAAATAAATAAAATACTTACTTACTTGAAATTATCACTATAATCTTCAATTTCTTTATATCGGAGTTTCGGGCACGCCACAACAAATAACTAAATAAATAAAAGAGTTCGCCTTCCGCCGTAATTGCTCGTCAACTAACAGCGTCCGTCGATGTGTGCGTGAGGCTATTTGTATGTGTTGTGCGCGATTCCCGGGGACATGAGCGCACGAGCGATAGCATGTGTTTTCCTAAATACCTATTTCGTTAGAATCGCAAAGCTATTCTTTCCTCTTAAGTAAAGATTTAAAAATGTTTACTCTCAGAGACAGTGTTTACTTCATTAGTGGTCTTTAATGACAGTTAACTTTAATGACAGTTCAACCCTTACTTAAGCTACTTAAATGGAGAATTTGACATTTCGAAAGTGAGGTAACCTTATTAATAATAACAATCTAATGTTCCCGGAGTTGTAACATTGCTAAAATTATTTCAAAAAAACAATTTCAACCGAAAAACGAAAAAATAGTATATTATTTCTAAAAAAAATATTGTCAATTAAAATTTACAATGATGTGAAATGTTGCCCTATTTAAAAAATCTTGACGATTTTTATAATTACGTTTGTTATTTTTACTTTTAAATGAGAATAATAAGAAAAGATATGTTTAACTGATTTTTATAAAAAACTTATTTTTTTCTATACATAAACTGCTTTACCTAATGATAACGTGTCATTGAGTTTTCTCATGTGACAACACTACACGATATTATCGATATACATTTCGACAGAACGCACGTTCCTATGCTTACTTAAAGTGATAATTAACTATCGAAGCATTTATTTTGGTCTCTGGGAGCCGCGGCTAATTATTGTTTTTAATTATAATTCGTTAAATGCCCAATTAGTACCTACTTATTTAATGAACATCTCTCAGTGCGGCAGTAAAGTTACTAATCAAACATTAAGCAAATGGAAATGAAAATCATAAATACGGACGAAGTTGCGGGCACCAGCTATTTTATAAATTTTATAATAATCGTGCGTTACGTCCTTAGTTTCATCATCATCTCAGCTGTAGGACGTACATTGCGGACAAAGGCCTCTCCCCTAATTCTCCAAAAGGACCGATCAGAAGCAGCCTGGATCCATCACCGACCCGCGGTCCTTATCAGGTCGCTTATAAGGACGTCTTACGCTGCGCTTGCCGGTCCGTGGCCTCCACTCGAGAACCTTCCGGCCCCAGCGGCCGTCGGCTCTCCGCCCTCTAGTTTAGTGATGGAGAATTAATATCTAATTAGATGTAAGGGGCCTTTTATTCAGATAATAAAGTGTACAAAATGTGTTCCTTGGGAACTTATAAACATTATCATCACAGTGCTAAGTTACTTACAAATATGTATGTTATAAATACGAATGGATCTGTTGTTTCTTTATTTTTTAAACTTCATTTCACTAGTTTAAATTAATTTAATTTATTTTAATTAATTAATTAATTTAATTTTAATTAATTATACATTCACAACGTATAAAACTACTAGCTGTTGCACCCAACTTCATTCGCGTCTCTTTATAAAATATTATTCGTGGAAAACGGCAATTTTGTATGGAAAGGGGGGGGCCTATGTACGAGTTTTATGTAGGTGAAAGAATTTTTAAAATCGGTCCAGTAGCCTTTAAGTTTATTCATGTGTAGAGGGGGTAAAGAGGGAGATGGGGGGGGGGGGGAGAGTGAGTAACCTATATTAACTGATAACCTGATAATTTAGCTTTCTATAGGTGAAAGAATTTTTAAAATCGGTCCAGTAGTTATTGAGTTTGTTCATTACAAACCCACAAAAATACATACATACATACAAATCTTTTCTCTTTATAACATTAGTATAGATAACAAAATTTGTGAAAACATGCTGATAAAAAAAAAATGTGTTTATTTTTTAGTGATTTCTGAACAACAGGACAATTACTAAAAGTGTCATTCATGTTTAGGTAAACATTTATAATAAAGATAAGTGATAGTACCTCACTTTTTGTGAGCAATGTTCCAAAATTGACGAACTTTAGAGAATTTCGGCTATATTGTTGCGAGGCGCTCGAAACAGCTACCTTTAATGAATTTATCTTGTCAGGGGGAACATTAACCAACTTTAGGAACAAATTACGAGCGTAAAGTTGTCTCACACCTTCGACGTGCTGTAATTACTGGCAGTTGCCGAAATGTGCCGAAATGTTGCCCGCCGCTATTTTATTGCAGTATACATAGGACATATCGCAATTCCGTTCTGGCGCGAACGAGCGGAGATAACCGGTTTATTACTTGACGAGTTGCCAGACTTCGTATCTGAATGTTCGCGAATCAATAAATAATATGACGTCTGCTATATGTTCAGCGGCAATTACTTTCTTCGGAAGTATCGTCAGAAAAACATCAACGCTTCGCCGTTGATCCGCAAAAGCTTCCATAGAACCATTCCCTAGAAGCTCGCGTTTATTAAATGCCGTTTTATTACCACTCAGATGCTATAAAGTCCCCGACAAGTACTTTTACAGTTTTGTAAAATAAAACCGAAATAATTTAGTGAGCCATTTTCTTCCCGCGGTCTTATAAAATCCACAGAAGCAGTCTTGTTACATTGTCATGTGTTTTATGGATTTCTAAAGCAATTTATATACTTACTACTTTCTATTGCCTGTGCTTCGTAAGCGGTCCTTTTTCTTAGTTGTTAAAACCTTTATATTTTTGGCAGACATTGAATTTTTTATTTTTATTTTTAGATGATCTCTCGAGAACAGTACTTTTTTTCTGGATGAAAGATACCCTATGTCTTTCTGTATGCTTGATGCAAAGTTTCGAGATTATCGGCTCAGTTCAGTAGCTAAGGCGTGAAAGCGTGACAAACAAATAAATGCACCACAACTTTACACTGAGCCAGGGTTCCTTTTCCTCTTGTTATTTGTTTATATATTTGTTTGCTTCTTTTGTTTGTAATTATTATTTGTTCATAAAGTGTTTGTACGTATATTTGGCTGATTCTGTAGAGGAATAAAAGTTGCTTTCTTTCTTTCTTTCTTTCTTCGCATTTATAATATTAGAATGTAATTATGACAAGTTAGTTTAAACTTTGGTTTACAGACACAACTTTTTTATGACCTGTTTCAGTTTTTTTTTTTAAATTAAAAGAGTGACGGTTGACTTGATGCTAAGTGGCTACCGTCGTCTATTAACACAATCAACACTAGAGTTGTAACGGATATCCGGTAAAATTTACTATCCGGCCGGATACCGGATTTGAAAAAATTAACGAAATCTTAAATTTAGGTAATTATTGGTTAATATAATTACCAAATTAGATACTCTATTTAATCTACATTATTAATATATTTCCCGTAATTTTATTTAACACCAAAAAGAAATTAGCATTAGTACTGTACTAGAGGCAAATTGTGATGAATGAATATAATTGAGGCAACAAGCGGTTAACATAGACGAGGCTAGCCTCAGAAAAAAAAAACTTTCATTGTTCCTATACGCTGTTGCACAATGCTGAAAGAAACATTCTAGCAAACTTTGTCAAGGTCGGGTTTTGCGTATTTATTAGCTGACCACCAAATTTAAGGGTCATCATGATTGCGATCAATTCAAATTGCTTCTAAATAAACATCGATCTCATATGTCACGTTTTTCTCTTGATGTTGTTCTACTGTTGTTTTCATTTGCTACCTCATTAAAGCAATTCCAGAATGTTTCATGAGCTTCGTGAAACACAGCTCACTTCTTCTTTGAAACCTAACTGCTGATGGAGAACTGGTCGCAAGACTTTTTTATAAATTCCAATAGAATCTTCTGTCTGGTGAGTTCTTTCAGCTACGACAACTCATCAGTTCGATTTTCGGCAAAATGTGGTCGATTATTCGGCAGCCGGATATCCGACTATCTGGCTTCAAGGTTAGTTCAAGGTTCATCTCTAATCAACGCCATAAATGCTGCAAGTGCCTGATAAGAGATTTTATAGGAAAATGGGCTCTGACATTTCTTACTCACCGAAACAGAACAGAAAACACGATTTATTTTGCTATGATCTTTTGTAAGGGAGAGTCTCCAGAATGGCTGCTAAATTTATCACTCAGAAACGCAATGTCGCCTGTCACTACTAAATAAGTAATAGTGGCGGTGGATGCTTATTGCCGTTATGAGCATGTTTGAGTTTGCGATTAGAGATAGACGTGAGGAAGAAAGGAGGAGTGAAGTTGTATAAGTGAGATTAGCCGTCGACAAGTGGCTGGCTACCAGGCTCGCAGCGGTTGGTAGGAGTGTCACCGAGGCGGTGTGTGAAACGGAGCATGTAGGTTAAGAGCCCTCAGCGCTTTGTTAGCGCGCTCTAATCACTGGCGGCCCTCAACGGCGCGCCACCCGACTCGAGGGCTCGTAGCGCACTAGCGTTTTGTGCTCTTCCTAGTCTTGTATCTCATTTTATGTGAGCCTAGTATGTTTAACTCACTTGTCCTAACTTATAACATTAATTAAATTGGCTAATTAATTGCAATTTATGAACACGATAACATTATAACATTATAAAATAGTGTATAAACACGATGTTCGTGAACATTAATCACCGAAACTGTCAAACCAGGTTCCATGAAATTTTATGAATATTTATCTTAAGATCGGTTTAATCCTAAAATATGATATAATTTATAGCGTACGCAGACCTAATGATGATTAAGATCTGTGATGGTTAAAAAAATTGTAAATATACATAGAGCACATTCACTGTTTCCGGAACTGGCCACTTACATAAACAATATTTAAAAAGTGTTTACAACATTTGAAAATGGAACTCAGGCTGTAGAAAAGGTACAGTTTGTTTCATCTGATTGTCACTTGTTTTTAAATTATGGCGTCATTTTAAAAATTGCGTGCATACATCACCATGGAATTAACTCGTAAAAATTTTCGTAGTATGATTTTCTACAATTTTAAGTGTAATTTGACAGCTTAGCAGAGACCATGCGAGACGACTATTTATAGCTGATCTGCAGAATTCAAACGGGGTCGTGTCAATCTCAGTGACGAATTTCGTGATGGTCGCCCACCCACCGTTGTGAACAACAGAAACATCGATGCTGATGTTCTGGTGGTGTCTGTGACCTACCATGAGATTCCGGTATCCTTGGGAACAGGCATGAGTCAAATACAATTAATCCTGCACAAATATTTGGGTGTGAAAAAGTTGTGCTCTCGGTGGATCCCACACAATTTGACTGAGGCTCAAAAAATGGACCGCGTCACTTGGTGCAATGCTATGCTTACCAGATTCAACGAAGGGACGTCAAATTTGGTGTGGGACATAGTGACAGTTGACAAAAAATAGATTTATTGCTACAATCCCAAAACAAAGCACCAATCGAGCGTATGGGTGTTTCAAGGTGCGCGCGTGCAAAATGCCTTTAAGCAGATGATTGCTTCTTTTTTTAATAAAACTCACACGCCGTTACTGTGAAGAATCGTCGTACCGTGAATAATGAATGGTACACGATCATTTGTTTGCCGGAAGTTATTGACGAACTCCGTAAAAATAACTGTAAACGCCGTATCATATTGCACCACGATTATGCCAGTTCTCACACGGCGAAACAGACAAAGGTATTTTTGAAGGTAAAAAACGTAGATCTTATGAGCCATTCTGTATACAATCACTTGCGACTTTTTTTTCCCAAAAGTTAAGAATCAGTTACGCGGTCAACGATTTTCATCACCAGAAGAGGCTGTCGAAGAGTATGAAAACATTTTTCCGAGGAGCGTAAATGTTTTCAAAAGTATGAAAAAGTACATTTACGCTAACATTTAAGCTATTTTGAGAAACAATAAATTCATTTTTGACCATTCATAGTAACTTTTTCTTATTCATTCCGGAAACTTTTAGTGCGCCTCACGTAGTAAAGATATAAATGATTAAACAAAAATGGTAATCGTATGTTATTTCTTCATAAATTTAGAGGACTTTTTTTTAACAGATCGACATAAAACAGCATGACTTAAATAAAACTTGTGTAAAACTCGCGTAGTCAAAAAGTAACGCCTCACTAGCAAGTGAAATTATTTTGCCCACGACTTTGTCCGCCTATGTATATCTGAAGTGTCATTTAAATCCCTTCAGTAGATTTTGCGCCACAAAGTAATAAATACCTTCGCATAAATAATTTTAGTATGATAAGAGTAGTTTAAGTTTCCTTAATTTTGTTCTCGATTGCGGATTCTAGTTTGTTGCGTATTCTGAGGTTATTGTAACGCTGTCTACTCACTCATATTTCCAATAAATTCCAAAAAGCGGTTCAAAATTTATTTGGCCGAGCCCCAGCCACTACTGGCCACAATCCAAGGTAGGTTTTTAATTTCACAAAATCCGGGTCGAGCAATATTTTTCGGAATAAACGGGGACGTAATCCACAACCGGCTTAGAGTTCCTGAAGAAAAACTGAGTAATAATAATTTAAATTAAAACGTAAGACGCAAAGGAACAGAGTTTAAAATTGTACGACTTTCGAATTCCTCTCGTAATGGTTTCGGATTTGAAGAACAAGCTAGCACATCCGTTATTGTTTTGGCGAAATTTATAGGTTTGGTGTTGTCCGTGCTTTGAATTTGTAATTGGATTTCATGAGAGCAACTTTACCAGTTCCGTAATCTTTTTATGGTATCAAAGTGGTCCGCAAAAGTTTTCGCATTCTGTTTTTCGAAGGTCTGAGTGTGATATTTGAATGTTCTCTAAATAAGTCTTCCCCACGTTTTAATTGTAGATTTAATTTAAAATTTCTCCAGAGACAAATTCTGCTAGTGGCAGGGCACATTGTGTTTTGCAATTATTTGAGCAGCCCGTCTGGTGGCAGTATAACCACCTTACAGAAGACCACCGTGAAATAACAGCATGTGTACTGTTGTGTTTCAGTGGCATCCTACTGTCCTATCGGCAGCGCACTTGCAACACCTGTGGCGTTGCTTGTGTTATAGGTGACGGTAGCCACTTACCTTCAAGTGGACCGTCAGCCTGTCTGTCGGCCTTAACATAAAAAACGGGACAAGTGCGAGCTGAACTCGCGTGAAGAGGGTTCCGTACGATGTTACCTATCCGCACAATATTGAGTGATTTACCATGTTATTTTAATATCGTGGACTTCTTATAGGTTTTCATATAATCTGTAAGTAGAAAACTTATTTCTATATTTTTTTTTTCAAAATTTTAGGTTCAGTAGTTTCGGAGATAGGGGGGGGGGGGATGGTCAATTTTCATCTATTTTCTTGAATAACTTGGAAACTATTTGTTTTAAAATTACAAAAAAAAAATACATTTAAGATCTTCACAACAAGACCTTCCATTTGATATGTCACACGAAGCAGTTTTCAAATTTTTTTTTTAATTTTCCACCTTCTCTCCAAAAATGACCTCTCATATACAGATTTCAACTGTTCACGTCACACCTCACCTCTGCGTTTGGGTCACAGAAATTGATATGTGTACCAAATTTCAACTTAATCGGTCTAGTAGATTCGAAAATTATTGACTGTGAGCGACGGACAGACGGACACACGAGTGATCCTATAATACTTTACGGAACCCTAAAAAATACTTTAGTGCTTCTGGACACTGAAATTATTTTCAGAATAGGGTCGGATTGAATTCAAGAAAAAGTCTTTAATGGAGTTCGGTTTCTTGTCCTGGACACGAGTGGTGGTTTGGAGCTCGGGAATGGGGTGGGGTAGTGAGAAAACGGCAAAACTCATTTCCCGTCTGCCGACGGAAGCACAGCCGGCCAATAAGTGAGGAAAAATTGTATTCAGAACTCGCGGCTTTTTAAATCATAATTTTATACTTCCCCCCTTTTTATTATTGTTTGCTATTACGCCAAAGTGGCAACTTGATGGTTTCTTTTCTGTAAATGTGGGCTATTTACATTTTACCTCCAATTTCTTTGTGAAAAATGGAGGTACGATTCTTTGATACTTTTTCTTTACAGTGTTCTGATAGCATCCGTTGATAAAGTGTATTGTTAAGTATTCATTCTGAAAATGTGATACTTCACTATCATACTTTCATCATAAATATATGATTATCAGGTCTGTCAATATAGATACAATTGCTCTTATCTTAAAATCTTCATATTGAATCAATCATTCAAATTAAAGGTCCTTTGATATAATTTTTAAATGTACACTTTTTCTGAGAGCTTAGTCCTAAGTTTAAATAAGTGTGTTTGGACATCGAGCAATGCTGCTTGTTAAATTAAAATTTAAAATTTTCTAAACAGCCATTGTAAAGAATCATAATGGTATTTGATACTATACATTAATGGGTTAATTAATACTTCATTTACTCAGAGATGTTCTATTTAGAACAAATTAGGCAGAACATTTGTTTTTGCCACAACAATTTTAAAAGAAACTATTATCTCACCCTTTTAATTTTTTCTTTTTTTATATATAGATCTTCAGACAGGTTGTCTTTCCACTTGACGGTAGGTGGCAGTAGGTGTAACAACAGCACACATGATATTATTTCCCAGTAGTCTTATGTAAGCGGGTGGTTTCTGTGGCTAGAAGGGCCGCCCAATTTATAATTGCGAAACACAGTGTGCCCTTTAACTACTTAAAAGCCAGAGCTTTCAAAATTTAGCCAACATTGAAAAGTTCATTTCCAATGTTGTTTCTGAAGGGTGTCGAGCCCAGGACCCTGACTAGCCTTAATGCACCTTAATTGGGCCAATGGGCTGGTCAAAAATGTGTTAATGGAGTAGATATTAGAGTTTTAAAATAAATAAAAAATTCAAACATTTTAATAATACTGTTAAATTTGAATATTTAATTTTTACATTTAATATGACCAGTGTAATCAGCAGTTGTTAGTAAAAACAAACTCGAGCTTAAGTAGAATAGAATTCTAATTATATTTAAATCCGAAATTGAGATTGTTTGTTTATCTATTTGTTACGCTATCACGCCTTAACTACTCAACCAATCATATTGACATTTTGCATAAATATCAGAAAAGAAGTCAGCGATAAACTGTCAGCAATTAAAAAATCCCAGTTAAAATAAGCTCCGGTTTAAATATACCTCGAATCAATAGTTAGGTGGTCGTTTCAGGCACGCAGCGTTTAATTCGAAATTGCATGCTTGCACATAAAGCAAACTGAAATAGATAAAACTTCTTGAATTTCCATATTTATTATTCTGCACGTAATGCGATGGGAGAGGGTCCCAAAGCGATTCGACAGTAGATGTATATCGCACGGAGTTGGCGTGGTTGCACGGTCTCCATTCAGGTCAGAACTTCTGGCAAACCTCCAGGGTAGTTGGCAACAGATGTAGAACGTTTGTGACGCTAGTGTTCCAGTGATGGCCTAGTTCTTGTGTTTTTTTTTCTCCCCACTGTCCACATTCGTGTAAACATAATCGGAACAACGAGCAATAATTGGAAGTAGGTCCGCGAATTATTCGCAGCGAAGTAGGTTATAGAACGTGAAGTGGCAATTTTCTTTAGTGGCTATATATGAATGCAAAGAATCCTTTAACAAGAGAATATAATTAATTAATTTTGTTTATTTAATTTATATCAACCATCGAGGGTTATTAACACTTTTTGTTTATTCATTAAATGTTACAAATATCGACGGTATCCAAGAACAAAGTCGTATCTGCAAAATGTTAACTTTTCAGGAGAGCGATTTAAAAATTGTAAAACAGTTATTAGTAAATATTTCAAAATGTAGCCAACCAATTACCAAGAATTTTAAATATGTTATTAGGAAAAAGGTAGTGATATAATTGCCGTGGATTGCTTTTAAAAAAAAATAGAAATTATACAAAATATTGGGTCTTTTGATCACTTGCAACTTTGTTTTTCGTAAATTTAAAGTGGTATGAAATGATGCGTCCTTATTCTTCGAAGTTTTGCTGGTAGTATGTGCTTAAGTAACGTTTTTCTTGGCAAATATGCGAAGCAGAAACGTGTGTCGTATGTTAGAAAATAACATTAACCATTAAAAAATGTAGTAATTCAAGAAACTTTATTAAGAAATAAACACCTTAACTCAAATGAAAGCCAACAAAATTACATTTCTTTCTTATTAAATCAAATACCTACGTTTTAATTTATATTTAATTAATTTTTAAATTACTTTTTTATTATTATGTATTAATTTGCTAATATTATTAGTTTTAATTATTTACAAAATGTTTTTAGTATCTTTTTAATATTTTTTGTGTGATTATATTTTTTATTTCTATAGGCAATTTATTAATTAGATTGCGAATTAAGTATTGCGATGCTTCTGGTAGTAATTAAATGATTTTTGGGGAATTGAATTTCATCACGAAAGTACTGTTCAACTTTTTTATGATTTCCATTGTTCTTCAATTATTACACTACACCCGAATCACACATACTCAATGTGACCAAGTCATGATATTTTTCATTGGAGAACATTATGAGATCATAATGTTCTTAATACACACCCTCTTTATACATTCCCACTCAAGATCTCCAATGAAAAATATCTGACAAAGGCCATACTTATGCAACAGTTTCTTCGGATCTCTTTCGTCACAACGAAGACTTCTTTTACGTTATTCCACGCTGTCTTTGCTCCTATACTGTTCTTCATCCAAATATTGTTTTTAACTTCAGACTTGAAATGAAGAAACGCATCTTGCTTGCTCCATGTTTTTGATAAAATAAGGATTATCGTCGGTTTTCGCCCAACGTATAAGTAAACTTTCTAATTAACTTCTCACTGACCGATAAAGTGTTTAAAAAGATAGTCTTACAAACACTAATAGCTTGATCGTATGTTGAAGAAGAATAATTTACAGGCAGAAATTATTAAATGGTATATTTACACATGCTGGGCATAAAAAGCATAAGCTTTTTAGAATTATTTGTATACTTAGTGGCGCAAGCCCATTGTTTTTCTCTGCTTCCTACTGCTCAAAACTTTAATAAAACGCTGAATTCTGTGTTCTTAGGATATTTATTTTGCACACTGTAAACTACAATTGCAATTGCAGGGACCACGCATTACCTTTTCATCTATAACTTTACCCTTTTTGGAAACATGTTATTGTAGATTTCACTTCTTCTGATTAGTTCATATTCTTAAATTTTATTGGATGTAATTAAAATCACTTATTTGGATGGTACACACATTTTGTTTATTTCTTAATTACTTTAATACATCTAAAATAACATATATATAAACTATTTCACAACCACCTATCCAGATGTATAAAGACACACCATCATTGTTTTTTCATGTCAAAACATAAAATTATACTTTTTCTTTTTCGCTGTTTGAATATTAAACCTTTTTAAGTCAGCTAGTATTTAAGTTAAAAATTCATATGTTTCTTAAATAAATTTTTCATAATTTTCTTTTCACGTCAGACAAATCCCAGCGATTTTTTTTTTACTTTAGGTTTCGTGCACTAGTTATTGCATTCACTTGGCTTGAATATGCAATACTTCTAGGGCCATTACAATTAGTATAGTATATGTCTAAAAGATTGGCTGGGGTAGAATTTCTCTCGTTTTCGAAATTATCAATTATTATGTTAGGAGCGAGTTTTCGTAACTGTTGCTAGCTTCTAAATGTAAATGGTGTAAATTTGTTAGTTATATTGTTGTCTGTTCTTGTTAGGTGTGGCTGATTAGGCTGAATAATTGACGACGTAGAAGTTGCAATATTCGTAGACTGGTATTTCTAGGTATGAACAGATTCAACATTAATATTTGTGGAGACAAAATCATCTGTAACATCCAGATATCTGTCGTTCCAGATATCTGCCGTGTCAATATTTTTGGACTCTTCAGTTACCGGAGATAACGTAACAGAATATATTGTTTGAGTGGCTGAAAATAAATGAAATGAAAATATTTTAAAATACTTTTCACTAAAGTTAAAAAACACAAATTATTACCAAAATAAAAATCAAACAAAGTTGCATGTAAAAGTTGTAATCAAAGAATAACGTAGCTTAAGAACATACGATCTTAATAATTCCACAAAACAAAGTCGGATATAATACATACTACCCTCAATTTTTCAAGAACATGGTTGCATTTTCATAAGCGACCACAATAAATAGATAAAATAATAATTATATTAAATGTTAAATTAAACATCATAATAATATATGTACGTATTTTTATTAATATTACCGTAAGAAAATATTTTTTAAACAATATCCTTAGAATAGAGTTGTATGTATCGATACAACCAAACTTTGGGTATATTCGTTCATTTGCCAATTAAGGTAAAATAATATAGAAAAAACGTATATTTGTATATTATCAATAAAAACGAATTGAACGTCTTCTCTCCAACTCGACAACAGCGAACACTGGTGCAACTGCGGTTGCGACAAGGTGCGAGGGGTGTGAGTGCGGGAGTACAGCGTTGCGCGTGACATTGCGCCTTTGTTGGCGGATGGGAAAATAATATACATCCTTGTTCACTTGTGTATCACAAAAACTAAACAAGTTCCAAGAAAAATAAAAATTGTCTCATATAGCTTGACTAAATCCTAGCCATAAGCGATTAAAAAAGCTATTTTGGTGTATGGTCACATGCAGCTTTGTTCGTGGATACCGTCGATATATATTTTTAAATTATATATGAGATATAGGAGTTTGTAGAGGTAGGAAATGTTGCGTTTCGCAGTCATAAATCGAGCAGTCTGTCTGGTGGCAGTAACCACCCTCTTACAGAACTTTACTGTGAAATAACAGCATGTGTGCTGTTGTGTTTTGGTAAGTGGTCTTGTTTATGGGAGAACTCACTCACATCAACTGGGCTTTCTATTTGCTTGCTACCATTTCACATAAAAAATAATAATATTATTAGTTACTGAAATACTATTCATAAAATGTTAATTGTTACCTATATTTTTATAGTACCTATTATAAATACAGAAAATAATAATAATCTGACTATACAAAAGTCTAATAATGTCTAACTATACAAATTTACCCTAATTAGTGTCGTGGCAACGGGACATAATAATATGTATTAGTGCCAAACGGGGAATAAATTATTCGTTGCAAAATATCGTGGTAACGGAGCACAAGCCGAAAATACCATGGAAAGCCTTTAATTTTTGAAAACATAAATACCTTTTTTAACGTCTCTCTCATCGTCGTGTTCAAAGCATTATTAGTTACTATGGCTGCGGTATTTGCACGTTTTGTGTTGAACAGTGAAGTTGTAAGGTCTCATTCGCACGCGATTTTCGTCGTATACGCACGTGGTAGTTAAACCTAGACAAAGAGGCTCGTGAATACATAATTAGTTACATAATCACGACTCGAGAAAACAATGAAGGAGATATTAAGAAGTCGTTTTGGTTCTAGCTATAGACAAACAATATCAAGCTTCGAAACGAAACACGCAAGTCGAAAAGTTTGACGTTTTTTTATGATAAATTTAAACAGTAAGGCCGACAGTCTACTTGATAAATTAATAACAAAAATCACTTGGAAATCAACGTGTATTTGAAAAGAACTAGTCTAGCGTAGTATATTATAAAATAGTCTGTAAATACTGCATCCATCATTGGAATATATCGGTGCCTATGTATCACATATATTAATATATATAATGTGATATATATTATATAAGGTTTTATAGATATATTTTAGACACACAAAACGAACCCATAAAATGAATCTTTAAATTAAATATAAAATTACATGATTTTGAAAATGTTAACGATAATACAAAATTAATAGACTCTAATCTTGTTTACAAAGGCATGCATTTTCCCTGATAATCCCCAGGGATCAAGAGTTTCATCAAGTTTTTAATTAAGTAGGTCAAGTCTCAAGACGACACGAACAGACCGCCTCTTATCTTACGCACTTAACTGGGAATATCATTATCCTTAATAGTCGTGGGAGGTACCACTTGTTAAAAAATTAATGAGCTGGCAAAAAGTCGTCGAAAGGAAGAAACGACAGCCCTTTCCCGGGGACTTAAGCATGAATATGTAATACTCGACAGACTTTAGGCAGTCTCGCCGCAGCTCTTTATAAACTGTGGTAAAAGTTATTTCTTAATATTTAAAAGAATTAATTCTACCAAAAAAAAAAAAAAACTAACTTTACCATCTATTAAATAGATAAAAGCTAGAGACACATATTAATTTATATATGAAAATATCAGGTCACTTGAATTCAACACCAAACTATTAGTAGATATTAATATAATATATTATACGAAACCAAAAATAAATATTACGAGGAAGGTTTGTGTGTACACTAGTAGTTTACAGAAAAAAAAGGATCTGAAGCCGGGTGCAGGTCGCTAGTCTATACTTATAAGATCGTTTGACATGACTGACTATCAATCAACGCATACCAAAAACTACTAAGACTAAAAATCAGACCGACAAAACCTATAGATAGATAGAGTCTGAGGTCTAGAAAGCTGAAATTTAGAACATAGGTTTAAGTTATAACGTAAGCATGCGCTATGAAAGGATTTTCGAAAATTTCAAATCTGTGGGAAGCTGGGGCGGGTAACTAGTATATCTTAATATATAAAAATGAATCCCTATTTCCTTTGGTCACGGCATCGCGCGTGAACGGGTAGACCGCTTTTAATTTGGTTTTGACTAATAGAAAGAGGGATAAACGATGAATGATCATATATAAAAATTGCATCCCGAGCGAAGCCGGGTGCGAAACGCTAGTAATATATATTAAAAGAAGAATATAATTCGTAAGACAATACAAGAAAGATTAAACTCACTAGAACATCCTTTGTTAAAAGTGTATTATTAAAATAGATTTCACAATATCCAAAGAAATTGAACGAAGAAATGTATTGTCTTGAAAAATTGTCGTCTGATCCACGATGAGCGTGACTTTTCTTTTCCCGCGTTTCACAGTCGATGGAATATCATTTCAGTCTGCTATTTGTAAAAAAAAAAGAAAAACACTTCAATAGAGGAAACACAATACAATCGTGACTTTGTACTATCATTTTATTTCAGTCGTTGCCGACTCTTCTACAATGCTTCTGCAAAACTACTGTGAATGTTTAATCTATAAAAAAAGTTTTTTTTCAAGTTTTTCAAAAAACATAGTCTCTTCTTTCATTCCCTTAAACATTATTTTATTCTTTTAATATAAATTAAAAGAAAAATGACTTAGATATATAATCAAATACATTGTTTCCCGTTAAATTTTGCGATGTCATTAAATTATCAATTGACTAATGAAAGTGTCTTTGTTTACAGGTATGTTGCGTTTTACAAATAGCTGTCGCAAAACAGGGTCAGTTTTTAGTTTTAAGTCTTTTTAAAAGAATTATATATATATTTATTTATAACTAGTTGATGCTCGGGACTCCTTCCGCATTAAAAAATAAAAGATGTTTAATGTTGACATCTTTAATGCTGATATACATTTGCCAGGCGTTTAATTTTTATATTTGGATTCACCCGCGTGGAATATATAGTCTATGTCCATCCTGAATTTCTATTCTGGTGAAAGATTTTTTTTAAATTGGAAAAGTAGTTTCGAAGATTGCCTCTTACATAGAAACAAGCAAATATACAAAGTTTACCTCCTTATAATATTAGTATAGATATATTTGCTGACCCGACAGACGTCGTTCTGTCAAAAGTTTGGATTGTATTGTACTGTGGCAGCTGATATGTAATTTAATTGATGTGTTTGAAATCAATATTTGGTTGAATTGTTGGATTTTTTTTACGTTTTTCCAATTTTTTCTATTCATATGAACCTTCCTCGGAATTCAACGAATATTTTAAAAAAAATAGCCAAATATTTAAAAATGATCCAGATGTTCTCGAGTTTAAGCAAGACATTTAGCGATTCTTTTTTAATTTTATAGAATAGGGATATACTCTCACTCACGTATTGACTGAAACTATTTACTATAGTCAGAATCGTGAAATCTGTTTAGGTTATTCTATGAAAGCTCGCTAAGAAAGAGTTCTATCTATATGTGATGATAGGACGAAGAGGGAGTTCTTTATACTATTTATAGTTGAAGTTTGACTTCAATTTTATGGAAAATATGATTGTAAAATTGACATGGACGGTCGTGTCTGGGCTAAAAAAACACTATATTGAGTTTTATAGTTTTATTTTTCAATCTTAAAATAGAGCAGGAACAGACGATACTGAAATGGTTCACATCATACCACAATATTATTATGGCACGTAAATTAGTGTTGAGCAATTTAAAGTAAATTTTCTGGATTAAATAGCTGTTTTGGAGGCCCAGATCCTCTTTGAGTCGAGTAAAGCAACCGTTGACGCGACTAGTCTTGTTCAGGCAACTTATGACTACTGACTCGCCTACGTTTGGACGCTACTTACTACTCAACTTAACTAACTCATTATTTAACTCACTATTATACTTATTGAAATCTAAAACGAGCTTCAGCCGGGAACGTGTCATTAGTAAGCAATGAATATGTATGTATGTTTTGTAAGTACATGTATTTTTTGTATTAAATTAGGAATTGTGCTTGAACTTAAAGGCTAAAGTTACCTATTAAAACTGGCATATCCAACAAGTATACAACCTTGAAAGCATGTAAGTAATAAGTGCCAATTATCATGTATCAATAGAAATAGTTTTGTAAAGCTGAAAAGAATTAAATTGGGTACGTTTTGAAGTAGTGAAATATATCTTTTATGTCGTATCAGCCATTCATGCGTCGAAATATAACTACTCGATATTCTCCTGCAGGAATTTTCTGGAGAATTCCTTTCGAAATCCGGGGAGCTAGGCGATCGTTGAATTATTAATTCGATATACCCTGTAGGGGTCGTGAGTGCGAGTTGGGTTTTTAAATTATTTCTAATTATACCACCGACGGGACGCCATATTGTTGAATATTCATTCGGTGAATATCCCCCCGCATTATTTTTCTGGAGTATTCGGTAACCTAATTCTGAGTAATGAGCCTTGTGGGATAGCGCCGACGAAGCTCCGCAAATTAAGCCAAGAAATGTGTTCTTTTTTTTCGCGTAATTGTTAACGAAACTTAAAAGGTAATTGACGTGAAATTCGTATAAATAAGCTTTTGTGGTAATTCACTTGAAAAAATAAAATAAAACACGAAGTGCTGCGACGTGCTACAAATGTGTCATTTCAAATTGTACTTTATTCGTAAAACGTGCAAGTAACATTTTGAATTGTTAGAGATCTCATTTCAGATCTCATACCTCAACGGGGACGTGTTCTTATCATTATTTCTTTTCTCTATATAAAAAATAAGGACGCAGTATAATAATATTTCAACGTCGTTAAGACTGGACTACATTTTACTAAAAAACTGTATGCTATTGCTCGCGTGTTTATTATTACATTATCAGAATGAGTGGATGTCTTTGAAATTTTAAAGAATCAAGGAGGATGCGCAAACCTCCCGATTTCGAAGGTTTTTTAATCTCAAAATCGTCTCAAGACCGCAATTAATATATACCATCGTGCACTTGTAATATTTTCAATTATATCATACTAGCTGGTCCTCGCTACTTCGTCGCTGTTAAGGATAGATTAACAATAAACATTTATTTAATGTTAAAATTCCTCGTTTAAGGCATGAATGTATTTTAACAAACAAACTCACTTTCCCGTTTATAATTAGTTAGGGTTGCAAAATTATGTTTTTATATTTTTATAATATTTATAGTATAGATTTTACTACAAAACCAAAAATAATAATTGGTTGTATTTTGAGGGTATTGGTTAATTAACTGTAATTAATTGTAATTGGTTGGGCGTGTGTGTTGTGCTGGCCTTCTCGCAGTTTTGGGCGAGAGAGGGCAGCAGTTGTTCGCTTGTCGCCGTCCCGCTCGCTTCGCTTATAAACAAAAATTTACTTAAAAACGCTTTATGAACCTAGCAACACATTATAATTTTTAAGTGAGTGTTTTCATTGTGGACGATAATTTGTTTTGGTGACTGGCGCCGAGCTGAACTTGCTCATCTGGAGGACAACTGGATCTGGATGCATTCGTCGAGCAGGCACTGTTACTCGATCGCGCTTAATTTTCTGTGAAGGGCCAGCCAACACCACAGGATACCTATAAAACCGCTCCCGCACACGCAGTACAATGGTGGTTATTTACACATCGCCATCCCAGTAACAATTTCTTTGTAGGGATAATGTTTCCAAGGATAATTTGTTGAATACCTGCCAATAAATTTAAGTTCACAAAGTTACCCAAAAATTTTAATATTAATAGGAGACAAACAGAATTGCGTTTAATTAATCAACGTTTCAGCTCACATTCGAGTATTTTTTTCTCCGGGTGTAACTATAATAAGGCAATCCCTTTTAAGAGCAAACACAAGCACATGAATATGATGGAGGGTGTGAAAAATGATTTCATATCCGTATACCTGTTTCCTCGGGCGGGCACATCTCAAACCGGATATTGCCTGACTGATGAGTTCAGGGTATAAATTATTCCAAACGTTGGCATTTCAGTTTTTCTTTTTTATCTACCAAATACGAACGGATGCAATTAACGGAACCAAAACTTGCGATCCATTATGCAGACAAATTGAATAAATAATTATCCCTACTAAATATAAATGTGAAAGTAAATTTGTTCGTTTATACGCTTTCACGCCTGGTGCGTCCAAACACATTTTTTTTGGTTCCTAAGTTATTTTCATGATCGCACTAGTCATATCTTAGTTTAACCAGGTATCCATAGGTCGCATAAGGTATCTTACCATAGTAATAATACTTTAATAAATTAAAGTAGACTCATTATACTTAGCTTTCTAACTTTTTGAAGTTAAAAAAGGACATTTTCGTAGAGGTAAAGGAAACCTGTTTTTGTTCAGGTTACAATATGGAAATAATGTTAAATTTCAGAACATTCTAAGTGTAGTTACGCTAATATGACAATATTGCGCCGTTTATATATGTAATTGCCATTTATATACATATGTATGTAATGAGGATAATAATTGTAGTGTGAATAGTGTGAGATCAATTAGTTTTGTATGGAGATCGGGCCATTAGTGTATGGAATTTTCGTTTTAACGGGTGAAAATTGTACCATTAGGTAAGAAGAAATTATATGTACATGTTATTGTGAAAATATCGTGTAATTTGGTAATGGCGTTTCATAGATATTTACGTTTGAAAGCCAATTTAAATTGTCCCAATAAAGTAATAAGTTTTTAATTTTTGAATGTTATCGCCATTAACAAAATCTGAAATATTCACAGGAAATAAAAATTAGTTGTATGACTTCAACTGATTTTTAAGTCATACAACAGATTTTTTTTTTCAAGTTACCATACATATTTTTGTCATTGAAAAGTCGAACTAAAGGTCGTAGAAATAACATTCGAAGACATAAAGATAGCATTTAAAAAATAGTAATTTAGTTGTGTTTTAATCTCTTTTTACGCAAATATCTTCAAAACGTTTATTGGGTATGCCATTAAAAAAACCCGGGTATTTATCTTGAAGCACTTTTAAAGTGTATTTCTCACCAGTGAACCGTCGTAACGTCTGCTTTTAATCAAATTAAGAATGTTTGCCCTTTGTGATCTCATATTATGCAACAGGCTCCGGAATTACGTTGATAAATGCCCGGCCAGCCGCCCGGTTGCCCGGTTACCCGGACGACCGGGTGAACGCCCTGCTTAGTATCCGTCCACTCCGTTTCATCAAACCGCATTACCCTCTTCCTAGATAACCCTATCTTATGCCTGGATTATTAATCACATAGTTATAGGTCTAGTTTAAGTGATACATGTTTTGGTGTTAGGTGATCCTTTAGAGGACCATTTTAATTCTTGACATTTAGCTATATACCATTACAGTTTTATTACTGTTAGTTTTAAAAACTATCACAATTTTACAATTTTTTTTGCTTTAATACTTACTAAACTAACATACATACATTGCAACAAGTCTAATTTTTTTGGTAATATGACTTATCTATATAGGGAAATATAACAAGAAAAAAACTATAAATTTGGGACCTAAAGACTTTTTCAGTATTATGAATACTAATGTGATAAATACAGAAGGTATTATGTTATGTTTGGCATACTGACGAGCCCGTTGGATGAGAGGTTAGGATGCTTGCCTTAACGATCTGTTCCAGGTGTCCCGGGTTCGATTCGCGACAGGGTAAGCTTTGAAGATGAACTTTTCAAAGTTGGCTCTGGTCTGAATTTGAAAAGTGGTGGTAAGGTGCAATGCCTTTCGCAGTGTTTTGTGCCTTAATGATCTGTTCCAGGGGTCCCGGGTTCGATTCGCGGCAGGTTAAGTTTTGGAGATGAACATATCAAAGTTGGCTCTGGTCTGAATTTGAAAAGTAGTGGCAGGGCATAATGCCTTTCGCAGTGTTTTGGGTAGCCCACCTGGCGTCAGTAACCACCCCTTCACATAAGACCACCGTGAAATAACAGTATCTGTGCTGTTGTGTTTCGGTGAGTGAGTAAGAGATGTCAGAGCCCATTTCCCTATCCCAATCCATTATTCTCAATCCCACTATGGTTGACAGACTAAATAATAAACTAAATTCGACTAAATTTCGCCGAAGATTGAACCCAAGAGAAGTCAAACTCAACTTCTTAATTTTTAAGAGAACAAAGCCGCAACTATTAACAGTATGAGTAATGAGTGGGTAAAATATTTATTTTTTAACAAAAAACATCAAAAAAGGCCATGTACCACAGTACCAGAAAAATATAACACAAATAAAAGACTAGCCGTTAATAATGGCGTAATCTGTAACATCAAGCTGACTACAAGCTTGATATGAAACTCATGATGGATGAGTCTTTGGTTTATCGATGTTATAAGTTTTGGAACAGCTCAGCTGCGCCATATCGAGAGTGCAGCTTGAAAAGTTAATTGCTGGCGCTCATACATATATGCCGAAACATGATCGTATTTTTTTAAACACATTTTACTACTAGCTCTTAAAACATTTATTCAAGCAAATATTTTATATATTTATATATTTTTTTTATTTATATTTTTTTTTTGCATAAAAAGAAAAAATATATACACATCTTTTTCTCTGTTGAACAGAGTTTATTAACAAGGACTAAAAACCAACTAAACATTTTTAACGTTTAATTTCAAATTAGAGATTCCTTTGGAAGAAATGTAAGAGAATTATTCTTCGTTTCAATTTGGCGTCGTCGTGTCAAATGTGCTTTTGACCTACATGGTCAAAAGTACCATTGACCGATCTTTACAGTTTAAACGGTCATCTTATATTATGAAAGTTGTTTTCCAGGCTACGTCTCAATATTTTTGACTGAAGTAATGAAACAAACGTATACAAATTTATATGTAAATCTCATAATTGGTATCGTTCTATCCGCAATAAAATTATTCAACTACTTACACACAAATAGTTACACAAAGCTGTACAAAATGAGATGAGTTTATTCTCTTACTGTTCTCGATAAAGGGCAGACGCGCGCCGATGACGTGTCTAGAATACTGATTTCAGGGTGAAATAGATGGAAGAATAAGGCTGCGGGGGATGGGAGATAATATACGACGTGAAATCCACGAATGGATATTCAAATCATTTATATGGCCGTCTTTATTATGAATGTTTTATCAGTCTTCTATTCACGATTCCACAAAGTCTTTCGGACTGTGACGTACTGTTATTACCACTATCGATCATGTTATATTAGTTTTGGTTATTGCGTAGCTATATTTAGAACCTTATTACTATTATTATAAATGCGAAAGTAAACCTTTTTAACAGACTTATTGCTTTATTGACTTTATATCTAAATAACTGAACCGTTTGTGTTGAAAAGATATAGATAAAAATGCTTTTAAGTCTCAAATTTTAGTTATAAGCTTTCACGCCTTAACTACTTGACCGATCATCATGAAATTGTACATACATGTTGTCAGGGATACACGAAATTACATAGGGTACAGACAGACAGACAGACAAACTCTTTATTACTCACACAACATAAATAAAAATAACAAATAAATACTACAAATAAGTGAGTATAGGCGGCCTTATCGCTAAGAGCGATCTCTTCCAGACAACCTTGTGGCAGAGGAGAAAACAAGAAAAGAGTACCTTTCATCTAGAAAAGAAAAAGAAAAAAAACGAAGGACGAAGACGAGTTCCCGAGCAAAAGTATATAAACGATAATGGATAAATAATTAAATAAAAGCATCTAACCGGGTCTATAATAACTTACATGCTTAATGTCTAACTTTTGTTATATTATTAAGTTTGGAAGCATGTATTGTATCAGATGTAGATTAAATATAGTACCAACGCAAGGTATAGCTTAGTGTAATAAATAACAAGATGGATTGGCATACAGACTGAATTAAGTAATGTCGCATATCCTATGCGATGCCATTTATGCGAGGACAAAATAAGCTTTTAGTTCCATGTTTTTACAAAGCAGACGACGCTTTTTAAGCTACCAGTACTTTTATAAACGTAGCACTTAGCGGCATAGAACTTTACAATTTCTGAAAAAAAAAAAAAAAAACAGTTTTTATAAAATTTAAATTAATATGTGTTCAGGTTTATTTATAATCAAAAATAAAATAAAGAGGTAATGTTATTTGTATGTTCGTTTGTTTGTTTGTATGTAGGAGGTAATCTTGGAAACTATTTATCCGATTTGAAAAATTCTTTCACCAATAGTTAGACTAGAATTTCATCAGGATGAACATAGGCTGAATATTCCACGCGGGCGAAACCGCGATCTATCTATAAATAAAGATCTAATGCTTGCCAAAAGTATAATGTCAGGCGTTATATTGCTTTACATACGTATTTTGTCAGGCATTACCTATATTTTTTATTTCTCAACGTGGACGAAGTTGCGAACACTAGTCAGTAGTATGTAAAAATAAACATTTTTGACTATTTGTACGAGGGATAGTTGTAAAAAAGAAAAAAGATGGTGTTTGTAGTCCATACTTTGACTTATCGCCAAATTCATTGTGAAAGAGATAGAACATTGATTCTTTATTTATTTGTTTGCTGATAAAATGTAGTTCAAAGTAAGTAAGGTAATCAAGCTTACATATTATTGGACTTCTTTTGAAGATATTTGTAAAGATATAAAAAAATAAGATTATAAAAAGATTATCGGTTCTAGAATAGTTCTTCGGTTCCTGGAATATGAAAACTATGTCCTATCTGTAAAGATCAATTTCCTTTCGCACTTAAAAGGTCACTATGTATTGGAAAACACTACCTCTTCTTTCTGAATGTTCCATGCCCCCAGCGCCAACTCGCGTTCCTTCGAAAAGGTTCTTTGGCCGACCGTAACAATCAAAGATAATTGTATTATAGGTACAGACTAATACAACATCTTTGGTAACAATGTGTTAGTTACAAAGTTGGTATGCGCTCGATTTTAAATTTAAAAGGAAGTAATGTGCTACAAACTGTACTTTTTTTAAATCTAAAATGGAGAAATAAAGAGTTAGAGTTAAATTTTCAGACCATGTAGATTTTCGCCATCAAAAAAATTAAAGGGGCATAAAAGGTTACAGGACAAGCCGCTTTAGGTCTTGTTTTTATCGATAAGAATTTATGAACATTCTCATATTTTCATCTGAGCACTTTTTCGGGACATATCATATGCAAACATCATTTTTTATACATACCTATAGATAAGCACAACTGAAAATGAACTCTTATTAAACAAAACATTTAAAAATATATGTAAAAAAGAGGATAACATATGGTGTTCGTCCACACAACCGCTAGAGGTGACATTAGCAAAAAGTATTCACAAAATAAAAAGAAGCGAGTGTTAACTGTCACCGGTGCGTTTGTATGTTGCGATTTTACTGGCAAATAAGTGAGAACGTGCAGTGTAATGCAAAATAATCCACTCAGATACATTAAAAAAGCAACACATTTTCACGTAGTTTCTGTTAGCATAATGTGGAAACGAAACGGACGACGAACTCTACGAGTGAATAGGGTTGTAAACAGTTAGAATTGCTAGCATTTCCGGAATATCTAATATCTACATGACAAAGAATATGATTGTATTTTGTTGAGGTCATCGCATATTGTGTGAGACACAGCCCGTCTGTGGGCAGTAACGTGGGCTATTGTAGTTCAGTAGGAGTCCAGAAATGTCCATTCCTGGACATTGGCATTTAAAACTCTCTTTTTAATTCAGCGCCACCACACATGCTCCGCCGCCGCCCATATCCATAAAGAACCAGCCACTATCTTGAGTATCTTTATCTTCTATACGTGTGTACATTGTCATACATTGTCAAGTGTTATGGTGTTTGATAGATTTTATATAACAACTTACATTTTTTTATGTAAAGATCGGTAGGCAGACGCTATAGAGGTTGAGAGTACGCTGCAGACTTTGATAGGATACTGTTGTGTTCTGTAATGGGGTGGTTACAGTCGCCAGACGGGTTGTCCAGTATATGACGTCAAGAGGTTTAGTTGGTAGGTCTACCCAACTACCATCTCGGGGCAGAAGTCCGACATAACGCGCCGGTCTGTCCCCAGGCGGGTGGGTATCCATGAGGGATTCATCTTGTAAAAAAAAGGGTTCCCTACCACTATTAAGCTACTTTTCTCTGATGAAGTCGATATTAATACTATGATAAAAGGTTTTCTCTGTTGATTTTTGCGGTTTTCACTGTACTGAAAATTTAACAATAATGCAAACAGTATCCACTAGACCAATTACTCACCTAAACGAGACTGGAAGCGCTCTAAAAAGAAGAAAAAACATGGCCGACCTTTGCTCTTCACAGTGTGATATATTTTCCTAGTTAGTGCCTTTGTTGCGACAGTAACTGGGGAAAAATGTACTGGCTTGTGTGTAAAAATAGAGAAAGCCGTGGTTGATGGTCTAGAGTGGTCGATGGTGGTACAAAACGGACATTTTTTACATTTATTTGTCGTAGCTTACATTATTTCCTTTGTGTCCCTATTTCATTTGATGTTCGACCACGTCGTGGTCCTTTGATGAGATACCACTTGAGACATAACCAAATAAAATATTTACTTTCTAGATTGCAAAGTTTTCAGTTCAGTTTAGAAATATATTCTGTTATTTATAAACAAAAATGATTATATTAAAATGTTTATGTTATTTTGTTCGACCATAGGTATGTAATATTCAGTTTCTACCGTAAAAAGCCAAATGTCAATCATAATAAAGAATACATCTTGACAACACTGAAACAATCGTTGCAATTGTACGTTGGTGGGTAGATTTTGAAACTGTTTTCACTGATGTAAAGATAGTTTTTGTATACAATTTGCAGAAAAATTACTAATAGTGCGAAGCTGTAGAATATAAGGAAAACATTTGTGTGCGACATATTAAAAAACGTATTCTTCCTACGCCTTTACATTTCAAAGGCGGCAATCATGTGTGACGGTTGAATTCGTGTACTGTTCGGCTTTTCCTTTTATTAATCGATTCCAATTCCCAACCTGCATGAATGTGTTTCTCGGCATCATATATTCCGATTTATTCAATGCGAACGCCGCCAGAGATATCTGAACTAAACTAAATATATGTAAATTTTGCATATCTTACATGCAGGTTAGAATTAAATGTACAAGTGTTTCGTATGATCAGGTATCAAATATGTATTACGTATTATAATGAAGATTTACAATCGTTTGCTTTGCATATCTTCATGCAATAAATGACTCATTACATGTAATGTAATCATGTAATAATATCTATGTACTAATATATAAAGCTGAAGAGTTTGTTTGTTTGTTTGAACGCGCTAATCTCAGGAATTACTGGTTCTAACTGAAAAATTCATTTTGTATTGAATAGTCCATTTATCGAGGAAGGCTATAGGCTATATAACATTACGCTAAGATCAATAGTATTATATATAAGCAGTGTCCAGTACCGCGTGCCCCACCCGCACTCCACCGCCGCGCCATATGGACCGCAGCGAAGAGTGGCCGAGTTCAGCTAGTAATATTATAAAGCTGAATGTTTGTTTGTTTGGTTGAACGCGCTAATCTCAGGAACTACTGGTTCTTTTATTGTTGGATAGTCCATTTATCGAGGATGGCTATAGGCTATATAACATCACGCTACGACCAATAGGCGCGGAGCTTCAATGAAAAATATTGCAAAAATGGGAAAATTATCCCTTTTGAGAGCTTCCGTAGCGTGGGCTGCGTAACTTTTGTCTATAATACAATCGTTGTTTGCCTATTATGCTTTTGTGCACGCTAATCTCAGAAATGGCTTAACCGATTTTTATGTGGTTTTCACTGATGTATTGTAGCAAGCTTCCGGTAATATTTAATGTATATTTCATTCAAATTTGTTAACAAACAAAAAAGCTATGTGTTAATCCGAATACCACTCGTACGAAGTCGCTGGCACAGCTACATAATGTAATAATAATTGTAATTATGGGGGAACACGGGAGTGGTTTTAGTGGATGACGCAAAAAAGTTTCGGCTCTAGCTGATGCCCGCTTAGCTGGTAGTCTGCGATGAAAAATAACGCTTGACACCTAGGTATATCGCTGTGACGACAGTGGCGTCGACTTTATTTTGATTTTTAGACGGTCCTTCGGGAATCTAACATTTTTCCGGAATAAAAACGTCGAAAATCCTATATGTTAATCCAGGTAATGAACTATCTGTGTGCCAAATTTCATCCAAATCCGTTTAGTAGTTTTTACGTGAAAGAGTAACAAACATCCATCGATTCTCACAAACTTTCGCATTTATAATAAATGTATTAGTAGCAAGTAGTAGATATAAACTCTCTGCCACTTTTGTTTGTTTCTACGCTAGTTGTAGTATTTATTTATTTGTTATTTTCATTTATGTTGTGTGAGTAATAAAGAGTTTGTCTGTCTGTCTGTCTTCTAAACCACCAAATGGATTTCGATACGGTTTTCACTAATGGAAAGAACGATAATTGAGAAAGGTTTGTGCAAATAAAATAGCACCCGTACGAAGCCGGAGTGAGTCGCTAGTTATTAATAACTTGTTGTATTAAATAGATTCAGTAGTCATTGAAATTTCCTATTATTTTGTTGTATTATTAAAATAGTTATTAAAATAATTCGAAAAAGAAAAAAAAAATTGCACCCGTGCGAAGCCCGAGCCGGATTGCTACTTTAATACAATCCTTTTTATTCATTAAAGAACTAAGAATCTAAAGAACTTTAATGTTAGCTAATTTAAATAAAGCAGAACTAATGAACTTATCGAGGGTATTTCACATTAAAAGCTTTAGGTATTCATTTGCTAAATGGATATTTAAAAATTGAATGTGCATTTTCTCAAACTTTTACAGAATTGAGACAGACCTTTGTACGTTCAATAAATACACATTGTGTCTGTACATTAAATATTTTTTCAAGAAACAATTTTTACAAGTTGTATGTTACCGAGGTGGAAAAGAAAATAGTTTTTAGAATTTTTGTCTGTTTTTGTGCGTTTTTGGACGCTAATCTCAGAAACGGCTTTGCCGATAAAAACAATACAAAAATTCTCGATTCTAAAAAAAAAATGAAACTTAATTTTTGTAGGTATATCGTTAAAATAAATCATATTATACTAGCGACTTCGTACTGATGCCATTTTTTTGGGTGATTTAGAAACAGAAAATTTTATAATATGTATAGTGGAAGATGATATTCTATAAGATTACTATAGTATAAGAAGATTAGTTTTATTATAAGAATTTAAGAACCAATTAAATTTTTTTCGGATATTATTATGACATATTTGATAAAAATCTATAAATACAAAAAGGCAAAACAAAATGCTCGTGGTCAATATAGTTAAAAATTGTAGATTTTTCGATATTTACAGTAATAGGTCCATCTTTTTTTGAGGTTAAGATCGTCAGACAAGCAAACGGCTCACTTGGTGTTAGGTGGCTACCGACGCCTATAAAACAAGCGAAGCCACAGGTGCTGAAAGTGCGCTGCCGACCATATTAGGATTAAGGATTAGGAGGAGGATAGGGAAATGGGGCTTCGGCATCCCTTACTCACTCACCGAAACACAAAAGCACACATGTGGTTATTCTACGGTTAGATTATTTTTCCATGGATTTATGAAAACTTTTTATGGTGTACAAAGCCATATTTTTATGTAAAAAATATATGTGACTGTTCATTTTTATCCATACGTAAAAAAATCCAAGTCATCGACTTTACAAACACGTTTTTCAAATAGATTTATTACGAGAGTCGAGTGTGTGTATTCGCTTTGATCTCGAGTGAAGAACTCGATTTCAGCCCCTCTCGATATTTTCCCTTGTCATTATATCTCCTAACACACGCTTTGATTGTTAAAGCGAAAAAATTTTTGCTTTGAATAACCTTTTTTGTTTATTGGGATAAAAAAAATCTCTCCAGATACAAATAATGATTGGAATTACAACTTATTAGAATGGCAGTTAATTTGATACTCAATTGATGTTAACTGTTTTGATTTTTATTTTAGCTCTACATCCTTTTTTTCTTCAAATGCACATGGAAATGTGTATGAATAATTTAATCTCAAAGTAAGAAATAAATCAAAAAATTAAATTATGGACCAGATGGGATATATGACTAACCTTAATTATAATATATCTAAAATGCATCAGTGAAAACCGCATTCAAAGCGATTAAGCCGTTTCTGAGATTAGCGTGCACAAACTCACAAACAGACACAAACAGAAAGACTTTTTTATTTAAAAAAAAATGTTTAATGTACAGACACGGTTCGTTTACGAATTTATTGTATATATCGATTTAAATTTTAAAATTTGAAATTTAAATTTATAATTTAAATTAAAAAAAAAAAACATTATAATGAGTATGATTATTTATTATGTAAAGGTACACTTGATGGTAGGTGGCTACCGTCGTCGCCTATAACACAAGCAACACCACAGCTGCTGTAAGTGCGCTGCCGACTACAGTGGGATTAAGGATTAGGGATTGGATAGGAAAATTGGCTCTGGCATCCCTTATTAACTCACCGAAACACAACAGCACATTTGCTGTTATTTCACGGTGGTCCTCTGTAAGGGGGTGATTACTGCCGCCAGACGGGCTGCCCGAATGACTGCGAAAAGCAGCGTGCCCTGCCACTACTTTCCAGATTCCGGCCAGAGCCAAATCAAAGTTGACCCTGTCGGAAATCGAATCCGGGAACCCTAGAACAGAGCGTTAAGGCAAGCACCCTGACCACTCAGCCGACGGGCTTGTCAAACAACTCAACGAAGAAAATGCGAATTAGTGAATCTATCTAAAACCGCCGAGTCCATCCTGTCCGCTATCATCTTCAGGATTTCACTGGAGCTCCTCCGCAACCTGCACACAATGGATAATTGGATGCGTGGGAGTTTCAATAGAACCCTGAAGGTGTTATTATATTGGACCCTCTGTGTAAAATTTGTCCATAGTGCACATGTGTAGAAACTCTGGCAGTATGCTCTGAAGAGCATGAGTTTGACATTTATGGAGCATCGTGCAAATCTATGTGCCAACATATTGCCCCTAACTGACAATGCTCTGCGTTCTCTTTCGATATTTTTTAGATCTTCAGTGACAATGTGAACGAGATATTTAAACTGTGAAACAAGATTCAGAGGTTCTATATTATTGCCTTTAAAAAGCAAGGTTCTATTACGATTAAATAACGTTAGCAAAGCTTCTGAATCTCTTATGTAACCACTGTCTGTGCCCTGACTTCGTATGTGTTGAAAATGAAATATATGAATTATACAACCCGACATCTTTATCGCTGTGGCGACGGTGGCGCTGCCACTGTCGGGACAGTGGCGTCGAATGTTCCAGGATAAAAAGTATCCTATATCTTAATCCAGGTAATGAACTATCTGTGTGCCAAATTTCATCCAAATCCGTTTAGTTATTTTTGCCTTATTAAAAAACAAACATACAAACCTTCGCATTTATAATATTATTAGTATTGTGATACCCCGTACGAGGGTATATTTAAATGAAAAGGTAATAAATTAAAAGGTAGTTAAGGTGAGTCCAGACTATATAACAATATGTTATTATAAACAGTTTTGCATGTTTTAAATGTGTTATAAAACAAAGTTATATAAATTTGTGCGGAGTCCCATAATTAGGTGTACTCACGAAGCGAAAGAGAAAATTGTAGACTTATTAGATAACATTGTTATGTTGTCTGTTATTTTGATATTGTCTTGTTTTATATTGCAACTAGCGACCCGCCCCCGGCTTCTCCCGGCGTGCAATTTTTATATACCCTAAAACATTCCCCGTTTATCCCTCTTTCCATTAGCGAAAACCGAATTAAAATCGGTCTACCCGTTCACGCGTGATGCCGTGACCAGGAGAAATAGGGATTCATTTTTATATATAAGATAGATAGATATTAAACAATGTGGACGTAAAAGGTTGGGGAAAAAGTTTTTTCGCTTTCTATATGAAAACTCAAGACATTATTTTTAAAGTTTATTTACATTTAATTACAGTATATATAAGTGCCATTTTGTTCGATGACTTTTTGCCATCTTATAAATAAAATATAAATAATATAAACCTTTATAAATAAAGTATTTTACAAGAAGGTATATTCTATGATGTTAAAAATGTATGAGCTTTCGTGTTTGTAGAATGTTTTCACAAAATAAATAATAATTTAACATGAAAATTTTCTTTGAAATATCACAGCTTTAACATGTGAAGTTTTATGCAGCATTAGAGCCATTGCCTTGAGTTTGTTGAATGCAGCTAAAAGGAGTATTTGTACAGTTTATTTTACATTTAAGCGCTGAAAGTGTTATACTTTTTTAAAATCCTATTAATTTTCAAGGTTTTCAATTCAAATTAGCGTTCAAAGGTTTAGAATATGAATAAATTTGAATGAATGAAGTTTTTAATTTTTATGGCTCACTCACATGATTTTGTAGTAAATTTTCCATTATCTATATATAAATAATAAAATCGTAAACAAGCCGTGACTGTACATTAATTTTATTTTTTCAAAAAAACAATATGTACACATTGTACTAATGTTAGATATTAAAAAAATAGTTTTTAGAATTTTTGTGTTTGTCTGTGCGTTTGTGCACGCTAATCTCAGAAACGGATTAATCGATTTGAATACGGTTTTCACTGGTGTATTGTAGGAAGCTTCCTGTAACATTTAGTTTTATTTCATTCCAATCGGTTTACAAACAAAAAAGTTACGCGTTATACCGAATACCACGCGTTCCAAGTTGGGGGCTCAGCTAGTAATAAATAAATAATTGATAATAAAATAATTAAAATAAATAATAAAATAATAATAAATGTGACTAATAAAATAAATGTTGGTTCGATAAAGATTTCAAATTTATTTGGAAAATTTATTTTGTTAGTCAATCGATGAACCAATACAGTAAATTAAAAATAATAATAATAAATAAAAGTCACAAAATGCTCTTAAATAATAATTTCTACGCATTAGATTAATTCTTTAAATTAATATAAAAGTTCTGTATTTTAGAGAATTTATGTTGTTATTATTTGAATAAGTTTGTACGCTTTAACTAATGTGTTTAGAATATTTTTATTTATGAAAATTTTAATCATACATTTACACATTCAAATATTTTCTATTAAAAATTGCTAAATATTTGCAACCCCTAAACTTTTCTGTTCAAATGTTCAAAGTACCTGCTGCTAGGCAGGAGTGCTGGGCACATCAGGATTATAGATGTAGACCAGGATTCGAACTGGCGTCTGCCGTTTTGGCAACCGCGAATTATATCCACTGCTATATCACTGGTTATTCTTTTTAAAATAAATACATTACTATGATTAATGATGTCGACTCTGCACATCGAAACCTAATAAATGAGTTCAATTTACATAATCGCAAACTTTTTAGTCATTATTTGTATCCGGAGATCAAGAATCTGGTTAGTATCTGGAACCCGATCTTACTAATAATACTAAGTGGACCCGCCTGTCCAGTTGTTGATAAGTTCCTAACATTACCCTTTATTGCTTTCGGCATTACATATTGGTATACTTTCCGTAATGTCCAATTAAATAACTATTTCGGAAGGAAATATTCATTAACTTTGGTAAGAATATAAAAATCTTAAGCTCCCCCTCCAAGGTCCTGACTCGACATTTTGCGTATCAATTAGACGGGATGATACCTCCCTTATCTCACCGCGAGGTTTCCAAGTCCCTCTCATCAAAACTTTAAGGGTGACCTTTATAATGGAACGTTAGCAAAGATCCCTTTTATACGATGTCCTTTCAACGACAGGATTACCATGTTTCACGTCATGACTACACAAAAAATGTACCTTACCTATTCCTTTAAAGAGGCTGCCTACAAGAAAAAGTATTACATACTTGAAAAAAATACAATTTATACATAGTATCGTAAATCGTAATTACGTAACATCGTAAAAAACTTAAAACTTTTTGAAACAAACATTATAAAATATGCTATTTAACTAAAAATATTTTAATTGTTAAAATGTGATAAACAAAGTAATACTCCACCACGACTTCCCCGATATTGCCACCAATTTTAGGGCCGTGTGTAGGCGCTTTAATAAAAGTAAAACAATGATTATTGTTGATGACTATTTTTTTTATATTTAATTTTACGCATACGTATTTGTCGTAACAAGTATATGAAACTATGCAATGGCGTTAAGTTCAATGAAATATCTAAATACTCAGCGCTCGGCAGGCGCCCCCGGGCGCTCCGCGCCCGGGTGCACCGCACCCCTTGCACCCCCGGGTATAGACGGCTCTGCCTGCATCTCTGAGTGTTTTCTTGCGTCGATTTCCTGTATGGGTTATAAATGATCACTAATTCTTTTAATTTTGAAGAAAAATATATTGAGAAATCCTTCGTGACCTAAAAGACTAACAAATTTCAAAGCCCTGCTTTCCACACAGGGATAGCGTGGTGGCTATACAAATATTGATACTATAAGCACAAGACCATTATATTGATGCTTTACACATTGAGAAACTTATGTTTCATGTTAACACACACCCACACACACACATGAAAAAATTGGACATCCGTGCGAAGTCTGGGGCGGTTCGCTAGTTTTTTATATAAAGACTACATCTGCACAATTTATTGGGCGTGGGTCGTACGTGGTTTTTCTTTATTTCTACAACATTTGAATGTTTCCGTAATGATACACTCTCTTTTATTTGGGGAACAAAGGCATTTTATGGAATGGCAAATATGTAATTGGCGATAATAAAATCCCCGTAAAAGGTACGTGAACCTTATGCAAAGGGAAAAAGGTCTTATAATATTGACCTTTTTTAACTTAAGTGGTTTAGAATTATGAAAAAGTGACAATAAAGGGACGCGTAGATCTTTATTAAAATAATATCGTTTGTAAATGTACCAATTATTTCTTGTATATTGTATTTTTTCTTCTGGTAGTTGTTATTAACGGTTTTTGTTGAGCTTTGATTCGCTAGTCAGAGCTTAAGTAAATTTATGTAAATATAAATTACTTCATTGTTTTAAAATGCAAATGAAATTTTCTAAATATAAATGTCGTTTTACAAATAATAAAATAAATAAATAATAAACAAATTTAATTTGCTCTAGTTAGCCTCCACCTACTAACTGTGACGTGGTTTGCGAATTGCGATGGATCCATTTCATCATCACTTAAAAAATCTTCGTTATCAACATGGGTATTGGGTATCCGCCCGAAAACGTTGACACCAAAACCGTTTTTCTCTTTTAGTAGCTGCTCTATACTCATTTTTATCACATCGAAACTGGCACTCGTAAATAACGCCATATTTTATGTTTTAAATATTTTGAACAGAAAGATGTCGAAGAAAAATCAAATGAAGCGAAAATAAATGAATCAGTAAATTCGAAACATAAACATATGAGCTTAAATCTATGCTAATATAATAAAGAACGAGAGAGGGCGGATTTTGTATGTTTGTTTACAAATAGCTGGTTATTTACGGAATCTCTTAAAAAAATCTTTCACTGTTTGAAAGGTAAATTATGACATATTGTATGTACTATATGTAATACAAATCCACACAATCGCTCCCGGGCGATGGTGGGTCGCGTTAGTCTATTTTAGGAATAATTTGAATTTGGAATTCAAAACCAAACGTCAGATATTTGAAACTAAAGTGGCCAGTTCTATATAACGCCAATTACACACGCAAGGACCTAATTGTGTTGTAGGCTGCGCCTGCTATTTTTCATTGCTTTGTTAAACAGCGTTTAACTTAATCCTTACCAATTTAGCTTCCAAAGTATACAACTGCGAACTACTTCCCAGTGCGCTCATTAAGGCGACCCTCGACAACGCCCCGAAGCCTTATCTCGAGTGAGTTTGGAGTGTTCCCGGCGACGATGTGGCCCTGACACACTGCCTTCAATTTGTAAAACTAGTAACCATTCAAATCACCTCTTTTCAATTTTTAACATTAATTTTTAGCTCTAAAGTCGGTCCCCATTTACTTGTGATTCAGACTTCAAAAACGCTCTCAGTAACGCTAAATTTATACTCTGACCTAAGACTAAAAAGTCATTGAAATAGGAGCATACGTACTTTTAACTTGGTTCATGTATTTTTAAATACGGAATTAAATCAAAATATCATTATTACGTGTTATATGTAGAGAGAACACGTACAAGAATACTTTTTTTTGTAATTGGTAACATTATTGATTTTTTTAATTTCAAGTAGGGATGATAAAAAGCGTAGAGTAGTCAATCTAAAATATACAAGACCTTGTTAAGTCTTCTCGAGACGACAAACATTTCCCAAAATGTCATATTTCAACAATTAATCCATTAAAGCGGCACCTACAGAGCTAATTCAATATTTAGCAGCGAAAAGGTCGGCGAGATTAAGATTGTATTCATTATGGAAACGCCAGGAAGTAGACGATTGGTACAATCTATTAGGGATAAGCGTTTAATATGGACATTCCTAAAGTATGTAAAAAATATTATTTGATATAATGAAAGTTTTTGCAAAAAAAAGTCAAAATATAACTCAGACCTCATTAATTGAAATTTTAAAGCCGAACTAAATTGAACATTAGTTTTGAAAATACGCTTTCTGTTTTTCAAATGGGCCGAACCTTAAATTTCTGGCTTATCTCAAGGATACTTCCTTCGTTTCGTGTCCCCTAACTTTATCTAAGGCACGGACTGTTCGTTCTTGACAACTTCTTAATACACGAAGAACGAACTGGCCTAGAACGCCTGAATAATCTTGGCTTTGTAAAGCTTAGCGCAGCAATCTTGCATCTAGTTTAAATTGGTTTATTTACATATTTTAATTCTTGGAAAACTGAAAGAAAAGTACTGAACTGAATGGGATTTACTGTTGTCTTTTAGAAATGGAGTTTTAAAGTACTAATTAATTACTAATTTTTAATTACTAGGAACAATAAGAACAACGAATGCTGTTTCATTTTTAAAATTACTACGTCTATTTAAGACCCACGTGTTATCTGATGGTGTAGATTTTAGGTAATTTCAATTCATGAGGTCGATTTATATGGCGTAGCCTGGCTAATATAAATCTGGCGATCATATAGTGTATTCTGAAACATGTAAACCTGTTCCTGATCTTGTTATTGGTAGTAGTGAAACACAAAGCATTATTTCATTCGCACAAGACCCAAATTAAGGCCAAATTTTAAAAAGCGTTGTATTTAAAAAGGTTTTTTTTTAATAGCGACCCCAGGCTTCGCACCGCTGTAATTTTTTCTGTGAATTATATACATAAACCTTTCTTGTTTATCGCTCTTTCCATTAGTGAAAACCGTATAAAAATATGTCGGGTGGTTTAGAATATATTAGCGGAGAAATATACAGAGGCAGACAGGCAGATCTATACTTATCTATACTTTATATATACATAATATAATAATATCGCAAACGAGCAGTGTCTGTACAATAAAGATTTTTCAAAAAATACAAAAATGTTACACGTTGTACTTATGTTACCGAGGTCAAAAAAATAGTTTTTAGAATTTTTGTCTGTTTGTCTGGGCGTTTGTGCACGCTAATATCTGTGAGAGCTTAACCGATTAGAATGCGGTTTTCACTGATAGATATATTGTAGCAAGCTTCCCGTAACATTTAGTGCTTGTTTCATTCCAATCGGTTCACAAATAAAAAAGTTAAATTATACCTACCACGCGTACGAAGTTGCTGGCTCAGCTAGTTTTATAATATGTCTAGTCTATGTTATTTCTTTTACTTGTCGCCTTTTAATCTGAATGTAAATGTCGTATCTTAATAGCACTAAAAAATACTGTCGTATCTTTTTAGCGTATCTTAAAAGTAAATTATATGTATAACTTGTGTTATTTTAAATGTGTCTTACAATCCACATTGTATTTTATTATTTATCAAAAGTCACAAACCCCTAGATTGCCACAATATGATACATCTCTGTGAGCCCTCGCAAAAATATGAAATTCAATATTCTAAACGAGCACTAAGTTACATCGGGGTCTCCGCTACATTAGGGAAAGACGAATATGCGTGAAACATCTTCTCTGAGATTTTATATCCGGCTAGCTGAACTCGGGCACGCTTCGCTGCGGCCCATATGGCGGCGGCGGGCGCGCGGTACTGGACACTGCTTATATATAATACTATTTATCATAGCGTGATGTTATATAGCCTATACAAGCCTTCCTCGATAAATGGACTATTCAAAACAAAAAGAATTTTTCAATTCGAACCAGTAGTTCCTGAGATTAGCGCGTTCAAAGAAACTCTTCAGCTTTATAATATTAGTGTAGATTATAATATTAGTATAGATACACAGTCTTACCGGTAAATAGATGTTCGTAAGTTTTTGTCAGAAAATTAGACGGAAAATTTGAAAAAAAAAAAACGATGAACGGAAGAGTCGTTTAGCGACCACGTATGAACTAAAAACCTGATCGCTTCAGGAATTGAAGTCACTTACAAAATGTACAAATTTTTCTTATAAGTCTATTATTAAAAAGTACGTTGGCAGAAGCGTATTATATTTAAGGGCAATTACGTTGAAGGGTACAATATGATGTTTAGGAATCAATATATTTTTTAATAAACACAATTTTCCGATATATTTTTTTTAACTAGTGTAAACATCAAATTGTAATTTTATCTACAGCCTAAACGTGAAAAAATATATCCACAATAATTTTGGATTAATTTTACACGGTTTTATTTCTTACGTATTGTTTGATTAACCAAAAAATATTTAAGGCAAGGTTAATTAAGACTATCAAAAACATAAATTTTCCTAAATATATCGCTTAAAAATTCTATTGGTGACCCCGATCCCGATACCCGTTTCGCAGGAATGCATTTTTTTCAGCAAATTATATGCAGAAACCTTACTCGTTTTCTCACTTTCTATTAATATAACCGTATCAAAATCTGTTGGTTGGTTTAGAAGAACATTAATAACATATAAATTTTATATCGTTATAAAATAAAGTTTTATAATATGTATTGATATAGATAAATATTAATATCTTACTGGGACATTCCACGGTTGTAATATTAACTTTTTACAGAGATTAATTTCAAAGATTTTCCAGGTTTAGGTATGTTCAAAACTTAAAATTGCTGGCAAATTAAATTAAAGTTATTATGAAACTTTTGTAAAGCTATTAAAAGCTTCGAAGCAAATAAATGTTTTATTACTAAGCAGACTGGGTAATTTCTCAAAATAACTAATGGTCCGAAACAAACTTTGGCCTTTTACCAGCGTGTCGTTTATTAGTACGCCATATATCAGTATCGGAGGTCGTCTCATTACGTAAACGTTGCGCGTAAATCACTAAGCACACTCTCAATATACAATATCGTTTGGCACAAGTTTAAGGAAATGAGCGAATTTCTATCTAACAATTTTGCAAAGTTCATAAAAAAATAATATTAAAATTAACAAGTATCCATAAACAGGATGACCTGGATAGTAGAAATCACACGAACGGTTGAACACGCTGTATATATAAGTGTTCACATTCCCATTTAAAGATGACATGACTTTCACGTTCCTGGTGCAGCTTAAACGACGGTAACCATCTATTATGAAGGAAACCAATAGCTTATCTGACATCTTATATGTATAAAATGAAAGTCCTGCTAAAATGTATGATGAGCACATTATTATTATGATATTAATAGGCTTACGGTCCACTTGTTAGTAGGTGTCTATTGTGGTGTATTAACGCAAGAAAAGCCATGATGGTTGCAAATGTACCGCCCACCTTGATAAGGTAAAGGATAAGAAATAAGGTAGGAATATTGGAGTGGGCTTTGGCCACTCCAATATTCCTACCTTATTCACTCACCAAAATACAAAAACACATGTTAACAGGGCACACTGCGTTTCGCAGTCATTTGGGTAGCCCTCACAGTAACAACCTCACAGAAACCACCGTAAAATAACAGCATGTGTGCTTTTGTGTTTCGGCATGTCAGTGAGTAAGGCATGTCAGAGCTCATTTCTCTATGCCTTCCTAATCCCTTATCTTTAATCCTACTATGGTCGGCAGCGCACTTGTAGAACCTGTGGCGTTGCTTGTGTTATATGGCTAGGCGACGGTGGCCACCTACCACCAAGTGGACTGTCAGACTGTCTGTCGACCTTAACATAAAAGAAAGTGTTTATTTCAGGGTGTTTTCTGTTACTACCGCCAAACGGGCTGCTGAATTTTTGACTCTATCACTACTGGTATTATTGTTTAAATTTCACAATTTTATAGTAGTGGTTACTTTTCCAGGTATTTGGTTGAAGACAAAATGTAGTTCTTCTTTATATAGTTCAGTTATTTTATTAGAGTTTAACCGCTGCCGTTTATTAGTTATGGCACACACAAATAAGGCACAATAAAGCCGACGAAGCGACTAACATCGTTAGTGTGAGAGATGCTTATCTCCGGCGTTTTAACGTTAACACCTAAGGGCACTTTAATACTAAGCGTTCACACTCTCATAATGTATCCTCTGGCTCGTGATAGCAGATTTATCTAACAAATTACTATTATTAGCATTGTACGTACCAATTAAGATTTTAAATATGTACAACATTTTTTATAGTTACTCTGGACTTTTCTGTTATTAATTGCAGGTGGCAGAATTTATGCAGAAAGAAATTTATTACTTTTCTTTTTAATTTCGTGTATATTTTAGTGTATTAATTATTATTATTAAGTAGACCATTATTAATACGCCATTAATAAAATGATGTATAAATATGTTTACAGGACCATATCTAATAAGTATTATAAAGACGTAGTTTGTAGTTATGTTTGTTTGGTACTTTGTGATTATCCCGTCGACCATTTTAGTAATTTTTTAAGTTATTTTAATAAATTATCTGTTATGTTTGCTATGCATAGTGAGTTAGGTTACGTTCTAGGAATGTATATGAAAATCTGAAAAGCGAGCATACCCGGAAAAGGGTTTTCAAAAAAAAAAAAAAACGACAGTATAATCCCAAAGTACCATTTGTTTGTATGTAGGAGGTAATCTTCGAAACGACTCATCCGATTTAAAAAAAAGTCACCAATATGAGTAAGGAATATGTAGTTAGAATAGAATTTCATGGATGGTCATTGGACATAGGTTAAAAATATTCCACGCGGACGAAGTCGCGGGGACGAGCTATTAGTATATATTAGTTCTGTTACTTATTTATGCTTCGATATAGGCCTACTTTAGATACAGGCTTTAACTAAAAGTAGTGTAAACAAATTTTTCTATAAATTTTAGTAACATTTAGTTAATACTAGCTGAGCCCGCAATTTCGTACGCGTGGTATGCGGTATAGCGCGTAACTTTCTTCTTTGTAAACCGATTGGAATGAAACAAACACTAAATGTTACAGGAAGCTCGCTATAATACATCAGTGAAAACCGCATTCAAAACGGTTAAACCGTTTCCGAGATCAGCGTGCACAAACGCAAAGACAATAATTTTAAAAACTATTTTTTGACCTCCGTAATATAAGTAAAACGCAAATATATTTTTTTTTTGAAAGATATTTAATGTAACACGGTTCGGCAACGATTTTATTATATTAAGAAGTTATTTCTAAAGTTTGTTTTTTGCTTCTGGAAAATTTTTTTTTTATCCGGGGTTAAAAAAAGACATGTATTGTATAATTGATAAAAGACAAACTAAAGAAAAACGTTGACTTTTAATAAGCTTTCTCCATCTTATTGGTGGTATCCTATTTTATGAAAGAATGTACTTAAAACTGTTGTACATTTGTATTCAGTTTAAATGTATTTTGAACTGGATTTTCCTATTGTATAAGTTATTTAGGTATTATCATATAAGCTTTTATAAAGCATCGCCTTTTTAAAAGTAAGCATCGCCTCTAAACATTCAAGGGGCATTTTTCTTTGTCTGGCTTTAAGTTATGTAACCCTTTTATAGTCTGCTCGTCTAGACATTGGATATAAAATTCCATCGCTTTCTCTCGGCACATTTATTAATATATAAAAGCAATAAAATATAGAACAGTGAATTACAATAGAAATAGTCTGCCCGGTTTAGTCTATTTATGGCATTTCCTTGGTTTTTATTTCTACACAAATGCCAGTTTCAGGTGGAATACAGATGATCACTGATTGTAGTTTCACTATAACTGTGTATACAGGCCGGTTATTAAAGTGCGGATTTAAAAAAAGTACGTTCGAAATTCAAACTTTTAACTGACCTTTGTTTATAAAGAAATCAACTGTTTAATACATTTTGTGGCACTGACTTCTAAAATTTCTAAAGGTTCAACTCTAAATAACATTAAAAATTCAACTGACTTGCATCACAGTCCAGTGCTTTTGTTGAGTAAGTATCATAAATTATGATGGAAAGTATAATAGCATAAATCCAAACGTATGTGTGCAATAAGCTGTCAACGTCCGTTCCGGATACTGAGTGCTTTTATGGTCACTCTAGCAGCGACATTGATGGTACGGTCTTCAGCAAAATGTGTTAACGGGTACAATAATTTTATTGGGGGTAAGCCGTTTGAGTTTTGTTTGAGCGAATTTTAAAGCGCTTTTATGCTGCGATTATCTGGAATTTTGAAGTTTATTTTCTTTTGTACTAGCTTTTGTCCCTGGATTTGTTCTCGATATGATATAACTTGTATTAATCCTGATTCCGTTTGTTCTGAAAATTTCTATATCCATATAGACTTCAATACGACAAATGTCATAAGATGTCAAAATAAAGATAATACAAATATGTTCACACGTTTGTAATTTATTATAGTTGAATTAATTTCTACCACACGTGTTACTTTATCTCATACAATTAACATAATTAATGTTATGACGTCACTGTAAAGTCTCGGAAAAAAATCGTGGCTAGGACGTCTATGACAAAACCTGTATAAACAGAAGTAGGCTTCCAACAGCTGTTAATGACGATAAAAAGAATAATAAATTTAAATCATCCCTTCCCTCTAAAATCGCGTTTTTAATAATGAAATAAAGTTGCGGGATTTTTATCTTTGTATTAAATTGCAGTAAAAGATAGTATCTATGTATAATACAGATAGATAGTAAATGAACTAAGGATTAAAGCAGATATGAAAATTCTATTTTTACAAATTAAGTCATAATTAAAGTATCTCCCGTTTTTTTTAGAGATCAAATACGATAAGTTACAATACAATTTTTTTTAATATCTTCATTGCATGATTCATTTAAAAACACATCAGGTCTTTTATTTGCTCTTTGCTTTGAACTTAACTAAATTATTTTGAATTATAATTGTTACTAATGAAAATACGAACGAAAAGTTTACACATTGTATACGTATTTTAATGAGCTTACCATTATTGTCTAAGTATCAGTAAACTGTAATTACTGATAGTAATTACAGTTTACAGTAACATTATCACTGTAATTAGCCCACGTGAATACTTTTCATTTTATGAATGGCATAAAAATAATTAAAAAATGGTGTTATTGGTGTTATACGTTTGTCAGTGCATTTTATGTAAACCCTACCAATGAATGACAGCAGCGAAATTAATATCTTCCTCAAATAAACAAATTTGTTCTCTATATCGGTAGCATTAAGTTCAAATTGGAACGTATGTATTGATAAATGTAGTTGCAAATATGGCTTTGTTCGTCTGCGCATAGCAACTGTCACCATAAATCTTGTGGAATTGAGGACGGTTTTGCATAGCCTGTGGTTTTAATTTGCGGTTTGACTAAAGAGCTACTGGTGTGGCTTTGACTTTTGACGACGAATGGCATAATTACTTTGATCCGTTAAGTTCATAATTATTAACCGAAACCAAGATTAAATTCCTTCAATTTTATCATTCGATTTAAAATTTATATGCGTCGATCGTAGAAAATTTGTTTTCCTTTTTAGAGGCTTCATTTTTAAAACAATGGGATGGTTCCTAATTGCTAACTGATTTTTTTTTTAATGTTAAGTTTAGACAGGCCGACGACGACGACGGTCCACTTGATGGTAGGTGGCTACCGTCGCTTATAACACAAGCAACGTCACAGCTGCTGCAATTGCGCTGCCGACTACAGTAGTATTAAGGTTAAGGGATTGGATAGGAAAATGGGCTCTGGCATTCCTTACTCAATCACTGAAACACAACAGCACACGTGCTGTTATTTCATGGTGGTCTTCTGTAAGGGGTGGTTACTGCTGCCAGACGGGCTGCCCGAATGACTGCGAAACGCAAAACCACTTTCATGTCTTTCTTATTAATTTATTTTGTTTATATTTAGTATTGAATTTATTACTGAATTTATAAAAGTTTCAGAAATCCGCAGTTTATAATTGTGGAATGCAGATTCTCCTGCCACTGCAAATTTATGGTAGAAATAATATTTTAACTAGCTGTGACCTTTATACCTTATACCCCAAATCGCATGTCCATTTGGATCAATAAAGTCTTATCTTGTATAGTTTTTTAGGGTTGTAGAAGGCGTGGTCACCCTCTTGTTTGCAATCGCGTGTTTGAAGCCTTTTTAAAATTGTACAGTTAATCTTTTTTATTTCTAAAACTTTATTTCAGCCACGCACAGAATATACTTGTTTCTAGTGATTCCCTGTGACCTTCATAGGCTATTAGAGTTACCATTTCATTCAACCATTGATTAAAAAACAGGAATCGGATCCGATCATCGGAATATTAATTTCAAGTGTTTGTTTATTTGAAAATTAACATAAAACTTGTTAAAATGACATATTATATTTTATCTCATATATTATTTTATAGCGACCCGCCCCCGGCTTCGCCCGGCGTGCAATTTTCATATATATGAACATTCTCCGTTTATTCCTCTTTCCATTAGTGAAAACTGAATTAAAATCGGTCTACCCTTTCACGCGTGATGCCGTGACCAAGGGAAATGGGGATTCATTTTATATATAGAGATTATAAATATAAGTGGTTTGTAAAGTTTCTTATAATTTATTTTGTTTATTTTTACCGTTTATGACCAACTCGCCGACCAACTAATTGGTCCGTGGGGAATTTACAAACTAAATGTATAGTACAATTTAGTGTTTTGTTCACAACACAAGGCGTTTAGAGCAAATATATGTAAAAATCAGGTACTCGATGTAAATTTCGTATTAAGTGACATTTTTATTATTTACCTCAAACGTATGCAATATGCAATAATTACTAGCGGTCGCCCACTTAAACAAAATATAAAATATATGAAAATCCATTCACAAACATATTATAAAGAGGAAAGAAATATATGGTCATAAAAAATTAAACTAACTATCCAAATTATTAAATATTTTTTTGAGAAAAAAAAAAGGGTAATGAAAATGATAAGAAAATTCACAATTTTTTGTTTGATGCTTACTTGTTATGGTACTTTCAATGCACATGAATTTTCAGTAGTTCAGGTTCTTGGAATAGATTTATAAAAGAATCCATAATTTTATTATAATAGGAATCTTTTTCGAGACAATTTCTCTTTATAGGAAACAAGCAAAAAGCCAGTTTTTAATGTTGGAATGAAATTCCATATCTGTCGTGCAATATCGCCTTAAAAACCTCACCTGTAGAATATTTGTGTTTGTTCATCCTTTCGGAAACCAAAAGGAATTGAACGTATAAGTAACTACGTTTCAAGTATTCTTTCAATACTGGCAATATTTAAAGAGAACACTATGAATTCTATAGAATAAAGAAGCGTTTAAGAAAAGAGTAAATGTACTATTTAAGTATATATCACATTTTTGTTAATATGAAAATAAAGCATTAAATATTTGAATGAATAAAATTTTGCTTTGGTGCAATTAATAGCTCAAAAATTATGGTAGACTTAATTTATACTGTGCACTAGCTTTTGCCGTCGACTGTGTCCGCATGACTTTATAAATTATATAGTCTATGTGTTATTCTGATATATCTTCACATAGTATAAATTGAAGTCGCTGCGCGCGCCTGTATGTCTGTCTGTATATCCGCTAACTCCTAAACCACGCAACGGATACTAAAGAGCGTTAAAACGAGGAAGGTTTTTATATATAACTAACGAGCCGCCCCCGGCTTCGCCCGGAGTGCAATTTTTATATATATGAACATTCCCCGTTTATTCCTCTTTCCATTAGTGAAAACCGAATTACCGAAAACCGACCCCCGTGACCAAGGGAAAATGGGGATTAATTTTTATATATATAGAGATTTGCAGTTAAAAATTGCACCCGTGCGAAGCCGGAAGCGGGTCGCTAGTAATCTATAATACTCTAAAGTTGTGCCAAAATCAGTTTGCGTGAGAAAGGGACAAACATCCTTACAAATTTTCGGATTTAGTATTATTAAAATTTTTCGATTTCGTTAAATTTTGCAAATAAACCCCTACATGTTAAATGCCTGCTGTATCCGTTAGCTTTTAGGTATTGAAAGTTATTCGACTGCAATAAATATAACCTCATTAACATAGATTACTGTTAGTACCTACTTTATCTGACATAATTATCCTATCCCCGTAACCCCGATATCTTTTCTAGAGCAGTGAGTTGCGGTGCAGTATTCAGTACTAGTTTCTAAAAAAAATCCACATTTCCCATTTCCACTCATCGTTTGTCACACCAAGGCGTTGGAGTTGCATAGCTCTCCGCGGCTAAATGAGAAATTCCTTAAGTACGTGCCGCTTACTAGGGACGAGACGCAATCGGGTTTCCTTCTGTATCGATAAAATTCTAAAAGTTAATGTTAATAATAATAAAATTACTTTCAAATAATAATGTGTTACTATCAAACAATGTAAAAAATACTACATACATCTTCAACAAAAACAGGTAGCACCTTTACAAATGGGCTTGAATAAGTGACTCTTATCGTATGACGACTCTATTAATTCTTAATTGGATAGCTGCCATTTAATTTTTATTTAGCAGTTTTTCCTACAATGTTGTAGGGCAGCCGAGTGGCTAGAGTTAGCGATAGTAACTATGCCACAAAACTATCACGGTAAAATATCAGAGCCAAAGAAGGAATGCCACTGTTTAATCAGGGTCGGCAGTGTACTAACATCCCTCCGGTTTAAGAAACAACGGCATCCAGCACCATCAAGTTGGACGTAATCCTGTCTACAAAATTTTCATATAAACATATTTGTTTTTATATGTGTCCGAGATATTTTAGTAATTTTTAAGTGATTTATAAATCACATGAAAGTTATGCATATTTACAAGTTAAGGATAGATTTCTATGAAATTTGGCTCACGAATTAACAATACCTCTATACACATAAAATATGATAATCCCTTTAACAAATATGATGATTTTTTCCTGGTATTAGTTACCCGAGGGATGATAATTATACAAGTATCGTTTTTTTACTCGTATCAACCTAATGTTTTTTCTTCTTTATTTTTTACTAATTTAACTCTTATCTTATTCGTATTTAGGGCAAGCAGCTAATTTCTAAATAAATGTGAGACTCAGTGTTTTAAAAAATCCTACAGCTCCAGTTACGCCATCTCTTTTTAACTACCATCTCAGAACTAAACGTATCTACGTATCTTACGATGCTTCATTCTCTATATCATAAACTTCAACATTATATTGGTAAAATAATATCATTTAAATTATTTTATTAATATATAATTTAATTTCGGATATAATTTATATGCCCTCCTTTATCGATAGGTATCGATTTTGTGAATATATCGACATGAAAAAAATTGTTAACTCCCGTCTCTCGTACGTACGCAGGCATGACATAGGGCTATCTGGGGCGAGTATTAATTCGACTTTCAGGTAATGTCGGTAGGGAGGGAACTTTATTAAAGAGACTCTCGAATTTTTCGCGGACTTTTCTCATAAAGCAGCTCAAGAGTTAATTTTCACATTGCCAAGTGTAGAGTTTTCTAATATTCTAGATTTTTTCTTCATTCAAAGGGATCTTTTGTGTGACGTTTTTGGTATAGTTGAGAAATTACAATGATTTTTGCAGTATTTTCAATAATTTTTCTTTTGTAAACGTGAGATAAGTTTATACTATAGTAACTCTGCCTGCGACGTCGTACGCGCTGTAGTTCCTTTTTGAAAATTCCACAGGAACCTAACATATTTCCAGAATTCTATATTCTATATGTATACTATTTGTTAATCTAGGTAATAAACTATCTGTATGTCAAATTTTATCCAAATCTGTTTAGCCTTTTTTGCGTGATTGAGTAAGAAACATCCATACAAACATTCGCATTTATAAAGTTATTAGGATTAAGAACGTTTAATTAAATAATTTTAATTCAAAATTTTATGTGAAATACGAAAGATTTTTTCATATTTTTCGTATTTCACATAAAATTTTGAATTAAAATAACGCTTTGCTTTCAACAATAACGCTTTGCTCTCAGTCTCAAAGATACCAATTTTTATTGCTGACAATATAATCTACAAAAACGATGTTATTTAGTGTTATAAAGTTGGCCTTAGGGAACTGATTATTTAGGCTTTTTTAAAATTTATTATCCCTAGTTTCATTGATTAGTTAATGAATAATGTTAGGAGCATATTTTTTTTTAATCGCAGTAATTAAATAAACCTTGGTAGTAATATTTGGCTAGGAATATTAAATATTTTGAACTTTTAATTAATCCCGCTTTGTCAATAATAAATTACGCAAGCATTCAGTTGTACCTAACTTTGTGATCGAAAATTAATGATTTATAGTTAGTAATTATCGTGTCGTATAAGACCAATGTAAATTTGATTGCAAAGAACGACAAAATTTCGTTAAATGGGCGGCGGGGCTTTCAGGATAACACAATCTGAAAATTCCCCCGAAAAAGGAAACGAGGCAGATCTTCTAGGGACAAAACAGTTCTTATTAAACAATAAGTTTAATTAAAATCTTAGTCCTTATTTCGAAACTGCGTAATTTAATCATGTAAAATGTTTTTAATCTGTTTTTGACAATGTTTGTGCACTATTTTTTTTTATAAAATTAAATCCATTTATTTCAAATATTTTTAAGTCCATAAATCAAGAGAAGATACCAGCTTACGATAATACATAATAAAATCTCTATATATAAAAATGAATCCCTATTTCCCTTGGTCACGGCATCACGCGTGAACGGGTAGACCGATTTAAATTTGGTTTTCACTAATAGAAAGAGGGATAAACGGGGAATGTTTATATATATGAAAATTGCACCCCGGGCGAAGCTGGGTCGGGTCACTAGTATATAAATAATTGTATAATAAATATACAAATTAAATACTACAAATAACTATCATTCAAAAAAGTTATGATATTGTCTTAAAACAAAAGTTTTCGACCAATGTGTGTTGGCAGTGATGACATATGGCGCTGAACCGTGGTCTCTAACTATGGGCCTCGTAAGAAAGCTCAACGTCGCTCAACGAGCTATGGAGAGGGCTGTGCTTGGGGTTACGCTGCGAGATCCAATAGGGAATGAGGAGATTCGTAGATGAACGAAAGATACCGATATAACCCGACGGATTAGTAAGTAGAAGTGGTATTGGACAGGACACATAGTACGGAGAGCTGACGGCAGCTGGGGCCGGAAGGTTATCGAATGGAGGCCACGGACCGACAAGCGCAGCGTAGGACGTCCACCCACAAGATGGATAGATGACCTAACAAAGGCCGCGGGTCGACGGTGGATCCAGGCTGCTTCTGATAGGTCCTTTTGAAAAATTAGAGGGGAGGCCTTTGTCCAGCAGTGGTCGTCTTACGGCTGAGATGATGAAACAGACTTCTGTTCAAGCTTCATGTTAGCTAAAATAATGTGTCGGCTAATTTACTAAGGTGTTTCCGTCTAGTTACAAACAATATTTGAGCAGACCACCGTGAAATAACAGCACGTGTGCTGTTGTGTTTCGATGAGTGAGTAAGGGATGCCAGAGCCCATTTCCCTATCCACTCCAAATCCCTTATCCTTAATCCTATTGCAGTCGGCAGCGCACTTGCAGCTGCTTTGGCATTGCTTGTGTTATAGGCGACGGTAGCCACCTACCATCAAGTGGACCGTCAGCCTGTCTGCCGAACTTAATATAAAAAAAAGCTACAATAACTTCTGAAGTGTTTAAAGCGAGCTGTAAACAAACCACCTACATTTCAGTTAACCGTCGGTCTGATTGGCCACCCTTTAAGCCTTGATAATATAAAACACATATATAAATATTAATGACATGCTAATACTAATACATATTAAACTTTAGCATTGGAACAACTTGAGATATTGAGCGAAATTCATGAAGTAAATTTTCTGTATTCTGATTTTGGTTGATAGAAAAACCTTAATTTATTTGTCACTGACGCTTTTTAGCCTTGTTGTACGATTTTGGAAATTAAATTTCCACTAGAAAGGAAATTAAAATTCCACTAGCAGAGCAGGTGTCGATGCCATATTTCAAGCATTTCAAAGTCCATAGTCTGTGCTCTAAAAAGAGAAATCGAACGAGAAATGTGAGTGAAACTGATACACAGACTAATGAAATGTCACCGGACGTTAAACGTAGTCGCGTTCAATATCTCACTCTAGTTGGTAGTCTGTGTCACGACTCACGAGACTAATAGGTTTCAGTCACGGCACCAGCTCGTTCGTCTTCCTATACTGTCGTGACGTCAGCACGATCGGACACCGCTTTATTGTTTGTTGAGCTTTTTAAAAGCGGACAGTAATTTAAAGGAAGTTAGATTGAAATTTCAAAACGAATATGTCCGGTGAAATTGCGCAGTTCGAACTTTTTTCACATGGAATTGGTTCCGGCTCAGTAGATCGATTTTATAGGACTGTTGTCTTGTTTTGTGCTGTTACGATTTTTTTTGAAAATATTACATAGGTACTGTAACAGAATAAATGTTTAAAAATAAATGAAATCATTTGATTCGTTTATTTCAACTTCAAGAATGTGAAAATGTCAAAATTCACGAAATATAATGTACCTATCTCTGTATTTTTTCTTCTATATTCTTCTAAATATTGTAAAAATATTTATAGATATTTTCGCGTCTGTCTGTTTCTTCGGTAACTTCTTCCAAACCAACCTACAGATTTTAATACGGTTTTCATTAGTAGAGAGAGTACTAAACGGTAAGATTTCATCTATATGTAAGCCAAAAACGGTCCGCGTCTCTTTATAAATACTATGTTACTCGTTGATAATGTAGCTTTCTATAGGTGAATTTTTAAATTCGGTCCCGTAGTTTTTGAGTTTATTCATTACAAACATACATACATACAAATCTTTTCTCTTTATAATGTATCACATATCACATATAGACATTCTGAAAATGGTCAGAAGTAGGCTGGATTACTGGTGTGCCATATCATGGCCATATCCAACGGCATTATAATTAATAGTAAATTTGTAATAAATTGTCTTAGATAATTTAAAAAACTTGAAAGACAATTAAAATACACAGTACAAATTGGAGAGTACCTGAAGGTTTTTCAATCACAAAGAAAGTTATTTTTTTTTACTTATGCGTTTATTTTTTTAATGTTATGCGTTTATTACTAATTAATTAATTATTAACCTAATTACCTACTAATTCATTTTTACAAAAGTAAATTTTTCATGTGTATAATTCAAATTGGAATAATTGATATTCGTACTTTTCACTGGTAACCAAAATATTTGCTAATCCCGTGCTACGGTTTCTCAAACTTTGTATTAGAAAAAAATTAATAATATGGATATTTAAGTAACGTAAATGTATAAAAATCCATCTCTTAAAATTTTAATACAGTTAAATTTTAATTATTCATTTATCCATGGAGTGCTAAACTTCGCTGGAATAATTGTCTGGGAACCTTTTGATTTCTGGCTCTCTTAGAACAAGTTATTCCTGGGATTGCCATAAACGTCGTTGATAGATACGCCTACAGTGACGCGAATTCCTAGATTGTCTGAACCGGTTATTGTCTAGCCTTTACATGTGAGCTGGATTTTGTAGGGTTCATCATCATTCGCTTCTCATTCATTAAAAACCTTTTTGTTTCCTGTTTCTAATGTAACCTTTTTTTATTTACTTATAATTACATGTACACTGGCCGGCCGATTTTGAACAGAATGGAACGAAAAAGGGAGCAGGAAAAAAAGATTGAGAAATGAGGATTGACAGGTTTTTCTGACGGAGAAAAGGCATTCTGGAGAAATTTTGCAAAGGAGAAGGTTTACTGGTTACAACTGAGTTTCAGATATTCTTCAAAGAAATCGGAATAAACCAATCCGAAACTTATTTCGTTAAGACGACGAGTTCAGCATTAACCTCGTATTTTTGCCGAAGATCCGGTTCCAACGCTGTGCACAGCATCATCCTCATAAACTGTTAGCTCTGAAGACGTGCTCATCGGAGGACAATTATTTATAAATATTTATGAAGATTAATAAGGACTGCGGTGACTACCAGTGTACATATAGGGACCTTAGTGAAATTAAAGTGTGGTGTTTCCTCCAGTCTCTATCTTTCCTTCCATCCCGCCACCCCTTACAGTGATCTAGAGTTGTTTCACTACAATTTATAGACTTTGCCTCGCTAACATAAACAACCTCTGATTACATGCAACTTCTTGTAAGTTTCTAAATGGAATGTAATAAATATTAATAAAACATTAGTTTATTCAAAGTCATTAACAACGTTACTAAGCCTTATAGAAGTACTACTCCTGGGAGTAAAGGATGTCAAAACGAATTCTATTATAGGCACCTTTTAATACATTATAACAAATAATTTTAATACTTTTTTTATTTATTATTCCATTATATATGGTAACAACAGGCACGAATTGGGCGCTCAGTATGGCTGGTAAGCACCGCTTTACAGAAGACTCCGAGACATAACCGCGCCCCAGCTGGTATGTATCGATACAACCATAGCCAATTTTTCTATCTTGACAGACAAGTAGGTGAATATATGAGAAGGAATATAAAACATTTTTTGGGTGATTGCCCCCTTGGGATTCCAAGCACTGGCAACATTCTATCTTATGGACTAATTACATATTATCTACTGTAATAATTCCACTGCAATATTTTTAAGTGAAACATAACATATTCACTTAAGAATGTAAAATATGTATATTATTTATGTATTATATTTAACAATAAATGTTAAACAGACAATTTTATGACAATATTAAATACAAATAAGATATGGATGGTGTTCAGAGCTATGCAACCGATCAGCGTCACGCGACCATTTTCATGCTTTTCTTGCATTTTATAATTTAACACCAGCGCGCGTTCGGCTACCATAGCGATCACTACACTAGCCAATTTTAACATCAGTTTTTGGCGCGTACTCACATACTATTAAAAACCATACCATATAAAATATACCAAAAGACCAGAAAATCACTCATAAATAAAGTGTAATAAACTAGTGTTTATGATAAGATAGAGTTTGTGTTAATTTTAAATATAGTGTGAAAAAATAAAATAACTTTATAAAATTTCTATCTCGCCCCCCTCCCCTTCGAACCAAATAGCGTGCAAATCGTTTGGTGTTGTACAAGCGAAAATAACTATCAAAGTTAAGGCGCCTAGCATTTGATTTATTAAAATATTAATGTTTGTTTTTATTACATTTACATGAGCATTAAATATTTATAAGATTTTTTCGTCCATCCACTGACATAATTCAAAAGGAATATTCTCAAGTGGATTTTTCTTCTGACTATGGTGGAATGAATACTAAAAATAAATCATACAGGGGTCCGTTCATCCTTCGCCTGGGATTTGACCCGTACACGTGACTAGTGTTGAGACAGAGGTACGAGTTGCATAATGTGATGCGAGAGGCGAGCAATGCTATTAGAGATTTCAATGAGGCTTTGAACTGCTATTGACATATCCTATTATTTATATTATTATTATTATTATTGCAAAAGTTTATAAGTTTTGTTTTCCTTAAGAGCGCCTATAAATAGAAATAGCTAATCCTAGATTTGAATTTTTTCTGAGTATACACATAAAGTCAAATAAGAAAATTTTTATTTATAGATTAATACATTATAAATAAACAAAATCACCAAGTAACCTCCATCTTTATCGATTTTTGTTCAAAATGACACATATTACAAACCTAAAAAATTATCACTAATCTCACTTCACAGATTATCTAGGCTTTTGTTTATTAATTTTTCATTTGACATTGTAGTTTACGAGTAATTAATATTTAATACTTTTGGCACTTATAACAGTTTTATTCTTCAGTCTCATGTCATTGTGCATTGTTTCACATGATCAGTCACAATCGCTCCACTGAGACGGGTAGACTATGTTTCTGTGGGCAAGAATATTATATTTAGATAATTTTTTTAATAACACTTGTTTGTGAGTGGATTATTATGAGTGTCTTGTGTATAGACTGTTTATAAATTGTTTCATATTATTTTAACAGATTGTGTAAATATATGGCCAATCAAACTCTGTTGTGTTGGTATCGTGTCCATTCAATTATGGGGCCACGCGGGTGAAATTAGACTATTGTGCTTTCTACGCCCCCTTAAGATGAGTCTAGACTATGAAACAAAATATACTACAAAATATAGTTATATAGCATGTCTTACAGGGTGGTCGATACGTGTTAATAAAGTTAAGTTATATAACATTTGAGCATAAGTCACTCATCGAGTATACGATGCGACCAAGAGATGTTAGATAATATTGTTATATATTGAACTGTTTTAATGTGTACGGTCTTGTCTTATGTTGCAATGTTATGCAACAATGTTATTTAACATGTTTTAATTTGCACGCATCTGCTGCAATTAAAATCTGCTGATATCTTCACAATAACCCAATAGGCCAATATTATGACAAGTTCTCATAGGTTGTCGTCATGAGTGTTATGACAACTAATTCGCTTGATCGAAACTAGTCGAGGAAAAGATTAAAAATATGTTATTAAACCTTTGTTGCCACTTATCGGCTAACGTAGACCTTAAAATTATAATCGCAGCTTTCATTTTTGTTTGAAACCACATAAATCGCCTATAACCTTATTTCCTGAAGGTTATTAAATTTTAAGACGGTCACGTGTGGCACGTAGTAGCTTCATACAATATTTAGCTACGAGTCGGTCCGTCCTTTTGCCCCGACTAGCTTTAGGTGATTGAAAACGCCTTTGTTGTTCTTTTTTATTGTCCCTTTTTATACTCAAGCGTTAGAGGGTCTTGCATTTTATATTTTTCTCATGAAAAGTTTATTGAGTATTTCGTTAAATAAAAATAAAGTGCGTAGGTAAATATTTCTATTTTGTTCTATATTTATACATCTATATTCGTAATATTAGGTGTGCGTTATCCCACCGGATGCAAGATAAGTAGCCTGTCAAATTTCATCTTAATCCATTGAACGGTTTGCGTGTGATAGAGTAACAAACATTTAAAAAATCTTCACTTAGTTTCACTTTTATTATTAAGTATATATGTTCTTATATTATATTATATTATACTAGCTTCTGCAGATGGCTTCATCTTTATAAATTATATTCAATTTTTTAAGTTGGAATCATTCAAACACATTTACAATATTTCATTGAAATTGGCTGAGCGGTAAGTAAGAACAAACAACGTGTCACATGATTTTTATATATCAAGAATAGCATTTGCCCGCGACTTCTTCCGCTTCTCTGTTTCTTAGCGTTAAAATTTATTCAAACTTTATTGCTAAAAATGAAAATAAACTCTTTATACAGTAGAACCTCGATAACTTAAACCTCGATAACCTAAAAACTTCTATAAATTAACAAAGAAATTTATTCCCTTCCTCTCATAAACCAAAACCTCTTTTACTTAAAATACAAAACCTCTATAACTTAAACAAATAATTCGGGTATGGGACCTCGGTAACTTAAAGTAATATTTTGATGACCTCGGTAACTTAAAGAATTTATTAGGGGCTCATTTTAAACAATAGGTTCCAAGAATAAATTCCGTTTTTATTGCTCACACGTGTTACCCGAATGGTCAACAACCAATAGGTCTATTGTGTATAAATTCTTTGAAACTTTACCAAAGTTTGACCATAGCTTGTAACTTTGGTTCATTAGCTACAAACAATTTCTCCAAGAAACATCACTTTTAACTTATTGTGACAAAATAAAAATTGCCGAAGTGAAATGAGTTCAAAACGAAAATTAACAACACTAACATACGCTGAGAAGTTAAAGACAATCAAAGCAGTGAAAAGTGGTTTGAAAATAAAATTGATACTGAAAGCATGAATTGTTTGAAACAAAAAAAAAATTACCGACTTTTTTATGTAAATGATATAAAACTAAATATGTAAATATACCTTGTAAATAAAGTGTGTATGTGTTATTTGAAAGTATCATTTGAATTTAACTTAGTCCCCCTAACTATGTATAATCCCTAAACAAAGCACAAAAAGGAACCTCACTAAGTTAAATTATGAACCATTGAAACCTATCTAACTTAAACCCTTAGTAAGTTAAAAACTCGATAACTCAAACTATTTAACATTTCCCCTAGTCTTTAAGTTATCGAGGTTCTACTGTATTTTTATTTTTACATGATACCACCAGAACAGTCCTTTTTATCTGGATGAAAGGTGCTCTATATCTTTCTTGTACCTCTAACATGTATGATCGAAAAAGTACTTTCGGTGACTTGAGATTTTAAACAAACATTGGAAAAAAGAACATTTCTTACCCTTTCACGCCTTAAGTACTCAATCGATCATCATGAAATTTTCATAAACAGGGATGCAGAAAAGAGCATAGACTACTTTTCATCAAGAAAAAGTACAGTAACCGGGGGACCATCTAAAAATATATGTGCAATAAAGATTGAATAAAATGTTTTAACACCTAAGGGAAAGGCGCACCAACGAATTCGCAGAGAAAAGCTAGTTTTATAAGTAGTATAAAATGTATAAAATAATAAATATAATAAGTAATATAAAATAAAAGTAATATGCAGAAGAGATTAGAAGAGACGAGAAGCCCGCCTAGCTGAGTAGGTTGAGGAGTTGTAGGAGATTGCGGATTGGAAAGGCTGAATAAAGTTTCTTCAACCAATTTAGCTCTAGTAATAATTATTTCTAATCAATACATGAAACCAAAAACACTTGGAATTTATCAGGTTTAGTAGACACCATAATCAACTTAATAAATCTCTTCAAAAATCACATAAAACTAGTAATGTTCGATATTATTAAGAACCATCCAATCAGGCGGACATACGAGAAGCCGCCGACCAATCACGTTTATCTGGGTCACATGTCTACTTCAAATGGAATGCGGGTAGTCGACAAAGGGCGCGATATTTAAAGATGATTAACTCCGTGCTCAGTCAAGCGTAACATTTCAGACAGGATGGACATAACACTTATAATATGTATTATTATACCTATATTATGGGAAGCGTTCTGTTAACTTTTATTTATGTTAGTGGAAGAAATAGTCATTCGGTAAAATATAAATTGTTAAGTTTAACTTACAATTTAAACTGAGGCAAATAATTTAAGGGATTCACTGAGGCAAATAACATTTACTATAGAACTCGCTGGCGGCGGAGACAATTCAACGGGCCTAGAAATGGTGTTTTTTTGTTTTTACCATTAGAACATTACACAAATTTTTTTTTATCAATACAAAAATTTTAATCTGATATCAACTTATTAATAGGTACAGGATTCATATGCGTGCAATAAGCCGTTTTCGAGAGAATTTTCAATAAAGGTCAAATTCTTTTTGTGTTCTAACTTTTTTTGTGGAGTTTCTATTACTTTAACGAAAATTCTAATTAATACTATTGGTTCTTCACATGTTTAAGTATAATATATATTTTTTTCAAAGCAATTGTCTTGTCTATTTCTTGTAACATTTTCATTAAACAATGGATATTTTTAGTATTTAGCGTTTGTCTCCCCCTTAACTTTTTAATGCTTGTTTTTGCGACGCGAGCGTGTGTGTACATACTGCGTCACCTACACTTGTACTTGTGCTTTGTGTATTAATTTAGATTTAGAGCTATAATTTAGAGCATTAGATTTGTGCTTTGTGATACAATAATTCGCCGGCCTTCGACTTTTATCTGTGTTAAATAATATTATTTAGTATTTGTTATTTTGCATATTGCGTTTTCCATTCATAAAAAATGTTTATATTGGAATCGCATTTGCAGTAGCGACGTAGCATCGACACATCAAAGTTAACATGACATTTAATGTTGAGTTATATGAACAGCGAATGATTTTACAGTAGAACATGCTCTATGTATTACAATAGGGTATTACACCCATTTTTAAAAAATGTCTCAATTAGATTCTGTAGTGCTAATGAACCACTAAAAAAAACACCAAATTTTTATTCAGTCGATAAGTTTAATAAAAATGCACTTAAAATTTACATTTTCAAATTTTGCGCGTAATTTGACGAAAACGCTGGAAACCATTTTGCTCTGTGGTCATGACGTCAGTTGGCTGTGTAAACAAATGCGCCGGTAATTGACATGACACTGACTGACACTTTTTTGTTTACACAACCGTATGACGTAAACATGGCGGCTACTATTTCATTGTGTTTAAGAACAGACTAAAAATATTGAAAACTTTGAATTTAATTTTAAAATTTATTTTGTTATTTTACGAACTAAAACTAACATTTTCCGGCTGTTTTTTGCCTAAGCTATCTCAATAATATACTTTTTAGTTTTTTTTCACCATATTAAATCAATCCCACCGACTCGAGTAGGTAAAGTAATTCTTAAAAGTAATAAGATACAGTTTAGAAAATTTTCTTTCTTATTTGTTAAAACATTCTTTGTAACACAAATAAAAGAGTTAACTCTTTTATTTGTGTTACAAAGAATGTTTTAACTCTAATGTCCTAAATGACGTAAGCTCTCCTAAACATTGTTCCTACTTATACCAGAAGCAGTCCTTATTGTTGGTTCCAATAGTTTTCTTAGAGAAGGTAAAGCTTGACCTATCGGTTGAGAGGGTGGCGTAGGAGGTGCCACCCTCCACGAAACTTTGTTCAACGATTGAATAGGTACTAAAACTACCAACTACGTATTTTGTAATTACTATCGTGTAGGTACTAATTTATTTTATCTACTGAATTTATCTTCGTTCAACTATTTTCAATTAAAACTGAAATTCGAGTGCGTCATGGCGAATTAGTTAGACATTTTGTATTGAAATTAAAACGCCTGATCTAGTATAATAAAGAGAGGGCGGATTTGTGTTTTTGTTTATATGTGGTGGGTAATCTTCGGAATCACTGCATCTATTTGAGCAAGTCTTTCACTATTTGAACGATACATTGTTCCTGATTCAGTATATACTATGTATACTAGTCCCCTCCAATAGGAGCGTGAGTTTAGTATAAAATAATATAAACCCTCTTTCACTCATCCAATTGAGTAGCAACTAATATCCTCTTTTCAAAACGATTAAAGATTTTTTCAGGCGTAAAAAGAGCTTTGATTACTCTTAAAAACATCGTGTTTGTCATATTTATTAAAACGTTTCGGAGAAAAAATGAAAAAAAGATTATTTGAGTTTTGCGTGAAAACGTTTTTATTGCGAAATCACATGAAAGACACTTTTTGTTATTTGTATATTGCCTTTGCCATTTATGTTATTGTATATATTTTTTTATTTAATTTTAAGATTTATTGATGTTTAGACCGTTGCTCGGCAGTGTCATGGGGTGGGTGTAATTGTGCTGTCGGCATTGTTGGGATAAGATAAAGGATAAAGGTCAAGGTGAATTAGGGCAATGGGCCCTGGCATCCCTTACTCACACACATCTAAACACTATGCAATAAGTGCAAATTTTTTCGGTGGTCTTTTGTATGAGGATGGTCTTTTTCATTTATAATTTGCTTTAAAAAAAAAAAAAACATTATTAGTTATTAGATTTTGCCTGCGACGAAGATTACGTCCCTCAAGAACAGAACTTTTTTCAGGATGAAAGGTACCCTATTTCTTTTCAGTACCCCTGATAACTTGTATGCAAAACAAACATTTTTAGTATAATATAAAACAATTAGGATAATAGCTTTGTTCTTTTTTTTTTTTAATGTTAAGGTCGACAGACAGGCAGGTCCACTTAATGGTAGGTGGTTACCGTCGCCTATAACACAAGCAACGCCACAGCTGCTGCAAGTGCGCTGCCGACTACAGTAGGATTGGATAAAAAATTAGGAGGGGATAAGGAAATGGGCTCTGGCATCCCTTACTCACTCACCGAAACACAACTGCACGTATATGCTCTTATTTCACGGTGGTATTCTGTAAGGTGGTGGTTACTGCCGCCAGGCGGGCTGCCCAAATGCAGTGTGCCCTAACCACTACTATTCAAATCCAGACCAGAGTCAATTTTTAAAATTGTTTTAAAATTTCCAAAGTTGACCCCGCCGGAAATCGAACCCGGTGCCCCTGAAACGTTAGGCAAGCACTCTTGCCATTCATCCACTTATGCTCAACTCGTTGAAACTGCTTAGTTATATATATTTGTAAACTTTATAAATTACAATAACTCAACCCGCCGGGTTGAATTTCTCAAAAATCCTTTCTTAGCGGATGCTTATAATTTATAGAAAAAGAGTGCTCTATCGAAGCCATAATGTAGGAGTCTAAAAGGAAGAGGTTTTATTCTGATTGTTCCAGAGTAGGATTAGATGGACAAAGAATTTCCATGCATCCCTAATAGTGGTCGGTATAATATGTGGAACGGGCGGTTCTAAAATTAGTTTCATAATGTTTATTCGTAAATGGCAATCAATATATTTTCCTTATTTCTATTTAATATTAAATATATTCTGTTTTTAATAAACAGTTCATGTGGTGCTTTGACCCCATGATAATTTAAATCCATTTCGTCTTCCTTACATTTTTTAAAGTAAATGAGGTTTTATATCAAACTTTACCAAAGTTGTTTTTGTTATTACCTACCTCATAAAGTGTGTCACCATCTGACAACTAATGCTGTATGGTAATACATATTTTTATCGCATGTGCTCTCAATAGTCTGTCTTGATCGAATTTATATGAGGGCACGGCTTTTTCAGCGAGCAAACGACATATTGTTATGATATTGATACGAACGTCGAAAGAGTTTTTTGTGATCAAAGAACACTTTAGGCTTGTATGCTCTAAATGTTATGACATTCTTCTGATTACTTTCTGAAATCCGGTTCCTCAACAATATTTTATTATATACTAGCTACTTGCCCCCGGCTTCTCATGGAGTTGAATTTTCAAAAATCCTTTTTCTACTTTATAAAATAAACCTGAACATAGGTTTCAGCCTTCTAGAATTAGTAGTTTTGGCTGTGCGTCGATAGTCATTAGCAGAAACTATTTACTTTGAGAATTTGAGAACAACATAACACATATTTTAGCAAAGATTATACTCGTAACTCTTTGATCTTGTTCTTGATTTCAGTTATTTATTGTTAAATTTTGATTTTCTTGTTGTAAATAATTGTATTTGTAAATATTGTAAATATTGTTTTATTTGTAAATAATTTGCGTGTTTGTTATGCATGTATTATCGATCGTCCCAATTTCTAGTTTGTAGTTTATCTGTGTATGCCTTAAAATTTCCTTGTGTTACCTATACCTATTTTAAACTTTTCTTTGTTTGTGTTATTGGTGTACCTTTTAATAAATAAATAAATAAGGTTAGATATAGATTGACCAGAACCGCTATGACCACGCCTTAGGTGCGTACGCGGCGAGGCGATTGATACATACTATTTTCTCTGAGAACAACATAAGAAGGCTGAATTCAGAAGCCACTTTGTCGTTAACTCCATTTTATTCCAACGTTCATTTTCTGTTCTCGAGTTGCCAGTAGGGTTTTTATTCATTTTCCCTCGAAGAAAACTCCTTATAATGATAGAACGCCCGACCGGGGGCGCCTCGGGAAAGATTATAACTTTTTATACAACCAAGTTACGTTGCAATGGAATTTATATAACATTGTTATGGTTGGATTACATTTCATTGTTGTTCGCACGCCGTCGGTTGGTATTCAACGAAAATTGGCACAATTTAAATTGGATAAATTCGTTGACTTTTTGAAGTAATGAGGTTTAATCTCTCTGCTACTTTTTGCGTACAAATTTTTTGTGTGTTTTAAAAATATAGTATGATAAGTCTGTTACTGTGTTAATTCTCTTACACAATAACGTTCTTATCAATTCAAGCACAATTTTGAATTTTTGTCGATCCAATGCTCACGCAACAACGGTTAGAACACCTTAGTTTAAGGCTCCGGTCTCGCTTTGCGACTCTACCTTAGCAAACAGAACTAAGCGCCTTTCACGCGTCTTTTTTGTTATGAATTGCAATTATTAAAAAGTACATGAAAAAAAATATTTTTTGTATTTTTTTTTTCATTAATTTATTAAAAAATAGGTCATTACTAAGTGGTTTTAAGAGCGACTGCATTTAAAAAAAATTTCAACAAAAAAATATATGTATTTGCAGTGGTAAAATTCATGAAACTACAACTTTTTAAACCTCTTTGAATAAGAAAACTAAAGCGTTTATCAAAAAAGTAACCAGTTTAGATTATTGCTAACGATATGAGAATAAATGTAAACTGAATATATTTCGTATTTTTGTTATAATTTTTACGTAGCATGTGCTTCAATGAGACCTTCAACGCGTTCAACCTAAATAGAGGCATTTTTAACGCCCAATAGAGCTATTAAAATGTGCATCAAAATAAAATTAAAAAAGTGTTTTTGAAATTTCAAATCCATCACTTTCAATAAATGTAAAATATATTTCATTTATTCTTTTGTTAGTAACTGTAAAAAAACATTTATTTTCTGTAAATTATGCAAGAACACTAATTTTTAGGAGACTCGAGCCTTAAGAAGAGATGTAGTATTTTTTTGTGTGTTCTACCGGTTGTACAATGGTGAGTGTTGTTCCAAAACACGCATTCATTCGCATTATTTGATGCTGCTGCGCACAGTCCGCATCAATAGAAACTTTATCCCGCTGACGCGAGAACTTTAGAACCATCTATCTTCTGTTTTTTTTCCATCTTCTGTTCTTTTCCACCTAGCAGCAATAGGAGCTTCTTCAAGTGTGCTGTAAACAAATTCCTGCAAGGTCGGCAGCGCACCTGTACCCTCCCTGGTATTAGTTGTGTCCTGGAACCAACTATCTTGTGAGGCGTTTCCACCTAGCAGCAATAGGAGCTTTTTCAAATGTGCTGTAAGCAAATTCCTGCAAGGTTGGCAGCGCACCTGTACCCTCCCTGGTATTGGTTGTGTCCTTAAGCAACGGTAGACATCTAATATAAAGTAGACTCTCAGCCTGTCTGCCACGCTTTTATAATATAAAAAAGGCAAACCGAGATATTAATTCTAAAATAGACGGTGAACTAAAGTTAATTAAGTTCGCTATATAGAAAGGCTTGTACTCAGCATTTGTATCGTAATATATATGTAAAGATATTGGCACAGATACAAAAATATAAACAGGAAAATGAGCTCTGGTACCCATTAATCACGCTACAAATTATAATAGCAGATTTTTTTACTATCAATTACCCAGATGCCAGACTGATTGCCTAGACAATAACTTTAAAAAAGTGGTTAGCATATCGAAAACCATCACACATCCACACAAATTCATCCGTAGGTATTATCATCTCACTTTCGCGTCGTCTTCAGTCGCAGAGTGATAAATCTTATAAACTTCGCACAAAGTAAAATGTTTTGTAACACGATTCAGGTTTGAATAGAAATAAGGTGGAATACGTTTTGAGAAATTACCTTTGAGCCAACAAAGTTGAAAGTAAGTCTAGATACGTATGCAAGTATAAATAAGAGTAATGAGACGCCGATATTTACGTACTCTCAAGAGTTTTGTATAAAATATTACACAAAACTCTCATAATAACGAAATTTTCTTGTGATAACGAGAAATGTTCAAAATTAATGAGTCATTACCGGTTAATAGACGCCCATTCCTACTCAATATTGAGATATGGATCTCTGTTATCCCAAAACTTGCAAACTGTGGAACAAACATTACTGTGAGATGTTTCCATGTCGCTAGAAAATGAATTCAGCAGCGCATATGCATTTTTCCTGATGTGGTTCTGTATTTGGTGTGGTTCCCCAGGCAAGGACTTTTATCGCTTATACAGGTGACTGTGCAACATTTTATAGTTCCCTGCACGTCCACCCTACTAGCGGTGTAGGTTTATGGTTACTGGTACCATAAAACTCTTTGTCTCCAGTTGTGGATTCTTTCAGTCTACTAGGCTTATCACTAATTCAAGTTATTTCGCTTATCATTATATTTTCTTCTAGCAAATTTATTGCTTGTCGCAAATCCGATTCACTCAGAAGAGCTTTGAGTTTTTCCATAGAAGTTCAAACAAATCATGCTTATATATAATGAGCTGTTGCCAGCGTCTTACCCTCACTATGGATCTACAATTTTCAGGTATATAATGTTTATTAATTATCGGGATAGAAAGAACCTAATATACTTGGACATTTTCCACTTGCCGAATATATCTTTTAAGCGCAGTGTCGTGAGTTACATACACACATATATACCAAACTCCTTACAATCTTTTTACCTTATCATTTATAATTGATTTGATTTTTTTTAAATTTAATACGCAGAGTACGGGCTAGCCCCAACAGCGTTCTATGCTCGATTGTAAATAGGCAGCTGCTGTGAGTTTGTATGACTGTGCTGTGGAAATCTAGAGTAAAGCAATTTACATAAGTATGTATTTGTTCGCGCTCGTTGACGCGAACTGCAGAGGTCCCTGAGGTTCTTCTTCGTTTTTTTAATGATTTTTTTTTTTTTTTTCCGAGGAGAGAAATCTTCAAAAGATACCTTATGCTCAAATGTCGCATGCAATGCAAATGCCCATAGAGGTTATGTGGGACTCTTACCGCACTAAAACTCACCTCGAAATGGGTGTGGTTCTAGTCCATAGGGGAATTTGGAACCGTCACCGGGCGTCGGGGGGGCGAGAAGCGCCCGGCCCTTACAAATAAAAACTTAACTAATGCTTAAGCTATGAGGGACCGGCTAGCCCTGGAGGGCCACTTGCGACGGCCACGGCGATAGCCGCGACCGGTACAAGTGGTCCCCGGGCCGGGAGGTCCCTCGCAGGCGCTGCCAGGTCGCGCCTCGGAGGTGAGAAGGGGCGCGGCGGTCTTCCTCTTCTTTCACGATGTCGGGGCAGCTGCACGTCGTTGTCATCACCAGCAAACGCCGCGTTCGCTGCTGTGATGGGGTCATCCTGGTCCAGTTGGATGTGTCGAGGTCGTCTTCTGAAACGAGAAGGAATATCGTTAGTGTCAGGAGTGTAAATGAGAGAACTGACCACTAGCGGATTAGGATGGCGAGGGAGTTTGTCGTAGTACTTCAAGGCGAAGTCCTTGATGCACTTGACAATGGAGGGAAGGTTAAGGTCGTGGTGGAGGTCGACGTTGCGGATGTACCATGGGGCGCCCACAGCTCTCCGCAGGAATCGGTTCTGAATGACTTGAAGTGATTGGATATGGGTGGGAGCAGCGTGCGCAAAGACAACGCTAGCGTACGTCATGATCGGTCTGACGCAGACTTTGTACAATGTCACCTTATCTCTAAGGGCCATTGTACTCCGCCTGCCTATGAGGCACGTCAGGCGACCCAGGACGAACGCTGCCCTGTCCCTGACACGCTTTATGTGAGGACCGAACGTAAGTCTTCGGTCGAGGGTAACACCGAGGTATTTTTTAATGAAACAGCTTCCACGCCAGTAGAAGACGTTTTATTTATTTTACAATTACTTTATATATGTGTAATCACATAGCCATTTCATTCGAAAACGTTTTTTTATAGACAATGGAATGTGTATAGACTATCGACTATTTTTTACACAAGAGAATCCTACCGATAATCCATTTCTATAGCGCCAGCCCGAAATATGACTGATGCCACACATCACGTTTTAACGGCTTTTTAAGTTGCCTCTTAAATAAATAAATGAAAATAAAATCTAGTAAGCGATTATGTAATTGGTAATGTCTCAATTATATGATGTTACTTTCCGTATTGCTGTAGGGTTTTAAATAAATAAATGTTATATCTCATCTCATTTTTAAGTTTAAAACTACTTTAAAAAAAGGTAATAAAATGTTTTATACATATATACATATATTATGTTAAAACAATTTTTAAGGTAAGGTGCTCTAAATACAAGAACTTTTCTTAACTTAAATGTTGCAACTACTTGGGCCATATGACCCCTCCTTAATGAAACCCTCTCTTCTAAATCTCCTTATAATTTTAATATATTGGATAAAAAATACAACTTCATATTTTGTATAATATTATATTAGTGATATTAATGATAATAATATCATTACAATAATCTCTGCCATCTATCTGCGCCTCACTCGATTCATATCAAATTATCTCTTTTATCCAGATACCCAATTACCTCCATTTTCACAATGCTCACTGATGATATAATTAGGTTTTTTGGGACGAAAAAAATTCTATGTTATTTTGTTTTCTTTATTCTACAATAGAAGAAATTCGTCGTCTTTTTACTTATTTACAATTTTCTTCTTACAGGTAAGCAACCGAGGTTACCGGGAAAATTAAAACGGAATTTGAAGCTACAAAGCAGGGAAGTTCAACAAGTATTTGAAGGGCAGAAAATTCTTTTGTTTCATTACAAACAACCAATCTCTGTTTAAAGATTTGGTTTAAGTAATATTCGTTTAAATTTGTACTAAGTTATAAATGCGAAAGTAAAATTCTTTTTTTGTTACGCCTTCACGCCTTAAGTACTTAACAGATCATTATGAAATATTGCATACAGGTTGTTAGGCATACGGACAAGAATATTAGGGTAGCTTTCGTCCCGAAAAAAGTATCATTACCGAGGCATCATGAGAAAAGCAATTCAAACAAATGTTACATTTCATTATTTTTTTCAAGTAGTTTATTTATTACTAGCTGAACCCGCAATTTCGTATACGCCTGATAATCGGTTTTGCCCGTAAATTTTTTGTTTGTAAACCGATTGGAATGAAACAAACATTAAATGTTGCGGAAAGCTTGCTAAAATACATCCGTGAATATCGCATTCAAATCGGTTAAGCCGTCTCAGAGATTAGCGTGCACAAACGCACAGAAAACCAGACAAAAATTCTAAAAACTATTTTTTTGACCACTGTAACATGTACAACGTGTACAAATTTTTTAATTTGCAGACAAGGCTCGTTTACGGTTTTATTATATGTATAGATTTGAATTGTGCTGATCAAGGTTTCTGATCAAGAATTTGCCGGTTTCCTATTTTTTTAAATGCAAATAATTAAATTCAGACCCCCGTAAGCAATAGTTTTAATAAAATAACATCGATATATTTGCAGATAATAAGACCGTATTGGAATAAACATAGAAAATATACAGTGAATGTACTTTTTACTATTGTCTAGCGACCCGCTCCCGACTTCGCATGGGCGCAATTTTTTATGTAAATTTATACTAATATTATAAAGCTGAAGAGTTTGTTTGTTTGAACGCGCTAATCTCAGGAACTACTGGTTCGAATTGAAAAATTCTTTTTGTTTTGAATAGTCCATTTATCGAGGAAGGCTATAGGCTATACAACATCACGCTACGATAAATATTATTAAATATAAACAGTGTCCAGTACCGCGCGCCCCATGCGCACGCCGCCGCCGTATGGGCCGCAGCGAAGCGTGGCCGAGTTCAGCTAGTTATATATAAAATTTGTGGTTTTCCATTATTGAAAACCGCACCAGTCTGTTGCGTGGTTCAGGAGTTAGAGAATACACAGACAGATAGACGATTTCAATTTCAATAGTATAAATTGAAATCGTAAGGATTAGGTACTAAAAGTCTGAAAGTAAATACATAAATAATGTGAAACATGCAAGAACAGATATATTGAAGACATTGTAATATATTACGCGATGTTTTATATCCCCAATCCGTTCCAATAAAGCTAACATCCAATTCCTTGCAGGCAATATCATAAATCCTTGCGTTACCAACGCGTTTGGATCGCTAAAGCAATCAACAAGCGATATCGAGCCCTATTGTATCGAATGGCCATCGATTATGACCGCTGCTCATAATTTCCCGTTCCTTTATTTCTGCTTAATGAAGAGAGTTGTTACCGATAACAAGCAGTTTCGACCACAGTAGTTGGAATGACTAACTAACTAATGAATAGTCATGAATTCTGTTAAAGGATTTGAATCATGTAATCTCTTTAAAAAATCATTTGGTAGATAGTCTGTGGCTATTGTCGCCTAAATTCACAAGTTATTTTTTACCACAGCAGTTAGAATGACCAATTTAATGCAACTAAATCTTTTACCAATTAGAACTTAATTAAATTCTTAATTACTCAATTATTTTTTATTTACAGTACCTAAATTATTTATTTACAAACTAGTATCAGTAAAATCAATTACTCACCTCGCAGTCGTAGCGTATCTACGCGTCTTGACTTTGCACTGCCTCTATGGTTTCATGGCGCGGTCGCGCTTTACATTTATCGTATTATTTCTTTAAACATACATATGCAGTAAAAAGCAAAAATTACGTGTTTTAAATACTTGTGACGATAAACTTGCTGATTCTAATAAGGATTTATAATCACCTAACAATTTTAATTATTTCTTTTTTTTTTTTTTAATAGAAAAAAGTAGTTTTTGTGGCCATTTCCCTATCCCCTCCTAATCCCTTATCCTTAATCCTACTGTAGTCGGCAGTGCACTTGCAGCAGCTTTGGCGCTGTTTGTTTCATAGGCGACGGTAGCCACCTACCGTCAAGTGGGCCATCAGCCTGTCTGCCGATCTTAACATTTAAAAAAAAGTTGATATGCTGTCCCTGATTTTTATGTAAACATTAGAACTTTTTCATAGAAATAAATCATATATCTCTCACCGTTAAAGTAGCGTTCCAAATAAACGTTGTCGTTCGACCGTTTTTTCATCGTCTTACTTTGTAAACCGCGAGAAAGTCTTTTCATTTTACGGTATAATATATTATAGCCGATATCCATCCTGAAATTCTATTCTAATAGAAACAAACAAACAAACATGTTACCTCTTTATAATTGTATATAATATCAAGCTTGTGTCCCTTAGGTTCGGCTCCAAGTATTGTATAGCAAGGCTAATTTGCTGACCGAGGTTATAGTCAGCGTAATAGTGGTAATAATACTAATAATAACATCAACATCCCAAATTGAAGCTGATGTCAACATCCAATGAAATTATTCTGGTCTCCTTTATGGTTTATGTACCTATAAATAAATATGTTTAAATCAGGCAGTGTCCGGGAGCCGACAACGCGCAAGCCTCACTCAGGGGACTGTTAAGCTATTAGCAATGAAATAGGACTTGCCTCCCTTATCTCGACAGTACAGAGGAGCAATAGGCGAAACAAATCGGTTTACGTTACCCCTGCTTGCAAATTAACTTGCCCCTTCCAGCTATTTTTGAGGTATGACAATTTTATGTTTGTTACATGTTAAAACGATGATAACGTCAGGATAAATTATTGTCGACTAGGCTAGCATTTTTTCTTTACGGAAAGCAGGTTATCTTGAAATTTGTAACATTTTAAAAGTAACGAAAACAATTCAACGGGGTGCTATAAACAAACAAAAGGTTGGTTGATTGGCTATTGTACTGTTGAATACCATCTTATCTTATCTTAGTGGCTATTTCTGTCTTCTAGAGTACCAGTATCACTTCGTCCATTGCTGAAATATTGTGATCGCCACGTGAACTAAAGCTCTCTACCTATACCTACCACGTTAAGGAATTGTAGTAATTTTTTGATAGAGGCATTCTTCACATCTTCACAAGCCATTGTGTGGCTTCCTAGGATGTGACTGCGCTTGTGCATCAGGGGGCCACACTCGCCACACTTGAATACCACACTTATCATAACGTTTTTGGATATTCTAGAAACGGTTTTGATACTTCTTACCATAAAACAGAATATTTAGTCAGTTAGAAGAAACTAAATTTAAAAACGAAACGAACGAAGAAGAATAAAACAAACCCAAAAATCACATTACAATGCAATATATGAAAGGAAATAGTTTTTTTTTTAAATTTAGATACTAGGAAATTATTGAAAAGTCTCAAGATTTGACGAGCCCGTTGGATGAGTGGTTAGGGTGATTGCCCTAACGCTCTGTCTCAGGTGTCCCGGGTTCGGTTCCCGGAGGGGTCAACTATGGAAATAAACTATTCAAAGTTGGCTTGGTCTGGATTTGGAAAGTAGTAGCAGGGCATATTGCGTTTCGCAGTCAGTTAGGCAGTTCCCTTAAAGAAGACCACTTTGAAATAACAGCACGTGTGCGGTTGTGTTTCGGTGAGTGAGTAAGGGATGCCAAAGCCCATTTATCTAACCCTTCCCAATCCCTTATCCTTAATCCTAATGTAGTCGGCAGCGCACTTGCAGCACTTATTTGCTTGTGTTATAGACGACCGTCAGCCTGTCTACCGACCTTAACATAAAAAAAAGAAAAACAGTTCTATCGACGTGACAAAGAGGTCACGTTGTGCTGATACTATAGTACCGCTTTCCGAACTGGAGGTCCGTTTTACGCTCTTTTTATGGCACAATAAAAAATTTACTATCCCTTAACTCCGCCAGATATCTTTTAATGTGCCATTGACTTATTAGAAAGTGGGTTTTGATTGGATGCTGTCATTTTATGTACGAAACAGGCAAACTGCGCTTTCTTTTATTAAGAGCATCGGTGGCGCAATGGGAAAGACGCGGTTTGTCATGTCGAGAAATCCGAGTTCGATCGCTGGCCATGCCATGTACCAATGGTTTTTTTTCTTCCAAAACTTAGTGCATTTACTGACTGCTCTCAAACGGTGAACTAAAATATCGCTAGGGAACCTGCATATGCCAAAGAAGAAATTCTAAGGCGCACGTGAAGTCCACCAACCTTTACTGGGTCAGCGTGAGGGACCATATAGCCCATACGCCCTTGTTTGTGGGTAGGCCTGTACCTGTGCCTGTACCCCTGTAGTGGGGACATTAAAATAGGCTGTTAATGGTGATGATGTATAAGATACACTTACTATTTGCTTTCCCCCTTTTTAATTTTATCTGCTTTTAATATAGATAATTATTTAAAGTGTTTTAAATAATTATATCTATATGCTTTTGTTTCAATATTTTATTATGTTGACAATATTTATTACTATAAAGGAAAAAGATCTTTCAATGCCATTGAAAGAATTCGCTAAGCAATTTTATTATTTTCATGAATTTAAAAACTAGAATTCTTTTCAGTCTAATAAACTGATATTTTTATTGATTCTATATATTTTGGCCTACTAAAATAAACACGACAATACAATGCATGCTATACGTGTATATATGAACTACAGTATATTTATTATACACTATAGTGTATACCTTTTATAAACTGCACCATGTTCTATAAAACTCGACGCCAAGTGTGGTGCAGGCGAAAGGTCATATTTAAAAAAATGTAAGCAGTTCTTTTTAATAAAATAACCATAATAATCCCACAGGGTGACAACGACAACTTCCTATAATGACAATTATTATTACTTAAACTGTCACAAACGTTCACGTTTTAGTTATTACTGATTACTGATTATAAATGGCAAAATATTAAAATGTCATTTTTATTTTGTTTGTAATTATATACGTATAAAATGGTCTATACCAGGGGCCTTAGTCAAAGTAACATTTTAAAAGCGATAACGAAGTTCGCAAGAATTAAATGTATGGGATGTATTACGTGATTTAGCGACGGCATATGTCAATCCCATACTTTATATTGTTTTCGAACTTCGTTATCGTTTTAAATCGTTACTTAGTCTAAGGCCCCAGGACACGCTTAGCGTTGAATTGAGTTCAAAGATACCCTATATCTCTAATGTAAATCTGCTATGAATAATAGACTTTATAATTTTTATCCTACTACTGTCTGTCTGCCAGATCACCTTTTGGCCTCTTGTAGGTACCTCATCATCTTTTCTTCACAAATATAACACAAAATTCTTTAAAACATTACATTACATTTACTGTTTGTTTGGATGATATTTTCATAAAAACAGTGTTACATGAAACACGTGTTAAATGGATATGCTTGCGTCGAGGATGGCGAGGGTCGCGATGCAGGAGGGAGAGGCCTCGAGGGTACGATTACGTGTTAGGGAATCACTACTCGTGAAAAGGTGGAAAACAGGGTAGTCGACACAAAACTTTGTCAAATAGCTGCTGTGTTTTCATAATATTAAATAAATAACTTAGGAAAATAACAGTAAATTTTCCGCTCTATTAATTTGACTTAAATTTATTTCTTCTAACTGACTAAACCAAATATTCTGTTACACGTTAAATGATAAGAAGTATCGAAACCGTTCCTACAATCTCAATGGCATTCAGGTGGGAAAATGACCCAACCTTTTGTTTGTTTATATCGCCCCGTCGAAGTGTTATCCTTCCCAAGCAACAAAATTATCCTATAGTGCACGCTTTATAGTCCTGCAGCACTAATAATGGTCTCCTAGTGGTTCTAGAATTTGCTACCACGCTTATAGTAGCATGCACGGAGACTGATTGGCCTTGTAGTATATCTGTTCTTATATGTTAACTTATTATCGTCTATAGAATTAAATTAACAGCACACTATAAGCTGAGATGTCCTATAAAAGTATTGCACAGGTGTAAACACGCTTGGGAATACGTGCTCTGGTAAGCTATACTTAAAATTGCCTACAAGAATCACTATAAATCCATTATAAGTAAAGTATGCTTATAAGAGTATCAAATAAAACCAAACGAACTAGACACCATTTGCACTTATTACTTGAATTTATAAGGTTTTATAAGTTCACAATGTGGATCACTAATAAGTCAATTAGTTCTATAACGGCTTATTCCAAGAGTAAGTGTACTTGGTTTTATTGTGGGTTTGTCGAACGCTGTTATAATCTTTACACAAAATGTTAATATTGATGTTTCTCGCTTTTCACTTATACCTAAATAGTATGTAAGACACTGTTAATTGGTATCTACTTCCTTAAAAATTCGACAGCGTGAATGGTAGTCAAGTTATTAGAATAATTGTGGAACCCTAATTCCTAACAATATGGCGATGCTGTGGTTCCGATGCAAACCATTTTGGAACCAAGTACTTCCGTAACGGTTCTGTAATGAACTTGGGAAAGCTAGCTATAAAAAATGGCGACTTTTCATTGTATGCCTTATTAATACCAATATTATTTTCAAATGCAACTTATTAAATACGCTAATTTCAAGAGGCGAGTAAAAATTTTGTTTTAAAACATAATATACTTCACCAAAAATATAGGTTTGCCATGCGAACGCATCTTATTATACCTATGTAACACTGTAGATAATACATTTTTACAGAAAATTAATTAAGATGACTTAACTTTTTATCTAATATTTTATATTTTTTATAAATATCAACAGCGACGCCATTAACAAATTGACAACTGTTTTTGAAAAAGCTTGTAACAGAAACAATGAGTACGTTAGAGTCGTGTATGGTTCTGTTAGGCGATTATAGTTGGCTTCGCGGGGAGCAGTTAATTCTTTGTAGTCCAACTATAAGGATACTATTGGTCCAAGTGGTAGTCACGGAGTCTACTATGGCTGTCTTAGAAGAAAGAGTATATGCCTATAAATTGGGCCCTTTTCCGTTGTTATAAGAGCTTACTATCCCGTTATAATCCCGATAAAATGGTGGTTCTAGGATAATTATAAAACCACTTTTTGCTGCTTGGGTTATTATGAAAATGTAACAAACTATGGTCGTATGTATTCTTTCCGTCCATATTTTTAAAAATGAATCTACTCCATATTGTGCGGACGGACCTTAGAAAATTCTGGAGAAAACAATAGCAAGCATTGACTGTGTCTAACCGAAAAATAACTATTTATTTATATGTAATTTAATTTAGTTGCACCCTTCAAGCCAAATTGGTCTCTGTGTTCACGACATAGGAAGATTCCATGAGGTCGACAAAGAACGGAGTCTTCTCGAAGATTTTACGATTTTTCGAAGCAAACAACCACAACATCGCTAAGTTTCTAAACATTTTGACTCTCTGTTGACGCATTATACGAGTAAAAACGAGAATGCCGGCGGCCAAGTCACTTTTCAGTTCGGATCAGAAGCGTTTACAGCACGATTAAGAAGGGATATTTGGGAATTTAGCGACATCTGGGAATACTATTGAACACTTGTTAGGAAGTGTTGCCATATTGATAGAGGAACTTGCTCGAATTACTGTGTCTGAACTGGAAATACAACGATTTCCTCGCGTAATAAAAATTCTTATTTACTAATTTACTTATTCCGCACTTAGCTGTTGAGTTGATGGTTAATTTCAAATTGTTCTACGTTCAAATAAATCGTTATACGCTGTTGTACTGTTTCGCTAACTGCTATCTTAGAGATTTAATGATGAATATTTTTATAATACATATTAGCTTTTGCCTGCGACTTAGTCCGCGCCCTTTTTCCCTTTAAAAAATTTATTTTTATTTATAAATGATCCCTCGGGAAAGTACTTTTTTCTGGTAATTCTTATATAGATAAAAATTATAAAGCTGAAATGTTTGTTTGTTTGGTTGAATGCGCTAATCTCAGGAACTATTGGTTTAAATTGAAAAAATATATTTGTGTTGGATAGTCCATTTATCGAGGATGGCTATAGGTTATATGACATTACTCTAAGGAGTTTCAATGAAAAATATTGCAAAAACGGGAAAATTATCCCCTTTGAGAGCTTCCGTTGGGTTCGCTGCGTAAACGGTTAAAGTTACGCAAAAATCATGTATGACAGAATTGTTCCACTTTAAAAGTTCTAAAAAAGGTCCACGACAGCATAATATGTCTATCTTTTAAGGTCGATTCACTATAACCTTTTTTATGGTAATCGAATTTGTTCTAAAACAATGCATTACTTGTGAAGGTAGTTTTATAATCTATAAGAAAATCGTTGCTTGCCTATTATGCCTTTGTGCACGCTAATCTCAGAAACGGCTTATCCGATTTTCATGTGGTTTCCACTGATGTATAGTAGCAAGCTTCCGGTAATATTTAGTGTCTATTTCATTCCAATCTGTTTACAAACAAAAAAGTTACGCGCGGGCACAGCTAGTTCATGTATAAAATCATGAGTAAGTTAAAGCGTCAAAGCGTAACAAACAAACTCATTTCCGCATTAGTTAGAATTTTGATCAGTACAAGCAAATAAAACAACTAAATAGCTTTGTATGTTCAATCTAAATTTAAAAATTAATATTAAAATTCGAAGTTAAAACATCGATAAACAAATAAGTAGAGCCAAAGTTACTCAGAGATTGATTGGGATTAACTTTTAATTAAAATCAAATGTATTATTTTATGCTATTATTTGTTAGTTAAAATATTTTATACTCCTCAAAAGATTTTAATGGTCATAAATTTTAATGATATCATATTAACTTAATTTAATCCATTGTTCTCAGTTCTATAAAGATAAATAATCAATAGTAAGCAGCAACAAAAGAAGGATCAAAATCGATCATTCAAATATCCTTTCAGTATATAAAACTTTTTGAGCTTACGATATTTAACAAAAAATATGAATTAAATGATCAAATTCCATAATATTTTGTGGAAGTTCTACGCAAGAAAAAACATTAATTCTAAATTGCAATATAAGTTTGATCCTGTCCTCCTTCTAGCTACAAATAGCATTTTTAATTCGTTCTTAAGTTATTGAACAAGAATGTTTAGTCCACGTCCACAGATTGTTTACCTAAACAAATTATATATAACGAAATATATTACATTTACAGTACTTGCTCGTATTGTATCACTTACTCAAAAATTCGTGGTCCTTCGAGCGCTTGCACACAGTAGACATTTGACAGATTACACTGCACAGTTAATTCCAATTCTCTTTCTCTTTAAATCGCAGCGATGCAGACAGACGGGCGCCAATTAAAACATTCAATGACGTTTTATCACCAGTTTTAATGGGAGTGTTCAGTAGGTATTTGCGAACGGCCGCTCTCCGTGTTGAAACTGTTGACACATCGTTACGTAGTTTTACGCCCCTAAACAAAATGTTTGGGGACCTCACCTAAACAAACTTAAACAGAGCACCGGTAAATATTTGTATTTTTGCGAATTATATTTAATTTGGAAGCTTCCGTTTTCGATATATTTGTCTTTATTTTTTTCTCACATTTATTTAATTATTTATTTAAGTTATAAAAGGGGAGGTATAAAACAATGCAATCAAGAGACTTCTTTAAGTATTCACAGTTAATTTACAATTACTATATTAAACTAAAACTAGCAACCCACTTCCGACTACGCACGGATGCAATCTGTATACACAAATTTTCTCGTTTATCGCTCCTTGCATTAATGAAAACCGTCGGAAGTTAGCGGAGAAACAGAAGTGGACAGTGACTATATTTTATAATCTACGAGTATATCTATAGTAGTAATATTATAAAGAGTTTATTCACCAATAGAAAGCTACATTATCAGCGAGTAACATAGGCTACTCAATGGTTGAGATTAAAAATTAGGGAAAATTAACAATGAATTAAGGGAAGATTAAAAATGACTAACTGTGGCTGTAGAGTCATAATAATTATCATCTTGGCGATCAAAACGTAGTTAGTTATGCTACATAACTCAGTTTATAATGTACCGGCACCCGGCAGGAGCATAATGGGTAATAACAGTGGTTGATTTATTTGAAACGAAAGTGGAATAAACTGGAATTTATTGGTCTTTTTAAACATAAATATCTGGCCTTTTGCTGTTTCCATTTTAAAGTTTAAAATGTCCTGTTTTAATTCACAGGCTGTTATTTTACAGAACTTAAATTTGGAATGTTTTCGAAGTTTCGAAATTGGCTCTGGTGTGGATGTTTTAAGCGTTTCGCAGTATTAATTGAGCAGTCCATCTGGCAGCAGTAAACCAGAAGACAGCCTTGAAATAGCAGCATATATGCTGTTGAATTTTGCTGAGTGAGTAAGATATCAAAGAACCCATTTCTCGATCCGTTGCAAATCCCTTATCCATTAATCTTACAGAGGTCGCTAACGTACTTTCAGCACTTGTGGCGTTGCCTGTCTGACGACTTTTACATAAATAACAATCATAATGAGATTAGGTTTAGAGGTTTAATCATGAAAACAGAGAATAGTTAGTTTAGCATTTTCAAATACCTTTTCCAAATAACAAAAACCATGTGTTTTTGAGTATGAAAATTATCCTATCGATCTCTTGCTAGGTTGAGAGAGACAAATATAAAATCCTACTTTATAATGTTTGTATATACATATAAAATTTATTTTTTTATTTTCATATATAAATATAGGCTGTTAGTTAAAGTCTACGTCGTAAGTTACAAGTGATTATAAAAAGGGTCACGTGATAGTAAGAAGTATAAAATGTAAGAAGATAGGAGAATGAGTTCCGGCATCCCTGACTCACTTAGCCGAGGCACAATAGCACACATGCTGTTATTTAACGATTCTCCCAATTTAATTTAATTCGGCTATAAATACTTGTAACATATTCTAAAAATACTCAGAATTTTTTGCTTGTAACGCCTATAACATCATATTAGTCATGACTTTTTGTCATAACTGTAGCCACCTTTCCATATAAATTTAATTTATCAATAACAAAATACAACAATTCAGTTAAAATCTTTATTACCTAACCTACTGCTACTTTTTATAATGAGCACAAGAGTTTCCCCCATCTCTTTCAAGGCACTTATTTTTCTCGGGGATTTTTTTTGCTCGTTTTATTAGGTTATGTGAGGCGAACACGCAAAGCCTTTGAGATTTAAGACGAGAGAGTGCGCCCAATTTGCAATAATGTTGGTACTAAATTGTAAAGGTGAGAAGCCCTAAGCAAATTTGTTTCTGTTTTACTTTTCTTTCTTAACTAATTTTATTTAAGGATTTATTATTATTTATATTACTAATATTTTAATTTATGTTACTAATATTTTAATTTATATTACTAATATTTTTTATTCGGATTTTTATAACGCAAAACCGTACTTGCCACACAGACAGACTATGCCCTGGATTAAAACAAAAGATACAGCCATATAATGCATAGTCACTGTACAAGATACACTTTATTTTTGAAGCATATAGTTTCAATTCTTACAGGAAATTCGATTAGCCTCCTTGCAGATCTTTTTTGATAGATTTATACGTCTACTTGCGACCCGCCCCCGGCTTTGCATGGACACATTTTTTTTGCAAGTTACATATACAATCCTTCCTTGTTTATCGCTCTTTCAATTAGTGAAAACCGTATCGAAATCCGTCGGGTGGTTTAGAAGTTAGTTTAAATTCAGACAGAAGCGGAGAGCGACTTAATTTTATAATATGGTATAGATATAGATATAAAAAAAAAAAATAGCAACGCTTTCATTCCCTCTTAAGAAATATACCTATTACATGTTACATTTCCGTTCTTTAAAATTTACAAAAATTTTGTATCACTGCATTGGCGTGAGATTTTTCCATATTCGTCCAAAAGCGGTTATATTATTCAGTGGCTCCATTAATCAATCAAATTAAATAATTAAATTAACCAAATTAAGTAGTAGATTTTTAAACCAAATAACTAACAAATTTTGTGTGCAATAAATTCAATGCTTTGCACACTAAAACATTGATACACAGCTTTTTCGTATTGAAACACACATATGAGATATTTGTCTTAGTCAAAGGATTTTCCTAACATAAATAATTAACAAAAAATATAAAATGTATGTCTGTTACATATGAATTCACCGGCACAATTTTCCGAACAGAAAAAATAGGCTGAGTATAAAATAATAAAGGGTATAGGTATTGATAATAAATAATAATAATAATAAGACATAAAGTAACAAACCAATTGACATCTTTTAACATCAACTTTACAAAGTCTTACCTAAATTTTATTAAAAATAAACAAAATTAAAACATAATTTGACGAGCCCATTGGATGAGTGGTTAGGGAGTTTGCCTTAACGCTCTGTTCTAAGGTTCCCGGGTTCGATTCCCGGCAGAGTCAACTTTGAAAATGAACTTTTCAAATTTGGCACTGGTCTGGATCTGGAAAGTAGTGGCAGGGCACACTGTGCTTTGCAGTCATCTGGCGGCAGTAACCACCCCCTTACAGAAGACCACCGTGAAATAACAGCACGTGTGCTGTTTTGTTTCGGTGAGTAAAGGATGCCAGAGCCCATTTCCCTATCCCCCTCCTAATCCCTTATCCTTAATCCTGCTGTAGTCGTCAGCGCACTTGCAGCAGCTTTGCCGTTGCTTGTGTTATAGGCGACGGTAGCCACCTACCATCAAGTGGACCGTCAGCTTGTCTTCCGATCTTAACATAACAATAATAATAATATATACTTTTTACGTACTTTATTATAACACAAACACTGTTGAAAATTTAAGAATTAAAGAATAGATTTCAACTTTAAATAAATGAATGAGTGTTTCCCTCTCGTTAGTCAGAGACTAAAGTTTCCATCCGTCTGGACATGCTGAGAAAATTATGTTTTCGATTGTGTCTTGGGACAAGCTCTGCCACTCTTCGAGTAATGCGTTTTTCAGTTCTCCCAGGTTGTTGTGAGGCGGCATTCTGGATTTTTCTCTTTAACAAGTCCCATACATGCTCTATTTATATCCGAGGATCTTGCTGACCACTGTATTACTGTTATACCCACATGGTTTAGATATGCTTGGAATTTCACATTTTTTCATTTTTCAAAAAATTTCAAGGCAGGCGAATCTGCCGGGCTCAGCTTGAATCAATAAAAGAACAGGTAATACTGCGTAATCAATTACCAGCCAGTTGCCATGCAAATATTCTCATGCCTGGGTTTTATTGAGATTAAATAAAACCCAGGTGAAACCGGCTTGTCAAACGAATAACCAAGTTCATTATAACGCGTCCATCAGCTCCTGTCAATGGCAGTATCTCTGAGCAAAAGTTTCAGTTGTTCAAATTCATTGTCTAAGCCTCTTCATTGTTCAGTCTTTTGTCCGCTGGCTGAGCGTTGGAGGGCGCGGTATTGATGCCACCCAAAGGGAGGAAACGACCCATCTGTAATAATGACACTGCCACAGTAGTCTTTTAACGCCGCTTGTGATGGCCGTAGGAAATGATTTAGGGTGACCAAACCCATTTAAAAGATAGCCATGACTATTATAGCAGTCATGACATAAATATCGCCAGTTTACTCGTTTTTACTTTATCCGAAAATATGAACTTAATGCTTAGTTTTTGGTAGATTATACTGGCTTAAGATTGATTGCAAAAATATTCTTTTTATGTATCGATTACAAAAAATAGCCTGACTATCCACTTGGTGGTATAATGGTCTACTGTAACTTGTTAAAACAAGCCAAGCAACGACACAGGGCTTGCAATGCTCACAGGCTTGGCTATGTTGATAGAATGCCGAACTTGATAGGGATGGAACAGTGGAAAAAAGGAAAAAAATGTTGAAAAGAGTATGTGCTTCAATCAATACAAATACAGAAATAGGACAAAGTGAAGACCAGATGAAGATAGATGTTATGTCTATAAAATGAAGCGATGTTCGACATTCTTATAGGCACAAGAAAATTATTTTGTGAAATTAATCTATACTTAAAAAATAATTTGTCCAGACTATCAACGCACAGCCAAAACTACTAAGTCTAGAAAGCTGAAAGGAGATCAATCAGTTTTGTATGGAGATCGGCCCATCAGCGTATGGTATTTTCATTTTGATGGTTGAAACTTGTACCATTAGGTGGGAAGAAATTATAGATTTTATTCGGAAAATATCCCTTATAATATAGGACCCATTTCCTTATCCCCTCCTAATCCCTTATCCTTAATCCTACTGTAGTCGGCAGCCCACTTGCAGCAGCTTTTGCGTTGCTTGCGTTATAGGCGATGGTAGCCACCTACCATCAAGTGGACCGTTAGCCTGTCTGCCGTTGTAAGTTAATAAAAAAAAAATGGTCTGTTTTTGAACTTGTCCTTTGGAACATTGGGTCGCTAGTTGATTATAAAGAAATATTCTTATACAATGTTGCGTAAAGAAATATTATATACTCGCTTTCCTAAACAATCTTTTCATAATCTGTATTGTTCATACATTCCTTTCATGTCTATGTAAATAAGTTTGTCATTTACAAATAAGTCTGATACAAAATTATTATCATTCAACAGGAAAGTTATTAATTTTTTATTATAAAGTATTTCATTATAAAAATATCTCATGGTTGCCTACAAAATAACCAACATACAAAATCTGACTATACCTCCGTTTGGTTTAAGAAGAAAATTAAAAACCTGTTTACAGCAACAAAAAATAATAATAAACACATTGTCTGTGTCCCGCAACCTTCAAGAAGGAACTTTACTAAAAATCTAGATAGATGTAATGAAATTCATATATTGCATTATTATTTATAATTCCTTGTGTTTTTTAAACAATATTTAAGGTGGCACTGTACGAGCGAGGGAACTCAATAATAGGTATTTGGGAGAATTTTTTGTCTCAATTTATTATAATGCGAATCGAAGATAGAATGCGACGCGCGCCACTTACTGGATATAAAATTAATTTCAGTTTTTTGTTTCGATGCAAACCTTCAAATCATGTCCCAGAAAAGTAATGTTTATAATGAGTAATTTTTTATAACGATCTATAATTAATGAGTAATTGTGGAATTACATACTAAGTATGGAATAAGTAAGCTGTTCGAGTTGGAAAGTGCCCTCTTAAAATAATTAGGCTTCGTAGGTTTTCTTACGCAAAGTTTGAAACCATGCTGCATTTATTTGTTGGTTACATTTTATTTTATTTGAAATTGTCGCCCTCTAGGTAAATACTTCTTTTATACGTAAGTATGTGATAAGCCCTGAAAATTAAGATAAACTTTAAAAATAACACATAATTATTATTATTATTGTCAATTTTGAATTTTGCTTATGTAAAAGTTTCTCTTTTCAAATCACCTCAATTTAGTTTTAGTCCAACATACATAGGGCGTTTTCACATTATATACATATAAATATAAAAGTAGTTGCGAACTGAACTGGCTTCTTTGTTCTTCAAGTTATCATACATAGTCAATGTGATGGCGTTCAGGAGCCCGCAAGGTTGCTCCTTTTAAGCTGATGAAACTCAAACGATTTTGATCCTTATGGGCAACAAGTTCTGTATAAGGAAGGTGTCTGTTCAACTTGATGGATAAGAATAAAAATGAGGCATAATTTACTAAGGAGTGGGAATTATTCATCGGTCGGTTTTGGGCGATGTATTTTATCCTTCAATTAATCAAGACTTAGAACGGTTTGTTTATTTTAGTTCTTTAGGGAGAAATGTAAAAACAATGTAGTCGAGAGACTTCTAAAGTATTCACAATTGAATTTAGATTTTTAAATGATAACTTAAAAATCTTTTTCCTTTTATCCCCCTTTTAATTTTTACACATTTATAGTGTATTTTACATAAATACATCTTTTCAAACTTCTGCTTTAATTTATTTTTATTATTGTTATTTATAATAAATTATTTTAAAGTCAATTTATAATTTTACTTTCAACACATTCTTTACATTTATTTATTTATTTACACACACAAACTTACAATCTACCATTACAGGTTTTCACCCAATGCGGTAGTGTAGCAACAATATATATAATGTCATTAATATAAATGCAAACTAATTCCTAATATTCATAACTAATTACGTATAGTGCTATTTTTGTGAATTCATTCAGAGTACACCAAAAAACATTCAATCTACTATGTATACGGTTGAGGATATGAAGCATACTTCATGGATAATTGAAAATTAAAAAAAAAATTTTGGAAGGTAATTTATTTTGTTGTAAATTATGCTGAACTGATTTCTATTTAAACAATTTTGCCTTAGTGATTGAAATAGAGCCACGAGAATAAAGTTTTTTTTTAGTGTAAGTGACTGTCTGCATGACTTTCCTCGCCAATTAACACAAACAACGTCATAATTGCAAACTTATGGCGAATCTTGATAGGATAAAGAATAAGGTGAGATGGTGTAAGCGGCTCTCTTACCATGGAAAAATAACAATGACTGCGGAAAGCTGTGTGCCCTGCCACTAATACTAATATCACTATAGAAGACTATAGCCTTTAAAGAAGACCTTATATTAGTAGCCTTCATAGAAGACCTTGTATTAGTAGCCTTTATAGAATACCTTATATTAGTAGCCTTTATAGAAGATCTTATATTTCTAGCCTTTATAGAAGATTTTATATTAGTAGACTTTATAGAAGACCGCTGAGAGGTATCAGCGCATATACTGTTGTGTTCCAGTGAATAAGTTAGAGCCCATTACTTTAGTCCCACCTTCTATCTCTTATTCTTTATCCTGTTAAGGTCTGTGGCATACTTGCATCTACCCTGGAGTTGCTACTTTAGTGACGGGAGCCACATAATTACTAAGTGGACCGGTAACCTTCCTGGCAGCTTTTATTACAAAACTAGCAGTGTCTCGCGATTTCACCCGCCTCGGCTTCTAAAGGACATAGCGTAAATAACCAATTACCTTCATCAGGAATTTCATGTATGCAAAATTTCACGATGATTGACTAGTTAGGCGTGAAAGATGACAAACAATAAACTTTACCTATTAAAAAAATAAAAGCGGTGGTTTTTAATAGAGTTATGATAAATATTAGGTTACAGTAATAGTCACTGTATTTGTATATTTTGATTGTTACAAGTAAAACTTGAAATGTTCACCTTTGGCTTAAAAGTGCATGTAATTAAATTTTTCTAAGTTCTTAAAGTAGGTATCTCATATAGTCTCTTATTTCGCATACGTTTCAAGAAAAAGAGAACTCGAATCTCCGAGACGTCACTCACTAGATGCCCTATTATTATTTTCACGGTAAAAGAGACAATGTATGGAGGTCTCATTTTTAACCCCGCGCATACACAGGCGGTTCATTATCTCACGGCCGAGACTTTTGCAGCTTTCCATTTTACGAAAAAAAAGTGGAACTAGTATTTTTGTTTTCTTTTCCGACGAAACTCTGACAAAGGAGTCAACGTTGCAGCATTGGCTTTCCCGCTAATGAAAACTTTTTTGATGCTACCTCCTTTCGACAACGGCAATACGATAATGAATCGTGAAAAGAGTTTCTTTTACAAATTAAAATCGCGTTTCAATTTGTGTTCTCCGTTTGAATTTCTTATGCAGTTTTTTTTAAACTACTACTGTTCTATTATACTGATATATTTCAGATAGCAATAGTATAACAATTAACATATCATCAATAGAAAACAGTGTACTGAAGACCTACTATAGTATACTATATTATTTTGCCGAAAAAAATAATGATTAAAATTTAATGTACAATTATTATTTAACTAGCCGATCCTGCGACTTCGTACGCGCTGTTGTTCGTTTTCTGAAAATCATACAGGAACCTCATTTTTCCAGGATAAAAAGTATCCTATATGTCCTATATCCTATATCAAGGTAATAAACTATGTGTGTGCCAAATTTATCAGAATCCGTTCAGCCGTTTTTGCGTGATTTGCGTCACAAACATCCTATTATACATACATAGAGCATTTATAATATTATTAGTTGGTGCCTGCTACTTCGTCAGCGTTAAATAATAAAAATATGTTTATATGAGTATTATAACGCTTGACATCTTTATCGCTGTGACGACGGTGGCGTCCAATTTTTATATTTTTAAACGATCCCTGGGGAACTTAACGTTTTTCCAATATAAAAAGTATCCTATATGTTAATCCAGGTAATAAACAATCTGTGTGTCAAATTTCACCCAAATTCGTTCAGTAGTTTTTAAATGAAGGAGTAACAAACATACAAAGGATTATAATTAGGATAATTTTAGTTAATGTAAGATTTATTTGAAAATAGCAACGACGAATATACGGATGACGATCTATGAATATTTGTACAAGTTGCATGTTACTTATTACAATAACATATTACTCATTACAATAACATACTTATTACTTACTTACAATAACATATTACTTATTTTAGCCTTCAGCTTTGAATATTCACTTAAATGCAACTTAATCATAAAAAAGCTAAATAGAATTCATAAGCACCAACATAAAACAACATCTATTATAACCGTTACATCGTGTGTTTTGCAATACCCTTTAAATTAAAACCGTATGCGTTTAAATACTTTCCGAAATTACATATAGGCCTTTCATCAAAGCACCCGTTAGTAGCATGCACGAAAAGGAAGTTTTTATTAGGTCACCTTTGAACAATATTCACAAAGGCAAAGCGGGTTAGGAGTTACAGCATTAAGCATGTCATTCCCGTAATGGTACAACTCCATTCAACTAACAAACAACTAAACACATAGTAATTACTTCCGAGCTTGCACGCTGTGACATTTAATGTATGCAAGAATTATGAACGTATTAGTCTCATGTATAATTTAGATGTTTCTCCGTCATAAACCGACACTGTCATGTTTATATCACAAACTAGGTAAGAGTGATTGATTTCGTAGTTTTTTTTAATGATAAGTTCGTCAGACAGGCTGACTTGAGACTTGATGGTTGTTGTGGTAGGTGGCTATCGTAATATATTGTTATTGTTGTTAATTATGTTATCTAGATGTCTTTTATGGTGTTTTTACATCATAAAAGACATCTAGACAACAATTAATTAAGATGGTTTTGCTCTTGGCCAGGGCCTGGCAGGGACCAGGCCAAGGTAACTTGTACCGGGTCTCAACACAGTATCTACTGATAAAATTACTGGTAATTTTTTTTTACATTTTTGTTAATGAGTTCTGTTGGTTACTAAAACAAAATTTTATTAATTGCTTAATTTTTAGTCATTTCACTTAATACCCCAAAATAAGATTGTGCCTAATATTCAACTGTACGGAAAAATCTAATTGAACTAAGTAGTAAATCGAATGATTACATGGCTTAAGTTAATTTTAGTTACCCTTAAATGCAAATAAATATTATATTTTAGTCAATTTTGTTAGTAGCTTGTTTCATATAAAACAAAGAAAACCAGATCGATAAAAACTATTGTAGGTACATAGTTACAATACACAACATTGGAACAAAACCTAAAAAATAAAGAGAATAATATAAAAACCGGTTAGGATAATATTCAAGCATTATTCAAACAAATTTCATTATGCTCTATGTTTAATGCATAGCTAGTTAGTTTGATTAAAAAATTTGTTAAAGAAATTACAATCCTTTGCTTAGAAATTCATTACTATTAGAGGTACTATCTACTGTGTAATGAACTCGGTTAAATTAAATGTAGTGATAATGCAAAATACACTCTGCTACCTAATTATACGGTCTATAGCTGCTTGCTTCAACTAACGCTCTATTTTGTCGCAAGTGTTGTAACAAATAGGTTACGGTTCGTAGCTCCCTACGCGTGTCTACGGAATACGTAACTGTCTACGAAAGCGCTACGTTCGGATGACAAAAATTGTTATAAATATGAGTAAAAGCACCTTGCAAAGTAATTCATATTATAACTTTAATGCTTTATATTAGTAATTGAAATCCATTTATTCTAATTGAATGAAATGATGTACCACAGTGACTCGTAAAAATTAAGAGAAAATTTATATTTACATGTCGAGGTCTGTTACTGAAATTGAAGGCCTTACAATTATTTTTTACAGGTTCAATTTCATGACCTACTCAATGCTTTCCTAAAAAAAGAAACTCAATCAGTACCAAATTCAAGTTCATAATTATCTATTCAGATTATAAATAATGACTGGTCCGTAAATTGAGCCCTGCGGAAAACCTTTTGGCTCTGGAGATCCATGCGTTCTCTTACCATTAGAACCATCTATCTGTATACTAATTACCCAAATTAAAAAGAGTGGATTCAAAGATCTTCTTCTAAATCTGTAGCGTTGTAGTTTCAGGATAGAATTTAATGATAAACTCAGTCAAAAGCTTTTGACAAATCATCGAAACCAGATATCTGAAGAAATTAGTTTATTGTTCACACTGGCAATATATTTTGTTGTGAATAATTATCTTTGGTTTAAATAGAAAATATATAACGTACTTATATAAATATAAGAATTTGTACACAATTCTTCAACATTATATACCTAGACTAGACGTGTAAAATTAAATACTTAAAATTCGCACGGCGTTTACAAGTTTTTTAGCTTCAGAAATAAATTATTTGTGAAAATAAGATTGTAAGGAACCGTTGAACTTTTATGTGTAATAAAAACAGCATATCGTCTGGTTACCATGGTAACGCTTCGCCGCCGCTCTCCTTAATTGGTTTTGCTAATTGCTGGCTAGAAGCGAGACGCAGGGAGGGGGTAGACTGAGAGAAATAACTTTTAGCTTCAATTCTAAACCCTAACTAAGTAATTGGTAATCAATACTAACTTATAAGGCTTTATTGAAAATTTCACAATTTTGCACGTATAACTGAAACAGTAGCAATCTACTCGTTTTTATGTTAATATTTCTGTTTAAATAAACACACATTTGGAAAAAATTCTTATTGATTTATTTATTTTGCGATGGAGACTAATCTCTAATAAATCTGAAGTTGTAACCAGCACGTATATTCTTGTGAGATGAGCTGTCTCGTTCAGTGTTTCTCATGCTTTTGTATAATCGCCGATGATTCTCTCTATATGTTTTACATTCATGGGTATGAAATAGTAGCTACGGTTAAAATTAGCTTTTATGAAAGTTCATAAACCCCGAGCTACTGATATCGATTCCATAGGTACCTACAGTTTTCAATCGAGATTTGATACCACAATTGGCCTCCCTAACACTTGTTCTTATGAAATTTATTTTGGAGTAGGTATATATATTTTCTTATCTTAAAAAATATTAAATAAAAATATATTATCTTTATCTTAAATATAATATATTTATCTTTAAAAAATATTTTCGCTATTTCAGTAAATTTGAATTTTAAATCTGCAGCACTAACGGTTTAACCGTACAGTGTACATGTCTGTTAAATGCAGTACAGACGGGCGGATTAGTAAGAAATCTTTCATAGTTCATGACATTCACTGGAAAAGTCTAAAGCTTGTACTTAGTGCTTCGACACACTGAATGCATAGTATGAATTCAGTAGTACTACAGTAAAAGCTTCAGTGTGAAGTTTATACAAAAATGCGAACATAAATTTTCTCAAAGTGTATAGTATCAAAATCACTCAAAGTCAACAATAATATTGGTTTTTAAATTGCATCTAGTAATTTAATAGAATCTAGATATCTGGAGGTAAGCAAAAATAAAGACAATTATATGATATATAAAACGGAAGCATCCACAATCCACATTAGAGATAATTCACAAAACACAATGCTTTGTTGCTTTGTTGAAGTAAACATAGAAATTGTAGAAAAAATTCAAATAAATAATTATATACATCAATTGGTCAATATTTATTCTCTAATGTTTAGGCAAATAAAAGAATGCTGACCGCATTTTTAACCTCCAACATGATTTGTGATTGCCAAGGGAAAATTTTAATTACAAAACTTTTAATGAAGAAAATCTGGAAGAGCTCCATCGATCTTAATTAAATGGATACTGATAAAGTGTGGCTCCGAGAGGACACTCCCTATTTTTTTTGGGCCCGTTGCCTCATTGTCTTGCAGTGACACGAAGTTTCCTTTTAGTCTATAAGTAATTAATGGCCGAAGAAGGAGAATGGAGGGAGAAAAAAATATGTTCATATACATATTTAACTCAATTCACTGGAGAAACATACGCCCGCTGTTCACATACTATTTGAACATTTCTTGAATGGTTCTATTCTAAATATTTTAAATTAAAAAAATCCAATTATATACAATTAATTCTATGTTTTGGGTAATTTTGTTTTTTGTTTTTTTTTGTTTCTAACTATTATTAATTGACTGTATATTATTTTAATCATGATTGACTCACTTACATATTTTTATTAAATACATATGATTTATATTTTGCACACCAAATGTGGTAGTACATGTTGGGATAGTATTATATTGTAAGATCTGGTTATACATCCATGTACCTATAGGCGAATAAATGGTTTGAATTTGAATTAAAAATACAAAGCACTTACAATTTATTCATCAGCTGTTTTTCAATTTTCGTGTTTTATAGAGTATTTCAAACTTTATAGTTACAACACCTTTAAAAAATTTATATTATTCACGAATTGCAGAATTGTTGATTGTGAAAATTCATGTTTAATGTTCTGATTATTATATCTAATAAATAAATTCGATCATTGTAACAGTACTAGGTATATTGAAGTATAATGAAGAAGTAGTATATTGAGGTATATTGAAGAATACATATTTATTTTTTATTTGCTTTAATCAGTAATCTTATACCGCTATTTTTACGCGTCTTCAGCTAACTTAACCTTAATTATTTTTTTCAGGCGTACTCGACAGGTCGGATTACTTCTAATTAATAGTATAATCGTACGGCTTGTACCACAGAAACCACACAAAGAACTGGGGTTGAAACCAACTACACTCACGGCGACGACAACACTTAAGAGTTTGCTAAACTCGTCCCCATTGGGAACAAAATTCTTAAGTCAGATTGCTTTAAGCAAATAAGACTAAAGGATTCGTCAAACCATCAGTTAGCTCGCGCCTTCCACACTATTCTTGCTTTAATATATTTATATATTAACACTTTCAAATTAGCGACGTTATAGCGCGTCAAGATAATATTAAAAGAAGAAATATTATTTATTCATATTACTATAAAATATGTTCTTATTCGGACAACGCTTGATCACGTCGTCAGCTAATAGGATATCTGAACGGCTACGTCACTTTGCCAAAACACATAACATTTCTAAAGCCATAATATAGTGTTTTTTTTACTATCAAGTGAGACTATTCACACACGTTACGTTACCTACACACACACATTCAGAACTACGGGGTACGTCCGTTAACTTGGCGATATAACACGAATTGGTTATATTTGGGTTAGGTAGCTAAAAAACATTTCAGATCTGGTAACCAATACGCCCTTTTGGATTCAGATAGTACATGGGCAGATGAGTCTAAAAGCCCCGGGATATAAATTTTTCTGGCCCTAAGCGGCGTTGATAACGTAATCAATATGGTCACCAAATTTGTGAGGTGCGATTCTGCACGCTATTCTACATAGTTAGTGATCATTATTTATAAACGCCCTTTCCAGCCGTGTATTTGATATTATCGTTTAGGTTCATAATACCAGAAATATTTGTAACTTTATTTTTAATTTTTTTTATATTTTGCTAAATAACTAGGAATCCATTATAAGTAACTTAAAATATATCATCTACTTTTATTTTTCTTAAAAAGTTACCTTTCGAACAGTATAATATTTATCCTAAACAATAATCACTAACAATATGAGTATAGGTTAATATCAGAATACAAACCCGAGTTATATAAAATAGGGGATCGGACAAATTATCAGAAAGTGTTTTAAATTCATCTTCATGGATATTTATTCCCATAAAAAATACTATTTTATTTATTTATAGCCTTTTAGGTACCTACTCAAAATCATGTTTTAATATTGTTTGTTTGAAAATGCCACCAAAACGCCACGATAGTTCATCTGAGAGCGCGTAACGTCATTTATGGTCATATCGTAACAATTTATAGCCTTTTAGGTACTCAAAATCATGTTTTAATATTGTTTGTTTGAAAATGCCGCCAAAACGCCATGATAGTTCATCTGAGAGCGCGTAACGTCATTTGTGGTCATATCATAACAAAACAGCTGCATTGGCATAAGACAATGATTGCCCACAAATGACGTCACGCACTGTGATTGGTGTTTCAGTATAGATTAAAAATATTGTAAATAATAAAATTTTATTTCTTCATTTAAAAATATTTAAATGAATTATATTAAATTATTATTCGATAAATAATCGTAAAAAATTATATATTTTGTTTCTAAGTACATTTTAGATTTTAATCTGATTACTGTCCGATCCCCTATTGCATCACAAAATTTTTTTGGCCATGTTGATTACGTAATCAATGCCGCTAGAGGGCCAAAAAAAATTGTCTCCTGAGCTTTTTAGACTCGTCTACCCATGTTCTGTTTGAATCCAAAAAGGCGCATTGGTTTCCAGACATGAAATATTTTGGTATAATTTTCAACTGCCTCACTCCACTGTTAAGTATGACATACAATCCATTGACGTTGACGTTTAATGATATTACCAAAACATCTGTTAATGTCATAAAATAATTTGTGTGCCATAAAACGAAATTTTAATTTTGCTTCACTCCCGCGAAAGTGTAAATATCTTTGCTGTGACAACCCTACTACCATTTTACTTCCTAACATTTCACGACTATGTTTTAACGAAACAAAATTGTAAATCGATGCCGAAGTTCTGCACAGCGATGGAGACAAAACTTGTAGTCGCGCTCCCCTGGAGATATAACAGATAAAGAGTTCCTCCCCCGCTATAATGCATATACAATGCATTTTATAATGTTTCCCACAATGTTCTAAGAGGAAATTTTACACTATCTTTAAAATTTCATATTCAAGTTGCAGCTGCGTCTGTTCAATGCTCAATGAAATATATTACTTCAACATACTTTGGTTTGCCTTGCCAGTTACATTTACGAGTACAGTGCATTGATGATGAGCTTATAATGCTCCTAACTGCTAGTATCTCAGTATGTAGAAGTGCTGTATATAAGTGGATATTTCATTGATAGTGTGTTATTTAGCTCTTCGTTTCTATCAAATACGTCAGAGGACCTGGAAGTGCAAATGGAATAACAGCATCATATGATTTCCAACTAATTAATAATAAAATTCAAAATAGCATTTTAAAATACCTATTCATACTGGTCATGTTTGACTTTAGTAAGTAATGTTAACTTAGTAGCATTTAACTTGGTAAAATACTAAAATTACTAGCTTAATACAAAAAGTTGGCTAGATGTCGATTCGGACACTGTTCAAATTGATGCTTTTTAATTTTTAATTTTTTTCATTGACGATTCGCGGACAGCATGAAAATCTAACTAACTAAAAACTTTGTAATATGGGAAGAACACAATGAACAGAAACGAACCCATGTCAAAGTACTAATACTCGATAACACAAATAACGCTACAGGTATTGCAAATGAGATTACGAATTGTTATGAGTGCGAAACGCAGTATGCTCTGCCATTACTTGCCAGACCCAGGACTAAGGTCAACTTTGAAAAATTCATTTACAAAGTAGACCTGGCCGAGACTCAGAGTGCTAACCACTCAACCATTGGGCTCGTGAAATAATAATGAAATTTGATAATAAAAATATATTTAAAAACCATTTTGTTAATATTTATCGTAATAATAGCAGTCAGTAAGCTGCTGTTCTTTCAGGAATTTTAATAGACATGTAAAAGGCTTCTATTCTGTTGTGAAGTAATATAACGCAGACTCAAAGAAAAAATTCCCTCAGAATCCAGCCACACAGGCCCTTGGCTATGTCAAAGGAAATAGTAACGTGAGAGGAAACACTTTTTTGTTTCTATTAAATGTTCCCAGCTAATTAGTCTTGTATTTGGAAGTTTATTTTGAGTAATTTATTGTGATCTATTTATACTGTCTCTAAAGAAAATATTCAATTATCTACGCTAACATGTATGTATTTATAAAGAGAAAGGAAGAGCTACATTATCAGCGATTAACATAAGCAGCAATTATTATTGAGAAATTTCTAATATCCAAGATTTCAAAAATTGGATAAAAGTCATTATTAGGCGTTCGTTGATTCTTCCACACGAAACTATTGATAATAATTGTTCCACACGCTCACAAACACTGCATCCGCAGACATAAAGTGGCCAACCCTTCTGGCTGCAGTAACCATACCCTTAGAGAAGACCGCCGCGAGATTTTTACGGCGCATGTGTAGGGGGATGCCAGAGCCTATCTTTTTAGGATTAGCTTACTTGAATCTCCGTCAACTGGCCTGTCAGCTATTAATATAAAAATAACAGATGTAATCATGAGAGATAATATGTTATATGCCTTTTCAGGGTCGACAGAGTAATTCCATCCTCCCTGTTGTTTATTAAATTCTTAGGGCACTGTATTTTACCCTAGCTATGACAAATAGGAAACACGGTAATAAAATTGTCTGTCGGGCCAGATGGAATTTATAAATAAACTAAACAAAAGAAGAACGATTAAAGGGCAAGCTCCATGTTTAAAAATGTAGGATTTTTTGTTCACATGAAGAGTTTTGTTACATGGATTATTATAGAAGTGGTTATATTTCTTCAACTAATAAGTGGTTTACATCAACTGGCTTACATTATATTGAGCTACATATTAAAAAGGCTAAGCCTCAAATAAGTGAACAGTTTACAAAAATAATTCTCTCACATTTTCCCCTTTCTCTGTATCCTAGAAAACTGTCGCCGATTTTCTGCGACACATTGAATAAAAAACCCGCAGTCACGGCAACATCTTTATTGTGTTTCTCTCATGAATACGTCGTATTGCGTCCTCTAAAAGTGAAGGCCTTACATTGTCCTCAAGCGAGGCAAGCCGAGACGGAGTTGTTTATTTTTATGGCAACATACAGCAAGTGGGTCAGATGTGTTCATACAAGTTACCCCAGATGAGATTAGCTTTTGTTCGAACATATTTTTCTGTATTATGTTAGGTTTTAGTGTTCAAGTTTTTTCATAAAAATTAAACATTTACCGTCTTACTACAAAAACATTAAACATACTTTAAACAGGCTTTGTACACGTGGTTAAATAAAACTTTACTACAAAAGAGTGTCTAGGCATTGTTTAGGGTTAGACAATGCTTGAGCATTATTTAAATTTAAATACCGCCAGATGCTTGATTAACGAGTGTCTATCTAGTTAGCGGCTTCTCCTTGGACGTGCTGTCAAATTTGTAATCGTTTTGCGTAATATTAAAGATTTCTTTTGATTTTTGAAATGACTATGGATATTTTAAATTTAATTGATTACGTATGGAGGATATGGATTATTTATAAGGATACCTAATTTTGTGAGATAGGATACATCGCGAGCGAATTAATCCATTCGAATATTACGATGACGCAACGCCGCGCTCACGTTTTTTATCCATGTTAATAATAATAATTGGAATTTATGAAAATAAGAATATTAAATTAACAAATCCAACTTGACATTTGACAATTACGCCCGTGTCAGTTACGTTCCATTAAGCGCAATGTTTTTTGATATAACAAAATTTTATAAACAATCTAACGTATTTGTTGTAATTTGTGCCTTATTCCAATTTGATAATTTACTTATATCGTTACTATAGTCCGTAATAATAGCTTGTGAAAACCAAAAGCTGCGTAAAATGAAAACGACATGAATTCAGGGCGAGTGACTGAATGAATGTTTGTCAGGGTTGCCATAATGCAATATCATTCTCGTACTTTAACACTATCTACAAAAACAAGCGCTAAACAAGGTTTTGTGGTAAGGATATTTTAAGCGCTCGCCTAACAATGTTTAAATAGTTATACATTGTCTACGTAAGCACGTGTTTAGACAGTGCTTATTTAATCTTTTGTAGTAAGACGGTTACCTGACAAACATTCATTCAGTCACTCGCCCTGAATTCATGTCGTTTTCATTTTACGCAGATTTTGGTTTTCACAAGCTATTATTACGGACTATAGTAACGATATAAGTAAATTATCAAATTGGAATAAGGCACAAATTACAACAAATACGTTAGATTGTTTATAAAATTTTGTTATATCAAAAAACATTGCGCTTAATGGAACGTAACTGACACGGGCGTAATTGTCAAATGTCAAGTTGGATTTGTTAATTTAATATTCTTATTTTCATAAATTCCAATTATTATTATTAACATGGATAAAAAACGTGAGCGCGGCGTTGCGTCATCGTAATATTCGAATGGATTAATTCGCTCGCGATGTATCCTATCTCACAAAATTATATATCCTTATAAATAATTCATATCCTCCATACGTAATAAATTAAATTTAAAATACCCATAGTCATTTCAAAAATTAAAAGAAATCTTTAATATTACGCAAAACGATTACAAATTTGACAGCACGTCCAAGGAGAAGCCGCTAACTAGATAGACACTTGTTAATCAAGCATCTGGCGGTATTTAAATTTAAATAATGCTCAAGCATTGTCTAACCCTAAACAATGCCTAGACACTCTTTTGTAGTAAAGTTTTATTTAACCACGTGTACAAAGCCTGTTTAAAGTATGTTTAATGTTTTTGTAGTAAGACGGTTATTCTTTTTAACATTTATTAACTTTGAATTTGTCTATAGTATGAGAGTATCAGGTAACATTGTGTTGTACAGCCATAAATTGGGTACTCCGTCAAGGCAATAAAGATTCCCTTATAAAAGACAACCTTGAAATAATAGCATGTGTGTCAGAGCTCATTTCCCTATACCCGCCTAATTCCTTGTCTTTTATCCTAAGTTCTGCAGTATGTTGGAATTTTATGGACCTATGGAGTTCGTTGTGCGAATAGGTGACTGAAGCCATCGATCATCAAGTGGACCGCTAGCCGACCTTCAGATAAATAGATGCGTTTTTTAATCACTGCAATTGAATGGCTAAAAACGTAACCTCATGCTTGCGGGAAAAAGGCGTATTCTTAGACATCAGCGATACGATCTGAGATTTTAAGAGAAAAGTTGGGCGAAGAAAGAAGTCGTGACTGAAGAACAAAAGACAGAAATGTTCAGACTGTTCCAAGCTGATCTTACTTTATTCCGCCAATCTTTACTAGGTGTAGAGGCACTGCAAGAAGAACAAGAAAATACATGTAATTCTTCGCATTTTCTTTCGCAATTATTAAATTAGACACAGTCTGACAGATCACTTGATTTTACTCAATTCCAAAGAAATGCAAATTTGATGGCAACATTGTTAGAAAAAGAGGGATAAGTTTGGAGTTAGGAAGCGAAATCTAAAATCCCTCATTTCATGTACCATAACATAACAGTGTTGTAATGATAATGATAACTTTATGTGCATGACAATGTGAGTACAATGATATAAAATTAAATATAATACAGTCCTATGCACACTCTGTCGTAATTACGATGTAGAATTTTTTTATTATTAGTACCTATATAAATGCCAATTATACCATTTAATTATACAATAATAAAGGGAAAAATTATCTATGAGTTAAAGTCTAGACTATTCTAAACTATAGTGCTATAGTCTTTGCTGCTTCACGTAGTTAAGACGTGAAAACATAAAAAAAAAACATTTCCACATAGTTACTACAATGTACTATAGTTACTTAGCTTCTGGATTTGTCACTTCTTGAAAGAAAACACCGATCGTATTACGACATACTAAACTGTATTACTTAGCTTTTAGATACAATTTTGCTCTAACTTTGTAACGCTTACGCAATACTCAGTTACACCCCTCTAAACCTTCTCTCCCTGTCTTCACAATAAAGCCATGTTCTTGTAAATCCTTGTTAGGTTCGGAACGGTTTGAGGTCATGTCCATTAGAATACCGAACCAATGCCAATATAACAAATTACAAACGGGATTTCGAGACTGTTTTGATGACAAAACAAAAGGGGATTGTGTCCACAAATCGGGAACAAATAGCTGTGGTACGAACGGTTTGTAAATATTGAGTGATAACAGAAACGTATAATTCTCGGTTTTCGGTAATAAATTAAGCGGTTTTTGTCTGTTTGTTTATATTTATATCAAACATAGTGACATCTGTGTATACCGAACGTAGCTAACATAATTTTTGTTCGAACACGTGACATCTGAGTATGCAGAATGTTACTAAATAATATAAAGTTAATTAGGTATCCAGTTATCTATTGACACGAGGAAAATTTTATGCGTTTAAAGGAGTTAACTTCAGTTGTGTAACGGAACTGATACACATACTTTTTCTCCTCTTTTTTTCAACCGTGTTTTTTTTTTGTTTAGTATTAATTATTGTTAAATGTCGATCAGTGGACGAACACTAGTCTAAATGAACATGATTTTGTAATAAAACTATTAAAACTATTATCTTTAAAACGGCATTTATGTGGATCAATATCCACGTCTTTCGTTAAAGTTGTTATTTACGAAAATTAAGGGTATCTTGTAAGGACCGTTTGATTCATGTTTACTTGCTTCGGCTGGTTCTCATGAATCGAAACTGTTTCAAGTTTCAAGGATCTTAAGTAATTAGAGGATGCCAGGCGTCCGTAGTTTAGATAGTTTCCTTTATCCTTTTATATAAGCCTTCTAACTAGTTCTCTTCTAGTTCCCGTCTAAATTGATTCTCAAAGGATATTAAGAATTAAAGTCACTGTCAGATACACCAGAATTTGTTTGGTATTGTACCGTTGATAAGGTTCACTTTCGAATGCGTATTTGGTAATAAGATAAACACGTGTGGACTGTAAATTGATTTTATTTCAACTGAAATTGTTAGATTTGTAATATCTATTTAACCTCGCATACACACATTCATACGTCTCTTATATTCGTTCACGCACACATTGATACCTAACGAAACATACCGCCCACCAAGGACTCTCAGGGTCCTTAAATTTATACAAATAAAAGTTTTGGACTCTATACAAAGAAGTTGGGCTATGTTCATAACATACACGCAAAAGTTCATAACATGTTAATTAGTTACATTCTATTGGTAATAAACATAATTTTGAAAATGATCGCTGTGTCACATTGTCTCCACTTTTCACACTGTACACTCTAGTTACGCCGTCAGAACCAGGATGCTTCTGTACAATTCGGCCCAATAACCACTTTCCAGGAGGAAGGTTCTCATTTTTTATTAAGACAATTTGTCCGATCTCCAATTCTTCTACTTTCCTCTGCCATTTTGGACGTTGTTGCAGTCGGGATAAGTACTCGCTCTGCCATCGGCGCCAGAAATCACCCAACAACTTTTGCATGTGTTGCCATCGGGACAGGCGACTCATGGGAATGTCTTGAAGGTTTAGAGTGGGGACAGTAATAGGTGCTTCGCCAATTAAAAAATGTCCAGGTGTCAGCGGTAGTGTTTGATCGGCGTCAGTAGGATCTATGGGACTCAGCGGTCTAGAATTAAGGCATGCTTCTATTTGGCATAACAGAGTAGTCATTTCTTCGTAAGTAAGATTGCATGTCAATATCCTCTTCATGTGATATTTCATTGACTTTACTCCTGCTTCCCATAATCCACCCATGTGAGGGCTGTAGGCGGGTATAAAATGCCATTGTGTACCATCCAGAGCAAGAGATTGAGCAACTTGGTCATCAAACACCAGCTTAGCATTGGCCCAGGCAGCAACAAGTTCTTTATTAGCGCCAACGAAATTTCTTCCTTGGTCACTCCAAAGATGGGCACATTTTCCACGTCTGGACACAAATCTCTTGAAGGCTCCAATGAACGCTTCCGATGTTAAATCGCTGACCAATTCCAAGTGTATTGCTTTGGTGGACATACAGACGAAAATGGCTATGTAAGACTTAGTCAATTTAGCTCCTCTACCCTTTGTCATTAGAATTTGGTAAGGTCCAGCAAAGTCAACGCCGCTGTTCAGGAAAGGTCTAGCAGGGGTGACCCTTACTCGTGGTAAGTCTCCCATCAGCTGTGATTTTGCAGCAACACTTTGCCTGGCACATATAAGACATTCTCTAATCTTCAACTTAACGACCTTTTTCGCTTTTAGAATCCAAAATGTTGATCTAAGATAGACTAACATCAGTTGACAGCCACCATGTAAGGTTTTTAAATGTGCATCGGCAACAACGAGTGCCGTGAAATCACTTTCAGTGTCTAAGATTATAGGATGTTTACTATCTTCATCAAGATCAGAGTGACGTAACCTGCCGCCCACCCTGAGTATACCGTCTTCATCCAGGTAAGGTAACAGAGCTTTTAAATTACTTCCTTCTTTAACTCTTTTATTAATCTTAAGATACTGCATGTCTTCCTTAAAACTTTCTTTCTGTGTTAACTTTATGCATGTTTTTAATGATTCCTCAATTTCTTTTGTAGTGATAGCTGTGATCGTTTTTTCTTTATTTTGTAGTGTTTTCCATTTCAAAAACCTTTTACAGTAGATTATTACTTTTAGTAGCTCTTGTAGTGTTTCAAAATTATTAAATTTCTTTGACAAACTTTCTTCTTTGTATTCTACATGTAGATTAACTTGTATGACTTCTTTCTTTTCCAGGTTTGTAGATATGTTCTTCGGTCTATTATATTTAATTTCTCCGGTTCGTAGCCATTCTGGGCCCTTCCACCATAACTTATCTTCTTTTAGGTCAATAAGATGTGTTCCTCGTGATGCTATATCGGCAGGGTTGTCCTGTGATAGAACATGATACCAATTATGGTTTCCAATTTGTTCTAGGATCTCCACAACTCTGTTTCTCACGTAAGTATTCCATCTAGTAGGATCCCCAAAAAGCCAAGACAGTACAATTGTGGAGTCTGTCCAAGCAAATATCTGGCCAGCTGATATTTTCATTGCTTCCTTTATTTGCTTCAGAAGCCCAGTTAGTAAAACAGCGCCACACAGTTCTAGGCGTGGTAAAGATTTGGCTTTAATAGATGCTACTCGAGTCTTAGCTGCGATTATTGATGTTCGTACAGCGCCTTCCACCGTTCGCACTCTCAGGTAAGCAACTGCAGCGTACGCTCGCATAGATGCATCACAGAAGCCATGAACTGTAACATTTGACATTACCTCCTCAGTCGTATGCAACCATCTACTTATTTGAATTTGAGGGAGAGATTTAAAGCTGTTTCTTAAGTTAATCCAATGTATAGCGGTTGCTTGATCTACTTCTTCATCCCATGATAATCCCAGTAGCCATAGTTTTTGGATCAATAGTTTGGTAGGCAATATTGCAGGTGCCAACCAACCGAGTGGGTCAAATAAACGTTGGATATCTGCTAACACCTTTCTCTTCGTGATTGGTTTACATACAGCAGGCAAGTTGAACGTGTATTGGAAGCTGTCTTCTCCCATGTTCCAGTGTAAACCCAATGCCCGTATACTGCCGTCCAAAGTAATGTCTAGCTTTATATGGGAACTTATTTGTGATGGTTCAAAGTTCTTTAAGAATTCGGCGTCATTTGAACACCACTTTTGTAATTTGAAACCTCCTTTTTGTAAAATTATGTCCACCTCTTTGGCAGTACTAACTGCATCCTGAAGCGTGTCTTTGCCTGACATCAAATCATCCATGTAAAAGTCTTGTTTGATAATTTTCACAGCATCGGGATGATTAGGTCCTTCATCTTCTGCAACTTGATGTAATGTTCTTACGGCTAGGTAGGGAGCAGAAGCGGTCCCGAATGTTACTCTCATTAGTCGGTAATCTTTTACAGGTTCATCTTTGTTTTCACGCCAAAGGATTCGTTGCAAATCGCTGTCTTCTTTGGTCACCATAATCTGGAGATACATTTTTTCAATGTCAGCCACAAAACACACCCTCTTCATACGCCATCTCATTATCAAGCTTCTCATATCATCTTGTAACTGTGGTCCTATAAGCAGTTCATCATTAAGAGAGATATTGTTGGTTCCTTTTTGCGAAGCGTTAAATACTGTTCTTACTTTAGTGGTCTCTTTATCTTCTCTCACAACTGCGTGATGCGGTAAGTACACAGCTGGTTTATTTAAGTCTTCTATTGGTACGTGTTGCATATGATTCATTTTCCTATATTCTTGCATGACGGTTTGGTATGCTTTCTTAAGGGGTAAATTTGTTTCTAAATGTCTTTCTAACTGATATAATCTTCTCATTGCTATTTCTCTTGTGTTTCCTTGTGTTGATAAAAGTACTTTCGTTTTATTGTGTAAGTTAACAATATATCGTCCGTCTTCTGTTCTAGTAGTTGTAAGTCGATAAATTTCTTCACATTTCTTCTCTTCGGGTGTTAATGTTCTTTTTTCATCCCGGTCCAATTCCCACATTTGTTTCAACATGTCATCTAAATCCAGATTTACATGCATAGTTATAATTTCATCTTGTTGGTAGTTCTGTATGCTTCCGAATAGAATCCAACCCAGATAGGTATTTAGAGCACGTGGAGTACCTGGGGGACCCTTGATTACTTCACCCTTCAAAATCTCTGCAAATACATCGACACCCAGCAGCATATCCACTAATCCAGGGTGATTGAAACTTGGATCGGCTAGAGGAAGACCTTGAAGGTGTGGCCATGTGGTTGTTGGTATAGTTCGTGACGGTAATTGTTCGCAAATTTGAGTTGAAATAATATACACCTTGATCTTGAGCTTAAAACTTGAGTCGTGTCTTGATAGAAGTTCTATGTCTGCGGCTTGGTTTACAGGAGTCTTCGTTAACCCAACACCAGTCATTAAACCTTTGACAGGACTTCTCTTGAGACGTAGCGCTTGAGCGGCTCTCTCGCTGATGAACGACGCTTGTGCACCAGGATCTATTAACGCCCGAAGCACAGTACTATGTCCTGCTTGGTCTCTCACACACAGGAGGGCCGTTGCCAATAATGATGTAGACTGCAAGGAAGTGAAGTGCGATGGTAGCTCGATGTTGGAATTCGCCGTGTTCGCTGAAATGATTTCAATCTGATTGTGGTGAGTTTGCATATTGTCTGGTTGATCGGGTGACGTCATTTTTGCTTGATGTAACATAGTGTGATGACGTTTGTGACACATGCGACAAGACATGCTAAGTTTACAGTTCTTAGCGGCATGTCCTGGAGCCAGACAATTAAAACACAGATTTACTTTCTTTGCATATTCGCTTCGTTCCATTGGGTCCATTTTAGCAAATTCCTTGCAATGACACAAAGTGTGGTTATCGTGGCATCTTGGGCAACTTCTTGTTTTGGCAGGCACTGTAGTGGCGACGTGTACCATATACTCCCGATTTCTCGTTGTTTTTTCCTTTGCGGCTGGAGCAATCATTTCTAAAGCGCGATATTTTGACGTTAAAAATTTACACAGGTCGTTCCACGTAGGCAAATTTTCTGGATTACCTTGGTAAATATGCTCTTCCCACGCACGGTGCGTATCTGGATCTAAATTATGCACTGTCATATAGATTAGTATAGGATCCCACGAATCTGTCGGAATTTTTAAATTACTCATACTGTGTATGCATTCAGTGGTGGTGTCTATTAAAGTTTTAATATGACTTGCCGTTTGCGCTGGTATCCTTTTTTGTGCGAATAATCGTTTCAAAAGGGAATCCAAAATGACACGTTTGTTTCCATATCGGTTTTTTAGCGTACCCCAAGATTGCTCGTAATTTTCGTCCGTGTTAGGTATATGCTTTAATAAAGATGCGGCTTCTCCAGTAACACTCAACTTAAGGTAATGAAGCTTTTGGACATTACTTAAAGACGAGTTGCAATGCACCAAAGATGTATAGAGGTCATGGAATGCAGGCCACTCGTCATATGCTCCCGAGAACGTAGGTAAATGTATTTGTGGCAATCTCACTGTCGCTTCATTCGACGTACCTGGGAAACTGACTTCTTGATCACCATGTGTAGCTGGCTTATGCTGTGCTAATAAATCCGTCAAATCTGCTTTCGTATTTAGGTACACTTCTTCATGCGTATAATATTCTTCTTTCTCAAAGTATGAACACTGCTTTCTTGTTTCTTTCGGCAGCAGTTTGATAAGATCTTGATGCGCACACTTGAATGTCGCCCAGTAATCGTCTAAGCTTTGTATACGAGATTCAATGTAACCAGGTGTAAGCCGTGCTTTAGGACACTTTTTCAGATTTGTTTGCATTCTTTGCAGTAGATCGCCGGTATCTTCTAATATTGATAAAATTTGTTCTGCCGTACGACTCATATTGCATTAAAAATTGTTAAATAATCTTGCAAATAATTTTCACAATTCACAATTAAATGTAGGTAATATTTTTACAATATTATGGAATGCTATTGTTCTCCGTGGCCGGCCGGCTCCCGCTAGTGTTTATTGAAGAACGTCTTAAGTATGCGGCTCGATGTTCGACCATATGTACCGTTGATAAGGTTCACTTTCGAATGCGTATTTGGTAATAAGATAAACACGTGTGGACTGTAAATTGATTTTATTTCAACTGAAATTGTTAGATTTGTAATATCTATTTAACCTCGCATACACACATTCATACGTCTCTTATATTCGTTCACGCACACATTGATACCTAACGAAACAGGTATAATTTATGTTAAGATCGGCAGACAGGCTGATAGTCCACTTGATGGTAGGTGTCTACCGTTGCCTATAACACAAGCAAACGCCAAACCTGCTGCAAGTGCGTTGCCGATTAGGGGGGGATAGGGAAATGGGCCTGGCATCCCTTCACATTTAGCATATTTCACGGTGTCTTCTGTAAGGGGGTGGTTACTGCCGCCAGACTGCGGCTGCCCAAATGACTGCGAAACGCAGTGTGCCCTGCCACTACTTTCCAGATCCATACCAGAGCCAAATTTGAAAAGTTTATTTTTCAAAGTTGATCCTGCCAGGAATCGAACCCGGAAATCCTAGAACAGAGAGTTAAGGTAAGCACCCTAACTTACCTATATGACATTTTGCATCGACAAAGATGAAACTTAAATACAAATCTCTAATATAAAAATGAATCCCCATTTCCCTTGGTCACGGCATCACGCGTGAACGGGTAGACCGATTTTAATTTGGTTTTCGCTAATGGAAAGAGGGATATACGGAGAATGTTCTTATATATAAAAATTGCACCCCGGGCGAAGCCGGGGGCGGGTCGCTAGTATGGAATACATTTTAATTTTATTGTGTTACGCATTTAGTTAGCCATTAAATTGTACAAAATTTCTGGTTAATATGTTATTAGTAATTTCTTTACAGTATTCAAATATCAAGAACCGGATAATCGTTGAATTTCGTCTCCCGAGAGGAATACGAGCAATTTCCTGGTCACCCAGTATAAAATGCGGCAATGTGTGAAACTAAAGTTAAAAAGTTACAAAGTTCGACTTGTCATAACTAAGATATACCTAGTATAAAGTCGCTGTTCGCTTCTGTCGAATCGAGGAATTCTTATCGAGTAAGGTTTGTTTATACATTGTATATACATTATATGCATCCACACCACTTGATCGCGCGGATGCATATAATTCGAGCCTTAGTCTCATTTTTTTAATATGTGGAAATGTATATTGTACCTTTTTAAGTTCTAGTTGTCTATATACTGTATAATTGTTTATTTTCACAACTAAAATAAAACATATTTTCTCCATTTTAATTTTAATTATTTTGTCTTTGCCTTGTTACATCAATAAGAAAAATCTTTTTTAAACATCTCCCAATATAACTGAATGCTTATGTAATTCAAAACATAAAAAAAATACTAAATACATCTTACCAGCTTTCATTAAGCTAACATGGGCTTTATCTATCCCCGCCTCAATGCTCCAGTAGCATTGTTCTGCGCTCCATTGTTCCGCTGGCTCAGAAAGAATCCCTCTTACTGCCTCTTATCAGATGTACCCGGACAAGATGGCCGAATTTATTCAGTTTGAAAGTGAAAAGTTCGCAATAATCGTGTTACTTTCATGTAACCCTTTCAATATAGTTATGAATATTTCGTTTTTAAAAGAAATTTAGTTTTTTAAATAATAAAGTGCAATAGGCAGACTTGAGACCTTATTTGATGGTGGGTGGCTACTGATGCCAAACGACATGAGATAAACAAATTTAATAACAGATTAAGCATTAAGTAGTTATAGTGTTTCTCAGTTATTTGGGCATCCAGTCTGTTATCATGGAAGCTCGTTGCCGCCCCTGGCAGGGCGAAGATCAAAGTGACAATAGGAAATAAGCTCTACACTCTACACAAGTATTACAAGTACTGACAAGTTTTTTTTCTGTAAGGTGTCTTCTGTCTATCTTCAATATTTTCTCATATGCATCAAAGTGACAATGCCTTTCTCTTCCACTTAACTTGCATAACTTGAGAGCTGCGAACAATAATCATAGGAAAGTACAAATTTATCAGAATTAAATTAATTATTCAGTAAGGTCATTTGGATTATTATTATTAAAGGGACCTAATAACCCCCAACTGAATAATTGGAGCATAGTTCAATTTCCTTAACAACTCATATTAGCATATTCTAAAAAAAGAAATTACATTGAGTAAAAAAATAGTTTTCGCTATTTTCACAAAAAATTGCTATTAGCGACTATCTATATCTGCTATATACATAATACATATATTATCTCAAAAATATTATAAATGCATAAGTTTGTATGTTTGTTCCTCAATAACGCAAAAACGGCTGAACGGATTTGGATGAAATTTGGTACACCGATAGTTTATTATTTGGATTACCCCATAGATTACTTTTTTTCCTGAAAAATGTTAGGTTCGCACTGAAATTTCGGACGTGAAAAACGTCTTAAAATATAAAAAAAATCGGCGCCACCGTTCGAATTTTTCGTTGCGTACGAAATCGCGCGCACAGCTAGTTATAAAATAAAGACGTTGTCCTTCCTTTGCGATAAACGTGGAGGGTTTGTGTATATAATTTTTCTAAAAAAATTTCATACGTCCGAAGTCGAAAAGGGACCGAAGTCGGGTCCCTATTTGATAATAATATTGTTGAAGTAAACCGATATATAGCATAGAACACATAAATAACACTTTAATATCCTACTTCACTGCAACAACTATATTTATTTTATTTTCATAAAACACATTTCTCTACGAAAGGACTCTGGGGAATTGCTCTCCTCATAGTGTGGGTACAATTTTATGAAAACTTCCAGTAAATGTTCGGTGAAACTGTTTCTAGTCGGTCTAGTTTAGAAGTTATGAAATACGAGCAAACTTACAAATACGGAATCAAAATTTATTTACACGTAATAACGTTAAACGAAAAGGCTTATAAATTAATTAAACTCTTTATAAAAAACTGATATTACACCACAAAATTGTCCCAAAAATATCTGCTCGCGAGCGAAGGATCTCTACTGCTTAGAGAAATGTCTAACCGTCTGCATCTACTGTGAATATTAATGTTTATGTCAACACATTCTGATGGTAATTCATTTATACGTAATAGAAAAAAATGTACCTTGCTTTTTTAAAGAGATAGTTAATGCTTAAAAAATGAATAGGAATTATTTATAAAGTCATGATACAATAAATTAAAATTTATATTTCAATTTTGAATTGGCGAATTTTATTTATTGAAATAAAGGTTGTAGAATAATGACTATTTCTCCTAAGCTCCGTTCCTAAGCTCGGTTGCTACATATCTAATTTTTATCCCAGTGCATCTGCATGCACTGCACAGGATACACTGGATACCAATGCCCCAGGATGAAAACTACATATGTAGCGCTCAACCTTCGGAGAAATTGTCAATATAAATGTGATACGTTAAGGTTAAAGTTCCTCACATTAAAGAAATAAAACAAAATTCAGCAACAAAAAAAAATTGTTTTTGAAACATTTTTTTCTAAATTCTAAAAATTTCTAAAAATTTTCTAAAATTTGAACAAAAGTTCTAAAAACATTTTTTTTGACCTCGGTAACATAAGTACAACGTGTGCAAATTGTTTTTTTTTTAAATATTTCATGTACAGACACGGCTCGTTTAGGATTTTATTATATGTATTAATATTAGGTTCCAAATCTGGGGTGTATAATCGGTATATACATATAATTTATATAATAAATTAATATATAAAAAAAACACGTGTCGCGCTACATTCACGCTAATCTCCGAAGCCGCTAAACCAATTTTAATCAAACTTTGCGAATGTATCTTGATTCAATCTTTGAAAAATGGGATATAATTTACAAAGATATTCAGACGAAGTAACCAGCAAAAGCTAGTTAGTATATTTAGAAATTTAGAAACCGCCAATTCTACCTTATATCTTTGTAAGTAGGAGCTGATAGCATATACCGGCGTCGACGTGAAATAGAAAAGGCTGACAGCCCTATAAATACCCGTCAGCGAGAACATTTTTCACGGCATTTCGAGGCATTTCGAGGCGTCCGTCCGCATCCGACGCCGACCGTCAGGCGTTCGACCTGTTTTGGCACAGACCTGGAAAACGTCGCTATGAATTACTTCGCTATTGAACTCTGAAAGGCAGGACTTTACTAGATTTTCTCTATTTATTTTTCTATACTAGCTTTTGCCCGATAGTTCGTCATCCCTCCTTTTTTCCTATGCGTTAAACAGTTATTTAAAAGTGCACATTTATTTTTGCCAGGCGTTAAATTTTTATGATCCCTCGGAAACAGTACTTTTTTCGGGACGAAAAAGTACCCTATGTTTTTTTCTTTATGCAAAATTTCACGATGATCGGTTAAGTAGTTAAGGCGTAAAAGCAATACAAACTAACTCACTTTCGAACTTATGATATAAGTTTATAAATACATTATAAACCTGTAATCTAAAGTTTTAAGTTCACAATATTAGCAACGCATAAGTTGGTATATGGTAATATAATAGCTGATATTAAATATATAACCATATATTACGTTAACCCATTATGTGACCATTGACGAGCTCAGCCTTAGCCTTAGCGCTCTGACTTAGGGGTCTCGGATTAGATTGTCGGCAGGGCAAAAACTTGGAAATGAACTTTTAAAAATTGGCCTGAGTCTGGGTCTGGCAATTAGTGGATCACATTGCGTTTCGTTGTCACAAATCGGGCAGCCCGTCGGCTCTATTTATGCTCAAGAATTTTACTAATACCACAGTTCTAATACTATTAGTATAAAAGATAATATATAAATTCTGAGTAAACGCTCAAGAAAATAAATTTTAGTACGTAAAATTTCAATGATGGCTTCCTAATTTATTTAGTAGTTTTTATTATTTATTTAATATTTCCTATTAGTTTTAATCAATTTAGTATTAATTTATTTTTAGATTAGGTAATTTTAGTTTTTATTATAAATTATCGAATGTAACAAATAATTGTTTTCAATAAAAATTATATATAATTCATAATCATGTGACTAACAGCAGTTAAGTAAAAGTAAAAACACTTTAACTGTACCCAAGAGGTCCTTATGTTGTCTTGGTTAAGTTTGTAGATGTTTTTTAAAGTTCAAAAGGTATGGTCCCTTTTCGAACTTTCCACTTGAGTGCTCGCGGATTTTACTCGGCTAAATCCGGTGCCGACATCAAGGGCCGCGTTTATTTTTATAAATTTAAAAAATCTCCCCCGTTTAAAAACACAATCCATATTTATTTTGCAAAGTGAATTGTTGTAAAAATTTTAAAGCGAATAAAATGTTGAGAGTCAGCTGTATGACGCATTCACCCCTTTGTTACAGGTGAGTGATTCGACTGATGCTACGTAGCACGCAATAGGGCGTTTACCCTGTAGTACATCGAGCCCGGCAAGTATTCTGTTGGAAAACACATATTTTTATATTTATTTTAGGTGTCATACCAGATTATATTGTCCAGGTCTTTACTCTGTATATGGAGATATGGGCTAATTGGCTATAGGACCACTAAAGTTACATCAGTTTACATGTCTTAGATAATTTAGGTCTTCTTTTTAGTTCAAATTTCAATTTTTGGTTTAGTAGTAGCACAGCACACTGCTTTTCGTAATTTTAAACTGCGCAATAACGGCAATAATGAGCTCATTGCCCTATTATGGAAACTAAAGTTTCCTATCAAGGGTTGGAAGCAGATTTATAACCCACATGTCGTCACCATTACCATCGTCCTTTACATAACAATCTTTTTTACGATGAATAAAATAGGCGGATCTGAGATTAGCGTGCACAAACGCACAAACAGACAAAAATTCTAAAAACGATTTTTTGACCTCGTTAACATAAGTACAACGTGTTATTATGTACCATCAGCCTATCTGTTGCTTTTTTTTTTAATGTTAAGGTCGGCAGACAGGCTGACGGTCCACTTGATGGTAGGTGGCTACCGTCGCCTATAACACAAGCAACGCTAAAGCTGCTGCAAGTGCGCTGTCGACTGCAGTAGGATTAAAGATAAGGGATTAAGTAGGATTAAGATTTTTTACATAAAAGAAAAAAAAGGTACACAGGTTTTTTCACTGTCAGTGCAAGTGATTTAAAATATATACAAATATTTAGAAATGCAGGCCCTACTAGGATTCAAATCAGCCTCTGTCGGCCGACAGCTTGACCGCTGGTCCCGATATGGTGAGCGGCTATAAGCTGGTCCATTTTGTGCTTACCTTTTAAAATGTATAAGCATTAAGTGGAACCTGGGGGTCCAGTTGTTACTATCTTCCAATAAAGCAACGGAGATGTACTTACTCTTCGTTGTTTTTATATTAAAAACCACTACGAAGTATCCTCAAGCGTTTGTTTATCATAGATAAAGTATGTACCTTATAGTTATTATTAATTGTCGACCAGCCTGTGTAAGTGCCCTTACACAGGCTGGTCGACTCTACAGGGGACCACAAGGCTTTTGTATATATATATAAAAAATTTTATATAATGTAAATACATTAAGTTTTATATATTACTGTAAATATTTAATTATAAATAAATAAAACACAGTATAACATTGTACCAACTAAGATCTTCGAAATTTAAAACTCACATAATCCGCCTACCACAGTAATAATTCGAATTTTAAAAAAATAATAGTGAAAATCTCGTTTTTTTTGTGCCTGCAAATCGGAGGCATCCAATCGGAGTGCGGCTAGCATATGATTGGAGCTTTCAATCATCGAAACTGCAAACATGGGACATTTTGAAACGGAGAAGTACCGATTAAAAAAAAACTATTTCAATTTATTTATTTCAAAAGTAATCTATAAACAAGTAAAGACAAAACAGTTCAGTCTCTTTTTTCATTTGTTTTTGTTGTCTTTTTTTTTTGGTATCTCCTGATGAGTTTTAGTTTGTTATCATTTAAAAAAATGAGCTGTCACAGAATTGCCTGGCAGATGTGAAACATTGAAACTATTTTGTATGGAAAATATGCATGAAAGGTTGGTTCATTAAAGGCAATTTAATTTTTAGTCTAATTTTAATACAGTGTAGTCTCAATATTACACACGCTATATGTATACGAGATAGTTGCGGCGGAGGGGGATACGAGCCGAGTATAATTATACAGGGTGGTAATTTGAGATGGGTCAGTAAGGGCAGCTACCTAAACCTTTGTAGCTAGAACAAAACACTCTTAGGAGACTATCCATAATTTTAATAGTTATTCCCATCGGCATTCAAAGATTTTGAAAAAACGGTACAGTCAGCGGGAAAAAGGTCAATTTTCACGTTTTGTTTTTATAGCGCCAATCGATTCTGTTACTTATAAGGATCAATTGACCCTACGGGACCACCTGAGCTTAGAGTACTAGAAACGTCAAAAATCTCAAAAAACTACTGCCATACATTTCTTACGGAATGAGATTGAAAAATAAGTTCAAATATTGTTTTTAATTAAAAAAGGCGGCAATCACTACAATTGCCAATCTTTAAAAACAAGTAAAGATCGTAAGTAATAAATCTACGATAGTAGTTGCTCTATTTGTTTGCCGTTTGGACGGTTTCTGCAATGAGCGTGTAACCGCTGATATTTTGTTTGCATTAACTCCATACACCGTTGTAGTGACAATTCTTGAACTGTAATGTACCTAATTTTTCTTGTAAATTCCATTTTTGAGATATCCTAAAAAAAATATCAAGAGGTCTCAACGACCACAACGACAGCATTTGTATTTGTACTTTTTACATATCTTTAAAACTTGGTTATGGGAAATGCCTACTTCGGCAGCGACTTCAAAGCTTCTACCGACTTCTACGAGTGTTAAAATTGCAACCGCTATTTTTTATCAAGATCATTGTTGTCGTAAGGATTTCTCTTAAAGGAGCTACACTCTACAAGAATATTTAGGAGATTTTTTATAACTTTTGATATAGGGTATTTAATCTTATACCATTCCATGGCAGCTGATATTATTTATAAAATAAGCTTCTAATAAATCTATGCGATCTAAATTTGAAGCCATTTTTACTTCAATATTTTCACAATTTAGCTGACATGCAAGAATAATAATAAATAACATTTGTTTCTTAAACATTTTTTTTTCCTTCCAAATTCAAATTAATTTAAAATAAACATTGCCTAGCCAGTTTCCATTGTAGTGATTGTCGCCTTTTTTAATTAAAAACAATGTTTGAACTTATTTTTCAATCTCATTCTGTAAGAAATGTATGGAAGTAGTTTTTTGAGTTTTTTGACGTTTCTAGTACTCTAACCTCAGGTGGTCCCGTAGGGTCAATTGATCCTTATAAGTAACAGTATCGATTGGCATTATAAAAACAAAACGTGAAAATTGACCTTTTTCTCGCTGACTGTACCATTTTTCCAAAATCTTTGAATGCCGATGGAAATAACTATTAAAATAATGGATAGTCTCCTAAGAGTGTTTTGTTCTAGCTACAATGGTTTAGGTAGCTGCGCTTACTGACCCATCTCAAATTACCACCCTGTATAGAGAGTCGTACAGTTCCGCCAAAGTGTGGCCCATGCCAACAACAGCCGATCTCACCCGCCGCAAGAAATGTTTCAAATCAAAAACCTCCGCACCTTCGAAATGAATAAATGAAATTGGTCATGGTGTTGGGGACTAAAGTATCAAGTAATACTTCCTTCCGTTCTTTTTACTTATGTTTTTATGCGAAAATAGCCACCTATAAAATATAAATGTCTGTAGTGGTAAGTTATACGATAAAATCGGAATTATTTTGTGCTAGCAGTACGGTGACTGTACTGGAGTTCCGAGGCTGATACTCGTTCGGAAATTGCATGGAACGTTTTGCTCGATTTTACACGAATCGTTCTGAAAGCCGCGTTAATTGCTTGCAATCTATTGCGTTTTAATATGTTTGCCCCGTACCTGCCTTTATACTTTATACCTGCATATATAGCAAATCAATTTTTTTCTGTTACATGGAAATTTAAAATGTTTTGAAATAGCTTTCGGTTTGTAATATTACTAAAAGAGAGATTTATAATACATCGATTTAAATGAAGTTTAGGAGTTTCATAATATTTATATATAAAATTGCTTGTTAATATGTATAAAATATCTATTAACATGTTTTATGTTTATATACACATATTACAAAATAAAGTCATGTTGTCATGTTTATGTTTGATATAAAGGACGTTGAAAATATTAAATTTGTCATAGAAACACAACTAGAAATTTTATGGACTAAATTTAAACATATGGCGTTGTATGAGAGCGTTTACGGAGAAGCAATTTTACACGCGTTTGCTTGAAATGCGGAAGGATGGCATCGGTCAGCGTTTCAGTTAGCTATTCCTGCAATTCTCGGCAGCGGCATTCACCGCTACTGTAACTCCTCACGCCCCGCACCACGCGCTGCGTCGCGTTACACATCTTCATAAAAAACATCATACATGTGTTGTGTTTGCGCGTGTGATGAAGCTGGCCGTTGCACGCGTCGCCTGTCTCCGTACTGAAAAAACTTCCGACGGGTCTCCGTAGATGAGGCTTTAGGTCGTCAGTATGTATGTACCATGTAAAATTTGCCAGTTGAGAGTATAAATCGGAAATTCACGAAACAAACTACGACATCTTCCGTGCATTCGACGAAACTACTATGTGTACCACACACAATGTCAATAAATTAAAACGAGGCTTGCACGCACTGTACGATAAGTGCTATCTAGTGATGAGTGTTGAAGGGTGGATTAAATCGATTTACATTTCCTCATCCTAAATTTGCTTACGCTGTGAAGGGACGGTAAAACAGTTCTGCATTTGTCGGTGTATTGGCGACGCCCTCTATCTTTGGATAGCAAAATAGATAACAATAGTCGATGCCGGAATGAAAGTTAGAGAGATTAGGAAACGGAAGTCGTCTAATAGGATAGGAGGCGAAGTCCGACGGTGACTCGAGACTTTGCCCTTGTAGTTTGCCCCTGTAGCTCTTGACGAGATGAATTCAAAAATACCAACCCATCCGTTAACTCCCCCAGGGGTCAAATTCCAAAATAAGCTGAAAGTGCGATTGACCCCTGGGAGAGTTAACGGGTGAGAGTGGTATTTTTGGATTCCTCTCGTCAAGGGCTACAACATTAGCACAACCCTAACCACATCCACTAAGGTCAGGTCGAATTCTCCTTAATTTACATATATGTGAAGTGACATCATTTGTCAAGTGATAAGACGTGTATTATTATTATTATTATTTGAAATACGAATGCATTTAAACAATCTTAATTTCAGTTTAATTTGTAAACTAGTTTCATTCAGTGAATAAAAATATTTTATTTTATTTATTCTATTTAAACAAAGTCACGTACGGTAACGTTTCCGATGAATACGTTCTAAATACAAATAAGTAAGAGTTGCTACGATAAGTTACAATCCATTACAGCAGGTGTAATAGGCGTTTGTTGAGCCAGCGAGCGATGTCTCGTTCGCTTAACGACCTACTATTGTCATGAAATACCCCATTGGAGAGGCGAAATAAACATATAGTGACACTTTTTTGTTATCAAGAGACGTACTTGTATTGAACACATTGGCTGGTATGTTTAATACACGATTTGTTCACGACTTTGGGGCATTCATGTTTTACCTAATTGGCAAAGAAAACATCGATATTTTTGATATTTTCTTCGAAGATACATTTACTCATATCATATTTAGTTTTATCTAAGTTTTTCGTGAAAACAACATTTGACAAAACAAAAGTTTGACGAGCCCGTTGGATGAGTGGATGAAAAAAAAAAATGAACTTTTTAAATTTGGCGCTGTTCTGGATCTGGAGGGCAAATTGCGTTTCGCAGTCATTTGGGCAGCCCGCCTGGCTGCAGTAACCACCCCTTTGCAGAACACCACCGTGAAATAACAGCACGTTTGCTGTTGTGTTTCGGTGAGTGAGTAAGAGATGCCAGAGCCCATTCTCCTATCCAATCCCCTATCCTTTTCCTACTGTAGTCGCCAGCGCACTTGCAGTAGCTGTGGCGTTGCTTGTGTTACAGGAGACGGTAGCCGTCTGGCGAAGTAACCACCCCCTTACAGAAGATCACCGTGAAATAACACCACATGTGCTGTTGTGTTTCAGTGAGTGAACAAGGGATGCCCTCCTAATCCCTTATCCTTAATCCTACTGTAATCGCCAGCGCACTTGCAGTAGCTGTGGCGTTGCTTGTGTTACAGGAGACGGTAGCCACCTACCATCAAGTGGACCGTCAGCCTGTCTGCCGAACTGAACAAAAAATATATATATTGATTTTGATTATTCAAATCAACATTGTTATGATTATTCAAAACTAGCAACCCGTCCCGAGCTTCGCATGGTTGCAATTTTTTGAGTGATTTAGAAATTCATCTTTCTTTGACTATTAATTTATATTAAAGAAATTAAAGTGGCAGGGAACACTGCGTTCTAAGCCACTGGCGGTTGTAACCATCACATATGACATATATGAGACCGCTGTGAAATATCAGCACGCGTGCTGTTATCTATTCATTTGCTCATTGTTTTCGCATATTCTGCGTACTCCTTTTTAATTTCTACTTTTGCACAAGACTGTATACGATATCCCAATTAAAGCCTTGAATACTTATCCGCTACAAATAACATGTTTTTTTTTGTTACTTATAAAAAAAATTCGAATCGATTATAATTTTAGTATCACCAGAGCACACACAATCATAAAATCGGCAACTCCTCTGGCGGGAATAGCCAGCAATAAGCTTACGGCAAAAAGCATCACCGAGAAATAACATCACTTGTGCTATTGTTTTTCGGTGAGTGCGTCCCATTTTCATCCTATCAAAGTCGACTGCATACTTTAAAATATAACAATCGCAGACCGCTACCATCGATTGAGCCGTCAGGCTTGCAGAATATTTCATTTAAAAAAACCCTTTAAAATTTAATCATTGATATTATATTGTATAATTTTTATGGACCCGTCTCCGACTTCGCACTGATGCAACTTTTTTCTGCAAATTATATTGCACTTCGTCATTTAACACTCTTTCCATTATCGGCTACAAACAATGATAGGTCTTAAATAAAGTCAAGACTGCAAAACGACAAACTAATATGTCTCAAAAACAACATTTTAGTCACAAAACATTCACTATAGAAACTAAATTATGTTGTAAGCAATGTTCGTTGCAATGGTGAGTCATAATGTGCGTCTAGACTTTAGACAAGTACCATAAGTTATTGATTAGGGTTTTCCTGAGCGCTTTCCGGGGGTGACTTGAACAATGAATCATCGCTGGTTCAGCATGCAACCGATTTATTGCACTGACTCACTGCAGGGCGGCATTCATAAAGGTACTCGAACATAGCAAATTCAGAAGTTAGTAGTAAATTGGCTGGTAATAAATTTGTACTTTGCAAGCTTAGCATTGTTAGTTTATCGTCTAACATCAGATTATTTATGTAATACTATTGTTATAAAGACATAGAGCGGGATTTGTAAATCCTATTTTGTATGTTATTTTGTTCGCTATTTGTATGTTTGAATGTTTTTTCCTCAAAAACGCAAAAACGGCTGAACGTATTTGGGTGAAATTTGATAGTTATTGAACGCAGATGATTTATTACCTGGTGTTTGGTACATATATTAAAAATATAAACCCTATTCACAATTATCCCCTAGCAACTCACCTGATTTCACTTGTTTGGTTTGCCCTTTGTGTCCGTTTATCTTTGTCTTCATTGGTGAAATATCAAATATCATTAAAGCCAAATATCATGACCGAATTGTTCCATACGGCGCACAGCATCCATGTTTTTGTTATTCATAACAGTGTTGTTCATAACGGCGACCATCACGAAATTCGTCACTGAGATTGATATAACCCGGGTTTGAATTCTGCTATAAATAGTCGTCTTACATGGTATTTCATCGTCAAAAGCAGTTTGAAGCCGAACGAAGGTCTTCTGAGCTGTCAAATTACTCTTAAAATCGTAAAAAATCGTACTACCAAAATTTTCAAGAGTTAAATCCATGGTGATGTAAACACACAATTTTTAAAATGACGCCACAATTTAAAAACAAGTGATGAACAAAACTGTATTCTATAGCCACAGAGTTTCATTTTCAAATAAACTTCTTATATGTTGTTTATGAAAGTGGTTAGTTCTGGAAATATATACTGTGTGCCCTATGTATAACGAAATATTTGTTATAAAACAAAGTTATAGAACATTTTCGCGTGAGTCACGTCATCGCGTGTACTCGTGATCGAGACAATCGTATACACATGTTAGATAACATCGTTAGATTGCTCTATTATACAAAAATGGACGTGTTATACAAAAAAGTTATATAACATTTTATTTAATTTAGACGCACCTTTAACCATCAGATTTTACCAGCGTTATGTGAACAGTCCAAACTATTTTTCTTTGTTACATATTCGACATAAAATTCATTTTGTCGGGTCGTCGACTAAAACGTCGCAACAAGCAATTACATCGCTGTGTGCATCCAATCGCAAGCGATGCAAAGGAAAGTAGTGGCTAACTTTTCAAATTAAAATCTCAATTCTAGTTTCACAATCACTTTTTAGGTAAGCGTTTGACACTTTTGTGAAGGCAATTTATAGTTTTTAGAGGCTAATTTATAGTAAACCTTTTTTTTAATTTAAGATGTGTTTGGTCTTGGCCAGCATTATCCATGTAGGAAAGATGAGGCAAACGATGGAGCGAGCTCACCTAGAAGATGCCTATTCACTCGAACCTTGAAAAGATTTGGGTTGTACGAGCTCGGAAATACAGACGCCGGCAGTGAGTTCCAATCCATAGCAGTGCGCCTTATAAATTCTCAGAACCAGAAAACGATCCAGTAAACAGCCAAGAAAACGATACATTTCTATTTTATTTATTTTAATAACTTAATCGTTATGTACAGAAAAGTAAATTAACAACCTATAATCCATAACCTGCAACATGCTGAACACTTTTTTGAAATAAAATTATAAAAAATATTACCTAATAACACTTCTCTTTGTTTCTGTTATTTTCCCTAAAATGTTCTAAAATGGAAATGTAACGTTTAGTTCGCTAACTCCTGATATATATATATGCTTATACATCGTAGGTATATAGAACAGTATATATAATACTATTAGAAAAGAATGGTATACCATACAAAATAGTATTATATCTTACTGCTAAAATTATATGTTTTTGTTCAAATACTTCTTACTGTCTTGACATTGATGTACCTATATTTCTTATTTAATAATTTTCTTAATGGAAGATTTATTTGAAAAGAGCAAGTACGGATGTTTGTTGTCTGTTCGTCCTTGTTGAAACAGCTAACCGAACCACTAGTATATTGATTTGCTTGTTTTGTTGTAACATAAATTCAAATGTAAATAAAGTACTTAAAATAGGTATCAAATCAATAGATACACTATCTTTAAAGATCAGCGTTTAACCTTAAAAACCGGCTGATGTTTGCGATAAATCTACCATGCTTTCGATAACGAAGCGCGAAAAGCGTTTCGTTTAATACATCACCGTATTATGCAGTTAATGCAGTCAAAATAAATGTCAACCGTTTAAATATGTCGCGTAAAACGAACCGCTTTGCTGTGCGCAAAGCGGTTCGTGTTTGTCAGCTGTGCGTTTGTCGGCTGTGCGCGATAAATGGCTGGAACGAAATGCAACCTCGATACTCGTACAATTTCCATTATCCACCGCATCATTTTTGTTTGCTCATGTTAAAAACAAGATAAACAATGAATTACTAAAATTTAAATACGCCTATTTGTATTTTGACACTATTGGGTATTTAAACGGTTCATATTAAACATTCATTTAAACAATTTATATAACTTAGTATGTAATGGTAACTCATTGTCTAGACAACCCTATAAAGGGTTTCAGGTGACGCAGCGATAAACAATTAATACGGCTATGATTGCATACGAAAACGAGAGCGCGCTTGCTTATGTCGCGAGGTCGTATGCGACAAAACGATTTTTTATTAAAAAACTATAATGTATTTTAAGAAATCCAACGTAAAATTTAAGTGTTTGTTTATACTAATGTGCATAAAAAATTTGGAGGTATAAATGGGCCCCGTTTGCCTGTAAATTGTAAATCTGTGTTTTAAAAGAGATTTAATTTTTTTTACTCTGTTATAAAAGTTTACCAAGCGTGTAATCCAATTGAAGTCATTAGGAAACAGATTACCAAATATAACTTTTATATGTTTTGTCACTGCTGAAAAAAATCTAAATCCCTGCCACCAAAATTTCTAAATTTTTAAGTCATTATCCACCATCTTATTATAATGTAACCGTTTGTATATAAATAAATAATGTAATTAATTAAACACCCCTAAATAAACTGTAATGTTATGACAAAAGTTCATATGTTTTAGTTGAAAAATAGTTGATTATTAAGCACCAAGCAACATCTGTTCTCTGTCGTCCAAGTCCCATAAGGCATTTGATTGTAAAGAGCCGGGGTTATGCAAGTAGCGCCTTATTGGGATTGATCGAGAAAATGATTTAGTCTCAGATCTTTACAAATAAAATATTTCAATATATCTGCTACCACACACAAAATATTCTTAACATATTGCGAGTAACTTTTTTGTTTGCAAACCGATTGGATCGAAATAAACACTACAGTGTTATTACAAAAAAAATAATACTAAACTATGTCTCAACACGTGTTTTGTCAAACAGCGTCTAATGACATTTGTTAACAATTTCACAGTTTAAACCCTGCCTCAAATAATGTTTAACCTTCGCTATTACAAAATAGTGTTCGTCCTTTGACTAACCAAAACATCGCTAGGCAACCTATAGGCAACCAAATGTTGCTATTTTAAAATTATAAAATAGCAACATTACAAAACTTTCGTTCAACTTCATTTGGTTCAATCCAAAACGTTCCTTTCTATGCAAATTTGTTATGTGCTAATAGAATATCCTACGCAGAAAAATATTTTAAAATTATCTATATATAAATAAAACAGTGCCGTGTGTGATTGTAAATTAATTATTGCTCTAAATACACCGCCATAAGTATGTTTTGGAACCAAAACTTACGTATATAATGAGTACATTGTACACATAGAACAGTGATCAGTTGAAAGAATGGAATGTGTTTATCAAGACTTGTCAATCGTCATTACTCATTGTCAAATGAGTATAATATAAATAAAAATTATTTCAAGCAATATGGAAAAAATGGACAATTGCAATATTAAAATAAAAATTCGTGAACGTGAAGAAAATTGGGTTCAAGAATAAAAGGTAAAACAACCCGATAATTCATCATAAATTATGATGCCACGCCTCACGGTGAGTCGAAACTGCTATATGAGGGACAAAGTCATATGGCAGTCGAATTTCAAATGCACACCACACCACTAAATACAACTTGCGAAAATTAGAGACAAAGCAGTTTAGACTAACTTTGAGGCTTCAACAAGCATTGAACTGTATTTAAATATGAAAAGTATTATTTAAACCGTGCCTAACTCTAACTGCTTAAACACGCTTTTGTAATAATTTTTTTTTAGACACTTGTTCAATGTCTGTTTATCTTTTTTGTAATAACACTGTAAATGTTACGGGAATGTTGCTGCAACAGTGAAAGTTGCATTCAAATCAGTTAAATCGTTTCTGAGATCATACAAAACTTCTAAAAAATATCTTTTTGACCTTGATAACATAAGTACAACGCGTACAAATCGCTCGTTTACGAATATGTAAGTAATATATATTTTAAACGTTTTTATTAATTCTTATACCATTTCTCGGTAGTAACCACTAGCTTTCATAAGTCCACCATGAAATAGCAACACATATATGTATATGCTTGACGTGTATGTCTTAGGTTGTTGCTTGTATTATAGACGATGGTAGTCACCTACCATCAATGCCAAAAAAACATTCTGTCTACTTATGTACGTACCTATTATACTTCTATGTCGTCACTAAAAAAAGACTTAAAACAGGCACGTATCCAGACTTTTGGTTCGGGGGGACAAACATTGAAACAACCATGTGAACTGTGTAAAAATCGCTGTATCCACTGTACTATAATTTTTAATATAAGTATTTTTCTGTTTCCGTTGGCAGCCATTACGTCTAGTACCATATCAGAATTTGGCGCCAAAGCGGAATGAATAGACAATAGAGCGAGAACAGTAAGCCTCTCGCCCGCCATTCTATTCCTTAGGAAGGATTTTATTCTCTTTAGGCATGAAAATGACCGCTCCACAGATGCCGTTGAAACGCTCCACAGATGCCGTTTATTTTACCTACTTATTGAAAGAACACGCAAGCGAATAAATAAACAAACTGCTAAAAACGTTTTTTTTTTTCAGTCAGATTTCGGGGGGGGATAAATCCCAACTATCCCCCCCTCTGTATACGTGCTTGACTTAAAATCTTAAAATCTTAAAACTCCTTTAAATCTTTGTACATGATTTTAAAAGTAAAAGAATAAATGTAATTATACTATAATTAAGTACAGTAATATTTAAAAAGAAGTATTTTAAGTATAAACACAATACCTGAACAGTGTAAAATATTAATCATAAACTTTCATTCCAAACTAATTTATGCTATCACTATCATATCGACGCGCAGCGACATACAAATTCTCTTTACCTTAATGCGCCAAAAGAAGTTTCGAACTAAATGTGTTTGAAATTCTCTTCGCATACTTTTATTAATTAATGATTATAAACAAAATGTTTCCATGTTAAATTTATCAATTACTGTTCCCATTCACACGTGACGTAAGGATTTTTCAAACTGCCTGCTACTGGGTTGTTAAAGTCTGTCATCCAGTTTCACATACAAAATCCTTGTTTACTCCTAAAACGTGTTATGACAGAGGCTATGAAATATTAGTAGAATTAAACATCGCCGTAGCGGGTGTTTGGTTAAATGTAGTGTAGTCGCCCCGTGCCCCCCACCCCGCACATCGTGCGGCCCCATCATCAACGGGTGTGCAGTTGACAGTTCAGACAGGTTATCAGAGCTGCGGTTGTGGTATTTCACGGATATATAGGGCTGGTTGTTCCGTTAAGCTTTTTGGATATTAAATGTATCGTTACACAAGTCAAGATGGCACTTAAATTAATACTTACATATACCTACTAATTTATTGTAAATTGTAAAAGGGTATTTTCAAAAACTCCAACCAGATCGGATCCGCAAATCTTCGATAGGATAGGTATTTTCAAATTGTTTACAAAGTATATTATAAATTGGAATATAAAAAACTATATAAATTTTGTTATTTGAAATTAATTTAGCATTTTATAAATTTTATAGAGTAATTTTATAGAGCGTCAAAAAACGCGTTAAATATATTAATTAATCTTTTGAGGCCAAAAGATTAATTAATCTTAGAAGACGTCTGATTACGTCTAAATACCAATTTTAACCCGGGGAAGGTTGGTAGGTTTTTG